>CM066730.1:102277522-103477522 GCA_033961575.1 Aselliscus stoliczkanus
AGAGGAGGGTGAAAAGAAAAACGTAGAGAAGGCTTTCCAATCAAAACATTAACTGAAGTGTTATTAGTGGGAGAAAACATATCGACCTTATTGCTGAGTCGACCTTATTGCTGAATCCCAAGATGGACTACTTATGAGATGATTTTCACCCGAGCACTATTTAATCACATAATTAATGAGTGACACTTAGACCTAGTCAAAATCTATGAAAGATGTTTTATTTATAGGATATCACCTTCTTCCTCTCGAAGTTTCCACTTATTATAATTCAACTAATACTTAAGTTTAGGCTTTAATTTATAGTAATGTGGGGCTGATGTTACTGTCATCTATTTTTGCTATACTATGTTTTGCCTTCCTGATCTCTGATCTACATAGAGTATATTTATAGCTTTCCTCCCTCATCTGTCTGTCCCTTCCTCTTCTGTGGGGGACCTTCTTCAGCAGGGGTCTCTCCCACTGTTCCACCACTATCTGTGGGTTTAGAATCAGCCTGCTTGGCGTCTCCGCCCCTCCTACCAGTCTCATTGTGGCCTCTTCTTTATATCCTTAGTTATAGAGGTTCTATTCCACTAGCCTAGCCTTCAGATGATTCTTGAAGTTGATTGTTCTATAATTTATTTGTAATCTTGGTGTGATTTCAGCATGCAGTAGGCATAACATTTACCTAAATTTCCATATTGGACCCTTCATAAGGATGTTTTTAAGAATGATTTTTTGTGGCATGTCAGATGGTCACATGTTTTGTTAGGGCGACCACTTCATGGATGGAGTGGAGGCTTGGTCACTGTACTGTACACCTGAAGCTGATGTTGTATAATATTGTATGCCAACTGTAACTGAATATATAGATAGTCACAGGATGTAGAGTATACCGTGGAACGGAGTCAAAGAAATTGTAATAGATATGTATGACAAGGAGGGGAGGAGTGGGGTGGCAAACTGGGGGAAGGGGTTGTCACTTTGGGGGTAAAGAGTATAACTATTATATTGTGTTGTACACCTGAAACTAATAAAAATAAAAAAGGAAAAAAAAAAGTTTCTCAGACACACCACAAAAAAAAAAAGAAAAAAGAATGATTTTTGTGGGTGCACAGCATTCCATCATCTCAATGTTCTGTAAAGTATATAGCCAGTTCTATAATGAGAATGTATCATCCAGGTTGTCAACATTACTGAAGGATATATTCAGTCATAGGGTGAATTTCTAGGAATGAGATAACTAGCTCAGTTGAATGTTTTTTAAGGCTTTTGATCAATATTGTAAATTTCTGTGTATTGATTATATATTTCATGCAATGTTTCATCAGTTTTATCTAGTTGCCACACCCTCCTCAGTGTTTCAGCTTGATTTTCTTGATTACCAATAAAATTCCTTGTGTAATAATTAGAGCTTTTATTTTTTGCCTTTTTGGAGGAGAGATCTACAGTGTGGGAAATAGTATTTTCACTTCCTTGTAATGGCAAGTTAACTGTGTACTTTTAAATTAGTTCATTATCTTTGAATTACAGTGATTTTTTTCCTGACGGTTTAGAATTTGATCCTAGTTATCTTCAAAAGTTCTTTTTAATACACCAAACTTGAGTCCAGTGCTTTTTTTCTTGGTATAATATATTTTATAATGAAAAGAATCACAGCCAAGATAACACTGCAGTGAAGCATTCAAGCTCTTAGAAGTAGCTAGATGAAGATTGTGAGAGCCCTTTTAGACCTGCAATAATCTTGGAAGAAGGAAGTCCTAGATGTTCTGAAAAACCCTAGGAAGTAAATGGCTACCTTTGAGATATTTGAAAATCTTAGTTATAAACTCATGATCCTATTTTAGTATTATTGGTGGTACACATTAGTCTTTTAAACAATTCTGATTAATTTAATAGGCGAATGACTTCTGAATATGAATGTGGTTGGATATAATTATTTGAGTGAAATATCATAGAAAAATATTTCTTAGGATTCAAGGACTTTGAACTATAATGAAATCTCTGAGAGGCAATTATAGAAGCAGACTCTGAAGCAATAGAATGGGAAATGATTTACCTATTAATAAAGATAATCTAATATAGAATAAAAGTAAATACTCCTGATGATATGCTTAGAGATGTCTTTCTAAAGACATGAACTCACTTCTATTATTCCCCAGTTGTGGTGTGCATGTGCGTGTGTGTGTGTGTGTGTGTGTTTGTGTGTATCTATATACAGAAAAACTAGGTTTGCAAGCATAATTCGTTCCAGAAACATGCTTGTAATCCAAAGCAGTTGTATATCAAAGCAAATTTCCCCAAATGGAAACTCAGATGATTCATTCCACAACCCAAAAATAATCGTATAAAAATGATGACAATACTGTAATATAACACAAAATAATAAAGAAAATAACTAAATATTAAAAAATTAAACAAATTAACCTGCACTTACATTTGAAAACTTTAGTGGCTGCTGTGAGGGAGACAAGAGAGAGGGCAGTTACTGTGTAACTGTCACTAACGGAATCAGTTCTGTCTATTGCCTCAAGGGAATCTTTTTCTTTTTTTTTTTTTTTTTTTTTTTTTTCTGGGTTAATAACTCTTTATTAGGATTCAGTTCCTGAACAAGGTAGGAAGCAGTGACAATCAAGTAGGGGGATGAGGAGGGAACACCAGGCTTGGCTAGCTGGGCCACTGCCAGAGGTCAAATGGGAGCCCTGGGCTGGAAGGGGTCTTGAGAGGCAGGGCTGGGACCAGTCTACGGGAAGCTATGGGGATCAGCGGATGGTGTATCGTATGTAGGGGACCTCAACGTCCTCGCCGCTCTCGTCGTTGCAGCACAGCTCAAGCACCAGCGCCCGCACATGGCGGCCCAGCTTTCGCTTCGACACACGGCTTACGATCTCTGTCATCGGCTGATCCAATCGTTCCTTTAGCTTGGCGGCTGGCATGAAGAAGGAGTAGAGCATGGACACGCCCTGGGACAGCATGGTGATCTCCAATTTATGCTCTGTCTTAAAGTAGTCAAGGAACTGTTTAAGGGTCATCTCCTCACCGTTAGGCTGCAGCCCCAGTACCTCAAAGCGGTCCCACAATGTCCACTCTGAGTTATAGTACTGGTGACGGGGTGCAGCAAGGGGTTCAGAGAATCCGAAGAAGGGCAGGGCCAAGTTGAGGAAACCATTCTTGTAGGAGTCAAGCTGTTGGTGCCCCTGTACCACCTTGTAGAGCTCCAGACACACAAGGCCAACCACAGCCGCTGTGGTCGTGGCAATGGCTGGGATGATCTTCCCTGCAATCAGCTTGCTCTTGTGCCGGTCTGCAGGGGGAATGTCATAGTTCTCTGCTCGGAGGTTGGATGCAGCCACAATGAAATCCATATGGAAGTTGCTGTCATCATCCTTCTCAAAGTCGATGGGGTACATCTTGAATCCAGGGAGCTTTTCTGGACTAGGCAGGGTGGCCTTGAGTTCCTCTAGACGGCTGTCATCAACAGAAGCATTAGCGTTCTGCAGCTCCTGGTCAGAGACGTGGATCTTGACACCAGACTTGGGGGTGAACTCAGGGACCTGAACAGCCTGTAGGAGTGTGGCCACAGCAGCTCGGTCCTGAGACCCCGTCAGCCCATAGGTCTGGGCAAACAAGTTAGCGGCAGCCATCACGTAGTCCAGATGCAGGGGATTGTTGACATCAAAGGTGAGTGGGTGTGGACAGCGTTTGGGCCCAGACCAGAATGGAGCTCCCGAGCTTGTAAGCTGGTCAGGAGGAAAGTTGTGCAGCAGCTGCCGGATGTTGTTAGAGTACTGGCTGTGCCAGTGGTGGCAGGCCCAGGTCACACAGTCGGCCCAGGTCTGTGGCCGTTGCAGCACCAGGCTGCGCTGCACCGCCTCCAGCACCTCCAGGGGTTGAGTGCCTGCCAGCCGTAGGGTCCGCTCCATAAACTTGGGGTCTGAGAGGTACTGGTTGACATTTTCTGCTGGCTGCTTGAAGAGACCTTCAAATTCATCCCGAGCCCACTGCAGGGTGTGCTCGATGGCGTTAGGGAAGTTCTTCAGTGTGCAGATAGGGATGGACTTCTCAGGCGGGTCCTGGCTTGAGCTGTAAGACTCTGTCAGGAAGGGGATCACCACCTGCACGTTGCCCTTGGTGCCCAGCGTGCCTGACTCCAGAAGCGGCTTACGGTAATAGACGCAGCGGCGGTCCATGTACATGCGGGCATCCACGTTGTCCAGGGCATTGGCCACACCATCCAGGTTTTGGAAGAAATCGTCGTCATAGATGCGCTCCGTTTCAGGGCCCACACGGTTCTGGTGGCTTACCACCCGGATGTGTGGATTCATTTGGTGCACAGCCGCAGCAGCAGTGTCAGACTTTAATTTTGTAACGTCCCAGGGCCGGAACAGAAACTGTCGGTTTAGATTTGACTTCTCAATGGTGTCCATGTCTGTGATGACAATTTCTCCGCCCTCCCCACAGCCCAGCCCAATCATGGCGAAGTTCTTGAGCAGCTCACAGCCAATGGCACCTGCACCCACCAGGAAGTACTTCTGCTTGCCCAGCTTCTCTTGCAGATCTGTGCCAAATACAGCCACCTGCCCATCATAACGGTTCTGGCGCGGGAGGCACTTGTCCTCCGTGAGGGCCTGTTTATCCTCAGGGAGACACTCCAGAGCATCAAAGTATAGCCACTGCACGATGGGCATAAACTTCCCGGAGCAGGCCTTCATGACCTCCTGGGCAGCCAGGCCCCCAATAAAGGCATTTACAGGTGCCAGATCCCCAGCAGCTACATATGCCAGATTCCGGATGAGGTCCGCATCCAGGCTGTCCTGCTGCACTGCTGGCTGGGCTTGAGCATTCACAGCCTGGGCTAAGGCCACCAGCTCTGTTGCATCTTCCTCATTGCGGGGCCGAGGGGGCCGGCCATGTTGAGCACAGAACTGGTGCAGGGCCTGGAAGCCAATATGCAGCTGAGCAGGGCGGGAGAACTTGGCGAAGTCTGTCATCACAAAGTTGGGCTCGGCCAGTGAGGCCTGCAAGGATTTAAAGCTGATCTTCTTAGGTACTTTGACCTGACTGACGATGCCCCCACGGATATAGTCAGAGAAGTGGGAGGTGTCACAGATGCTAAAGGTGTAAGGACCCAGGACTTTGATTTCCATGGGCTGACTTCCATTGAGTTCAACCATGCCCTGTACTTCTGAAAAGGAGACAAAGTCGCCATTCTCAAACCCGTGTCGGGCCTCATCCAGGCAGGTAACCACACCAGGGTTGTCCTTGGTGACCATAGAAACCATAGCACTCAGCGGCTGCTCCCCATTGGAATCAGTGAGGATCATTTCCTCTCCAAAGTCACAGAAGAGTTGCCCAAATAGACCCCGCGTGTCTGCCACCACCAGCTTGATGCCACGGCTGTGACAGAACTCACCCACCCGTAGCTGGTCCTGTAGGGGGGTGTTGGTGAGGACCACCACCTGGAAGTCACTAAGGAAGTCCTCAACGAGGGGCCCAGTGTAGGCGCTGACAGGCACATAGTTGTTGAGCTCAGCAAGGCGAGGCTGGGAGACCTCAGCCCGATTTTTACCGATGTCCGCCTCCCGCAGGTAGAACTGGGAGGAGAGGTCAGCCCACTGGGCAGTGCCCTGGTCATGTAGGGTGACAGCCTTGACCCCACCAAGGATGATGTTTTTGGCAATCTCCACGCCCAGGCCCCGCAGGCCTGATATCAGTACGCTGGATGTCTGGAGCCGCTTCATTGCTTCGTGGCCCAACACGTACAGCTGCCGAGAGTAAAGGCCCTCATCTATGTCTGCTTCACTGCCGTTCTTCGCCATTCCGTTGGTTGGCACCGAGGGCACTTCGGACAACACAGAGTGGGAAGGGGAACAGTTAGAACCCGGTTTTGGATCAGGCCCGGACACGCGACGTTTCTTGGACAGCGGCGAGCTGGACATCCCCTGCGCCGGGCGGAAGCCTCGCCTTCCTGCTGGAGATGAGCCGAAGCCACGGGGCAACGGAAGAGCAAACCACCTCCGTCGCACAAGAAGAGCCAGAGTTTTCGGGAATCTTTTTCTTTTCGTGCAACTTTAACAAAGAACCTATCCAATGACACTTGATTTTGCCTCCTTTTGAGGATTTCGCAGAAATGTTACATTGCACTGTCATTAAACAGATTCTTCGCTCGCACTGCTACAGCCTTATTCGGGTGGTGTTTTCTATAAAATTTTGCACTGTTTCCCACATTTTACACATCTCCCTAATCTCATCTGAAGTGAGGGATTCCGCCGCCTTTTTCTCCTCCTCCTCTGCAGACGAGATCTCCTCCATAACCTCTTGCTGTTGCTCGAGATGCTGATCCATCAGTTCATCGGTGGTCAGCTCCTGGCCACGTTCCTCCACCAGTTCTTGAATGTTGTCCTCATTCACCTCCAGTCCCATGGTCTTCCCCAAGGACACAATTTCATTGACAACTGGCAGCTCCTGTTCATGAATGCAATCAGGACACAGTTCTCTCCAAGCAGAATTGTGGGTTCTCTTGGTGACTCCATCCTAGGATTTACTGATGATCTTGAAGCAGTTCACAATGTGGCAATGATTTTTCCAAAACTCTCGGAGGGTAAGGCTTGTTCCTTCGGTCACCTCGAAGCATCGCTGAAATAGTGTTTTGGTGTAAAGCTTTTTAAACTTCGAAATGACCTGCTGATCCATGACTGGAGGATTGGAATGGTGTTGGGAGGAAGGAACTTGACCTTAATGAACTCGAATTCCTCCAGTAAGTCATCCTCAAAGCCTGGAGGATGTACAGGAGCATTATCCATAATCAGCAAGGCTTTGAATGGAAGATTCTTTTCTAAAAGGTACTTCTTCACTGCAGGTCCAAAGACCTCATTGATCCACTCAATGAACAAGATACGAGTGACAAGCCTTGCTGTTGGACCTCCACGTAATGTTTAACTGGCTCTTCTGCACCTTTCATTTCTTGAAGGCTCATAGATTCTTGGAATGATACACAAGCAGGGGCTTGACTTTGAAATCCCCGCTTGCATTAGCATCAAACAAGAGGGTGAGACGTTCTTCCATGGGATTGTAACCGGGTATTGCACTCCCTTCTTCTGTAATGTAGGTCCTCTTTGGCATCTTTTCCCCAAAAAGCCCCATCTCATCGCAGTTAACACATTGAGGACAGGGAATTTAAATGTATGGACGCAAATCTGCATCACTGGTCCAAAATGTGTTAAAAACTTGCTCCAGCCTGTAACCCTCGGAAACTATGAGCTCCTGGAATTTGGTAGCGAAAGCCTCAGCTGCCTTAGTGTCTGAACTCGCAGCCTGTCTGTGCCTCACAACACTCTGGATGCCACTTCTCCTCTTAAAGTTATCAAACCAACCCCTGGTTGCCTTGAAGCCTTCTTCACTTTCTGTTGAGGTACCTGGCAGTTTACTTACAAGGTCGGTGTACAAGGCCTTTGCCTTCTTGCAGATACGGTTCTCTGTCACAGTATCACCCGCTAGTTACTTTTTGTTTATCCAAACCAGAAGCAACTTTTCTACATCTTCCAGAACACGTGGCCATTGCTTTCATAGTCTTGCGACTCCTTTTGCTGCATCTAGTCTCATTATTTCTTTTTTCTTCTTTAATATTGTGCAAATGATCAACACAGACACCTTATAAAGTCGTGCAATTTCATCCACTCGCATACCTCATACTTCTCAATGATTTCCTTCTCAACTTCCACTGTAATCATCTCCTCTTCTTACCGCCTTTCTTCTCAACTTTTTTCTGTATGGGGGCTATTGCATACATTTGCACGAACATTGTCTACAGTACAGTATTAAGAAACTCTTGTCCTATACTATATTTAATGTAACTGGCAAGAAGGCAGTAGAGGAAAGGGTCTAGATCTGCCAGCAGCCTGATGTAGAATGAAGCACAGCATTCCTAACTTTACTCTTATATGGAAAAGCAAAGGACTGTCCATAGGTGCTTTGAAGTGACAAAAAATACACTAGTGGCAGTTGTGGGCACCTTCCAACGTTCCGAAAAGTTACTGATTTCTGCAAAACACCACGGCCTGAGACGGAGCGTCTGAGCATGGGAGACAATCACCCACACTCCCGCAACGAGAGAGAGAGAAGAACCATTGGCTCACTAGTGATTATGTGACATTCGGCGTCATGTACTACTTGTATTGCAAGACAGCGCTCGTTTATCAAGTTAAAATTTATTAGAAATGTTTGCTTGTTTTACAGAACACTCGCAGAACAAGTTACTCACAATCCAAGGTTTTACTATGTGTGTGTGTGTGTGTGTGTGTGTGTGTGTGTGTGTGTTATATATATAAATAAATATCAAATCCAATAAAAATTTTCGAATCCCAAAACATATAATAGGGACAATACTTACTTGAAAAAGATGTAAAAGCTAATAGGTAATAATTTGAAGGTGATGATTAGAAATCTTCAAATTGGAATAAGGTATCAGTATGAAAATAAAAGAGTAATCACAAGTTCAATTGTGATGCGTACTATAAGAATGTAAAAGTGTCTATAAAAGAATCTAGTAGCTCAGAAAGAGTTTAGACCCAGTAGCTGTGTTCATTGAATAGGAATTTCAAAGTGAGGTTGGCTTCTACAACACAATTTAGAAGAATTATTATTTTGTCTAGCCCTCTCTTTTATAAATGAGACTCCACTGCCTGCAGAAGTCTCAGTAATTTAGACGATTTTATGCAATTACTGCAGAACTCCCAAATGCCTATACTAGAATGAACCAAGTAGTATATAGTAAGTAAGCATCAAATTCATATACTTGATCTTCATATAAGTTCCACTTTGCATCCATAATGCCCATTCCTCTCCCCTTTTAACTTACTTAAATATTAAAAATTTGAAGGAGTCATAAGTTCTTTTAAGGGAAAAATTAGGAAAATATGAAAAAATGGAAACAATAGAAATCTGTAATGCCTTGAGAGGGTTACTGTGAACATTTTGCCAACCTGAGGGACTCAGATTAATGGTAAACAAATAGTACATTCATCTCTTAACAACCTACTGTATTTTCTCCCCCTCCAATTTTCTTTTCCTTTGGTGCTATTGCTAGGAGAAACAGGTCTCTGAGTTTGTTGGTATGAGTAAAGGAAAAGTTAATTGGTCCAAAGTAAAGGATTGCCATGAAGAAAGCGTAATTTCAGTGAATCAATTCATTGAAAGCAGTTTTAGTAGGACAAAACTTTTTTCTTCTTGGTATTTCATGGTTCTACATGAAAACCTTAATTGGCTAAATGTACCTTCATTGGTTACAAAATGTGAACTTAAAATGTGAAAGGCTCGGGCCGGCCGAGTGGCTCAGTTGGTTAAGAGCTCGCTCAAGAGTGCGAGCTGAGCTCTGAGCAACGGCGGTTCGATGCCATCCCGAGCTGAGTTGCTGTTGAGCTGCCAACAGGTGGCAGGATGGCTCAGTTAAAAAAAAATGTGAAAGGCTCTGAGATTATACTTGTAGAGTTATTTGAGGCAATTTGGCTAATATTAGTTTTGGTAATGGAGTGTAGACATGAATTTGAGTAGCATATGCTTGTGCTCCATTAGGATTGACTGGGCCTTAATACTTTTTGTATTGTTAGGACTTACCAGATAATTTGGTACATCGCTGTTGGAATTTGTTATCGTATTTGTCATTGAACTGTACTATTCTAAAGCTCTATAGAGTTCAATAGAATTAAAAGTAATTCTTCCCATTCTGTTGTATCTTGGAGGGATAACTGCACAGTGACCATATCTACACAGCTCAACTGGTTTTGACCAAAAGTAGAGGATACCACACTAGTGAATTATAACTGGATAAAACTCAAAGACAAAGGATCTTGAAGTCTTTTGGTATAGCCAAGGGAACACTAAAACATCGTGGAAAAAGTCACTGTATATTGAATATAAGGAACTAATTTAAATGTACATGGTTAACTTGCCATTACAAGGATGTAAAAATACTATTTCCCACACTGTAGATCTCTCTTCCAAAAAGGCAAAAAATAAAAGCTCTAATTATTACACAAGGAATTTTATTAGAAAGCAAGAAAATCAAGCTGAAACACTGAGGAGGGAGTGGCAACTAGATAAAACTGATGATACATTGCATGAAATATATAATCAATACACAGAAATTTACAATATTGATCAAAAGCCTTAAAAAACATTCAACAGAGCTAGTTATCTCATTCCTAGAAATTCACCCTATGACTAAATATATCCTAATGTTGACACCCTGGATGATACATGCTCAATATAGAGCTGGCTATATACTTTACAGAACAGTGACATGATGGAATGCTGTGCAGCCACAGAAATCATTCTTAAAAGCATCCTTATGAAGGGTCCAATATGGAAAATTAGGTATATGTTCTGCGTACTGCATGCTGAAATCACACCAAGATTACAAATAAATTATAGAACAATCAACTTCAAAAATCATCTGAAGGGTAGTTGAACAGAACCTCTATAACTAAGGATATAAAGAAGAGGCCACAATGAGACTGGAAGGAGGGGCAGAGACGCAAAGCAGGCTGACCCTAAACCCACAGATTGTGGTGGAACACTAGGAGTGATCCCTACTGAAGAAGGTCCTCCCCCAGTAAAGGAAGGTGTCCCAGGCCCATGGCGGGTTACAAGTCTGGGAGTCTTGTGCTAGGAAGGGGAGTTCCCACAAAATCTGGAAATGAAAACCAGCCAGGACTCTGTTGGCCTATCTCAGTGAGACGTTAGGCAGCTGGAAATTCAGAGGCCCTCCTTCAAGGGATGGCACCCAGACTCATTCACTAAGTCTCTGGTGAAAGGGTGACAACTTGAGAGGCACCAGAGATATGTGGGAAAAGCCTAAGTTGTGTTGCTGATGAGTGAGGGACAGCAATTATTACCTCAGTGTGGACCTTGCCTCATATTCAGCCTATAGCAGGGTGCCATCTTTTTATGTTGAAATCTCCCTCAAAGGGCAAAATGTCAGACAGCATGGATTGGGTAGAATTCCCGCCCTGCAAAGCTAGTGCTGCATATAGATATAGAGGAAAAATCAGGGTTGCTAATTGGGAGGGGGATGGGGATGAGGGAGAAAGGGAAGGGATTAGACAGCAAAATCAGGCAACTACAGTATTGCCACTGGGATATGAAAGACAGTTTGGGGATTATAATTAATAATGTTGTAAATATTTTGTGGGGTGTCAGATGGTCATATGTCTTGTTAGGGAGACCATTTCATGGATGGAGTAAAGGTTTGATCACTGCACTGTATAACTGAAGTAGAGGTTGTATACCTACTGCAATTGAATATATATAGATAGTCACGGGATGTGGATTATACTGTGGAAGACAGTCAGAGGAAGAGTAATAGATATATATGATATGGGGGGGAGTGGGGTGGCGAATTGGGGGTGGGGGTTATCACTTTGAGGGGTGAAATGTATAACTATTGCACTGTGTTGTACACCTGAAACTAATTAAAATAAAATAATAATAAAAAATATAAAGAAACTATATGAAAAAATAAATAAATGAAAGCAAAAAAAAAAAAAAGCTAGTGCTGCATCACTGAAGGCACTCTCAACAACTGCTATACCACCCAGCCAGCAAACGTAAGAAGGCTCTCTCAAAGGATGACTCTTACGAACACCCAGCAGGTAGCAATAGGCTTAGGAGGACATGAGCCTTTTGATAAGGTGTCCCAGGTCCACTACTGGTGGCAGCCGGCTTTGGATCACAAAGAGGCCACGCCCACACATCTCCAGGTCCAGTACGGGCAGGAGTCAACCACATATAGCTTTTGTGAATCCCATACCAGGTAACTGAGTCAGTAACAGAAAAGGCTGAAATTGTCCTATACAGGAACCTCTGCCAAGACACAGCATAAACAATATATTTTGAAGTCAGGTTCAGACCACACCAGAGCAGTACCTGGTTAGTCCAACAAGTGGCATACTCTAAGAGGGAGTGGGGTGTGTATCACCAGACACAGAACCCATAACAGCAAATGCACCTCTCAGGGATCAGTGACCACGCAGCTGCTTATTCACTGTGGTCAGAGCCAATCCTTACAGTCAGTCAGCATGGGAGTCAATCCCAACTACCGAAGCAATCAAGGCTCACCTACAACAGGAGAACACAGTCAGGGGAATCTCCTAGAATACACACAGATGAGCAGAGAGATTGTGCTATGGAACCGCACAGAACACATACTACATAAGGCCACCAAGCAAAGACTGAGAGACTTTGCAGGTCTACCTAATACACAGAAGTAAACACAGAGAGGCAGCCAGAACAAGGAATAAAGAAACATGTCCCAAATAAAAAAAAAAAACAAGAGAAATCTCCAGAAACAGAACAGCAAAACAAAGATGTTTTAAGGGACTTGTGAGATAACACCAAATGTAACAATATTAATATTATAGGAGTACTGGGGGGAGGGGAGGAGGAGCAAGGGGTTGAGAACCTATTTGAAGAAATAATGACTAAAAACTTTCATAAACTGGCAAAGAAAATAGACATACAAGAACAGAAAGTGCAGAGAGCTCCAAAAAAGAGGATTCCCCAAACCAGACACAGCATAATCAAGAAGGCAAAGGTTAAAGACAAAGAAAGTTTCCAAAAGCAGCAAGAGAAAGACAACTAGTTACTTATAAGGGAGCTCCCACAGGCTGTCAGTTGATGTCTCAACAGAAGCTTTGTAGGCCAGAAGACAGTGCAAGGAAATAGTCAAAGTAATGGAAAACAAGCGCCTACAACAAGACTACTCTACACAGCAAGGCCACCATTTAAAATTGAAGGAGAGATAGAGAGCTTCCCAGAGAAGGAAGACCTAAAGGAATTCATTAACACCAAGTCAGTCTTACAAGAAATTGTAAAAGGACATCTTTAAGCAGAAGAATAGAGGAACAAAACAGACCAAGATCAAAAATATGAATCATACAATGGCAATAACTATGTTCCTATCAATAATCATGTTGAATGTAAATGGATTAAATGCTTTAATCCAAACACATAAAGTAGCTGAATAGGTAAGAAAACACGACCCACACATATGCTGTCTACAAGAGACCATGTCAGATCAAAAGACACTGACTGAAAGCAAAGGAATAGAAAAACATATTTCACACAAATGGAAATGGAAGAAAAGCTGGGTAACAATATTTATATCACACTAAATAGACTTTAAAACAAAGACTCTAATGAGAGACAAAGAAAGTCATTACATAATTATAAAATGATCAATCCAACAAAGGACATCACACTAGTAAACATTTATGCACCCGACATAGGATCACCTAAACAGATAAAACAAATATTGAATGACATAAAGGCAGAGATCGACAGTAACACCGTCAGAGTAAGGAGACTTTAACACCCCACTGACATCAATGGACAGGTCTTTCAGACAGAAAATCAACAAGGAAACATAGGCTTTCAGTGACACATTAGAATAGATGGATTTCACTGATATGTTTAGAGCATATCACCCTCTCCCCTCAAAGAACCAGAATATACATTCCTTTTAGGTACACATGGAACATTTACCAAGATAATTCATGTTAGGCCACAAAACAATTCTCAATTAATTTAAGAACATGGAACTCATATCAAACGTCTTCACTGCCAACAGTGGTATGAAACTAGATATCAATTACAAGAAAAAAACGAAAAACACACAAACACATGGAGCCTAATTAACATGCTACTAAACAATGAATGGGTCAAAATGATATCAAGGAATAAATCAAAAGATACCTTGAAACAAATGAAAACAAAAACACAACAACACAGCGAAAGCAGTCCTCAGAGGAAAATTCATAGCAATGCAGGCTAGCCTGAACAAATAAGAAAAATCTCAAATAAACAGTCTAGCTTTATACCTAAGGGAACTGGAAAAGGAAGAGCAAACAAAGTACAAATGAGTAGAAGGCAGGAAATAATAAAGACTGGAATGGAAATAAATGAAATAGAGACTAAAAAACATGACAAAAGATCTATGAAAACAAGAGTTGTTTTGTGTTGTTTTTTTTTAGATATGAACAAAATTAACAAACTGATAACCAGACTCACCAAAAATAAAAGGGAGAGAACCCAAATATAAAATCACAAAAGACACAGATGATGTGACAACAGACATCATAGAAATACAAAAAAAAAAAAAAAATTCAGAAAAATACTACAAGCAACAATACACCAACAAAAGTGGACAATCTGGAAGCAGTGGATCAATTTCTACAAGCAAACAATTTTCTAAAGCTGAAAAAAGAAACAAAAAAACTGAACAGACCAACTAGTACCATAAAATTGAATCAGTAATCAAGAAGCTCCCAATAAGCAAACATCCTAGACCAAATGTTTGCCCAGGTGAATTTTGTCAAACATTCAGAAAACAATTAACACCTATTCTTCTCAAACTATTCTTAAAAACCCAAGAGAAGAAATGTCTCCAGGCTCATTTAGCAGGCTACGATTACCTGGATTCCAAAACCAGGAAAGACTTTACAACAACAAAACAATGGCAACAAAAAACTAAAGTCTGATACTGCTAATGAAGATAGATGCCAGGGCCAACCAAGTGGCATGATGGTTAAGAGCTGGCTTGGGATGCCAGTGGCCCAGGTTCAGATCCCACACATGAGGGCCAGTGACACTGCCAAAAGATAGATGCCAAAATGCTCAACAAAATATTCGCAAACCAAATTCAGCAATACGATAAAAAGATGATAAACCATGATCAAGTGGGATTCATTCCCGCTATGTAAGGTTGGTTCAGCATTTGACAAAATTGAGCATCCATTTATGATAAGAAACTCTAAGCAAAGGTGGAAGTGAAGGAACATATCTCAAAATATGAAAGGCCATATATGGCTAACCCACAACTCATATCATACGCAATAGGGAAAACGTGAAAGCATTCTCCTTAAGATGAGGAAAAAGACAAGGATACCCACTTTCACCACTTTTATCCAACATAGTACTGGAAGTCTTAGCCAGAGCAAGTAGACAAGAAAAACAAATAAAAGGCACCTAAACAAGAAAGAACCAAGTAAAACTGTCATTATTTGTAGATGAGATGACACTATATTGAGAGAACACCAAAGATTCCACCGAATCACTTTTATAACTGATTAATGAATTTAGGAAAGTAACTGGATTAATATTCAGAAATCGGTTGCATTTTTCTACATCAACAATGAACTATGAAAAGAGAAATTCAGGAAAAATACCGTTTACAATAGCATCAAAAAAGATACGTAGGAATAAATTTAAAAAGAAAGAAAAAGAACGATACTCAGAAAATTATGATATTGAAAAGAAAAATTAAAGAGAAATAAATGGAAACGTACATCATGCTCAAGGAGAGGAAGCAATAATATAGTTAAAATGTCCATACTACCCAAAGCAATCTATAGATTCAATACAATGCCCATCAAAACACCAAAATTTTGCATTTTTCACACAAATACAACAAATACACAAATCCTAAAAGTTATATGGAACCATAAAAGACCACCAATAGCCATGGCAATCCTGAGTAAGAAGAACAAAGCTAGTGGTATCACACTACCTAATATCAAATTATACTACAAGTACCTGACATCAAATCATACTACAAGGTTATAGTAATCAAAAGAGTATAATACTGCCATAAAAACAGACACATAAATCAATGAAACAGAATAGAGACCCCAGAAATAAACCTATCCATATATGGTCATTTAATCTATGACAATAGAAGCAAGAATTTACAATGGAGTAAAGATAGTCTATTTAATAAATGGTGCTGGGAAAATTGGACGGACACACGCAAAAAAAATGAAACTGGACCATCTACTCACATCATATACGAGAACAAACTCAAAATGGATTAAAGACTTAAGAGTAAGACCTGAAACCATAAAACTCCTGGAAGAAAATATAGGGAGTAAATCTGCAGACATTACCCTCAGTAATATTTTTATTGATATATCCCCTCGGATAAGGGAAATAAAAGAAAAAATGAACATATGGTATTACCATCAAACTTAAAAGTTTTTCACAGCAAAGGAAAGCCTCAATAAAACAAAAAGGCAGCTTACTAAATAGGGGAAGATATTTGCCAACGATATATCTGATAAGGGGTTACTATCCAAACTTTGTTAAAAACTCATAAAACTCAACACCAAAAAACAAACAATCCAATTAAAAAATGGATATTTTTAAAGGGGAAGTTTCTGTTTACAGATTTAAAATTGGTGGGATTGTTTCAAAATAACCCCATAGGTGTGTCTGTATGTGTGAAAATGGAAGAAGGAAAAAAGGGACGGAGAGAAGGAGGGTGAGGATTGGCTACAAAATGGTAAAAGTTGAAGCTGAGTAAAGAGTATTGGGGATTGCCTACCATTACACTTCTCAGAATGATTGAAATTCTCTATATAAAATATAAATATACCAGTTTTTCTTCATAAGTGATGCCAATTAAAAAGCAGTTTCAAAAAATTTCTGCCTACTCCTACACCTCACACCGTGAAAAAAATTAACTCAAAACGGATAATCAAACTAAATATAAGGACTAAACAGTTACACTCCGAAGAACAAAACTTAGGAGGTATATCTGCATGACAGTGGATTTTGGCAATGGATTCTCAGATATGACACCAAAAGAAAAAGCAAAACAAAATTTGAACTTCACTAAAATTAAAAACCTATTTGGTCGGCCGAGTAGTGTGGTGGTTAAGCGCTGGGTTGGGAAGCCAGCAGCTCCGGTTCGGGTCCCACATCTGAGAGCCAGTGACGCTGCCCTCAAAAAAAAACAACAAAAATCCTATTTGAATGTAAGGGCATTATCAAGAAAGTATGAAAGTGTTAGCAAGGCAATCCATTAAACTGGATAAATTATTTACAAGTTATATGTCTGATAAGATATAGTACATACACTATCAAAAATGCTTGTATCTCAGCAACAAAGAGATAAAGAATTGAAGATTGGGCAAAAACACTTGAACACACGATTCACCCAAGAAGATATATAAAGGGCTTGTAACAAGCACATGGAAAGAGCCTCAACACCATTGATCACTAGGGAAATGCAAATGAAAACCACAAAAGCATCGCTTTACAACCACTAGGACAGTTATAATCAAAAAGAGAAAAATAATAAATGTGGTGAGAAGGTGAAGATATTAGAACCTGCATATGTTCCTACGGGAATGTAAAATGAGTCAGTTGCTGAGAAAACCAGTTTTGTGGTGCCTTAAAAAGTTATTTCTACAACTACTATCTGACCTATCACGTCCATTCCTAGATATATACCCAAAGTCCTGGGACCAGTATTCAACCAAATACACGTGCAAGCTTATTTACAGCAGCACTGTCCACAACAGCCCAAAGATCAAAACAGCCCAAATGTCCATCAATGGATACACAGAAGAGTTTTATTATATCCATACAATGGAATATCATTCAGCCATAAATGGAATGAAGAAATGATACATGATACAACAAGGGTGGGTCAGGAGCAAAAAATGGTACTTTAGGACTCTACAATGGGCAAAGACACAGAAACCAAACAGATGGGTGGTTGAAGGACCTGGAAGAAAGAGGAAATGGAAAGCAACTGTTTAATGGATACAGGTTTCCTTTGAGGGTTATAAAAAAGCTTGGATTTAGAGAGAGGTGGTGGTTGTATACCATTGAGAATATACTTAGCCACACAGAATTGGTCCTTTAAAATGATTAATTGTATCTTATGTCAATTTCACCTCAATAACAAAAATATGCAAGATACCTAACTTACCTCTTATAACAATGTGAAAAGGAAACCTATGATAGTTCCTCCTGTTTCTTTTCTAATTTCATTCGAATGAAGGCATTTATAGAAATTCCCAAAGGTTAAAGAATTGAAATACTAATCAAATACATGGAAATTTCTTTAAGTATAATTTTATGAGAAATTTTTACTCACTTGAACTACTTGAAATTGGTTCTGAAATACTATCAGAACCAGGAAATTCTGCTGTTTTTGGAACAGGCACACTAAATGTAAATTCAACCTGTCAAGAGAAAAGTCATGCTTTAAGTGTCAGATTAGTTTTAAACAAATCTCAAACATACAGCTTTCTGATTCCAAGCCAAAACTATATTTAATTTCATTTGTTCTAAGATTCACAGTTTTTCATATTTTAGTCTCTAACTTTGGGATGTTTCTTATAAAGAATGGTGTGTCATAGCATAACAGCAGTGGTTTTAATTTCTTAGGTATTGTCTCAGGCAATACATAATGCCCAATTCTGGGTTTCTAAGTGTCATTTTCTAGTAAAGAGTATGAGGCTTTTGGACAATGCACAGATGTCAGGCATGCAGCAGGGAAACCACAAAATGAGTGGTGACAGAAAACCTAGACGTAGTGAAAAACAGGGTGAGATATGAAATGGATAAACATGCCATATAAGGGTGTGGTACACTGGACCCTGACTGAACTCATTCTTTTCAAAAATGTTTATTTCTTAACTATAAAGGAATAAACACAAACATATGTTGATAAAAACCTACAACATTTCTAGGTTACAGGCAATTCAAGAAAAATGTTAATTAAATGCATTATGATTTAATTGCATAGGTCTTAACTTAATTGGATCTAGAACCAAGAGAAAAATATAACACCAGTTTAAAGAGCAATGTGGGAGGATGGGGAAATCAGAATGCGGACTCTATTATTGGGAAAAGTCATGACATTTTTTTCTATGTTTTTTGTTGCAAAAATGCATCATAACTTTCCCGACAATGCAATATTATTATATTGTGTTAATTTTTGAAGGTGTAGTAACTGTGTTGTGGATATGCAAAGGAATGTCCTATTACTTTGGGGTACACGGAAAAGTATTAGGACATTAAGATGCCTGCATCTTAACTTTCAAATGGTATCTGAAAATTGACATATGCTTCTGTGAGTATACACATATTCAAGCAAATATATACTGTTCACTCATTCAAGTTTTCTACACATTGTAATTTTTGTTGTTGTTCTTGGGAGGAAAACATGGTATTTGTTACCACCAACAGTATCTTGGATTATTAAAAATACATTATGCCTTTAAAATCCATATATATATATATATATATATATATATATATATATATAATTCTTCAGTTACTAACATCTGCCTGAGTAGATGAAAATCTAGATATGGAGTTGCCAGTGTTGTTGGAAGATGTCATTTGTACCTGGTTTTCCCAATTATTAAAAGAAATACAAAAACAGCTTTTGAGAAAAACACACATACAATAAAATAGTCCTTAAGCAATTTCCTTATTCCTAAGAAGCCAAAAGCAAATATGTTCCTGTTTAGATTCAAAAATCACTTCTTAACTTTTGAAAAACACTTAAGTTATTGCTATGAAATTGGGCTTCCTCTTGGAAGAGGAGTATACACTATTTTTGAGATGGGTATTTGTCCAATGGAGAAGAGTAACATCTATAACTATATGTTCAAAAAAAAAAATAAAAGGAAACTCAAACGCATAAAAATTTCACGAGCAAATTAAAGGTATTGATCTTTGAGAAATAAAAGCATACATTTATTTTTACATAAAGAAAAGTATCTTCATGGAAAACATTGTTTGGAAACACATTTACAATCATCTCTTTCTAATGCATTGCATAAGAATTGATGAACACTCCCATTATAATGTATCCCATTAGGAACACTCCCACTATAATGTATTCCATTATAACGTACAGTAAAGAAAGGAAAATACCATTTCCATTTTTATCCTGCTACTGTGTTATTGGTTTGAATTAGCAGAAAGTAATCACTGCTTCAAAGTGAATATTAGATTTTTTAAAATAAACAACAAGAAAGAACAAAAATCACCTATATTTATACAATGGTTTGGTACCTTGTTTGTTAATGACTGTGCAGGACTAATCAGTGATGGAGAAGAAGTCATCACAGATGAACTAAATTTGACAGGAGGCCATGAAGAACAGGTCATGGGTATAGTGATTTTCGATAATACTGGTACTTCCATTTCCTAGAACACAGTATGTTTTATATAGTTCATCTAATCTGTCATTGTTTTATCTCTACACTTTTTCAGGTAGAATTTATTATAGTTAGAGGTAAATTTAGAATATGGAGCAGGTAACACCATGCAGTGTTAATTAACAACATGAGCTGTTGAATCAAAAAAACTATACAAGAGGGCCGGCCGAGTGGCGCAGTGGTTAAACGCTGGTCTTGGGAGGCCAGCGGCCCCGGTTTGGGTCCCGCATGTGAGGGCCAGTGACACTGCCCTCAAAAAAACAAAAACAAAAACAAAAACAAAAACTATACAAGAATTGAATGCAAGCTGTGCCACCAGCCAGCCATGTGACTGTGAACCTAACTGCCCTAAGTACCAATCTCCTAACTGGTGAAATTGAGGGGAAAAAATAATACACCACAGAGGTGGTATTAACGTGAAACACAAAGTTATCATCTGGAACATGATCCACAAGAGTAAGTACCGCCCAGACCTGCGCATGGCCGCCATCCACAGAGCCAGGCCATCCTGGGCAGCCAGGAGTCCGTGACGCTGAAGAGGAAGTAGGTCATGCCACCCAGAGCTCCTGAGCCCATTCCTGACCCAAAGCAACAAAACATCAATCATCAGGTGACTTTCTCCAAGTAAAGAACTGAATAAATAAAATAAAGAGAAGGAAGTTGCTGTACAAAGAGGTTACTTTTACCAAGCTCGCTCAGGCCACTAAGTGGCAGGACTCTACCTGACATGATGAATCAAGCATTTAAATCTCCTGAAACCCAGTCTTATCATATACTACTACCTCTTCTGCATCAATGAAAGTTCCAGTATAAAAATGAGATTGACATCACAATAGAGGCCAAATGACAATGTTTCATGACTGACACTCAATCCCTACAGAGGGAGGGATGGCACCCAGATGACAGAGGAGGAAACAAAGAGGCCTCAGAGGTTAGACGTTCATAACACTCCTAACAGCTAGTATACCAGGTAATAAGAGCAAGACAAACAAACAAACATTTAAACACCACCACCCCCAAAATCTCTCAATACAGCAAAATCAGACTATACCCAAACATGTGAAATGGCTAAAACTGAGCTACTGGTATCAATCCAAGATTCAGCTAAAATCTTAGAAATGAGATCTTTACAAATGTAAAGTGAAAGCAAATAAGCAAAATTTACAAATCTGTCATCAGGCAAACAACAAACCAAGCTAATGTTTTCTCAAAGGGACATAAACTTTCCAAAGGTTGGACCACTAATGTTTCTGGAAAAATGTAAACTTGTCTAAAGAGCAAGCTCATGCTATATTAATCAATATTAATTTCCTGATGTAACAAGGCAGGACAAATAACATATTTCTTAAATGTAATTATGTATACATAAAGAGCTTTAATGACAAAGAATATGGGTTTGCTAATAAAACTACAAACTTTATATATGGTGTGTGAACAGTAACATTCAAGACTTTTCTTTCGGGCCGGCCGAGTGGCGCGATGGTTAAGAGCTGCCTTGGAACGCCAGCGGCCCTGGTTCGGATCCCACATATGACGGCCAGTGATTCTGCCCTCAAAAAAAAAAAAAGACTTTTCTTTCAAGATGTTCGAATACATTGATACAGTCCCTCCCTTCACAAAACTTGAGCAGAGCAACAAGCAGAAAGTAAGGGAAAAACAGACCCTCGACCAAGTAACTGAGCAGAGGCCTCCAACATAAACATCATGAGACAGGCCGCATGGGAGAAAGTCCAAACTGCCAAACCAGTCATGAGTCTGGTGAGTCAGAGAGTCACAAGGAAAACGGTAGTAAGTAGATAAAGAGGAGATAAAGAAAAACTGAAAAACAAAGGCCTCCCACTCTATAATATCCACTAAAGCGAAGTACCAGTAGACATGAAGAAAATCAATACTAATACACGTCATAATTTCAATCAAAACATGATTTTATCTTCAACAGAAACTGTTACAAGATCTCCTATTTACAGGTGAAAAATATACTCCTAAAAAACCCATGGGTCAATGAGGATGTCACAAATGAAATTTAAATAGAAACAAATGACAAATAAATGCAGTATGAACCAACAAAAACTTAAATGACCCAGCTGAGCTGAAGTTCATTTATAAAAAGATTGCAAGGAGATCTGCATTCAACTCAAAGTAGCGAGAAAACAAATATAGCCACCTACAGAAAGAATGGTTAAATTAACCAAATTTCAGTTAGCCTGTATCGTTATCAACCTTTTATGTTCAGAACATATAAAGGACTCTCCCTAACAAACCAACTAACCCATGGGGGAAAAAATTGGGTGAAGAAAGAGAAAACACAAATGGCGAAGAAACTCACCAAAAAAAGTTCCTCTTTTAATAAACAACAAAATGCAAAATAAAACTCCAAAGGCATACCATTTCACAGACATCACATTGGCAAAAACTAAAAATAAGCAAAATCAGTACTGGTAAGGATACAGAAACAGCAGACCTACCCACAGTCATGTGGAAGTGTTCAACTGTAAAACTACCTTGAAGAGCAATGGGGCAACACATCATACATCTGAAGATGTGTATCATCCCCTATAATCCAATCCTGTTCCTAGATAAAGAGCCTACAGAAAAGACTACACATGTGCCCAGGGAGCAGTGCATGGTCATTCACCTCAGCATGTGTTAGGAATCAACCCAAATGTACCCTGCAGAATGGATTGTGGGAAAGCTTTCTACTGGATAAATATTCAGTAGAAATTCAATAACCTCGAGTTGTCTTTCGCAACACTGATAAATTTCATAAGTATTATGAAAAAAATGGCAAGTGAGAGATGAATACATACAATATTACTCCACTTATAGACATTTCAGAAATTGCCTAACCTAATCGTATAATAACATTCTGAAGGTCAAATAATTTCATTTGCAATTCTGTTTTGCAAGAATTACAGCTTTTTGATGATACTCATGAAATTATATGTGCTAGGTTAGGTATTGTGTGTTGTCACAATAAACGTGATTTAAAATTTAAAAGCCCGGTAGTTTAAAACACACACACACACACACACACACACACACACACACACACACACACACAATTTGAAAAATCTGTTTCAGTGACAGGTCATTCAACCGGGTTGCCCCGAAGACCCTCACCACCACAGCACATCAAGGTCTTTAATTAACCAAGAGGATTAACTATATAACCCTACCTCCTCTTCTGGACGTTTAGTGGCCACAAAGCCCGTTGTCTCTTGTGTCATGTTATCACCTTCATTAGCTACTCCACAAGATAAATCATTGGCTCTAGATATACCAAATTTGGGGAAGAAAAACCACCAGGCAAAGAGGAAAAAAGGAAAGAAATAAAGGCAATAAGGCAACTGATATATTACTCCACTTCATAATTTGTGAACTACTGATTACCTAAAAATTTGAGAACTACTAACAAGAAAATAAAGGTATAGTTGAATGTGATTTTAAGAGCTGGTAGATTTCTTTGTGTAAAAAGTTCTATTTCTCAACCTTACTTAATCTTCAAAAAGGCTTACATGAATCAAATATAGACCTTACAAAATAAATAAAATGTTTAGTTATAAAGATGACATTACCTTTCTGGTTCTGTATTTTGAACTTGTATCATATCTTTTTCACACGCAGTCTAGAAAAAATGAACACACCATATTTAAATGCTTGCTTATTTGTTTTCATTTTTGTAACACCATCCTTTTGTCTGTGAACTTTAATATTTGGAATCAGGAATGTCATGGTGCTTAGTTAATGAATCCTAAAATTGGAAACTTATACCCTGCCTTCTGAATGGTACACCATAGTAAGAGTGTAATTACATACAAATAAAATGTCACCGAGTACAACTGTGCTTTAAATAAAATTGTAGTATACAAACTTAATACACTACCAACCACAAAAAGACTTTTAATTGTCTCTTCTTATGGCCTATTAACGCACAAGCAAATTCATGAGGATATTCCTTTTGAAACAATTGTCCAAAACTTACAAATTCTTCCACGGAAAGGAATCAGGGTTCCTTAGAGAAATAAGTGATTGATAATAGGGCTAGGGCCAGATTTAAAAGATGAGCCTGGATTACTTTATAATATCAAAAAGCAACAAAATGGTCAAAGAATAACAGGGGAACACTGAAAGGACATGGAAGAACAATAACGGACAATATGAGAATCAAAACAAAGAATACTATTGAAGGATTTAACCTATAGAATGTAAAAATTCATGGTGACATTAAAAATAAACACATAAATAGAGAAAAGAAAATTCATCGTACAATAGAAAGGAAACTAATGTACAAGGAGCAAGGAATTACAAAATCACCCTTTGGCAATTAACAAATAATAGAAGCAGGCAAAATTCATCAAAAATGCTGAATTTTGGGGTGAATTTTTGAGTGGGTGAAAAGGACATTTATATGCTCAATGTTATCTTCCTACAAGAAAGTTACTAATAATAAATGATAAAATAGTCACTTTAAAGAGGACAAATCTCACCGACACCACCTTCAGTAACAATCATACTGCCAGGAATGGGAGAAACTGACAGCATGTGGCTTTTGCATGATACACTGAGAAGAGCTCAGCATCCATTCTGTGGTATTACTACCAAAAGTATGCAATTGGAATCTAATCAGGAGGATCATTAGACATCCCCAAATTGCAGGAGATGCTACACCATAACTTGTACTCTTCAGAAGTATCTATGTTATGAAATATCAAAATAAAAAACAAACCCCCACAAAAATTCTAAGGAACTGTGTAGACTAAAACATGATCTTGGATGCTTTGTCTTTTAGATAACTGACAATATCTACATGAAACCTGTAGATTAGATAATAATATTGTTCCAACATTAGTTTTCAGGCTCTGATAATTATTAGGCACTTATGGAAGGATTTCCTGGTTCGTAGAAAACGCACAGAAAAAGATAAACCAAATAAGGTAAAATGTGGAGTTCTTCAAATTTGTCTTGCAACTCTGTAGGTGCAAAATTAAGTTCAAAATACTATTTAAATATTGATAAAGCAAGTATGACAAAATGGTGATCATGACCATTGAATCCAGTGGGTAAACATCATATTATACTTTCACCTCTAGTTTGAAACATTTCAAGACATGGGGTTGTTATGAAGATCAAATCAAATTAGCTATATCTAAGTAAAGGCACAAATAGCAAGATGCTATGTAAATGCAAAAATACACTTTAGTTAAATGACACAAGAAAACAGACAAACCCAGATTATGGGACATTGTAGAAGACAACTGGCTAAGTCTCTTCAAAAAGCGATGTATCTTTACAACGTGATTGATTGTGAAATGTCTAAATATTACATTGTTTTCTACACCTAAATCTAAAAAAAAAAAACACCCAACCAACTAACCAACCAACAAACCAGCCAACAAACAAACAAAAAACACAATGTCTCTAGGAATTGCACTCCTAGGTACAGACCCCAAGAGAAATGAAAACGTATGTTCACCAAAACACCACCAACAACAACAACAAACACAACTTGCACAGAAAACCTCACAGCAGGACTACTGAATAGTAAAAATGGAAAATAACACAAATGTCTACCTCCTCATAAATGGATAAGCAAAATCTGGCATTGTCATAAAAATATTATTTAGCCATAAAAAGGGATGAAGTTCTCATACTTGCTATGACATGGATAAACCTGAAAACCATAATGCTAAGTGAAATAAGCCTGACACAAAGAACCCCATATTTCAATTCCATTTATAAGAAATGTTCAGGGCCGGCAAAGTGGCTTAGTTGGTTAAGAGTGCGAACTCTGAGCAACAGGGTCGTCAGTTCCATTCCCACATGGGCCAGTGAGTTGCGCCTGAGCTGAGCTGATGTTGAGCTGCGAACAGGTGGCAAGATGACTTAGATGGTGAGAGCACGTGCTCCAAACAACAAGGTTTCCAGTGCGACTTACACATGGGATGGTGGGCTACGCCTACCTGCAACTAAGATTGAATATGGCACCTTAAGCTGAATGGTCACCATCCTGGTGACTGGGCTTGGAGCTGATCTAGCTATGCCCTCCACAACTAAGACGAAGGACAGCAACTTGGCTGTTTCTCCTCCCCAATTTCCCAATAAAAGAAAAAAGAAAAAGAAAAGAAATGTCCAATAAGCACATCTACAGAAACAGAGACAGGTCAGTGGTTGCCCAGGGCTAGAAGCGTAGGAGTGAGGGACCAGTACTAACGGGATGGGTTTTTGGGGGATCGGGAAAATGGAGATGGAAATGTTCTGAAACTGACTGTGGTGATGGCTGAACAATCTGTCAATACACTGAAACCACAGAACCATACATTTTAAACAGGTCAATGTTTTGGAATCTGCATTATATCCCAATAAAGAGGTTATTTAAAAATAAAAACAATGTGGTGAGGGGGAAGGCTTCAGATCTAGAAAGGCAACACCAAAAACGATGTGTGAAACTTGCTTGGATTCTGCTTCAAAAATAGAGCTATAAACATCATCTGAACATGGACCAGATATTAGAAAACATTAGGAAGGAACTGGCATGAATTTCTTACATGTGATAAGTCAGAAGAAGTGACTCTGAAAATGCCTGCCAAAGCACTCAGAGATGGAAGATGTGATATCTGAAGTTTATTTACGGATAGTCTCACAACACACACAAAATACCAGAGAAAGCCAATCTGGAGAAAGTAATTAGTCTAAACTGTGAATACATACTAGTGCTTACTAGTAAACACTAATGGGGGATTTGATTCAGGTGCCAGCCATTTTGAAGCATACCCATTTGGAATTGTCAATAAATTCACAAACTGTACACATTATCTGCTTGGTAGACTGCGATGGCACAGTGCTTGTGTTTAACATTATTTATTCTTGTTCATTTTAATTGATACTGCAAGACAAATGAAAATAAACACATACTCACACTAAGATTTTTATCTGTTCTTGGATTAGTCTTCATTAATTCAACAGATGTAGTCAGATTTTGTTTAAAATGAACAGTGGGATTTTCTGCTATGGAGACTGGCTTTGGGACGATGAGTCTCTGAACAGGAGGATACTGAGAGTCCACCTTATAGGTAAAAAGAAATCACACACCAACTTTCATGTTCACATATATATGAGTGGTGCTTAGCTAAAAATTATTTGATAATAGCTGATGTGACCTAGAGACTATGAATACTTCTTATAGAAATACCCAGGAGATGCAAAGAAATACTAAGAGGAAAATTGATAGTAACAGAACCAAAGGGGTGTGTGTGTGTGTGTGTGTGTGTGTGTGTGTGTGTGTGTATGTGTGTGCGTGCGTCTGTGTGTGTATAATTCCAAAATGGTTTTCACAGACTATTTTATTCCAGACAATGATTTTGATACACTTGTGCACACACACACAATGGGAACTACATTCAAAAACATTCCATATATCTAGCTTTTACAGGATGAATTTCAAATATGAAAACTAAACATATACACTAAAATCGATTTTGCAACATTTTCTGCAAATTACTATCTAAATTTTCTTCAGCTGCAAATAAGATAGCTTTACACTACCTATGAAAATATTTTAATGGCTAAAACTGTGAGCAAATCTCTCCAATTTCATGTTCCTCTACTGTGATTTAAAAACCAAATGAAAAGTCTTACATTTAAATCTCATTTGTAAAGCAATGCTAAGATTTCTAAGCTTAGCATGAACTGGCTTTATTATCTATGCACACAAGTGTTTTGTCAACGGTCTCTTGCTACACGGAATCACTGTAAAATCCTGCGGTTTTAAGATGACTCTGAAGCCAAGAACTTCTCCTCTGTCCACAGACTATAATACTAGGAATACAGACAGGCCTTTCACTCAGCAGCAGCTATGAGCAGCACCGCTTTCAGGGCAAAGACTCTGAGGGTGAGTAGCTTTTTCCTAAGTCCTCACCACAAGTGTGATCCTACAACTCGGTGAGACAGTCTGTTTTGCAGTCTCTTCTGATTACATCCGTGAACCATGAACTTTAATATTGTGGTTTGACCCTGATACTTCCTAACACACATTAATACAATCTTATTAGTACTACATATAACCATTCAAATTTTTATTTACAAGAACATTTAATATCATACAGTTTAAAAATTTTACTCCCTTTTAGCCTATCTAATATAAAACAGGAGTCTGCAAGAAAGCAGTTAATGGGCTATATTAATCCCATCATAGCAACTAATAATAAATTGATTTCCTCTTGCATGATTAGAAATGATTAAGTCATTTCAAAAATTGAGAGGCAACACTATCTCAAGAAACAACTCAATTTTAACTGTTTTCTCGGCATTAGAAGTTCAGTAAAATGAATTATCATTTGAGAATATCTCGAATACAGTCCCTACGTTAATTCAGATAATTATGACACTTTTAATCAATTCATTCTTGGGGAACATGGTGTTGTAATAAATGCTTCCACACGTAACACTCTGGGAATCTGCTTCCCCAGAAGTTCACTTAACCAGCCACCAGTATAACTACCAAAAATATACCTTTTTCATTAACCTTGACTGTAGAGCATTTTATTTTTCCCTCCAAAGCTGATTTTGACAAAATGGAATACACTAAAAACGATTAGCAGGATATAATCTCCATTATATTTTTTACTAGTTCTGTTATCTGGCACAGTATTTTGGGCTGTTAGAAGACATGTCAATTTGAAATCTATCACACACAGCAGATTAACGTATGCTTGTTAATGAGGAAAATTTACAAAGAGAACTACGTTCAGGAAGCACTTTTATTCACTGTCTGTTAACGCCTCTCTTTATTTATCCAAAAGTAATTCATAAACACTGTTGAGATGCAGAGAATGGGAATGCCAAACATCCGCAAAATACAGAATGAGCATCTACTATATATACAGCTCTATGCTAAATAAGCCATTGTTCACAAGAGGAACAATGTCAAGGAAAAAAATCTTATTTTTCATACATGTTCCCTAATTACTATCAAATTCAATTTGTGTAGGTGCTGATTAACAATAAATAATGCAAAAGTCCTCACACTTTACAGAAATAAACCTAATGAAGTCTTACCTTTCGCATTTCGGCCCCCAAGTTTCTGGTGGTATCGATCCCACAACTATCACGGGGCTGAAAAAATAAAATATATTAGCATAGACGGCAAAATTGGAAAAATATGGCTTTCATCACCAATATAGAAAAATATATCTCATTGAAAAAGTTTAAAAATCAACTTACAGACTTCAGGGGAGAAGAAGCAACAAATGGAATTCTTTTTACATCCTGTTAATATTGAAATGATAACAAAATTAAGAGTTTTCACTAAACTCAAATTGCGGAGCCCTGTTGCATTTTATTGTGATTCTAAACATTTACCAAGAGGGCAGGCTGAGTGGCTCAGCTGGTTAAGAGTTGGTTTGGAGTGCATGCTCTGAGCAACAGGGTCGCCTGTTTGGTTCCCACATGGGCCAGTGTGTTGTGCCTGAGCTGAGCTGATGTTGAGCTGCCAACAGGTGGCAGGATCATTTAGAGGGTGAGAGCACGTGCTCCAAACAACAAGGTTTCCAGTGCGACTCACACATGGGATGGTGGGCTACGCCTACCCGCAACTAAGACTGAATTCGGGACCATAAGCTGAATGGTCACCATCAGCCGGATGGTGACTGGGCTTGGAGCTGAGCTAGCTGCGCCCTCCACAACTAAGAAGAAGGACAGCAACTTGGCTGTTTCCCCTTCCCATATTCCTAATAAAAGGAAAAAGAAAAAGAAAAGAAATGTCCAATAAGCACATCTACAGAAACAGAGACAGGTCAGTGGTTGCCCAGGGCTGGAGGCGTAGGAGTGAGGGACTAGTACTAACGGGATGGGTTTTTGGGGGATCGGGAAAATGGAGATAGAAATGTTCTGAAACTGACTGTGGTGATGGCTGAACAATCTGTCAATACACTGAAACCACAGAACCATATATTTTAAATAGGTCAATGTTTTGGAATCTGCATTATATCCCAATAAAGAGGTTATTTAAAAATAAAAACAATGTGGTGAGGGGGAAGGCTTCAGGTCTAGAAAGGCAACACCAAAAACGATGTGTAAAACTTGCTTGGATTCTGCTTCAAAAATGCAGCTATAAACATCATCTGAACATGGACCAGATATTAGAAAATATTAGGAAGGGACTGGCATGAATTTCTTACATGTGATAAGTCAGAAGAAGTGACTCTGAAAATGCCTGCCAAAGCACTCAGAGATGGAAGAGTGATATCTGAAGTTTATTTACGGATAGTCTCACAACACACACAAAATACCAGAGAAAGCCAATCTGGAGAAAGTAATTAGTCTAAACTATGAATACATACTAGTGCTTACTAGTAAACACTAATGGGGGATTTGATTCAGGTGCCAGCCATTTTGAAGCATACCCATTTGGAATTGTCAATAAATTCACAAACTGTACACATTATCTACTTGGTAGACTGCGATGGCACAGTGCTTGTGTTTTACATTATTTATTCTTGTTCATTTTAATTGATACTGCAAGACAAATGAAAATAAACACATACTCACACTAAGATTTTTATCTGTTCTTGGATTAGTCTTCTTTAATTCACCAGATGTAGTCAGATTTCGTTTAAAAGGAACAGTGGGATTTTTTGCTATGGAGACTGGCTTTGGGACGATGAGTCTCTCAACAGGAGAACACTGAGAGTCCACCTTATAGGTAAAAAGAAATCACACACCAACTTTCATGTTCACATATTTATGAGTGGTGCTTAGCTAAAAATTATTTGACAATAGCTAATGTGACCTAGAGACTATAAATAATTCCTATAGAAATACCCAGGGGATACAAAGAAATACTAAGAGGAAAATTGATAGTAACAGAACCAAGGGTGTGTGTGTGTGTGTGTGTGGTGTGTGTGTGTGTGTGTCTATAATTCCAAAATGGTTTTCGCAGACCATTTTATTCCCGACAATGATTTTGACACACTTTTGCACACACACACAATGGGAACCATATTCAAAAACATTCCATATATCTAGCTTTTAAAGGATGAATTTCAAATATGAAAACTAAACATATAAACTAAAATTGATTTTGCAACATTTTCTGCAAATTACTATCTAAATTTTCTTCAGCTGCAAATAAGATAGCTTTACATTAGCTATGAAAATATTTTAATGGCTAAAAATGTGAGCAAATCTTTCTCCAATTTCATGTTCCTCTACTGTGATTTAACAACCAAACGAAAAGTCTCACATTTAAATCTCATTTGTAAGGCACTGCTAAGATTTCTAAAGCTTAGCATGAACTGGCTTTATTATCTACGCACACAAGTGTTTTGTCAATGGTCTCTTGCTACACGGAATCACTGTAAAATCCTGTGGTTTTAAGATGACTCTGAAGCCAAGAGCTTCTCTGTCCACAGACTATAATAATAGGAACACAGACAGGCCTTTTGCTCAGCAGCAGCTGTGAGCACCACCGGTTTCAGGGCAAAGACTCTGAGGGTGAGTAGCTTTTTCCTAAGTCCTCACCACAAGTGTGATCCTACAACTCGGTGAGACAGTCTGTTTTGCAGTCTCTTCTGATTACATCCGTGAACCATGAACTTTAATATTGTGGTTTGACCCTGATACTTCCTAACACACATTAATAGAATCTTATTAGTACTACATATAACCATTAACAAAATTTTTATTTACAAGAACATTTATTATCATACAGTTTAAAAATTTCACTCCCTTTTAGCCTATCTAATATAAAACAGGAGTCTGCAAAAAAGCAGTTAATGGGCTATATTAATCCCATCATAGCAACTAATAATAAATTGATTTCCTCTTGCCGGATTAGAAATGATTAAGTCATTTCAAAAATTGAGAGGCAACACTATCTCAAGAAACAACTCAATTTTAACTGTTTTCTCGGCATTAGAAGTTCAGTAAAATGAATTATCATTTGTGAATATCTCGAATACAGTCCCTACATTAATTGAGATAATTATGACACTTTTAATCAATTCGTTCTTGGGGAATATGGTGTTGTAATAAACGCTTCCACACGTAACACTCTGGGAATCTGCTTCCCCAGAAGTTCACTTAACCGGCCACCAGTATAACTAACAAAAATATACCTTTTTCATTAACCCTGACTGTAGAGCATTTTATTTTTCCCTCCAAAGCTGATTTTGACAAAATAGAATACACTAAAAACGATTAGCAGGATATAATCTCCATTATATTTTTTACTAGTTCTGTTATCTGGCACAGTATTTTGGGCTGATAGAAGACATGTCAATTTGAAATCTATCACACACAGCAGATTAACGTATGTTTGTTAATGAAGAAAATTTACAAAGATAACTACGTTCAGGAAGCACTTTTATTCACTGACTCTGTTAACGCCTCTCTTTATTTATCCAAAAGTAATTCATAAAGACTGTGGAGATGCAGAGAATGGGAATGCCAAACATCCGCAAAATGCTGAATGAGCATCTACTATATATACAGCTTTATGCTAAATAAGCCATTGTTCACAAGAGGAACAATGTCAAGGAAAAAAATCTTATTTTTCATACATGTTCCCTAATTACTATCAAATTCAATTTGTGTAGGTGCTGATTAATAGTAAATAATGCGGGCCGGCCGAGTGGCTCAGTTGGTTAAGAGCTCGCTCAAGAGTGCGAGCTGAGCTCTGAGCAACAGCTGTTCGAGGCCAGCCCAAGCTGAGTTGCCGTTGAGCTGCCAACAGGTGGCAGGATGGCTCAGCTAAAAAAAAAAAAAAAAAAAAAAAAACAAAACAAACAAATAGTAAATAATGCAAAAGTCCTCACACTTTACAGAAATAAACCTAATGAAGTCTTACCTTTCGCCTTTTGGCCCCCAAGTTTCCAGTGGTATCGATCCCACCCCTATCACGGGACTGAAAAAATAAAATATATTAGCATAGACGGCAAAATTGGAAAAATATGGCTTTCATCACCAATATAGAAAAATATATCTCATTGAAAAAGTTTAAAAATCAACTTACAGACTTCAGGGGAGAAGAAGCAACAAATGGAATTCTTTTTACATCCTGTTAATATTGAAATGATAACAAAATTAAGAGTTTTCACTAAACTCAAATTGCAGAGCCCTGTTGCATTTAATTGTGATTCTAAACATTTACCAAGAGGGCAGGCTGAGTGGCTCAGCTGGTTAAGAGTTGGTTTGGAGTGCATGCTCTGAGCAACAGGGTCGCCTGTTTGGTTCCCACATGGGCCAGTGTGTTGTGCCTGAGCTGAGCTGATGCTGAGCTGCCAACAGGTGGCAGGATGATTTAGATGGTGAGAGCACGTGCTCCAAACAACAAGGTTTCCAGTGTGACTCACACATGGGATGGTGGACTACGCCTAGCCGCAACTAAGACTGAATAGGGCACCATAAGCTGAATGGTCACCATCAGCCGGATGGTGACTGGGCTTGGAGCTGAGCTAGCTGCGCCCTCCACAACTAAGAAGAAGGACAGCAACTTGGCTGTTTCCCCTTCCCATATTCCTAATAAAAGGAAAAAGAAAAAGAAAAGAAATGTCCAACAAGCACATCTACAGAAACAGAGACGGGTCAGTGGTTGCCAAGGGCTAGAGGCGTAGGAGTGCGGGACCAGTACTAACGGGATGGGTTTTTGGGGGATTGGGAAAATGGAGATGGAAATGTTCTGAAACTGACTGTGGAGATGGCTGAACAATCTGTCAATACACTGAAACCACAGAACCATACATTTTAAACAGGTCAATGTTTTGGAATCTGCATTATATCCCAATAAAGAGGTTATTTAAAAATAAAAACAATGTGGTGAGGGGGAAGGCTTCAGGTCTAGAAAGGCAACACCAAAAACGATGTGTAAAACTTGCTTGGATTCTGCTTCAAAAATGCAGCTATAAACATCATCTGAACATGGACCAGATATTAGAAAATATTAGGAAGGAACTGGCATGAATTTCTTACATGTGATAAGTCAGAAGAAGTGACTCTGAAAATGCCTGCCAAAGCACTCAGAGATGGAAGAGTGATATCTGAAGTTTATTTACGGATAGTCTCACAACACACACAAAATACCAGAGAAAGCCAATCTGGAGAAAGTAATTAGTCTAAACTGTGAATACATACTAGTGCTTACTAGTAAACACTAATGGGGGATTTGATTCAGGTGCCAGCCATTTTGAAGCATACCCATTTGGAATTGTCAATAAATTCACAAACTGTACACATTATCTACTTGGTAGACTGCGATGGCACAGTGCTTGTGTTTTACATTATTTATTCTTGTTCATTTTAATTGATACTGCAAGACAAATGAAAATAAACACATACTCACACTAAGATTTTTATCTGTTCTTGGATTAGTCTTCTTTAATTCACCAGATGTAGTCAGATTTCGTTTAAAAGGAACAGTGGGATTTTTTGCTATGGAGACTGGCTTTGGGACGATGAGTCTCTGAACAGGAGGATACTGAGAGTCCACCTTATAGGTAAAAAGAAATCACACACCAACTTTCATATTCACATATATATGAGTGGTGCTTAGCTAAAAATTACTTGACAATAGCTAATGTGACCTAGAGACTATGAATACTTCCTATAGAAATACCCAGGGAATACAAAGAAATACTAAGAGGAAAATTGATAGTAACAGAACCAAGGGTGTGTGTGTGTTTGTGTGTGTGTGTGTGTGTGTGTGTGTGTGTAATTCCAAAATGGTTTTCGCAGACCACTTTATTCCAGACAATGATTTTGACACACTTTTGCACACACACACATTGGGAACTATATTCAAAGACATTCCATATATCTAGCTTTTACAGGATGAATTTCAAATATGAAAACTAAAGATATATACTAAAATTGATTTTGCAACATTTTCTGCAAATTACTATCTAAATTTTCTTCAGCTGCAAATAAGATAGCTTTACATTAGCTATGAAAATATTTTAATGGCTAAAAATGGGAGCAAATCTTTCTCCAATTTCATGTTCCTCTACTGTGATTTAAAAACCAAACGAAAAGTCTCACATTTAAATCTCATTTGTAAGGCACTGCTAAGATTTCTAAAGCTTAGCATGAACTGGCTTTATTATCTACGCACACAAGTGTTTTGTCAATGGTCTCTTGCTGCACGGAATCACTGTAAAATCCTGTGGTTTTAAGATGACTCTGAAGCCAAGAGCTTCTCCTCTGTCCACAGACTATAATAATAGGAACACAGACAGGCCTTTTGCTCAGCAGCAGCTGTGAGCACCACTGGTTTCAGGGCAAAGAGTCTGAGGGTGAGTAGCTTTTTCCTAAGTCCTCACCACAAGTGTGATCCTACAACTCGGTGAGACAGTCTGTTTTGCAGTCTCTTCTGATTACATCCGTGAACCATGAACTTTAATATTGTGGTTTGACCCTGATACTTCCTAACACACATTAATAGAATCTTATTAGTACTACATATAACCATTAATGAAATTTTTATTTACAAGAACATTTATTATCATACAGTTTAAAAATTTCACTCCTTTTAGCCTATCTAATATAAAACAGGAGTCTGCAAAAAAGCAGTTAATGGGCTATATTAATCCCATCATAGCAACTAATAATAAATTGATTTCCTCTTGCCGGATTAGAAATGATTAAGTCATTTCAAAAATTGAGAGGCAACACTATCTCAAGAAACAACTCAATTTTAACTGTTTTCTCGGCATTAGAAGTTCAGTAAAATGAATTATAATTTGTGAATATCTCGAATACGTCCCTACGTTAATTCAGATAATTATGACACTTTTAATCAATTCGTTCTTGGGGAACATGGTCTTGTAATAAACGCTTCCACACGTAACACTCTGGGAATCTGCTTCCCCAGAAGTTCACTTAACCAGCCACCAGTATAACTAACAAAAATATACCTTTTTCATTAACCCTGACTGTAGAGCATTTTATTTTTCCCTCCAAAGCTGATTTTGACAAAATAGAATACACTAAAAACAATTAGCAGGATATAATCTCCATTATATTTTTTACTGGTTCTGTTATCTTGCACAGTATTCTGGGCTGTTAGAAGACATGTCAATTTGAAATCTATCACACACAGCAGATTAACATATGTTTGTTAATGGGGAAAATTTACAAAGATAACTACATTCAAGAAGCACTTTTATTCACTGACTCTGTTAACGCCTTTCTTTATTTATCCAAAAGTAATTCATAAAGACTGTCAAGGTGCAGAGAATGGGAATGCCAAACATCCGCAAAATGCAGAATGAGCATCTACTATATATACAGCTCTATGCTAAATAAGCCATTGTTCACAAGAGGAACAATGTCAAGGAAAAAAATCTTATTTTTTATACATGTTCCCTAATTACTATCAAATTCAATTTGTGTAGGTGCTGATTAATAATAAATAATGCAAAAGTCCTCACACTTTACAGAAATAAACCTAATGAAGTCTTACCTTTCGCCTTTCGGCTCCCAAGTTTCTGGTGGTATCGATCCCACCCCTATCACGGGACTGAAAAAATAAAATATATTAGCATAGACGGCAAAATTGGAAAAATATGGCTTTCATCACCAATATAGAAAAATATATCTCATTGAAAAAGTTTAAAAATCAACTTATAGACTTCAGGGGAGAAGAAGCAACAAATGGAATTCTTTTTACATCCTGTTAATATTGAAATGATAACAAAATTAAGAGTTTTGTCTAAACTCAAATTGCGGAGCCCTGTTGCATTTAATTGTGATTCTAAACATTTACCAAGAGGGCAGGCTGAGTGGCTCAGCTGGTTAAGAGTTGGTTTGGAGTGCATGCTCTGAGCAACAGGGTCGCCTGTTTGGTTCCCACATGGGCCAGTGAATGCTGCGCCCCAGTTGAGCAGTCGCTGGGCTGCCAACGGATAGCAGGATGGCTCAGCTCAGCTGGTGTAATATCAGGATTGCCTGTTTGATGGTGGGCTGCGCCCACCTGCAACTAAGGATTGAGCTCGACCCCTTGAGCTGAGCTGCCTCCTGGATGGCTCAGTGGATGAGGCATGTGCCCTCAACAAGAAGGCTGCTGGTTCCACTCCCCTATGGCATGGTGGCTACGCTCACCAGCAACTAAGATTGAACACAGCACCTTGAGCTTGAAGACCCTGAGCTCCCATCGGAAAGCCAGATGGCGGCTGGCGCCCTCCACAGCGAAAACTGAATAGCAGTGACTTGGCTGGTCCCCTCCCCCAATTCCCCATCACTGTTCCCCTCCCCCGATTCCCCAATAAAATCTTTGAAAGAAAGGAAGGAAGGAAGGAAGGAAGGAAGGAAGGAAGGAAGGAAGGAAGGAAGGAAGGAAGGAAGGAAGGAAGGAAGGAAGGAAAGAAAGAAAGAAAGAAAGAAAGAAAGAAAGAAAGAAAGAAAGAAAGAAAGAAAGAAAGAAAGAAAGAAAGAAAAAGACATTTACCAAGAGAGGGCTTGTAATCATCTCTAAACACTGGAATATTCGCTGAACTTTTGAACTAGTCACATCACACGATTGCATATTGAGTTGCCGCGCTTTATTCTGTCTTCTGACCGGTACCTAGAAAGGAAATCTTGTGTTATCTACTGGAACTGCAAACTCTACAGCACATATTGCAGACAATGAAAATATTTATAACACAGAATGGAGGTCGAAAGGGAAATAGGAATATTGTGTTAACAATAACTTATCTCTGGGTGGTGTCATGAATAATATATTCACAGTTTTTTCTTCCTTTATTGAAAATGCAATTCTCTGCTTGAGAAATTAGTTTTACAATCAGAAAAATATGGTAAGACAGCTTGCCCCACTCTGATCTGCCAGCTATGTGAAATGGGAATAATGAGATAACTGGTAGAACATTCTAGCACTACCTTCATCTGTTTATCCCTGATATTTAAATCAAAGAACACTGAATTAAGGAGAACTGTATTAAAATATTAGTTATTCCAGGTGCTAAATAGTATTTACTTACAGTACATTTCAAGAGAACTAAATAAAGAGACTATAGACTGAGCTGCAATGGAAATATAATCTTTTAAATGCAGTTGCTTCTTTTCAGTTGGTTGTCTTGTTCCTTTGCTGTTTTCAGTTTTATATACCACATATCAGTGAAATCATGTGGTTGATGAGGATAAAAGGGATCAAATACATGGTGATGGAAGGAGAACTGACCCTGGGTGGTGAACACACAATGTGATATATAGATGATGTATTACAAAATTGTACGCCTGAAACCTATGTAACTTGACTAACAATTGTCACCGCAATAAACTTTAATAAAATAAATAATGCAGTTGTTTCTTAAACTTTTTTAAATTTTTTTTTTAAGGGCAGTGTCACTGGTCCTCATATGTGGGACCGAACCGGGGCCGCTGGCTTCCCAAGCTAGCGCTTAACCACTGTGCCACTCGGCCGGCCCTCTTAAATTTTAATGAAAGAAAAATTTTAAATATGTAGGCTCTTTCTGAATGAATGTCTTTTTAGCTTTCTTAAAATTGGAGTTAAAGACACAATCTTTTAAAGAATAGAACAAGTACCCTTTCATACATGATGTTTACAAATTCAATAGAAACACTTCCTTTTCTCAAGAATGTATAACAACATTTCAATAACCAAGTGACTACTGTTAGGTCTCTGAATGTTAGGTCTCAGAGACCTCGACCTATAGATGTAGAGCCATGTCTTCTAGAAAACAACAAAAGGTCTGTTGGCCTGCACCTGCAGATGGAGCCAAACTTGTGATAACAGAAAACGCCACAAAACAGCTACTGGCTTACAAGCAGTCAGCATTTTCTACTCAAACAATGCCACCCTGTCATTACCGCCTCTATACAACCCTCCTCACCCCCTCCCTTGGGCTTGAGTCTCCTTTAGATGCAGCCTGGGCTGTAGCCCTCTTTGGTCAGCCCCATAGACTTGTCTTTCTTAAACTTTCTTAACTGGCCTGATCGTGTGTGCTCCTTTATCTGACGACCTATCAACTACCACCAATCAAGGTAGTTTGGTAATGCTCAATTTTAGAAAAGTACAATATTATAACAATCAAATTATAAACCAGTTCCTATAAACAACTGAAAACATCTGAAAAACTGAACCATAATAACTACTCTATATGATACCAAACATTCATTATATTTTCAGAGCAACTGCAATATTGTATATTACTTTTATCAAGATTTTGTTGCCCATTAACTGCTGCTGTTCACGACAGAGGCTTTGGCAAACATGAAAATCCTCCAGGAAAACTAACAGTCTGCCCTGTCACTGGATTCTACTGGGCACAGATCTCTCAGGGCCTTACTTCATTAAATGGAAATGAGATAGAGAACATTCAACATACCTTCCAACTCTCACGCTCTATGAACACAAGAAAGAACAAATTGATTCACCCCATATGTCAATGATAAACATCTGCAAGCCTGTGCTGGAAATGATTCATACGGTATCTCAGGACTCAGCATTATAAAGTATAGGACTGCATATACGAAAGGAGGAAGTAGAAGGAATAGACTGACTTGGGGCTAGCTTACGAATCATGGCCTTGCATCATGTTAACTGCTACTGATGCAGTGAATATGTTAACTGTCAAGACTTTTAATAAAAATAACAAGCAAGGATAAGATACCAAGGAAAAGTGATAATAAGTCAAACTATGAAGGTGCTAGTTTCTTAAACATGTACAGGAAGTGGCACAGTGTTCACACAAACTAGAATTTAAAAGAATTAAGGAAACAGATTGTAATCACGAAAGGAACCACAAAGCAATATGAAGAGATAGGTATAAGATGTATTGGGCCAGCCGAGTGGCAAATTAGTTAAGAGCTGGCTTGGGACACCAGCAGACCTAGTTCGAATCCCACATATGAGGGCCAGTGACACTGCCCTCTACAGCTAAGATGGTGAACAACAGCTCCACCTGCAGCTGGGCTGTGTGAGTCCCCGGGGCGGCATAGCTGTAGCCCCTGCTGCAGTGGGCTGCCATAGGCTACAGTGAATGGCTCGCAGCCAGCATGAGCAGCTGACAACTGGAGTGAGCTGCCAATAGCAGTGGTGAGCAGCCATCCAGAGGCCGGCAACCGATCTGCCTCACCCAAGAAGAGCGCAATGATGGTACCAACATGGGCCAGTGAAGCGATGTCCTCCATAACTAGACTGAAGAACAAAAGGACAGCAATTTGTCTGTTGCCCTTTGCAGGTTCCCCAATTCTGTTCCCCTCCCCCAATTTCCCAATAAAATCTTTAAAAAAAAACACCAAACCATTAAAGTCATGATTAAACAGGGATTACAATAATACACCACCTCATGAGAAATCAAAAATGAAATTAGAAAACACAAAAAACCACTACTAGAATCTTCTAGAAGAGAACACAGGAGAATTTCTTTGAAGCCTGAGAAAGGGCAAAGGTTCTTAAGACACAAGGAACAGTAAAAATAATGGGAAAAATACACAAAATTCAGACTTGATAAAATTTAGAACACTTGCTGATCAAAAGAGAAGGCTGATGAAATGAAAATCAAGGCAACTGGGAGAAAAATATTGGTAAGGCCGGTATCAGTCAAAGCACAAAGAATTTATAAACAGCTCCTATAACGTTATAATAAAAAGACAACCCAAGTTTTTACGGGCTAATGTTCTGAAGAGGCACCTCACAGAGGAAGACATACTCATGGCCAAGAAGCACATAAACAAGAACACATTACTTGTCATCAGGAACTGCACATTAAACTGACAGTGACACACCAGCATACACAAACCGGAATGGCTACAGTTTAAAAGAGGACAACCTACTACTGCTAAGGATGTAGAGTGATGGAAAGGTTCACATGCTGTTGGAGGCAGTTTAACAATTACTGGAACCTCCACTTGTAGGTATTTACCCAAGAGAAAGAAACCATATGTCTACAAATGGGTACAAGAAAGTTCACAGCAGCATTTCATAAGAGCCAGACAGAAAACACTACGCGCTGAGTAACTAATGATATGAACATTTAGAACAAGCAAAATCAATAAATGGCGGGAAAAATGAGAATACTGATTGCCCTGGGGCAGGAGGCAATAAGTAATGCCTGGGAAGAGGCAGGAGTGAATTTTCTGCAGGACTGGAAATGTTCCACACCTCCGTAGGCTTTGGGTTACACACGTGTAAACACCTGTCCAATTCATTCAATGGTATATCTAAGAATTTTATATTTCACTGCATGTAAATTCTTGATAAATTATAAAACAATGCATATTTAACTCTAGTTCCAAGAATGTATGCTGAAGTATTTGGGGATGAAGTCTATTCATACCTTAAACTTAGTTTGCAATACACCCAAAACATAAAGGATGGATATTTGCACAGGAAAGCAAATATGACAAAATATTAGAATCTAGTGCTGGGAATACATATGTCCACTGCACAGTTCTTCCAACATTTCTTCTGTGTGAAACTTAAAATCAAATCTGGTCGGCAGGGGTGAAGAAAATCAAGGGTATTTCTATACGGATGGTTCTTCCCATCTCTAAAACCTAGTCTTATTTTCCTCCCTTCTGACCCTTATAACACCTGGACACATCAACTCAATAACCTATTTCTCACGCCAATTCATTAGACTTGGACATGCTTTTTCTTAAGAATATGGACCTTGGACTATTTCTAAGTTGATTCCTAGTAACCAAAATTTTGACTTGGTTGATCAGAAGTAGATCCCATAAATCTGGGAAAAAGAAAGTCAAGAGCTGTAATCGGATGCTTACAGACACCTCAAGTTGAACAGAACCACCATCAAATATGGGCCTTACTTTATGTTAACTTTATAATATCTTCATGTGGGTTATCTCATATGAGGTAGATGCCATTGCTATGGATGAGGAAACTGAGGCACCAAGTTATATGGCCTAATATCATATAGCTATTAAATAGCAGACATCCTACAACACAAGTCAAATACACTTAGTATTCATGTCTCCATTTTAAAGAGAAGGAAGTTGATGTACAATGAGGTTACTTTAACCCAGGTCACTCACATCACTAAGTGGCAGGACTCTGCCTGACATGATAATATCAAGCAATGAAATCTCAAAAAACTCAGTCTTACCATATACTACCCACCTATTCTCTATCAATGAACTTTTTCATTGTAAAAACAAGATTGATATCACAGTACAGGCAAAATGACAATGTTTAAGTACTAACACTCAATCCCTGCAGAAGGAGGGAGGGGGCCCAGATAAGACAGGAGGTCACAAGGTGGTCTGGAGATTAGATGGTCATTAGCTCCTAACAGTTACTATACAGTGAAACAAGAGCAAAGTAAGCGAATGAATGTTTAACTACCACCACTCTCGAAATGTCACTTTGCAGCAAAATCAGACTAAACACAAGTCTGCAAAATGGCTGAAATTAAGCTACAGGCATCAGACTGAGAGTCAGCTAAAGATCTAGGAAATGCAAAATGGAAAATAAAACTCCAATGGCATGTCACTTCACAGACATCACATAAGCAAAAATTAAAAATAAACAAAATCATTACAGATAAGGATACAGAAACAGCAGAGCTACGCATGCTCATGTGGAAGTGTTAAGCTGCAAAACTACCTTGAAGAGCAATGAGGCAACACATCATACATCTGAAGATGTGTATCATCCCCTATAATCCAATCCTATTCTTTCGTTGATAAAGAGCCTACAGAAGACTGCATGTGTATCCAGGGAGCAGTACACGGGCATCACCTCAGCAGCTATTAGAAATCGACCCAAATGTATCCTGCAGAATGGACTGTGGGAAATCTTCGTACTGGATAAATATGTAACAATGAAATTCAATAACCCAGTTACCTTTCACGACACTGATAATTTCATAAGTAATATAAAGGAAAGGCAAGTAAGATGAATACATACAATATTAATCTATGTATCAACATTTTATAATCTAAACCTAATTTTATAATAATATTCTGAGGGTCAAATAATTTCATTTGCAATTCTGTTTTGGAAGAATTATGGCGTTTTGATGATACTCAAGTAATTATGGGTGCTAGGTTAGGTTTTCTGTGTTGTTACAATCAACATGATTTAATATTTAAAAGCCCAATAGTTTAACACACACACACACACACAAACAAATACAACACACATACAATTTGAAGGGGCTGTTTCAGTGGCAGAATATTCTTCTGCGGGGTCACCCCAAAGCCCATCCCTCCAGATCCCCCCTCACCGCCACAGCACAACAAAACCTTTAATAAACATCAACAGCATTAACTATACAACCCTACCTTGTCCTCTGGAGGTTTAGTTGCCACAAAGCCTGTTTTCTCATGCTTCAGCTCGCCACCTCCATTACCTTCTCCAGAGGGCAAACCATTGGCTGCAGACATACTAAAACTTGTATTACAAAAAAAAAAAAAGTTGAACAACAGCAAAAAAGGAAGTTAAAGCAAGTGATATATTATTATACTCTGGTTCATAATTAGTTAACTATCTGATTACTGTAAAATTAGAGAAATGCTAACAAGGAAATAAAGGTACAGCTGAATGTGATTTTAAAAGCTGACAGGTAAGACTTGGAAACAACCGAAATGCACATTGGTAGATGACTGGGTTAAAAAACTGTGGTACATTTATACAATGGAGTATTACTCCGCTGTAAAGAAGAATGAAATCATACCATTTGCAATGATATGGATGGACCTAGAGACGATTATGTTAAGTGAAATAAGTCAGTCGGAGAAAGACAAATACCATATGATCTCACTTATATGTGGAATCTGAAAAACTGAATGAATGAGCAAAGTAAACAGAAACAGTCTCATAGATATAGAGGAAAAACAGGGTTGCTAGTTGGGAGTGGGTGGGGATGAAGGAGACGGGGAAGGGATTAGGTAGCATAAATAGGCAACTACAATATTGCCACAGGGATATGAAAGACAGTTCGCGGAATATAATTAATAATGATGTAAATATTTTGTGGGGTGTGAGATGGTCACATGTCTTGTTAGGGAGACCATTTCATGGATGGAGTAGAGGCCTGATCACTGCAATGTACACCTGAAGCTGATGTTGTATAATACTGTATACCAACTGCAATTGAATATATAGATAATCACGGGATATGGATTATACTGTGGAAGGGAGTCAGAGGAAGTATAATAGATATATATGACATGGGGGGGAGGAATAGGGTGGTGACCTGGGGGAGTGGGGTTGTCACTTTGAGGGGTAAAAAGTATAACTATGGCACTGTGTTGTACACCTGAAACTAATTTTAAAAAAAGCTGACAGGTTTCTTTATGCAAAACAGTTTCTATTTTCCAACCTTACTTAATCTTCAATAAGCTTAGGTGAATCAAATATAGACCTTACGCTTAATTATAAGTTTAGCTTAAAGATGACATTACCTTTCTTGTTTTTCTCTATTATGTCTTGTTGTCGTATTTGTTTCATTTCCAGTCTAGAAAAAAAATGAACACACCACCACATTTAAATGCTTACTTATTTGTTTTCATTTTCATAACACTACCCTTTTCTCTGTAAGTTTTGTTATTTGGAATCAGTAATTTCATGGTGCTCAGTTAATGAATCCTAAAACTGGAAACTTATGCCCTGACTTCAGAATGGCCATCAAGAGTAAGAGTGTAATTACATACACATAAAATGTCACCAAGAAAAACCCATGCTTGAAATAAAAGGGTAGTATATAAATTTAATACACTACCAACCACAAAAAGACTTTGACTTATCTCTTGTTATGGCCTATTAAACATACAAACAAATTTAGAAAGATGTTCCTTTTGAAATGATTCCCTGACACTTAAGAGTTCTTCCACGAAAAAGAGTCAGGATTCCTTGGAGAAATAACTGATCAATTACAGAGTTAGAGCCAGAAATTTACAAGATGAGCTTGGATACTTTACTCATATAATATCAAAAAGTAAATAAACACTCAAAAAATAATGTAGTAATGTTAAAAGGACACCGGGGCTGGTCCAAAGCCCAAATATGGGACAATATGAGCATCAAAACAAATAATGATGAAGGATTATAACTTAATGAATGTGAGCATTCAAGTCAACATTAAAAATAACACATAAATCGAGAAAAGAAAATTCGTCCTCTCTTAGAGAGCCAACTAATGTAGAAGCAATAAGGAATTACAAAACCACCTGACGGCAATCAACAAATAACAGATTCAGGCAAAACTCATCAATAATGCTAACATGTGCGAGTGAAAGGGACTTTTATCCACTCACACTGATCTCCCCACAAGATAGTTATTACTAATAAAAGGGAAAATAGTCATTTTACAATGGACAAATCCTACTGACACCACCTTCGGTAACGATCACACTGCCAGGGATGGGATTAACTGACAGCATGTGCCTCTTACACGATACACTGGGAAGACCTCAGTGTCTACCAAAAGTGCACACCTGGGTTCTAATCAGGAGGAGCATCAGACATCCTCAAATTGCAGGAGATGCTACACTGTAACTTGTAATTCTCAGAAGTATCTATGTTGTGAAATACGAAAATAAAAAACAAACCCCACAAAAACTCTAAGGAACTGTTGTAGCTAAAACATGAGCTTGCATTCTTTGTCTTTTGGATTACTGGCAATATCTAAATAAAACCTGTAGATTAGATAATAGTACTGTACCAATTTCTGGCTCTGATAATTATTAGGCACTTAGGTAAGGATTTCTTTGTTCGTAGAAAACACACAGAAAAAAATAAAGCAACGTAGTAAAATCTGGAGTTCTTCAAATTTGTCATGCAACTCTGTAGGTCCAAAATTAAGTTCAAAATACTATTTAAATATTGATAAAACAAGTAAAATGGCAATCATGATAGTGGAATCCAGATAAAACAGTAATCGGTAAACTTCATTTTATTCTTTTAACTTGACCTTGAAACATTTCAAGAAATGGGATTGTTATGAAGATCGAATCAGGTTAAGATCGATATATAAGTGAAGGCACAAACAGAAAGATGCTATGTAAATTAAAAAAATACACAAGAAAACAGACAAACCCAGGTTATGGGACATTGTATTGTTCCAATATTAGTATATGTGCTGCCAAAGCGAGCACGTTATGGGACACTGTAGAAGACAACTGCCTGATCTATTCAAAAACCAATGTGTCTAGGAATTCCAGTCCTAGGTAAAGACCCCAACAGAAATGAAAACGTATGTTCACCGAAACAACACGAGCAACAACAAAATCAACTTGAAAATAAAAGTTCATAGCAGGGCTATTCAATAGTAAAAATGTAAAAATAACACAAATGTCTATCTCCTCATGAATGGATAAGCAAAATCTGGCATATCCAAACAAATATTCAGCCATAAAAAGGAATGAAGTTCTCATACTTGCTATGACATGGATGAACCTTAAAACCATTATGGTAAGTGAAATCAGCCTTTCACAAAGAACTACATATTTTAATTCCATTTATATGAAATGTCTAGAATAAGCACATCTACAGAGACAGGTCAGTGGTTGCTCAGGACTGGAGGAGTAGGAGTGAGAGACCACTAACTAGTAACAGAATGGGTTTTTGGGTGGCTCGGGAAAATGGAGATGGAAATGTTTAAAACTGACTGAGGTAATGGCTGAACAATCTGTGAATACACTAAAACCACAGAGCCATACACTTTGTGTATGTAAATATTTCGACTCTGAATTATATCCCAATAAGGAGGTTTTTAAAAATACAAAAGATGTGGTGAGAGGGAAGTTTTCAGGTCTAGGAAAGCAAATCCAGAACAGATGTATCCAACTTGCTTGGATTCTGGTTCAAAAACGCAGCTATAAACCCCATCTGAACATGGATGAGGTATTCGAGAATATTAGGAAGGAACTGGCATTAGTTTCTCACATGTGATAATACAGAAGTAATGACTTAGAAAATGCACACCAAAGCACTCAGAGATGAAAGATGTGATATCCGAAATTTCTTTGCGGATAGACAAACAATGCAAACAAAGTACATGCATAAAAGAAACCTAAAACAATTATTTAGTCTAAACCATGAATATATACTAGTGCTTATTAGTAAAAACGAATGGGAAATTTGATTAAGGTGCTAGCCATTTTAAAGGCATACCAATTCGGAATTGTCACTAATTCACAAGCTGTACACAATATCTACTTGGAAGACTGCGATGGTACAGTGCTTGTATTTTATATTATTTATTCTGTTCATTTAATCAATACTCGAAGAAATGTGAAAAGAAACACATAGTCACACTGAGTTTTTTATCTATTCTTTGTTTAGTCTTCTTAATTCACCCGATGTGGTCAGATTTGGTTGAAAATAAACAGTTCGACTTCCTGCTATGGATACTGGCTTTCGGGTCATGACTCTCTGAACAGAAAGACATTCAGAGTCCACCTCATAGGTAAAATGAAATCAAACAAGAAATTTTATTTTCATATATATGAGGGGTGCAAATTAAAATTATTTGTCAATACATACTGTGAACTATCGACTATGAGTATTTCCTAAACAAATACCCAGGGGATGCAAACAAATACTAAGACGAAAACTGATAGTAACAGGACCAAGGAGGGTGTGTTTGCATACGTGTGTGTGTGTGTGTGTGTGTGTGTGTGTGTGTGTGTAATACATGTAATTCCAAAACACTAACGTCTTCCCTTTTGCATTAGGGCCTGACAATACATGGCAATAACCATCCCACTCCTATCAAGAGGCTAAAAGAACAAAATATATTAGAATAGATGGCAAACTTTGACAAATATGACTTTTATCACCAATACATAAAAATATATCTTTAAGTGAGAGATAAAATATTTGAAAATCCACTTAGAGATTTCAGTGGAAAAGAATCAACAAATGGAATTCTTTTTGTATCCTTTTAATGTTGAAACAATGATAAAATTAAGATTTTTCGCTAAACTCATTAAAATTGTGATTTTAAAAATTTTACCGATAAAGGGGTTGACATCTCTAAGGACTGCAATATTCGCCGAGCTGTTAAACTCATCACACCGCAGGATTGTGTATTGAGTTGTTTAGTTTTCATCTGTCTTCTGACTGGTACCTAGAAAGTAAACTTTGTATTATCTGTTGGAGCTCTAAACTCAAATAATGAAAATATTTATAGTGGTTGAAAGGGAAATAGGAATATTGTGTTAACAACAACATATCTCAGGGTGGTATCATTAATCATATATTCAACCCTTTTCCTTCCTTTACTGAAAATACAATTTTCTGCCCAAGAAATTAACTTCACAATCAGAAAAAGATGGTAAGACAATCTGCATCATGCTAAAGTTATGCCAGCTATGTTAAATGAGAAATATGAGAAAACTGGTGGGACATTGTACCATTATCTTGACCTGCTTATCAATGTAATGATATTTAAATAAAAGAATGTTTAATAAAAGTAAACGGTATTACAATATTGGTTATTCTGGGTATTAAACAGCATTTAAACAGCACTTAATTACAGTAAATTTTAAGATAACAAAGTAAAGAGACTGTAGACTCTACTGCGATGGAAATTAAAAATTGTAAACTGACTTGTTTCTCAAATTTTAAGAGAAGAAAACTTTAAAAGGAATAGGTTCATTCTCAGTAAATGACCCTTTATCTTTCCCAAAATGAAAGTTAAGAAAATAACCGTATAAAAAAAAAAGATAAGTACCCTCTAATACACAACCAATGTTTACAAATTCCAATAGAAACACTTCCTTTTCTCAAGAATGAATTACAACATTTCACGAGACTACCATGAATCAAACAAAGTAGTTTGGTAATGCTCAATATAAAAAATAAATAGTAATATAATAATCAAATTATAACCCAGTTTCTATAAATAGCAGATCATATCTGAAACACTGAATCACAATAACTAGTTTAAATCAAGTTGCTCTACCAAACATTCATTATATTTTCAGAGGAGCTGCAATAGTCTACATTGATTTTATTAAAAATTTGATGCCCATTAAGGATTGCTGTCCAGGACAGAGGCAAACAGGAGGTGACATTAAAAAACTTTGGGAAAATGTGACAGTCTCTGCTGTCATTGGATCCTACTGGCCACTGGCCACTAAGGAGTTTACTTCACTAATTCATGAAATGCAAATGAATCAGAGAATCTTTAATATACTTTTAAACTCCAAGGCTCTAGCAAATGAAAAAGGAGAGAATAAATTCATCACAAATATCAATAATAAACATCTGGAGGCCTGTATTGAGAATGATTCTTGTGGTATCTCAGGACTAAGCATTCAAAAGTATAGGACTCAAGGGGAGGGATTATCACTTTATGAAGGGTATAAATGTCTAATCATTATGCTGCTTTGTAAACCTGAAACTAATGTAAAATAATAAGAGTTAAAGAAAACAAGTATAGAATTCAAAGCAGATCCACGATGGCAAAGTAGATATGCTGTGCCTGCTTCCTACCAGGAACACACTAAAATTACAACTACATTATAGAACAATCAACCTGGACAACCATCTGAAGTCCAGCTGAATAGAAGTTTTAAAACAGCATTTAATTACAGTAAGTTTTAAGATAACAAAATAGCAGATCATATCTGAAAAACTGAATCACAAGAAATAGTTTGAATCAAGTTACTCTACCAAACATTCATTATATTTTCAGAGGAGCTGCAATATTCTACATTCATTTTATTAAAAATTTGATGCCCATTAAGGATTGCTGTCCAGGACAGAGACCGCTTTGAGACTGGGAAAGACGGAGCAGAGACAAAACAGACTGTCCCCAAACCTTTGTGTGGTGGTTGAGAGTTAAAAGGAATATCTCAGCCAAGGATATTCCCCCAAAGAAGTGAGGGATTCCAGCCACCACCCAGACTCTCAAGCCTGGAGCACTGGTGCCAGGAAGAGGTGTCCCCACATCATCTGGCTGTGAAAACAATGGATCTGACATTGCGTATGGGACTGTGGGATGCTGGAAACTGAGACATCCTCTAAAACAGGATGCACACAGACTCTCACTCCCAGGTACTCACCTTGGGCTCCACTAGAGGGACGGTGACTTGGGGGAGTGTTGGAGGCATACAGGGGGCAGACTGAAGCTTATGGCCTTGGAGAAAGAGACAGACGACATTCTCCATTTTCCCTGTACAAGCAGGAGATGGGAGCCATCTTGGCTTTCTTCAGCCCTACTCCTACACGGCCAAATCTGAATCTGAATTGGTATGGGGAGCACTGCTGCAACCCTGCCCACTCAACTCCTCCAACACCAGAGTCACTTTCTCAGTGAACAGCCAGGCCTGCCCACATTGCAATCTTTCTTGGAAAACTATCCGAGTCCATGGGCCCCAGGCAGGTATTGATTGGTATCGGTGTGCTCTGAGACTTTTGCTGACAAGCTCTAGCCTCAGCTGTGGCACCAAACCAGAATTTACATTAGCCTTGTGTAGCCTCACATTCTAGTGAGTCCCTGAGACTATGCCTCACCTAACTTGTGTATCACACAAGGCTTTATCATTGTCTGAAACTTAAGATAGTTGGCAGGTATCAGCAGACAACAGGGTGTCCTGACTCTCTGAGGAGCTACCCAAAACCTGGAAATGGTGGTGGATGTACCGGTCCACACTATGGCCTCTTTGACACAGCCAAGGTCCGGCACAGTAAGCGACCCAACACAGATGTCTTTGTGGCTCCTACACGGTAGGCACCAGCTGGTCACAGGCAGTGGCTGCCCAGAGGCTGCACCACAGCCCCTCCAAGAGGCCGCAGAACCAATCTTCTTGGAGGTTGGTTCAGACCACAGTAGACCCACAAGCAGCACAAACAAATGGTGGTCACAACAGGTATGAGAGCCCACTGGGGAAAATCCCACTCAGTGGGTTAAGTCCCTCCACGCTGTCCCATAAGCGGTGGATGTGGCTAAACCCCACAGCTACTAAGCCTCAGGGTCAATTTCACCCACTGACATGCCAATAGCAATCATGGTGTCACTATAACAACAGGGCACACCCAACCCACACAAGGGACACTACGGAAGCATCCAGAGCAGGTGGCCAAGGAGACTTTGCCATAGCCCCACAGGACACCTACTACCTAAGGCACTTGGCCAACACTGGGAGACATAGCAGATCTACCTAATACATAGAAGCAAACACAGAGAGGCAGCCAAAATGAAAAAATAAAATAAAATAAAAAAGCAAAGAAATGCATCCCAAATAAAAGAACAGGAGAAAACACCAGAAAAAGAACTAAAGGAAATGGATGCAAGCACCTACCAGATAGAGTTCAAATCAGTGGTTATAAGGATGTTCAACGAAATTAGTGAGAACTTCAACAGAGAAATAGAAAGCATAAAAAATGGCATAAAAGCCAAGAAAAAATAACCAATCAGAAATGAATAATTCAATAACTGAAATGAAAAATGCACTGGAAAGAATCACCTGCAGACTAGATCAACCAGAGGGTCAAATAAGCGATTTGGAAGACAAGATACCAGAAAACACCCAATCAGAACAGCGAAAAAAATAAGTCCACAGTAATCAGGACAGTTCAGAGTTGGCAAGAGGAGCAATACATATTGGGTTGTCGGAACAGTCATGACGTATTTTTTTCTGTTTTTTGTTGCAAAAATGTATCATGACTTTTCCGACAACCCAATAGGTCAATGGAAAAGAATGGGAAGTCCAGAAATAGAGCCAGAATATGGTCGACCATGTTTTCAAGGTACAAAGGCAATTCAATAAAGAAAACATAGTCTTCTCAACAAATGTTTCTAGAGTCATTGAACATTTATATGCTAAAAAATGAATCTGGATCCATGCCTCATAACACATACAAAACTATCTCAAATTCAAATCTTCTAATGAGGGTAATTTTACTACATGTAATTTATATCTCGATTATTTTAATAAGAGGAATCAATCATCACATGTCCTAAACATCTAAGTATCAAATGTTCACTGAGATCTAAAATCAGGTTCATATGGTCCCTAAATGAAAAGAATGTTTGTAATATCCATTTCTAGCATTTTACAAAAGAATAACTAAACCAAAATTCTATTGGAGTGCCAACAGTTACTTAAATATTCTGTGGAATGTCAGATGATCATAGGTCTTGTTAGGGAGACCATTTCATGAATGGAGTAGAGGTTTGATCACTGCACTGTATTACTAAAGCGGAGGTGGTATACCTACTGTAACTGAATATATATAGATAGTCATGGGATGTGGATTATACTGTGGAAGAGAATCAGAGTAAGAGTAATAGATATATGTGATATGGGGGGGAGTGGGGTGGTGTATTGGGGGTGGCGTGTTGTCACTTTGAGGGGTAAAAAGTATAACTATTGCACTCTGTTGTACACCTGAAACTAATTAAATATAAAATAAAAAAAACATATATATATATAAAAAAATAACAACTATTTTTAAATAAAAGGTTAATCAATCCCAATCCTATTCAAACCAACCTGATATGGCGTGTTTCGTACTTGAGGCTGTCTGACAACCGCAGCTGCCCCACCATATCTTGTTTTGCCATGGTAAAAAGGGGAATCTCCAAGCTTACTTGTTTTCAGGATCAGAGATTCCCGAATTGACTGCACAGAAACACAATGGTAAATTATCAGCAATAAACACTCAAAACTAATGTGATTGAATCAACTCCAATTAGTACTCACCTGGGGAATTCTTGTAAATGTACACATGCTGAATGGTGGTTTTTTGGAGCTGGTGGCAGTGTGCTGGGAGAGTGTATGATAATGATCAGTCTCTATAGGCCACAGAGGTAGTGATGCAGTGTTCTTTGAAACAGCTATATCTAGAACAAAAATATGTAATCCATGGTAATAACATTACGTGGAATGAGATTTCATTTAAAATAATACACTGTCATCTTCTTTTGACTAAACAAGGACAATGCATGAATCTGCTGTTGTCACTATCCCCCTCACAACCAGCCTGTAACACTGACCTTTAGGGAAGTAAGAATCTCTGGGGTTAATTACAAAAAGTATTTCTAATAAGTTGGTTTAGATCCTGTTTACTTTTCTGAGCTAATTTCATTCAAAGAAAGCTATTTACAGGTAAGGTCAAAAGTTAAAGAATTTGAAATCTAATCTAAAATATGGAACTATTTTTATGCAACAGCTTATGAGAAATTTTTACTTACCTGAACCACTTGTAATTGGTTCTGAAATACTACTGGACCCAGAAAGGTCTGCTGTTTGTGCAACAGGAACACTAACTGTAAATCCAATCTATCAAGAGAAAAGTGATCCTTGAATGTCAAATTAGTTTTAGAGAAATCTCAATATACAGCTTTTTCATTCCAAGTGAAAACAATAAATGTAATTTCATTTGTTCTAAGATAGAGAAGTCAACACAGAGGAACTAAAATTGACGGCAGGCCTTGAAGAGCTGGTCATGGGTAGAGTGAATCTACCCATTTCCTAGAACACAGTAGGTTTTATAATGATATAGTTCACCTTCTCTGTCATTCATTTCTATGCACATTTTTTTCAGGTAGAATTTATATAGTTAGAGGGAAATAACATGTCAAGGAAGCACCATGCATAACATTAATTAACAATGCTAATTAACAATGAGTCAAAAGCCTAACAAGATTTGAATCCCAGCTGAGCCACCAGCCAGCCATGTAACTGTGAACCTAACTGCCCTATATACCCATCTCCTAATCAGTGAAAACAAAGAAAAAAGTAATAGACCACAGTGGTGGTACTAACATGAAATGCAAAGTTATAGGTGGACATAGCATATTAAATAAGCATTTAATAAACGTCATTTCTCATGAGCTTGGCGAACTGTCTTGGTTTATAGCCCAATATCGCCAAGGCCACCCCAAGTTTCACATGACCCAGACTGAGAACCAACAAAAAGAGTTCCACCTCTGTTCAAGGACAAACAGATCATACATGTCAATTCTCTGACATAACAATCACAAACTCTGGACAAAATATTGAAAACAACAATCTGATCACATAAAAGAGCAAACAAAAACTAGCAGATACTAGACAGGAGAGGACACCTGGAAGAAGAGAAAAACACTGTATTTCCTGTCTTCTTTATGAGTTGGGGCCACTGAACATTTGTAAGTCAGAGAGAGAACTGCAAATGTGTTGAAGAACGAGAGGACAGGCTACATGACCAGAGCAGCTAGAAAATAACGGGAGATGCAAGACTACAGAGCCACAGAAGGGCAGCCTCAAGTCTGCATGCAAGCTCTCCAAATAGTTGGTACACCTGTAAGCTTCTGCTGCCCACCACAGAGGAGATTGGGTTTGAGTTCAGATAAGGTCACTGCCAGCTGAAACAATCTGAAGCACTTCAAATGGATGCAGTTATTATACATAAACCACGCCTCAGTAAAGTCTACCTCTTCCCAATAAAGGAAAAAATGAAGACACTTTCAGATAAAAGAAAACTAAAAATCTGTTGCCATAAAACCTGCTCTACGAGGCTTAAGGGAAATGAGACCAAATGGAGACACAATATCCAGAAGAAATAAAGAATATGTGCAGAGACATAACAACAACAAAAAACACACATTGATCTTCTTTACATTTCTTTAAAATACATATAACTTGACAATGCAAAAGTTATATGCTCTGGGTTTATAGTCCATCTACCTAAATGTAATAAAAATAACAAATAAACATCAGTTACCAAGGAAAAGAGTTAGTAAATCAAACCGCAAAGGTGCAAGATTCTTAAATTTGTACAGGAAGTGGCACAACGTTAACACAAACTAGAATGTAAAAGATTTAAGGAAATATATCGGAACTACAATAGGAACCACAAAGTAACGTGAACAGATAGATATAAGAAGTAAACCAGTAACTAAAACAATTCCAAAAGGTAAGCTTTTATCCAAACATGTCAATAATTTCATTAATTATAAACATTCCAATTAAAAGGCAGAAAGATGGAAAGGGAAGACTCAGGGCAGGCTGAGTGCCTCATTGGTTAAGAGTTGGCCTTGGAGCACAAGCTGTGAGAAGCAGGGCTGCTGGTTTGCTTCCCACATGGACCAGTGATGCTGTGCTCTCTACAGCTAGGATGGTGAACAACAGCTCGACCTGAAGCTGGGCTGCTGTGACTAGCCAGCAATGGCATGGGCTGCAGTGGGCTACCTTAAGTTTCCGTGAGTGGCCGGAAGCCAGCGCAAGCAGCCATTCAACGGCCAGCAACCCATCTGCCTCAACTGGGAAGAGAGCAATAAGCAAAATACCACCATGGGACAGTGAAGTGACGTCCTCCTCAACTAGGTTGAAGAACAAAAGGACAGCATCTTATCTGTTCCCCTTCCCTGATTCCCCAATGCTGTTCCCCAATTCCCCAATTAAATCTTTTTTTTTTTTTTTAAAAAGGGAAGACTCAACTGTACACTATCTACAAGAGGCATACTTTAAATATAAAGACAGGTTCAGGGATATGAAAGACAGATCGGGGAATATAATTCATAATGTTGTAAATATTTTGTGGGGTGTCAGATGGTCACATGTCTTGTTAGGGAGAATATTTCGTGGATGGAGTAGAGGCTTGATCACTGCACTGTACACCTGAAGCTGATGTTGTATAATATTGTATAGCAACTGTAATTGAATATATAGATAGTCACGGGATGTGGATTATACTGTGGAAGGGAGCCACAGGAAGTGTAATAATATATATGATGTGGGGGAGGAATGGGGTGGCAAATTGGGGGAAGGGGGTTGTCACTTTGAGGGTAATAAGTATACCTATTGCAATGTGTTGTACACCTGAAACTAATTAAAAACAAATAAATTAATTTAAAAATAATAAAATAAATAAATAAATAACTATAAAGACAGGTTGAAACGAAATGGATGGAAAAGATGGAACCACGATTTGTAAGCAAAAGAAGCCTTGTTCTAGTAATAGAATGGCTGGCTATACGACTAGCAGATGAAGCAGATTTTGGGGCAAAGAATTATTTCTGATGATTAAAAATAAAAACAGAGCAGAATTAAATGAAAACAGAAAAAAAATACAATAGCAAAAGTAAATGCAACAAAGAGCTGGTTCTCTGAAAAGATGAATAAAATTGACAAAATCTTGGCTACACTCACTAAGATAAAAAGAGAAAAGACAAAAGTAAACAAATTAGAAATGAAAGAGGGGAAGGTACTACAGATGCCTCAGAAATACAAAGGATTATCCAAGAATACAATGTAGAACTATATGCCACCAAAGTCAATAACCTAGAAGAAATGGACATGTTCTTAGAAACATATAGCTTTCCTACGCTGAATCATGAAGAATAGGAAAATCTAAATAGACCCATCAACAGAAAGGAAATTGAATCAGTCATCTGAAACCTTACCAAAAGCAAAGACGGCTTCACTAGTGAATTCTACCAAACTTTCAAAGAGGATCTAACACCTGTCCTACTCAAACTCTTCCAAAAAATTGAAGAAGAGACAATACTCCCTAACTCATTTTATGAAGCCATCATTACCCTGATGCCAAAACCTGGTATGGATAACACACACACACACAATTACAGACCAATATCTCTGAAGAATACAGATGCAAAAATCCTAAATAAAATTCTAGCAAACCAAATGCAAAAGCATTAGAAAAATTATACATCACCACCAAGTGGGGTTCATCCCAGGGGCTCAAGGATGGTTCAAATCGATCAAATGCAAATCGATCAATGCAATACACCACATAAACAAAATAAAGACCAAAAATCATATGATTCTACTAGTAGATGCAGAAAAAGCATTTGATAAGATGCAACATCTATTGAGATTAAAACACTTAATAAAATGGGTATAGAAAGAAAATAACTGAAAATAAGAAAGGTCATGTATGACAAACTCTCAGCTAACATCATAATTAACAGGGAGAAATTCAGCCTTTTGCTCTACATTAGGAATATGACCAGGCTGTCCCCCATCACCTCTGCTTTTCAACATAGTACTGGAAGTCCTAGCCAGAGCAATCAGGCAAAAGAAAGGAACAAAAGGCATCTAAATAGGGAATGCATAAGTTAAATGGTCACTTTTTGCAGATGACATGATGCTATATATAGAAAACCCTAAAGACTCTACCAAAAAGCTATTGAAAACGATAAATGAATACAGTAGTGTTGCTGGCTACAAAATCAAAGTACAAAAGTCCACTACTTTCCTATATACTTACAGTAAAACCTCAGTAAAAGAAATTTAAAAAAATTCCATTTGCAATTGCAACCAAAACAATAAAATACCTAGCAATTAACTTAACCAAGGATGTGAAAGACCTATATACTCAAAACTATAAGACCTTTTTAAAAGAAATTGAAGAAGACACAAAGAAATGGAAAGACATTCCATGTTCATGCATTGGAAGAATCGACATAGTTAAAATGGCCATATTACCCAAAGCAATATACAGATTTAATGCACTCCCATCAAAATCCCCAGGACATTTTTAAAGAAACACAACAAAATATCATCAAATTTGTATGGAGCCACAAAAGACCCCAAGTAGCCAAAGCAATCCTAAGAAAAAAAGAACAAGCTGAAGGTATCACACTCCCTGACTTCAGAGCAACAATAATCAAAACAGTATGGTACTTGTAATAGATATGTGTGATATAGGGGGTGGGGAATAGGGGGTAGAGGGTAAGGGGTAAAAAGATAACTATTGCATAGTTTTGTACATCTGTAACTATTAATAAGAATAAAAAGAATACAAACAAAACAAAACACAAAAAAGTCATGCCATATGAAGTACAGCCTAGCAAATATAGTCAGTAATATTGTAATTCCTTTCTTTTTTTAATAACTATATATGGTGTCAGATGGGCCATGAGATTTATTGGGGTGATCACTTTGTAAGTTATATTAATGTGTAACCAGTATGCTGTACACCTAAAACTATAATAGCACTGTATGTCAACTATAATTGAAAAAATAAAAAAATATTTTTAAAAAAACCTAGTATGGTACTGGCAGAATTACAGACCCACAGACCCATGGAATAGAACTGAGAACCCAGAAATGAACCCACATAAATATCAACAGATAATTTTCAACAAAGAAGCCAAAAACATACAATGGGGAAAAGACAGCCTCTTCAATACATGGTACTCAGAGAATTGGAAAGCCATGTGCAAAAGAATGAAACTAGACTGCTATCTGTCACCATATACCAATATTAACTCAAAATGGATCAAACCTCTAAACATAAGACCTGAAACAATAAACTGCATAGACAAAAACATAGGTACTAAACTTATGGACCTTGGGTTCAAAGAGGATTTTATGAATTTCACTTCAAAGGCAAGGGAAGTAAAAGCTAAAATAAATGAATGGGACTATATCAAACTAAAAAGCTTCTGCACAGCAAAAGAAACCATTGACAAAATAAGCAGGCAGCCAACCGAATAGGAGAAGATTTGCGCAAACAACGCTTCCGATACAGGGCTACTATAAGGGACTTACACAACTCAACAATAAAAAAAACAAACAATCCAATAAAAAATGGACAGAGGACCTGAATAGACATTTCTCCAAAGAAGACATACAAATGACCAGTAGACATATGAAAAAATGTTCAAGATCACTAATCATCAGAGAAATGCAAAAATTAAAACCACAATGGGATATCACCTCACACTAGTTAAAATGGCTATCAAGAAGACAAATGATAACAAGTGTTGGAAAGACTATAGAGAAAAAGGAACCCTCATACACTGTTGGTGGGAATGTAGATTGGTGCAGCAGCTATGGAAGGCAGTGCGGAAATTCCTCAAAAACTTAAAAATAGAATTACAATATGACCCAGCAATCCGTTGCACACTTCTTCCAACAGTTCTTCTGTGTGAAACTTACAATCAAGTTTGGGTCGAGGACGGGAAGAAAAACAAAGCCATTTCTTTAGAGATGTTCCTTTCCATCTCTAAGCCCTAGCGTTATTTTCCTCCCTTTAGACCCTTAGAACACCTGGACACATCAATTCAATAACTTACTTCTCACGCCAACTCACTAGACTTGGACATGCTCTTTCTTTGTAATATGGACCTTGAACTATTTCTAAGTTGAAGTTGATTTCTAGTCATCAAAATTTTGACTTGGTTGATCGGAAAAGTGGGTCCCACAAATCTGGGGGTGGGGGTGGGAGCCAAGAACTGTAATTGGATTGTTACAGACACTTCAAGTTGAACAGAAACACCATCATATATGGGACTTACTATATGTTAACTTTATAATAATACTTTTACCTGGGTTATCTCACATGAGGTAGGCATTACTGCTATGGATGAGGAAACTGGGGCACGGAGATATATGTCCTAATATCATACAAGTATCAAATAGCAGGTCTCCTACAGACACAAGCTAAATATACTTAGTATATTTAGTATATCTCCATTTGAGAGCAAAGAATCTGATGCACAAAGAGGAGGATTTGACCGAGGTCACTCATGTCACGAAGTGGCAGGACTCTACCTGACATGATTATGTCAAGCATTGAATGTCTGGAAACCCAGTCTTATCATATACTGCTTTATGTATTCTGTATCAATGAACTTTTACATTATAAAAACAAGATTGATATCACAATAGTGACAAAATGACAATGTTTAGTGACTAACATTCAATTCCTACTGAGGGAGAGAAGATACGAGAGGAGGTAGCAAAGAGGTCTGGGAGGTTAGGTTTTCATAAAGCTCCTAACACTTAGTATATCACATAGTAAGAGCAAAATAAACAAACATTTCACCACCACCACTCCCAAAATGTCTCAATACAGCAAAATCAGACTAAACACACCTCTACAAAATGACTAAAACTGAGCTACAGGCTTCAACCTGAGATTCAGCTAAAGATTTTAGGAATTATATCTTTCAAAACGGAAACCGAAAGGAAATAGGCAAAATGTACAAATCTGTCATCAGGCAAACATCAAACCAAGCTGATGTTTTTCTTATACAGAGATAAACATTAGAAAGCTAGGGCCACACATTTTTCAGAGAATAGAAAAAAATCTCATGCTGTATTAATCACTATTAATTTCCTTATGTAAACAAGGTAAGTCAAATAACCCATTTCCTAAATGGAAATATGTCTACCTAAAGAGCTTTAAAGACAAAAGAAAAGCAATTTGCTAAGAAAACTAGAAAATTTTATGCAACATATACTCAATAGCATTCAAGGCAATTTCTTTGAAGATGTTACATACATTGATACATTCCCTCCCTTTGCAACACTCCAGCCCAGCAACAAGGACAAACTGAGGGAAAAATACACCCTCAAGACCAGTACCTGAGACAAAGCTCCCAGCATAAATATCACAAGACAGGCCATATGGTGGAAAATCCAAACTGCCAAACCAGGCATGATTCGGGTGAGTCAAAGTCCCAAGGACAAAAGTACTAAATAGGAAAAGAGAAGATAAAGAAAAATGAAAAAACACCTCCCACTGTAAATAAGCCAGCAAAGTAAAATGCCAATAGAGATGAAGATAATGTATACTAAGGCACATTACAATTTCAATCACAACATATTTTACAGTCAACAGGAAGTGTTACGAGATCTCTGATTGAAGGGTGAAAATATACTCCTAAAAAACTCAGGGGTCAAAGAAGAAGTCACAAACGATGTTTAATAAGATGCAAATAACAAATAAAAGCATTATGAATCAAAACATAAATGACCCAGCTGAGCTGAAAGCCATTTATGAAAAGACTGAAAGACTCAAAGTAAGGAGAAAACAAATACAGCCACATATAGAAAGAAAGGTTAAATTAACCAAACTTCGGTTAGCCTGTATCTATGTCAAAATTTTATGTTCAGAACATATAAAGGACTCTCCCTAACAAACCAAATATCCCATGAGAAAAAATGAAGAGAGAAAACCCAAATGGTGAAGAAACTCACACACAAAAATGTCTCCCCTCCCTCGTTAAAAAAAAAGGAAAATAAAACTCCAGTGGCATGCCACTTCACAGACATCACATTGGCAAGAATTTAGAAATACACTAAATCAAGTACTGGATAAACAAAATCAGTACTGGATAAAATCAAGTACAAGGATAAAGAAAAAGCAGACCTACCCCTGGTCATGTGGAAGTGTTAAACTGTAAACCAACCTTAAAGAACAATGAGGCAACACATCAGAAGATATACATCATCTCCTATAATCCAATCCCATTCCCAGATAAAGAGCCTACAGAAAAGACCGCACACGTGCCCAGGGAGGAGTGCATGGTCATTCACCTCAGCATGAATTAGAAATCGACCCAAATGTACCCCGCAGAATGCATTGTGGGAAAGCTTTCTACTGGATAAACATGTAACAGAGAAATTCAATAACCTCCAGTTACCTTTCACCACACTGATAAATTTCATAAGTTATATGAAGACAATGGCAAATGAGATGAATACATACAATATTAATCCACATAGATGCTTCAGAAATTGACAAAAACTAATTGTATAATACTGGGTTGTCAGAAAAGTCATGACGTATTTCTCTATGTTTTTCGTTGCAAAAATGTATCGTGACTTTTCCGACAACCCAATAATATTCTGAGGGTCAAATAATTTCAATTGCAATTCTGCTGTGGAAGAATTATGGCTTTTTGATGATACTCACGAAATTACAAATGCTGGGTTAGTTTTTGTGTGCTGTCCTAGTGAACATGATTTAAAATTTAAAAGAGTGGTATTTTAAAACACACATACACACACACACACACACACACACACACACACACACACACACACAATTTGAAGGGGCTGTTTCACTGGCAGGATATTCTTCTGTGGGGTCACCCCAAAGCCCATCCCTCCAGATCCCCCCTCACCACCACAGCACAACAAAACCTTTAATAAACATCAACAGCATTAACTATACAACCCTACCTTGTCCTCTGGAGGTTTAGTTGCCACAAAGCCTGTTTTCTCATGCTTCAGCTCGCCACCTCCATTACCTTCTCCAGAGGGCAAACCATTGGCTGCAGACCTACTAAAACTTGTATTACAAAAAAAAAAAAAGTTGAACAACAGCAAAAAAGGAAGTTAAAGCAAGTAATACATTATTATACTCTGGTTCACAATTAGTTAACTAACTGATTACTGTAAAATTAGACAAATGCTAACAAGAAAATAAAGGTACAGCTGAATGTGAGTTTAAAAGCTGACAGGTTTCTTTATGCAAGTTTCTATTTTTCAACCTTCCTTAATCTTCAATAAGCTTAGGTGAATCAAATACAGACCTTACGCATTAATTACAAGTTTAGCTTAAAGATGATATTACCTTCCTTGTTGTTCTCTATTTTGTCCTACTATCGTACTTGTTTCCTTTCCAGTCTAGAAAAAAAATGAACACACCACATTTTTAAATGCTTGCTTATTTCTTTTCATTTTCATAACACCACCCTTTTCTCTGTGAGTTTTGTGATTTGGAATCAGTAATTTCACAGTGCTCAGTTAATGAATCCTAAAATGGGCAACTTATGCCCTGGCTTCGGAATGGCAAACAAGAGTAAGCGTATAACTACATACACATAAAATGTCACCAAGAAAAACCCATACTTGAAATAAAACGGTAGTATATAAACTTAATACACTACCAACCACAAAAAGACTTTGACATATCTCTGGTTATGGCCTATTAAAGATACAAGCAAATTTAGAAAGATGTTCCTTTTCAAATGATTCCTTGACATTTAGGTGTTCTTCCACGAAAAAGAATCAGGATTCCTTGGAGAAATAACTGATGAGTTACAGGGCTAGGGCCAGGAATTTACAAGATGAATCTAGATACTTTACTCATAGAATATCAGAAAGCAAATAAATGCTCAAAAATAATGCACTAATGTTAAAAGGACATGGGACTGGTCCAAAGGCCAAACATGGGACAATATGAGCATGAAAACAAATAATGCTATATATAACTTAATCAATGTGAAAATTCAAGTCAACATTAAAAATAACACATAAAGAGAGAAAAGAAAATTCCTCCTCTGTTAGACAGCCAACTAATGTAGAAGGAACAAGGGATTACAGAACCACCTGTCGGCAATCAACAAATAATAGATTCTGGCAAAACTCATCAATAATGCTAATATGTGTGGGTGAAAGGGACATTTATCCACTCACACTGATCTCCCACAAGATGGTTATTACTAATAAAAGGTAAACTAGTCACTTTACAGTGGAAAAATCCCACTGACACCAACTTCAGTAATGATCACACTGCCAGGGACGGGATGAACTGACAGCAGGTGCCTCTCACACGATACACTGAGAAGATCTCAGCTTCTACCAAGAGTACACACCTGGAATCTAATCAGGAGGAGCAGCAGACATCCCCAAAATGCAGGAGATGCTACACTGCAACTTGTAATCTTCAGAAGTATCTATATTGTGAAATACCAAAATAAAAAACAAACCCCCACAAAAACTCTAAGGAATTGCTGTAGACTAAAACATGATCTTGGATTCTTTGTCTTTTGGATAACTGGCAATATCTAAATAAAACCTGTAGATTAGATAATAGTAGTGTACCAATTTCTGGCTCTGATAATTATTAGGCACTTACGTAAGGATTTTCTTGTTCATAGAAAACACACAGAAAAAGATAAAGCAAATGTAGTAAAATGTGGAGTTCTTCACATTTGTCTTGCAACTCTGTACGTCCAAAGTTAAGTTCAAAATACTATTTAAATATTGATAAAACAAATATAACAAAATAGTGATCATGACAGTGGAATCAATACAAAATAGAAATGGGTAAATATATTATTCTTTCAACTTTACTCCGAAACATTTCAAGAACTGGGGTTGTTGTGAAGATCAAATCAGATTAACTATATATATAAGTGAAGACACAAATAGCAAGATGCTATGTGAATAAAAAAATACACTTTAGTTAAATGACACAAGAAAACAGACAAATTCAGGTTATAAGACATCGAATAGGCAATTACTCTGGTCTCCTCAAATGGTACTGTAACAGCTATATATATCAGAGGGGTAGTGGACTTTCACGCCAGTTTTTACTTGGCAAGGTGTATATATGTAATCATTATGTTGTCTGATAAACCTGGAAAAGATATGTGTCTAGGGATTCCACTCCTACGTACAGAACCCAAGAAAAATGAAAATGTATGTTCGCCAAAAGACCACCACCACCACCAATAACAACAATTTGTACATAAAACTTTACAGCAGCATTATCCCTTAGTAAAAGAGAAAAAATAACATAAATGTCTATCTCTTCATGAATGGATAAGCAAAATCGGGCATATCCAAACAAATATAATTCAGCCATGAAAAGGAAAGAAGTTCTCATACTTGCTATGACATGGATGGACCTTAAAACTATTATACTAAGTGAAATCAGCCTGTCACAAAGAATCACATATTTTAATTCCATTCATAAGAAATGTCCAGAATAAGCACGTGTTCAGAGATAGGTCAGTGGTTGCCCAGGGCTGGAGGAGTAGGAGTGAGGGATCACTATTAACGGGTATGGGTTTTGGAGGGGTTGGGGAAATGGAGATGGAAATGTTCTAAAACTGACTATGTCGATGGCTGAACAACTCTGTGAATACACTAAAAACAACAGAACAATGCACTTTAAATAGGTCAATGTTTTCAAATCTGAATTATATTCCATAAAATGTTTATTTAAAAGTACAAACAATGTGGTGAGGGGCAAGTTTTCAGGTCTAGAAAGACAAAACCCAAAGCAATGTGTAAAACTTGCTTGGATTCTGGTGCCAAACACAGCAAAAAACACCATCTGAACATGGACGAGGTATTAGAGAATATTAGGAAGGAAATGGCATTAGTTTCTTACATGTGATAACACAGGAGAATTGACTTAGAATATGTATGCCATAGCACAAACTGGTGAAAGATGTGCTATCTGAAATTTACTTGTGGATAGTCCAACAACACACACAAAGTACACAGAGAAAGCCAATCTGGGAAGTTATTTAGTCTAAACCATGACTACATACTAGTGCTTCCTAGTAAACACTACTAGGGGATTTGATTAAGGTGCCAGCCATTTTAACGGCATACCAATTCCTAGTCTTCACTAATTACCAAGCTGTACACATTATCTACTTGGTAGACTGCAAAAGTACAGTGCTTGTATTTTACATTATTTATTCTTATTCATTTTAATCGATGCTCAAAGACTAGTGCAAATAAACACATACTCACACTGAGGTTTTTATCTATTTTTTGATTAGTCTTCCTTAATTCACCTGACACAGTCAGATATGCTTGAAAATAAGCAGTTCGATTTCCTGCTATGAAGGCTGGATTTCGGGTCATAAGTCTCTGAATAGGATACTGAGAGTCCACCTTATAGGTAAAATAAAATAAAAAACCAACATTTATGTTCACATATATAAGTGGTGTTCAGCTAAAAATTATTTCACAATAGCTAATGTGACCTAGAGACTACAAGCACTTCTTAGAAAAACAGGGGATGCAAAAAAATACTTAGAGGAAAACTGAGAGTCACAGAACCAAAGGGTGTATGTGTGTGTGTGTTTAAGGGCTGAGTGGTGTGTGTGTGTGTGTGTGTGTGTGTTTATGGGCTGTGTGTGCGTGTGTGGTGTGTGTGTGTTTGTGTAAGTGTATATGTCTGTGAATGTGTCTGTTTGTGTCTATGTATATAAATGTGTGTGTGCTTAGATATAGACAGATATAGATACAGATATTTCCAAAATGGTTTTCACAGACAATTTTATTCCAGACTTCATAACTTACACACACTTGTGCATACACACAAAAAAAGGAACTCTCCTCGAAACCATTCCAAATATCTCAGCTTTTACAGGATGATTTTCAAACACAGAAACTGACATGTAAACTATAAAATCAATTTTGCAACATTTTCCTCCAAATTACTATCTAAATTTTCTGCAATTGCAAATAAGTTACCTTTACACTAGCTAGGAAAATATTTTAATGCCTAAAAATGTGAGCAAATCTCTACAATTTAATGTTCCTTTACTGTGATTTAAAAGCCAAACCAAAAGTCTTACATTTAAATCTCATTGGTAAAGCACTGTTAAAAATTCCCACACTTAGCAGGAACTGGTGTTATCTACGTACACAAGTGTTTTGTCAATGGTCTCTTGCTACATGGAAACACAGTAAAATCCTGTGGGTTTAAGATGACCCTGGAGCCAAGAGCTTCTCCTCTGTCCAAGATTGTAATACTAGGAATACACGCCTTTCACTCAGCAGCAGCTGCGAGCAGCACTGGTTTCAGGGCAAAGACTCTGAGGGTCACTAGCTTTCCCTAAGTCCTCACCACAAGTGTGGCCCTACAACTCAGTGAGACAGTCTGTTTTGCAGGCTCTTCTGATTACATCCATGAACCATGAACTTTAATATTGTATTTTGTCCCTTATACTTCCTAACAGCCATTAATAAAACCTTACTGGGTACTACACACACTTTTAATAAAATTTTTTATTCATGAGAACATCTATCCTGGCACAATTTTTAAGCTTCCTTTTAAGAAATCTGATATAAAACAGGAATCTGAGAAAAGCAGCTAATGGGCTACATTAATCCCATTACAGCAGCTAATAATGGATTGATTCCCTCTTGCTTGATTACAAATATACAGGACATTCTAACTATTGAAAAGCAACACTATCTGAAGAAACAACTCAATTTTAACTTTCTTAGCTTCATTAGAATTTTGGTAAAAATAATTATAATATCAATATATTGAAAACAATCCCCACATTACTTCAGAGAATTATGATCATTTTAATCAGTCACTCTTGGGGAAGTTGGTGTTGTAAGAAATGCTTCCACACGAAAGGATCGGGGAATCCGCTTTCCCAGAAAGACACGTAAAGAACTACAACTATAAATAACAAAAATACACCTTTTTAACCCTGGCTGCACAGCATTTTATTTTCCCCACAGTAAACTCCAAAGCTGATTTTAACAAAATACAATACACTAATAAAAATTGTTATCAAGATATAATCTGTATTTTGTATTAGCTCTGCTACCTTAGAACAGTATTCTGGGCTGACTCATAGAAGACATGCCAATTTGAGGTCTATTACACACAACAGACTGACATATGTTTGTTAATGAGCGAAGTTTACAAAGATAAATCCATTCACAAAGATAACCACGTTCACTGAGCACATTAGTTCACTGAACGTCTGGTTGCTAAACACTTCAAGCTCTGTTCACTCCTCTCTTTCTTTATCCAAAGGTAACAGTTACTCATAAAGACTGCTGAGGTGCTGAAGATGGGAATGCCAAATATCCACAAAATACTGAATGAGCATCTACCACATATACAGCTTTATGCTAAGTAAGGCGCTCACAAGGGGAACAATGTCAAGGAAAGAAATCTCATTTTTTATACATGTTCCCTAATGGCTATCAACTAAGTTCCGTTTGTGTATTTACTGACTTAAAAATGAATAACACACAAAAGTCCTCACAGTTCACAGAAATAAACACTAAAGAAGTCTTACCTTTGGCCTTTTGGCCCAATAATCTGTGGTGGTAACTATCCCACTCCTATCTACAGTCTGAAAAAATAAAATATATTAGAATAGATGGCAAACTGTGAAAAATATGACTTTCATAACCAAAAGAAATGTAAAAATAAACCATGTAAAAAGTTTAAAAAACAACTTACAGAATTCAGTGGACAAGAAACAACAGGTGAAATTCTTTTTGTATCCTGTTAATTTTGAAATGATAACAAAGTTAAGATTTTTCACTAAACTCAAATTTTAGAACACTGTTGCACTTAACTGTGATTTTAAAATTTTACCGCTAGTGGGCTTGACATCTTGTCTAAAGACTGCACTAACATTCGACGAGCTGTTGAACTAGTCACAACATAAGACTGTGCATTGAGTTGCTTAGTTTTCATCTGTTTTGTTCCTGGTACCTGAAAAGTAAACCTTGTATTATCTATTGGAACTGTGAACTCCAAAGCACATTTTCAGACAAGGAAAATCTTTACAAAACAAAATGGATGTCCTATGAAACAGGAATAATGTGTTATCAGCAACCTATCTCTGGGTGGTGTCCTTAATCATATATTCAACCTTTTTTCTTTATGTGTTTATTGAAAATCCACCTGTCTAGCTGAGACATCAATTTTACAATCAGAAAAACATGGTAAGACAGCATGCACCACTCGACAGATCTGCCAGCTACAAGCGCATGTTAAATGGGAAAAATTGAGATAACTGGTGGAACATTCTAGCGTTCCCTACATCTGTTTATGCCTGATATTTAAATCAAAGAACACTGGATGAAGGATAAGAGTATTAAAGTATTAGTTATTCAAGGTATTAAATAGTATTTAATGACAGTATATTCCATGATAGCGAAACAGAGGAAAAATTTATATACACCGGCTCTTTGTTTATAGACGGCTTTTCAGGTTTCTTCTTTTTTTTTTTTTTTTTTTTAGCTGACCCATCCTGCTACCTGTTGCCAGCTCAGCAGCTGCTCAGCTCAGGCTGGACATCGAACCGCCGTTGCTCAGAGCTCAGCTTGCACTCTTGAGCGAGCTCTTAACCAACTGCGCCACTAGATTTCTTAAAATTGGAGTTAAAGATACAACTTTGTAAAGAATGAACAAGTACCCTTTAATACACAAACGATGTTTACAAATTTCAATAGAAATACTTCCTCTTCTTGAGAATGCATTACAACCTTTCAATAATCATGTGACTTGCATGAATCCAAGTAGCTCGGTAAAGTTCACTATCAACAAGATACACTATGATTATCAAATTACAACCCAGTTTCTATAACAAGCTGATAACATCTGAAAGATTGAACCATAATAACTGCTTTAAACAATGTTTCTCTATCTGATACCAAAGATATATTGTATTTTCAGGGTAGCTGCAATATTCTACATTAGTTTTATTAAGAATCCGGTGCGCCTTTAGGATTGCTGTGCAGACCAGAGATTTTGGCTAACGTGAGGCAACATCAAAATCCTCAAGAAAGGGTGAGTGTGCGCTGTTACTGGATTGTACTGGCCACAGGCCTCTCAGGGCCTTACTTCACTAATCCGTGAAATGGAAATGAAGTAGAGAACATTTAAAATACCTTACGAACCTAACACTGTAGGAAAGATTCAGAAAAAGCATACATTCAGCCAAAAGGTCAACAGAAAATATCTGGAAGCCAGTGTTGAGAATGATTCTTGTGGTGTTTCAGAACTCAGAATTAAAAAGTAAAGAATTTGGTATACAAAATAAAGGAGGAGGTAGCAGGAATAGAATCTTTACTTGGGACAAGCCTATGAATCATTGACTTCCACTATCTTACCTTCTATTAACATACTGAACTATTTTAACTGAAAAACATTTTTTTTAATAGTCCACTTCAAGTTTCAGAGAAAGCTCCCTGTGAGACTCCAAGTTCCAGTTAACACTTTGTGAAATAAAATATTGCCCTTTGTGAACACACACACAGAATAAGACTCAAATTACTGTTAACTCTTTATGAAAGCATCCTCTATTCAGGAAAATAAGAAATTACTCTAAAGAGAAGGCAAATCATCATATATACATTTTTCTATGCAATTTCTATATCTGTCATAGAGTGCCATCTTTATATGATTTCCCTAATCAAAAGGCTACAGGCTTCAAAATATTATTAGTCCTTCATCTTTAAAATGTGAAAATCTGTAATGTAAGCCCATAACAACACATACACAAAACAGAATTCTTCTGAGCTTCAAGAAAATCATAGGCCAAAAATGAATGCTGTAATTTACCTTAAATTGGTATTATTTTTAAAACCAGCCATTTCTAAATGTTCTCTGCTAATGCATATATGTCAATATATCTCATTTTGTTATATTGACCTTGTATTCTGTGAATTTGCTAAACCCACACATAAATTCTTCTTGGAGTTTCTTCAGATTTTCCATGTAGATCAGCATATTGTCTATGACTAGGAATAACTTCATTCCTTCCTTCCCAATATGTATGCCCTGTGTTTCTCTGCTCTGGCATTGGCTAGGACCTGCAGTACATTTAACAGCAGCAGTGAGATCAGACATCCTTGTTCTTTTCCTAATCTTAGGGCGAAAATATTCAGTCTTTGAAATTAGTATGATGCTAGCTGAAGATTTTCCAGAGACACAATTTATCACATGCAAGAGATTCCATCTGTTCCTAGGTCTGCTAAAAATTCTCATTATGAATGGATGTTGGCTTTTGTCCAATGTGTTTTAGGGGTCTGTGGAGATTTTCATGCAATTTTTATTCTTTATTTACATGGTCGATAATATTAATTTTATAATGCTAAACGAACCTTACATTCCAATGACATACTCTCATGTGACCATGATGTAACTTTTTATATACTCAAATGCTGAGTCAATCTGCAAATATTTGTTGACAAGGTTTGTGTCTGTAATTCATGAGAAATACTGGTTTCTATCTTTATTATAATGCCTTTAGATTTCATTATCAGGGTAATGTTGGTTCCTGAATGTGCTGAGAAGTGTATGGAAAAGTTTGTGGAGAATTGGTATTATTTCTGTACTAAATGTTTGGTCAAATTCTCTAGGGAAGTTATATGGGCCTGAAGTTTTCCTTGTTAAAAAGTATTCTAACCATGAATTCAATTTATTGAAAAGGATACTTATAGGTATAAACCTAACAAAATATGTGCAGGGCATGTGTGATGACTATTACAAAACACTGATAGAAATTTTAAAAGACCTAAATAAATGGAAAGATTATTGACTTTATGGATCAGAAGTCTCAATTTTGTTGATTAGGATGTTTGTTCTCCCAGAATTGATATTTAGACCCAATATTTATACTCAATCTCAATCAAAATCCCTGGAGACTTTGTAGAAAACTGATAGGGTGATTCAAAAATGATGAAAAAGAAAAGGAACTAGGATAATCAAAACAAGCTTGAACAAGAACAAGATTTAAGGACTCATAGGACCGGATTTCAAGATTTACTGTAAAGCTATAGTCATCAAGACAGTGCAGAGTTGGCAAAAGGATCAATACATAGATCAATGGAAAAGAATGGGAAGTACAGAAATACAGCTACAATTTGGTCGATTGATGTTTCAAACGTGCAAAGGCAATTCAATGGAGAAAATATAGTCTTTTTACAAATTGTACAGGAGAAGTTGGACATTCACATGTTAAAAAACCAAATCTGGATCCATACCTCAAAGCACATACAAAAATTATCTCAAAGGAATCACACACCTAATTAAAATCTAAAACTATATGCTTCTACAAGAAAACACAGGAGAAAATCTCTGTGACCTTGGGTCAGGCTAAAACGTCTTCAATATTACGCGAAAAGCATCAACCATAAAAGAAAAAAAAAATAACAATGTATCGAATGTCATCAAAAGAACCATTCTCTTCAAAAGAAATTGTTAAGATAAGCCAGAGAACTGGAGAAAAATATTTCCAAAACAGGTATCTAGAAAAGCACTTATATCCTGATTGATGAACTCTGAAAACTCAACTCTATTTAGAAAATGGGCAAAACATCTGCAGAGGTAGTTCATCAGTGAACACCTACTGATGACAAATAAGCCCATGGAAAGATTCTCAATGTCAATTAGGGAAATGCATATAAAAACAAGAACAAGTTGGAATGGCTACTCCATACCTATGAGAATGACTAAAATAAAAAACACAAAACAAAAAACTGACCACCACCAACCGCTGGTCAGAACAGTTATATTACTGGTGAGAATGCAAAGAGACACCAGCCACTTTGGAAAACAGTTTGGCAGTTTATCATAAGTTTAATGTATCCCTACCATGATCTTACAGTCTCACTTCCAGGTATTTATCAAAACAAAATGAAAATCAATGTTCACACCAACGGTCAATAGCATCTTTATTCACAATTGCCAAAAATACAAAACAACCCAAGCTTCCTTTCACTGGTGAATGGATAAACAAATAGTATTATAGTTCATCTATAAAAAGGAACTAACTATTCATATATGCAAAAATATAGATTGATCTCAAATCATTTATGCCAGGTGGAATCAGCCAGATTTCAAAGGCTACATATTGTATTGTCATTATTATTATATGACATTCTGGAAAAACGAAAAATACAGGGAAATAAAACACATCAGTGCTTACCACAGGGTGAAAGTAGGAAGAGTGTCTGACTACAGACTGAGACGCTCAGCATAAAATTTTGAGGTAATGAAAACGCTTGTTCAATATTTTGATTGCAAACGTGGTTACACAATTGTATGTGTTTTGTTAAAATTGAAATACTTCAATAAGGGTAGACTGTACTGCATGTAATTTGTACCTCAATTTCTTTTCTAAAGGGCGGGGGATATTAGGATATTAAGAGTAACGGAATGAATGGAACAATTTTCTATCATGGTGACGGTGATGGTTGCATGACTGTATAGTTTGTCAAATCTCTTACAACCATACACAAATAAAAAGCAATTTTTCTGTATGTAAATAAAAAGTTAATAAATAGGCAAAATAAATAAATAATATAAAAATTCAAGAAACAGGGTGGGCTGAGTGGTGCATTGGTTAAGAGCTGGCTTGGGATGCAGATTCAGATCCCACATATGGATCCAGTAACACTGCCCTCCACAGCTAAGATGGTGAACAACAGCTTCACCTGTTGCCCGGCTGCTGTGAGTGCCCGGGGGGGGCATAGCTGCGGCCCCTGCCACAGTGGGCTGCCACAGGCTACAGTGAGTGGCCGGCAGCCAGCGGCAGCCGGTGTGACCTGCCAAGAGCTACTGTGAGCGGCCGTCCAGAGGCCGGTCACTGATCTGCCTCACCTGAGAAGAGCGCAATGATACTAACATGGGCCAGTGAAGCAACATCCTCCACAACTAGACTGAAGAACAAAAGGACAGCAATTTGTCTGTTCCCCAGTTCCCCAACGCTGTTCCCCTGCCCCAATTCCCCAATAAAATCTTTAAAAAAAAATTACATAACAAATTAATCATCACACATCCTAAACATACACACACACAAATCTAATGTATAAATGGTCCTTCACTTAGATCTAAAATTATGTGCATGTAGTCCCTAAATTAAAAAGGATGTTTCTAATACCCACTTCTATCATTTTCCAGAAAATACCTAAACTAAATTCTATTTGAGTGGTGCTACTTACTTATCAACTATTGTTTTCTAAAAAAGGTTATCAATCCTATCAAACCAACCTGATATGGTGTGTTTCGTACTTTACGCTCTTGCATGAAAACTGCTGCCCCACAATATCTTGTTTTGACAGGATAAAAACGAGAACTTCCCAGCTGACTTGTTTTCAGGATCGAAGATTTCCCAATTGACGGCACAGAAACACAGGTGATAGATATAACCAATAAACAGTCAAAACTAATGTGATTCAATCAACTGCAATTAGTACTCACCTGGGAAATGCTTCTACAGGCTGAAACGTTTAATGCTGGTGTTTCAGAACTGGTGGCCGTATTCCGGGAGAATGAATGACGTTCACTCGCTATGGACCACAAAAATGGCACGGAAGTGTTCTGTGAAACAGCTGTATCTGAAACAAAAATATGTAATACATAATAAAAGCACTAATTACAAGGCCCTAGATATCCATGAATAGAAAATGAAAATTACACCTGAGTGCAGAAAAATATTATCCCATGAAAGTTAATTTTTGTATCAAAATGATTTACAACCAAATGCCAAGAATACCTTTAGCAGAAGCTTTTGAAGAAACACGACTGGTAGTTGACATGTTACCATCATCATGCTGAGAGGTAGAATCTTTTGTTTCGTTTAGAACAGAAACTCCAGAGCTGTCCATTGGGAATGCCAAGGACGTAGAGGGCTGACAGGTTAATGCGGAAGATTCCAACAGGCAGGAATTTAGATGGCTCCGATGAAGAGATGGTGTCTTTAATACAGCTGGACAATTTGACATAGTAGTTGTTGCAGGATCTTTAAAAAAAATTAATGGGCCGGCCGAGTGGCGCATTGGTTAAGCGCTGGTTTTGGGATGCCAGCGGCCCCGGTTCGGATCCCACATGAGGGCCAATGACACTGCCCTCTACAGCCAACAACAACTCCACCTGGAGCTGGGCTGTGCGAGCCCCGGTGATGGTGTGGACTGCAGCCCCTGCTGCAGTGGGCTGCCATAGGCTGCAGTGAGTGGCCCGCAGCCAGCGTGAGCGGCTGGCAGCCAAGCGTGAGCTACCAATAGCCGCGATGAGCGACATCCAGAGGCCAGCGACTGATCTGCCTCATCCGGGAAGAGCGCAATGACGATACCAACAGTGAAGCAACATCCTCCGCAACTAAACTGAAGAACAAGAAGACGGCAACTTGTCTGTTCCCCTTCCCCGATTCCCCGACGCTGCTCCCCTCCACCAATTCCCCAATAAAATCTTTAAAAAAAAAAAAAAAAAAAAAAAAAAAAAAAAAAAAAAATAATATTATGAATATATAACTTAGGAAAAGCAATACACCATCGTGACAAAATGCAGTCTGCACTTTGAGAAAACATACCACACAGTGCATATAGCTTCAATTCCAGTCACTGAGCACTCCTATAAGCCCAAGTTAGCCAAAAAAGGTTTCAACTAACTGAAATTAATTTACCTAACCCAGTGTCAAAATATATTTCTATGATCACATACCAACTCTTAAAAGTTCATGGTTCCTGATTTTTTTCTTTGAATTGGTGTCAGTATAAAACCCATTATGCAAAGATAACACCAAAGCTGTCTAAGTCATAAAACAAAGTCTATCCATTTCGAAACAACCACAATTACATTTGTATATCCTCCGCAAGAACTTACATTTGTCTCCCATTTTCATGGGGCATGCATTCCATAACCCCAAGTGGATGCCTGAAACTGCAGATAGTACCAAACCCTACATATTCTGTTTTTTCTTATACATACATACCTATCATAAAGTTAATTTCACTCATGAGGCACAGGAAGTAATGAACAATAACTAATAAAATTGAAAAATTATAACAATATACTGTCATAAAAGTTATGTGAATGGGGTCATTCATTTCAGGAGACCCCTCACTGAACTCTTCCTATAGGCTCAGGGCTTTCTGGCACAACATCCTGCTGTCACTTGGTACATGGTTTCTGTTTATGTCTTCCACCCACAAACTGGATGATTTTCCATCTTAACTGAGCATTGATCATGTACTGTATCCGTAACTGCTGCAGTTTGAGGTGCAACATCACAACTAGCACAAATTTCTTTTTCTTTCTTCACAATTTCATGGACAGACATTCTTTCTCACTGTAGATTTTAGCAACTTGGCATACAATTTTTTTCCTTCCCCTATTAAGTGGAGAACTTTTACCTTTTCACTTAAAAGAAACAAACAAAACACTTTCCAGCTTCTCTTTGGCATATCTGAATTGCCAGCATCACAGTTCTTGTGCTTTGGGGTCATTATTACATAACCTAAATGTTATGTGGACAATGAACTGCGATACCAAGACAGTCCATCTGATAACCAACCTGACTTCTAAGTGATGAAAGGGTTGGGAGAATCTACAGTATGGAGACCTTGGACAAAGGGATGATTCAGCTCTTGGGCAGGACAGAGCAAGATGGCATGATATTTCATCCCACTATGCAGAACAGTGATCATTTGAAACTTAAATATTGTTTGTTTCTGGAATTTTCTGTTTAATCTATTTGAGAAGTACAAACTGGTTTTTAAAAAGTGTGGGGATGTGGAGGATGCCATCAGGAATATAGTCAATAATATTGTAGTAACCATGTGTGGTGTTAGATGGGTACTCAACTTGTTGGGGTGACAGATGGGAGAGAGTTTCAGGGCAGGGTGACAAAGGTGAAAGGATTCATAAGTACAAATAGGTAATTACAACATACTCATGGCAATTTAAAGTAAAGCATAGGGAATATAGTCAATAATATGGTAATAATTATGTATAGTGCCAGGTGGGTACTAGACTACTCAGGGGGATCCTTCTTAAATTATATAGATGTCTAACCACTATGCTGTACACATGAAATTAATATAAACTAATGTTGAATGTTAAATGTAATTGAAAATTTAAAAAGGGGAGAAAATTGAAAAGGGATGAGTTTCCAGATCTCAGAGTTAAAACAAGTAAGGCATGGGGATGTAATGTGCAAATGGGGAATACAGTCAATATTCTGATAGCATGGTCCGATATCAAATGCTTCTTGCACTTACCATGGTGATCACTTCTTTAGGAACATAAATGTTGAAAAACTATGGTGTACCCCTGAAATTAATATAACCATGTATGTTAGCTATATTTTTAATAAAAACCATAAAGGAAAAGTCTGATTCTATAGTCTAAAGTTGGGCCCATAAAACCGCCTAAGTAGTCAGAGATATCCTGAAAGTCAATGAGAAAATAATTATATGTGGAATTGCTCTGATATGCTGGATCAGAGCGAGTGCTTGTTTCTGCCTGTGAGGGATACTGTGATCCAAAGAATTCCTCTCGTTATGCTCCCACAAATAGCAAATGACAATGTACACTGCCCCCATGCTCTCACTAGATATTGACCTTTTCTAATGTCTGTCAATACGTCAAATGGCATCACTATATGGCTTGTGCTTACTTAAATGACAGGGATATTGAGCATCCTTCCCTATATTCATTGGTCATTTATTTTTCCTCTCCGGTTAGTTGCTTATTTACTAATAAGATTACTGAGATCTAATTTCTTCTACAGTAAATCACTGTGAGATGATCTAAAGTATCACAAGATCTTCACTGTCAGTTGTACCCATTCATTTTTTTGATAATTTGTAATTTGGAAAATAACTTGTACCTTGTTTAAAGAGACTTGTAAGCATTCAAACACTCTAAAAAATGAAAAATTTTACTCCCTTCCCATAGAGATGCTCCTCAGAACACAATTGATGGGGTAATGTCCAGAAATCATCGTTAAGTGGAAAATTCATCTAATACACCTAACCTACCAAACATCATACCTAAGCCCCGCCTATTTTATTTTTTTGTTTTTTGTCTTTTTTTTTTTGAGGGCAGTGTCACTGGCCCTCACATGTGGGAACTGAACCGGGCCCGCTGGCTTCCCAAGCCAGCACTGAACCACTGTGCCACTCGGCTAGCCCTAGCCCCGCCTATTTTAAATGTTCTCAGAACACAGTATCCAAAAACGCTGGCAATACAGCACAACGCAGAGTATCAGCTCTTGGCCCTCCTGATCTCATACCTGACTGGGAGATGAGGCTCACAGAGGCATCAAGAGAATATCTTACCACATGGCACTAGCTTAGAAAAAGGTCAAAATTCAAAATTCAAAGTACAGTTTCTACTTTCTGGGTATCAGTTTCGCACCACAGCAAGGTCAAAAAGTCATAACTTGAACGATGGTTAGTTAAGTCAGGGACCATCTATACAAAATCTAAGAGGCTTTTCCCTGCTTCCCCAATGATGTATCTGTATATTTCTGTACTAATTCCATAATGGTTTAAATACTTTAGCTTTAGAAAACACTGAATGAATGTAAAAGATCCTCCAACCTACCCTACATTCCCTTTATTCTTTTTCAGAATTTCTCTGTCCTCTTCAGTTGTATTTTCAAGAACTTCAGAATCATTTGTCAAGTTTCCAAAATACTCTTCCAGTTAGGGTAAAATAACTGGGCCTCAGACTAGCCCTTCCAATGTACATAACTATAAAAATGGACAAACTATGTGAAGCAACAGCTTTCAGGTAATAGAACAAGCACAAACTAACCTCCCCCAGTGAGCCCTATTGCTACCTAGCTCCCTGTCTATGACATTTCAGACCTGTTGCACAGAGCTTGAGTTGAGGCAAAGCAGAGCAGGCAGAAATCAGAATTAAAGGCATTGGATTAGAAAACTGTGCCTGGAGGGGCCTCCTGAACCCTCAAGGGAGTATCCAGAGTCTATCTACTGTAGACTCACCCTAAAAAGGCACAGTGGAGACAGCACTTGGAAGCTAAGCCCCACCATTTTACGGGACTGAAGAAACACCCTGCACTTTCCATAGATACACATTGCCAAAGCATAAAACTAAGTCTATAAAGCTCAAAATGTTCATTCAGTAAATCATTCTAAAACAAGAATCAAATCTAAGACAAGAATGGGAACGGGAAACGCTACCAAGTTTTTGAAGTTAATTATCAAAAAGCTGCTCACAATTTGTTTCCAAATTACCAGGTGAATCAGAGTGGGAAGGTGGGTGAATAAGTGTGGGAACAGAGCAATGAGATCAACCTCAAGTTGGGTGTCTTTGAAGCTGGGGGATGGAAACAATGGGTCTCACAAACCATCCTCCTTACTGCTGCAAGGACATTTTCTAGTTTGATGTTTCCCATAATAATTTAAGTTTAGAAGTTACTCACAAAGGTGTGTATAATAGACATGCAAAAGAGAAGCTCCCTTATAACTTTAGTAATATAATGAATAAAATACAAGTTGGAGTTGACCTTGGCAACCATTGAATTAATTCTATATTTCAAGGAAAATACAAACAAACTGAAATAGAATTTTACCGATGTAAAATGACAAACAGTCCATTCAGCTGACACCTACACTAAATCTTGAAGTTAATAAATCCTCTCAAGCATGCTCACTAGGGTGGAAGAGAGGGTGCCAGTCCCTGTGGATACATGCTGGTGCACACTCGAAGTCTCTAATCAAGAGAAACAGAGAAGCTGGGGGTCCATTTGATGCCCAGGAAAGAAAATGACAGGGAAGCAGTTAGCTCAGAGACCCGCCAGATAAAACCCTGGGTGGATGTTGGTAATATACTTCAATAAAATGTCGAAAAGTACCAAGCTGTATACCTTAAATGCATTACTTCAAGATGTCACATAGATCTCAATAAAGCTGTAAAAAATTCTTAACGTGAAATGACAGAGTAGTATTTCCAAATATGCCACATTCATGGGTTACACTGAAGCTATTTATTATTTGTAAACCCCCAAAAAATGTTGTAAGTGGATCCAAAAATGTTCAAGCCTTTAACATGCAGGGTCACTCAACGGCAAGATAAATGAAAAGACCCTGTTGGCGTGCTGCAGATAGGACAGAAGCCAACTGCAGTTATGCCGTACCCAAACTCCTGTGCTGTGGGAGGCATGATCGCAGTGTCCGTGTAACCGCTAACATTTCCACAGCGCTCCCTTAGAGCCACGACCTATGCTAAGGGCTCACATTTCTCTTTTCAGAAGTATTCATGAGGATACAGGGAAGAAAAGAGGTTACCTTGCCCCAAGCCACGTGTCTAACAATTGCTGGCGTGGAAATTCAAACCCAAAGTCTAACATAACAGCTTGCCCTCTTAACTGATGTAGTATATCAGCCTCCCTTCATTATAATCAAAAAGCTGGTAATTGAGAAAGTTATCTAATTTGAACCTCGTCACCACTCTCTTCCTACTACCCAGTTAGATTTACCAGTCAGACAATATAAAAATATTTAAAAGTAAGGCACGAAAGACTATCATTCATAACAAAATATCCAATCCTATTCACCTTCGGTATTACTGATTGTTGGCTCAGGAGTGATTCTGCCATCATGATTATCAGCACTCTCTTCATCAGCATATATCAGATGGTCATCTTCTCTATTTTCCCGCCGCTGTGGTGCCTCTCTTCTGTCTGTTGAGCAGCTGCACACATCTTCATTCCTGCTGAAGTATCTCTGTAGCCATTGTGGCACAATATTCTTAACAGATTCTGTGACCCTGTTAAGAATGCCCTGTTGCAGGGAAAAACACATAAGGCAGTTTGAGAAATGTATCCTTTAAATAAGTACCAACTTACAGAAAGCCACACCAAGAAAAGCATAAGTGTTTCCAACACAGTGTCCTAAAATTCAGTTTCTTCAGTTAATGCTGACATAATGGTATTTCACAAATTCTATAGACATTATGAAATTCTAACCTCTCTCTTTCTTCCATTTGCATATATCCATGAGCCAATAATTACCCCCAAATGGCCATATTATTCTAATCCTTAAAAAACTCCAATAGGCCATCCTATGAGGAATATAAACTCAATTTAGTAATGAGATATGCACTAAACTGTTATAATCCCAGGGAAAAGGTATCCATTTTGATCCAAGCATATTAAAAAAGCAATATAACAAAAAATAAAAATAATAAAAAATAATAAAAAATAAAATAAAATAAAATAAAGTGATATAAACAATACCTTCAATACCTTCCTCAAGGAATTATTTTATTGCACAGTCTTTAAAAAGAACAAAAATATAGGCAAAACTAGGAGACTCTTTTTTAAAAAGACAGGCTGGGACCAGCTGAGTGGCTCAGTTGGTTAAGAGTTGGCTTGGGAGCGCGAGCTCTGAGCAGCAGGTCTGGTGGTTGGGATCCCACATGGGCCAGTGATGCTGCGCCTCTATAGCGAAGATGGTAACAACGGCTCGATCTGGAGCTGGGCTGCTGTGAGTGGCCCCAGGGGTGTGGGCTGCAGTGGGCTGCCGTGAGCTACCATGAGTGGCCAGCAGCCAGCGTGAGCAGCTGGCAGCCGGCAAGAGCTGCCGTGAGGCGCTGTGAGCAGCCGTCCAATGGCTGGCGACTGACTGCCTCAACCTGGAAGAGCTCAATGACCATGGTACCAACATGGGCCAGTGAAGCAATGTCCTCCACAAGTAGACTGAAGAACAAAAGGACAGGAATTTGTCTATTCCCCTTCCCCAATTCCCTAATGCTGTTCTCCTCCCCGAATTCCTCAATAAAATCCTTAAGAAAAAAAAAAAAAAATGGACAACTAATCCAACATAAGAAACTCAAGAAATTATCTCATGTTTTTTGATGGTAAAATTCCATTATACCAAATGTTTCCTGAAAATCTGAGGAAATAATTTTATTATGGTAATTTTTAAAAGGAGAAAAAATGCGGGGTCCGGCCGAGTGGCGCGGTGGTTAAGCACTGGCCTGGGACGCCAGCGGCCCAGGTTCGGGTCCCACATGTGAGAGACAGTGACACTGCCCTCGGAAAAAAAGAAATGTGGTATAATAACTACAGTACATTTACTGTAGTAGCTTTGCTATGTGTCAGGTACTATTCTAAGCGGTCTATAAATCTTATTCAATTTACTCCTCACAATAATTTTATGAAGTTGGCATTAACAGGGTCTCTTTACAGTTGGAGACTTAAGATCAACACCATACTTAACCAAAGGTCACTTCTGGGGCAGTGCTAGGTTTCTGTGGAGAAAAATCAGCAAACAAAGCTGAACAGTAAAAATGGATATAATAAAGCTCATTCCCTAAAGCTCATGAACTTTGCTTGCAGACCTTTCCTTTTCTTAACTAAAATCTAACCAACGGATCTATCTCAGCCCACAGCAGCTTAGTACAAGGAAATTACTGTGAAAGAGGAGTTTCTAGTGGCACAATGAATGACAGCATCAAGATCTCAACAGTAAAAAGAAATACAGATGATAAAACTGACCTGGAAACACTGTAAGAAAACAAACATCCCTATACTTCAGTGTACCTCTGTAGGGTAAGTAACCTTAAGTCATCAACAAAAGGTCAATTCAGCTCAGAATACCTGAGTACTGGTGGTTCTCAAAGTGTGCTCCCTTTAGCAGTGATATCAGCATTGCCTCAGGCCCTGTCCCAGCCCTACTACACTCAGGAGGCGGGGCTCACCTGTTTGAACAAACTTTCCCAAGTGATTCCGATAGATGCTAAGGTTTCATACCCATCATCCTCGTTAAAGAGATTAGGAAATGAGATACATTTAATGAAATTACAATACATTTATTACAAGAAAAAAGTCCCTCTACAAGAGGTAAATAAAATTATATGTACTTAACAGTCTTAGTAAAATTCAATTAACAGAACATATAATGTGGCGCACTAGTCAGAAAATCATTAAAATATATAATAAAATATTCTAAAATAAATAAGATAAACAAATCACACAGTGAACTGTATAGAACACAGTATAGCTTATAAAAACTATTTCCCCAGTGTTTCTCATGCTTTAGCCATGATTTTTACCTGCACTATAATTTTCTTTCTATCCACTCACTTCTCTTCATAAATTTGGCTTTTCCTACAAAATAAAATCTGTCAAACCACAGATTGATGCTGTGCTGCTATTCACGTGCCCATTCCTCACTCCATTCTTGATAGGCTGTCCCACCAAACTGCCTCTGAAAGTGTTACCTGCCAACTGAGCAGCACCAACCCCCACCACTGAAAAACTTTAATGTTTTCTTTTCTATAGAAATGTTAAGTATAAAAATGTTAAGTCTCCTCCCTAGTTCTTTAGTTTCTTAGCTCTTGGGCCTTGATTGCTTTTCTGAGGGAAGATCCCCCTTGCTTCTTAATTGCTTTGTAAATTAGTTCCTGAATCTGAAACAATAGAAGTCTCCTACCCCTGCTTCAGATAACTATTTGAAAGCCTGAGACTTCCTAATATCCCCCAGGCAAGGAAGCTAAATGTCAAACCCATTCTGTGTCCAGACAACTGACTCCACCTGAGTGATGGACTGAATAGCCACAAGTTTCATAAGAACTAACAAATTTATATTTTTGTCCTCATTCAGGAGCCTTGAGGATACAGGGGATACCCCAACAAGCAAAGAAGCCAACACGGTCTTCCAGGTGGAGCTTGAGACCCCTTCCTCTCATCTGAGATCAGCTAGGGCGAGAGTCCCGTGAACCCCAATAGGCAAGGACAGCTCTACGCCCCTGCCCAGCAGGAAGCAGATACAGAAGAGACCTCCTGTCCCTCAGCTTCCCATAGAGATTTTACGGGGATCACGTCTCTCAAGGAAAACCTAGGCAGGTAGTTAGAGGCAGGCATTGGGTCTGTGCATTCCTGCACGTCCCACAGTGTGACCGCCTGGGGGACCTCCCCTCTCCACCCAAACCTCCCCTTTGTATTGTAATTACCTACCCCTGCGGGAAGAGCAAATGGGCACAAAATATCCAACTAGATCAGACCAGTCACTCACACCTACACAGGACCTCTTGTTAATCATAGGGGCCAATCAAGTGGTCCTACGACCAGGAAGAACAGCCCATCCTGGAGAAAAAGGATAAAAACCCCAAGTCCTGGGAGGGAAGCGCGCGGCTGCTACTGCTACTTCTGTTGCTGCTTCTTCCCTTTAAGCCTCACCTTTGCATATGCCCCCTCCACACTCTTTGGTAATGGGCCCTTAGACCATCCTCTAGTCTGAATGTACTGTCTTTTCTAATAAACTACTTATTTTACTGTTTTACTCTGGTATCTCGTTCAATTCTTTGCTCGAGTTGCCAAGGTCCTGGACTCTGCGCCGAGAAAGGCCCACTCTCCAACAACAAAAGGACTGGCCCATGACAGATACCAGATATTTGAGGATGGGAGGACACAGTTGACTTTCTTCCTGTGCACCCTCTGTTTAAGTGCCACTTCTCTAAAGCTACAGCTGTAGCCAGGTGGCCCCTCCTCCACTCCAGTGACAGCATTTCTTCCCTTTATCCTTCCAGTCCGAGGGATGGTAGCAGCTTCTGCTATTACTGGTCTCAGGGCCTCCTGTCACACCGTATTCATTCCTTTAACCACCAGCATATCGCTTCTGATACAACAATTTCTGTCAAATAAATCATTACAGTGTGTCCTCATCCACCTTATTCACCGAATCATGTGCCATGGGACTTCTTGCTCTTCCCCCAAATCAAAATGTGTATGAAAGGTAAACATTTTGAATCAATTCAAGATATCTAAGCAGCCAGGATGGTGCACCTAAAAGACACTCAGCAAAGAAGACTTCCAGAACTGCTTTAAAAAGTGGCAAGAACAATAGCTTTGTGTGCTCAAAGAGAGGGGGAGTATTTTGGGGGGATTAATAGCAATGTGTCTTTTACTGTACTATTTTTTGTTTGTTCTTTTAAAGATTTTATTGGGGAATTGGCAGGGGAATAGCATTGGGGAATCGGGGAAGGGGAACAGACAAGTTGCTGTCTTTTTGTTCTTCAGTCTAGTTGTGGAGGACGTTGCTTCACTGACTCATGTTGGTATCGTCATGCGCTCTTCCTAGATGAGGCAAATCAGTGGCTGGCCTCTGGATGGTTACTCACCACGGCTATTGGGCAGCTCACACTGGCTGCCAGCCGCTTACGCTGGCTACCGGCCACTCACTGCAGCCAATGGCAACCCACTGCAGCAGGGGCTGCAGCCTACACCGTCGCCAGGGCTCGCAGCCCAGGTCCAGGTGGAACTGTTGTTAGCTGTAGAGGGCAGTGTCACTGGCCCTCATAGATGGGATCCGAACCCTGGCCGCTGGCATCGCAAACCAGCTCTTAACCAATGAGGCACTTGGCCGGCCCTGTACTATTTTTTTAATTTAAACATTCACCGTATTTTTTTTTAATTAGTTTCAGGTGTACAACACAGTGCACTAGTTATACTTTTTACCCCTCAAAGTTGTCACTGTAGTTTTTTACTACACCTGGTACTTAAGATCTCTCTCTGGCTAGCCTCCCAGTTCACTCCCTCAGCTCTCAGGGCTTGCTGCAGGCCCATACCTGCCAGTGCTCAGCTCCGCCCACTGGCCTAGGCAAGCAGCCCTGATGCTCAGGTACTGGCCACACCGCGGGGGCTCAGCCTGCCTCCAGCGCACTCAGGTAGGGCCTCCAGCCCTCCCAGCCTCTGCTTCCTGAAGCCTGCCACTGGCTGGCTCACACACTCTCTCTCCATCACTCTCTTTTTCTCACTCTCATATTCTCCCCTGGACGTTTCTCCTGTTGTGTTTATGCAGCCCCCACTTTCTGGAGCCCGTTCCTCTTTGATTAACAATTGCAGAAACACCTCAGTCCAGATTCTAGCCCACTCGGTCTGGGTTTCTGCTTCCGGGGCCACTGCCTATCTTGTCTGTCTCCCAGGGCTCAGTCTAACTCATCAGACTCGGGAATAATGTGGTCTAGGAATATAACTGACAGAGATTAATGGCAAGAAGAAACCTCCATATTTCCTCCTAAAAGATCAGACTGAGCAATTCGAACAGTTCTTTCAGAGACAGGCACTTAACAGTCATTATGGATAGGATCTTCTCAAAGATCTGGACAGATTACCAAAGGTGGGCTGGCTACAAACTAGCCAGAAGATAGAGGATCCATCCCAGAGTTTAGAGTAACAGCTGTTTAAAAGGCTGGCTGCTTCAGGAAGCCAACAAGGAATGCTTAAAGAGAAAGAGACAAAAATGAGACCTGGGGTCGCGCCCCTTCCAATTACAAAGAAGAGAGGGAAGACAGAAGGGTCCCTCTCTGGCAGGCACGCAGTAAGGTGCACATTAAGTCCATAGCTTGGGGGGTCGTGATGAGGAAGTACACGGTAAGGATGCACGTAAGTCCATAGCATCAGGGACAGGTGGGTACAGTCCCGTCCCAAGGTCCGAGGCAGTGAGTGCTCTGCCTCAGAAGGTGTTTCGGAGATGGGGGATAGACAAGAGACCCTACATGCTCACCTCCCACTCTGTCTTTTCTTATAGATGGGTAGCCAGAACTCTGTCCTAAGGGAATCCCTACCCCGCTATATTCTACTAAACTGGAACAAGTTTGACCCTGAGGTGCTAAAGAAGAAGAGGCTCACCATCCTCTGCAGTAGGACTTGGGCCAATATAAACTAGGTTATGGAGAAAGCTGACCTGAAACAGCCGTTGAAACTATAATATCACCCTACAAGTAGATCTCTTCTGTCGCAGGCTAGAAAAGCAATAGAAATGCCATAGGTCCAGGTCTTTATGGCCCTTGGAGAAGACTTGGATCTCTGTTGCTCCCGTAAGACAGACCCTACAGTTCTAGCCCTATGAACTCATCCACCCAGGGGTTCTGATCTCAGGGACAGCCCAACAGACATCCTCTGACCCCCTCTCCCTAAGGGACCAGGGGAGACAGCCCCTCCTAGCTTCCCCTCCTCAAATTCACAAAGGCCTTTGCCTCCATACCAAGGCCTGTTTGTGTCTCAAAGATTTGCCACCTCCAAGGGGGAAGCGGAGGCCTAATAAGGCAGCTCTGGGGAAGTGCAGGTCCCCTTCTCTGTCCAGGACCTCCTTCAATTAAAGACAGATATAGGAAGCTACTCAAACAATCCTGAAAATATATCAATGTTTTTCAGCTTGCAGAGGCTCACGCTTTTGATCTCTCCTGGAGAGATGCTCATGTCATCATGGGACAAACTGTCTCTAAAACAGAAAGGGAGACCATTATAGAGGCTGCTACTCCATACACAGATGGTGTCTCTATGACTCACCCTATTTATCCGATAGGGACCACGCCTGTACCCAGCAGTCACCCCAACTGGGGCTATAACTCCCCAGAGGGCACCTGGCAAGGAAATCATCTAACCCTTTGTTTAACTGACGGCATGACACAAAGTAAGGTTAAGCCAACTACTTACCAGAAGCTAGCTACTATTCACCAGAGCTCCTCTGAAAACCCCACCGTTTTTGTGGAGTGACTCAGAGAGGCTCTCACTAAATATACTACATTAGATCCTGATTTTCCTGAAGGGGAGTTATGCCCAAAGACCATTCATTACTCAGTCTGCCCCAGACATCGGGAGAATTGGCCAGTGGAAATATTGGTTGCTTGCTTTTCTGGTTGCCAGTACAAATTAAGGTCCCAAGGGTGATGAATTCTAATTAATATAAAAATAATGTGTGTTTTCAAAGAAGGTATAGGATACGGAAACACATTTTTGAAGGCACTGAAATAAAATAGTTTGTCCCAAGGATGATTATTTCTGAATGAGAAGAGACACACTAAGGACGATGAGGCTGGCCAAATGGCTCAGTTGGTAGGAACGCTGGCTCTGAATGACAGGGCTGCCGGTTCGATTCCCACATAGTGCTCCCTCTATAGCTAAGATTGTGAACAACAGCTCGACCTAGAGCTGGGCTGCCATGAGTGGCCAGCAACGCTGTAGGCTGAAGTTGAGCTGCAGTGGGCTCCGGTGAGCAACCATGAGTGGCCAGCAGCCAGCGTCAGTGGCTGGCAGCTGGCGAGAGCTGCAGTGAGCTACCATGAGCGGCTGTCCAATGGCCGGTGAACGACTACCTCAGCCGGGAAGAGCACAATGATCACAATACCAACATGGGCCAGTGAAGGGACATCCTCCACAACTAGACTAAAAAACAAAAGGTCAGCAAATTGTCTGTTCTCTTTCTCCAATTGCCCAATAAAAATCTTCAAAAAAAAGGACTAGGAAAGTTGTAGAAGGTTTGTGAAGGAAATCTTGAGAGAATGTTATGTATCGTTAAGCTAAATATGATTAAGTAAATAAATGTAAATATCAAAAGTAAGCTGGTGCAGAATTAGTTTTCTCTCTCTGCTGAATAAGATGCAGTTTGTTAGGCGTTTGGTCTGCTACTAATATGATGAAAACGTTTTCTGCTTGAAAAGCGAAGTTATATGTCATCAGGATACTTTTCATTTTATATTGTCTTGGTTTCTCCACAATAATAAGGACTATCTTTTGCTAATCATTATGTAACCTTCTATATTTGGGGACTGCTAGAGTTCATGTGCCCTCCTCGGTGTCAAATGCAGGCCAGTGTAAGGAAGCTGGTTTGATGTTTTCCCTGACAGCACAGGATATTATAGTAATTCTGACCCATTGTTGCATCTTCATAAGAAGGCTCAGATCCTAGGCAAGGCCAGTGCATTTGTTTACATGTCTTTTAACAGCTGAGGCAGGGGAAAAAAGGAAAGAAAGGAACAGCAAAAGTGGAAACAAAGTCAGAAACAGACCAGACTTTCCACTGTAGTTATAGACAGACAGACAAGGCTAAAGCCAACTCAGGGACTCACTAGAAACAGCAGAAGAGGAATACTAGGTAAAGGAGCCTGCTTTGGATGTGAAAGCACCATACCACTGGCGTCAGGTGTGTCCTCATCCTCCAAAAGCAGCCGTGTCCCCTGTGCAACTAAGGGGCACTGGAGGAAGGATTGTCCCCTGCTCTGAAGGAACAGGGACCGACTCCTTCCCCACAAATGACTGTGTAAGACTGATGTTGGTTTTTGGCATGGAAAAATGAATGAACTAACTTGGGGAAATTAAGTCATGCCCTTTAGCTTCCCAAGCCAGCGCTTATCCACCACGCCACTCGGCCGGCCCACAAACTGTCTCTTGGTTGAAGTCTTTCCTTCAAGAATACAAGAGCTCAGGTTCAATGTCATTTTCCGGGAACAATTTTACTATGAAAAGTTTCCCCCACATCTTTACTTTCAAAATGCTGTTCTTTTTTAATGATACAATTTAACACCAGCAAACATGTTCATGTAGAATAAAGGTAGCAAATCTACCTTTAAGAGTATGGAAGTTATCAGACCCTTTTGCTATACTTTTGTTTTCTAACAAGTTTAAGCCACACACTTACTCCCTCCTTCGCATAACTGAGTTTTGTAAGAGATTTTTACTAAAGTAAGTAAATATTTTGCTACTCAAGCCATGTGGGGCTCCAGGGCCCTTCACAGCAGTTCCCTCCAGCTGGTTCCCCACACGCTAAACCACCAGGGAGTCGGTGTCTAGTACCTGGGGCCTTTGCCGACCCTGCTGGTAAGGCTCAATTGACCGCCGGTGGCAACGCCGCCTCAGGATGTTGCGGCCACCGCTCGACCGCCCGGGGCAACGCCTCCTCGGGATCTCGCCGCCGCCGCCAGCGCCCCCGCTTCCTCCTCCTGCTCCCGAGTCCACGGCGGAGCCTCCGCTGCTTCCCGCTAGACGGCGGGTAAAGCGGGGGCGGCCGCCTTAAAGCCCCCCATGCCCCGTACAACCCCGACCCAAAGGCCCGTGGCTGCGATGCCCACACTGGGCACAGTCACACCGGGAACGCCAGGCTGCCAGCCCCGAGGGTGCGCGCCGGCAGCAGAGAAGGCGGTGGGGGGCTCCAGAAGCCGAGCCCCTGGCTCCGCTCCCGCAGCCCCTCTCGGGCCACCTCCTCTGTGTATCTCACGAGATCCGCGGACCAGCGCCGCAGAGCACAGCGAGAGCGGATCCGCGCACTAGGCTGCCCTAACTAGACCGCCGGCGCCAGGGGATGCGTCTGTCGCCCCAGCCGAGCTGCCGCAGTTAAAGCCGCCGCCACTATCGTCCGCCCCACCCACCGCTAGGCGCCCAACGCCCACTCGGGATTGGTCAGGGGCCCCGCAGTCCCCGCCTTTGTGGCGTCGATTGCCGCTGCTAAGGACGCCGCCGGGGTCGCCAGGCACCCAGCCGTCATTTCAGAGCGCCGAGTCGGTGATATGCTCACCCTGCGACGGAGAGATTGGCTGGGAGGCCACTTGCCCCCTGCCGCGGCACCATGGGAAACGTAGTTCAGTAGAAGAAATCTACTTGGGCAAAGGAGACCTAGAAGAGGAGGTGTGGCTTGCCGCAGAACCGCAAGGTCAGGAGCTCCATTCCTTTTATGCTCCTGGCTTAAATTTAGTCTTTGAAAAAGGTGTTTCATATAAAAGCAGTAATCTTCTTCCCACTCCCATTGGTTGGTAAGGCGGGCAGAAAGTAAGCAGATAGTAAAATTAAAGACAGCAACTAATAATATAAAAAAAAAAAGTTGAAAAAACAATGTCCATGATCTTTAAGCCGAAAGCAGGATTAGAAAATATACACAGTTTGAGCAGCGGCTTATACAGGCATTTTTTTTCCCTTGGTTTGGAGGCGGGATGTCCAAGGTGAAGGTTGAGGACAAAAAAGGGTCCACAGGTTAAACCTGACAAGCTCAGAAAACTGAAAATAACCACACAAGATGGCGTGAACATAAAAAAATTCATAACTAGTGTGCCATGGTGGGAAGTCACATCTTTAGCCTGAAGCTTCCTTTAAAAAGTCAGTCTTCACCTCAAGTGAGCCTATTGTCTTTTTACACCTAAAATGACATCCTTGGAATGTCAGTTATCCCTTTTTCCAGACCAGAGGGAAACTACAGAATCCCTCAGTAGTATTCTTGTCCCCTGATTAACATCTCTACATGCTGTAAAAAGGGAACTATTAACTGTCCTGTACCCACCTATATAAAAGAAGTACCTGTCTCTCCAATTTACTGTTACCCAACCCCAGAGATTTCCCCCAGCCCCCGCTTTGCTTTCTCCCACCCCCTTAATCTACTACCAGTGGATTTCATGTAACCCTCTTCTTTTGAGTCTGTGTTTAAAATAAGCCGTAAACAGCCATTTTGTGGAGCGTTTTCTCAATCTGTTGAGATTTTGCTTCCTAGCAATTGTTGTCAGTTTGGCTCAAATAAACTCTCATAAGCTTTCTCTTAGGCTGGATGTTTTTTTCATGGACAAGGTGCAGGCAGTCCTGTGTCTGGTGAGGGCTTGCTTTTGGTTCACAAACATGGGGGAAGGGGACAGGGAGCTCCCTGGCCTGCTGTAAGGCACTGATCCCATTTGTGGGGGCTCCCCACTCCTGATCCACCCCCTTAGGGTTAGGTTTCAGCATATGGATTTGGGGCACACAGAATTCAGTCTGCAGCACCCACTGTCCACCAGCATTTTGGAGGCTATCCACCAGGAGCAGTGCACCCTTCTGCTGCCCTCAGTCCCCCAGACCCAGCACTCATGGGCAAGTGTCCTGGTCTCACCCACAATGAGCCTGTGCCCAGCAGTGCCCGGTGCACAGTGGTCCTGCAGCCATGTGTGCTGGAAGGGGCTCCAGCAAGGATGCCCACTCAGCCTGTGACTTGGAGCTGGGTCTGGGCCCTTGTGGACCAAGTGCTGTAGGATGTCGGAAAGAAGCATGGAGCCCACCCTGCAACCTGCCAGCTCTGTCTGCTCCCCTCCCACTGTGACGCCTCTGGGGCTGCCACGCTTCCCTTCGGCCTTCGGTCCCTGACAAACGGGGTCACTTAATGTCCCTGCCAGATGGCTATGCCCCATATCTGGCAGGAGCCAGTCCTCTCCTATCCTCAGTCTGCCCATGAGGGGGCGCTCTGGGAGGCTGCCCCATGGTGGCTCTGCTTGCTAACCACAAGCCTTACAGGCTCTCTGTGGTCTGCCATGGGCCCCGCTCCTCCGCTGACCTATCACTCATGAAAGCCCATCGCAGAGGACTGTGCGGGCTGGGGACAGGCTTGGACAGGTTGGACTGGGGGTGAGGCCAGGTGTGCTCTCTGAACACTCGGGAAAGCTGAATGTTAATGGAGCCGGAAAAAGGGGTGCCTGTCTCCAGGCCCACCCCTGAGTATGCCTGCACCCCTCCCCCCCTGCTCCTGCCTCTTGGGAAGTCGGAGGAGGGACAGGAGATGGTTGGCAAAGAAGTCAGAGGAAGGCTAGAGGAAGAACCCTGTCCTAACAGACTCCAGGGCTGGAGGCCAGCCAGGCCCTCCTCTCCTGACTGAGAGTCACCTGAACCACAGCCTCCCACCAGGAGCGGGGCAGCCTGGGACAGGCTGGGTCCCTAAAGTCCGCTGTGGCAGGTCCAAGCCACAGGCCATGCTGGAGGGTCAGGTGTTCTGACCGACGTGCTTTTAGGGCTCCCCAGCCAGCACCGTTGCCCCTGCGGCTGGCTGCTTACCCCTGCGCTAAGCTTCCCATTGGTGCCTGTGTCGCCCTGCTGTAATGAAGCCCCTGTTGCCGGGGTCCCCCACTCACAGGAAAGCCCTGGGTAGGTACGCTTTCCTTCCAGGAAGACCTTTATCGGCCCTCACCTGCTGGGGACAATGTGGGGTTTCCCTGCAGCTGTTGGTGAGGTGTGCCTGCAAGCCTCGGGCTGCTGGGCTGGAGGCGGAGGGGCACGGGGTGACGACGTCTGGAGCCTCTGAGTCACCAAGACGGAGAATGCAGGCCTGAGGATGGGGGTGTCCTGATGGCTAGCACCAGAATGGGCGATGGCCTCTCTGTATAATGGCCTCGCCACTGTCTGGCCAGAGCTAAGGTTGTGGTGTGTTTTCCAGCGTTGTCTGCACAGCCCCCTCAGAGCCCTACCCCCCACAGACACACGGCAATCTGCAGGTGCCCAGGCTGATGAGACCTCTGACTCCTGCGCCCACCACCACCACCTTTGGGCTAGCCCCTCCGCTCTCCTCCCCAGTCCTGTGGCTGGGTTTGGGAGGTGGGCTTAAAGCAAGCCAGCCCCCTCCCTTTGCCCTTTCCAAGGGGTCTCTTCCTGGGTGATGAAGTCCCTGATTGTCCCTCGCCTCCTGCAGGAGCCACCCTAGCCTCACTTGCTGTCCAGCAGGGACTTGAGAAGGGAGGCACCTCTGACCTCTCCTGATGAGCAGGAAGCTATTGTAGATAAGACTGGGACAGCAAAGAAAGCTAAGCTGGGCTAGTCAGAGCTGGCAGCCTCCCCAGGCCACCGAGAAAGGTGACCAGTGCTCAGGGTGTGGGGGGAACTCAAGGCCTCACCTCCTGCAGAGCTGGCTCCCACAACCGGTCACACCTCGGCTCTTCATTACTGGACCTTTCTTAACAGAAGTGCTTTGGGCCGCCTGTTGCTCTGCAAGCCTCTGCATGCGGTGGCCTGGCTGCGTGGGCCTCGGGCACAACCCGAGCAGGGCGGTGGGCAGCTGGCGGGTCTCCGGACGCGCATGGGTGCCCCTCTGCCCCGGCCCTGGGCCGTGGTGTCCGTGAGGTGGGCAAGGCATGGGGGCCACCTGTCCAGCTGCCACTGCAGAGCTCCAACTTCCACTAGGACAGACACGCGACAGCACAGGGAGGTCAGCCCTAGAAACAAAAGGCCCCTTAGTTTTCCCTCCCACAAGACACATAGCCAGGCACAGAGGCCACGTGTGGGTGACTGCACTGCCAGAGAGGGGCTCCCTCGAGGGCTGGGCAGGGGCGGGAATAAAATTTTCTGGAATTAGAGGTGAGGGCCACTTGACATATAAATGTGCTACCTGCCACCCACTCATACACAAGATGATTGAAATGGCAAAACAAAATGTGTGTGCGTGTGTGTGTGCGTGTGTGTGTGTGTGTGCATATATACATATATATACTTTTTTTTTTTCACTAATGTTCCATTAAACATATGAGGGCTTTGTTATCAAACATGAGGATTGGAATTCTGGCTCTGCCACTCTCTAGCTTGACCTTAGGTAAGCCAACGGGAGCTTTAAAATCCACCTTATGGGGCTGTTGTGATCATCTATGTAGAGCACTTAGTATGTTTCCTGGTATACAAGAAATGCAGAAATTGTTACAATGATTATGTACATAGTCAATTCACATTAGTTATAAGTAGTATATTGCCACTAATAAGAGTGTAAAAATATTAACTCCATATAGAAGGCATTATATTTAGGAAAGTGAATAAATGAGCTAGGCTCAAAGCCTGAATCCACAAAATGTAGAGACAGTAGGAGTTGACCATTAGAAAGGTCTGGTGACCACGTGGTCCAGCCTACATTCAATGCACCAGAGAGGAGTCCAGAGAATTCAGATGGTACGTTTGTTCCACTGAGCTAGGCAGTCAAGCCAAGACTATAGCTATTGCATACTTAGGACCCTTTCCTTCTCTGAAAACCAATTAAGAAGCAAATTGGTAGCATAAAATATAAGCAGAACCCACCAGCTATTTTTTAAAAAATTAAAAATGTAAAATTTGACATACATCTAAGAGCTCTTCATATGGAAAACCCTGTACCAAATGTGGGGTCAAGGAAGGGTAGTGATGTGCAAGTATGAAAAAGGAACCGGAAGTTTAATTGCAAGCGAAACATGGAAACACAATTACAATGCAAAAGAAAAGAAAAACTTTGGAGAGAAAATCTAAATTCTAAAGAAGTGCAAAGAGGGAATGGTGTTTGTGTGTGGGGGTGGGGGTGGAGGAATTAGGGAAAGCTTTTTGAGTAGCTGAATTTGAAGGAGCCCTTGAGGAATGAAGAGGATCTTGGCTCTGGAGGAAGTGGAGCATTTCAACTGATGGCAGAGCATGAATCCTGGAGACACAGATAAGGTTGGTTTGGACAGATGCTACACTGAGCCTGGAGTGAGAGTAGGATCAGTAAGAAGTAGACCTGAAAAGGTGGTTTGGAGTCAGATCAAACAGGATTCACATAGTTCAACAGAAGAGGCTGGACTCTGGAGTCAGACTTCAGGCCTGGTGTTGCCATTCATTCATCTACCGTCATTGAGACATTTTCTCAAATCTCTTTTCTTCCACTTCTTCACCTCAAAAATAGAGATAATGTTTATAATATAGAGGCTTTCAAGGGTTAAATGGGATAATACACATGAAAAGCATACTGCTCAGCAGAGATTTATATTTGAATGGAGGACCTAACTCATTTGTCCTATAGGGAATACGGGAGCAGTGAGAGGTCAGAGGCAGGGAGATCAGCTGTATTTAATTTTTTTTCCAGATTTTTGAGATGTAATTTACATATAACCTTGTATAGATTTAAGTCATACAACAGGATTTGATAGCTTAAATATTGCAAAATGATCCCCACAAGAAGTTTACTTAACACATCCATCACCTCACACGTAAAACTTTTGTGAGTGATGTAAAATAGGCTCCTAGTTTCAATCCTTTGCATGTGGCTATCCAATCTCCCCCATCATCATTCATTAGACTCTCTTTTCTCCATTGAATATCCTTGGCTCTCTTGTCAAATATTAGTTAACCACATATGATGGGTTTATTTCTGGGCTCTTGATTCTGGTCCATTGGTCTCTGTGTCTGCTTTTATGTCATATCACAGTTTTGACTACTATAGCTTTGAAATACAGCTTGAAATCAGGAAGTGTGATGCCTCCAGCTTTGTTCTTTCCGAGGATTGCTTTGGCTGTTCGGTGTCTTTTGTGGTTCCACAGGAATTTTAGGATGTTTTTGATTTCTGTAAAAAATGCATAGGAATCTTGATAGAGATGGCATTGAATCCACACATGACGTGGGGTAGTATGGACATGTTAACAATATTAATTCTTCCAATCCATGAACACAGGATATCTTTCCATTTATTCCTGTCCTCTTTAATTTCCTTCATCAATGCCATATTTTTCAGTGCACACATCTTTCACCTCCTTGGTCAAATTTATTCCTAAGTATTCCATTCAGGGATATGAGCTTTGAGCCTATGATAATAAAGTTGGCTATTAATGAAAATGAATTATAAAATATATTTAAGTTGTACTTTTTAAGTTGGTTTCAAAATAATTTACAAAACACCATAGTGATTAGATATTTATTTACCTCACAAAGTGATGACCTCAATAAGTCTATTAACCATCCAACACTGCACATAGTTATTACAGTATTATTGACTTTATTCTTTAGGCTGTGCTTCATATCCCCATGACTATTTAATTTGACATTCAATATTATTTTATATTAGTTTCAGGTGTACGATGTAGTGGTTAGACATTTGAATAATTTATGAAGTGATCCCTCTGGTAAATCTAGTACCCATTTGACACTATACACAGTTTTTACAATGTTATTAACTATATTCTGTACTTTATATCCCCATGACTATTTCGTAACTACCAGTTTGTACTTCTTAATCCCTTCATCTTTCTCACCCAGCCCCCAAACTCCCTCCCATCTAGTAAACATCCATTTGTTCTCTTTATCTTCGCATCTGTTTCTGTTTTGTTTGTTTATTTTGTTCTTTAGATTCCACACATAAGTGAGATCATATGGTATTTCTCTTTCTCTGTCTGACTTAGTTCACTTAGCATATACCTTTTAGGTCCATTCATGTTGTTGTGAATGGTAAGATTTCATTTTTTATGGCAGAGTAATATTCCATTGTATACATGTAGCACAATTTCTTTATCCAATCCTCGACTGATCAAACACGAGGGCATTTCGATTGTTTCTATATCTTAGCTATTGTAAACACCACGGCAATGAACACGTGGGTGCGTATATCTTCTGGAGCTAATGTTTTGTATTTCTTTGAATAAATACCCAGGAGTATAATTGCTGAGCCATAAGATAGTTCTATTATACTTTTAACTTTTTAAGGAAACTCCAAACTGTTTTCCATAGTGACTGCACCAATTTGCAATCCCACTAACAGTGCAAAAGGGTTCCCTTTTCTCCACATCCTCGCCAACATTTGTTGTTTATTGAGTTATTGATGGTGGCCATTCTGACAGGTGTGAGGTGATATCTCATTGTGGTTTTTATATGCATTTCTATGATGATTAGTGACATTGAGCATATTTTCAGATATCTATTGAACATCTGTATGTCCTATTTGGAGAAAAGTCTGTTCAGGTCCTCTGCCCGTCTGTTAATTGAATTGTGCATTTTTGTTTGTTTGATTGATTTTTGGTGTTGAGTTGTATGAGTTTTTAATAAATTTTGGCTATTGACCCCTTATCAGATATATCACTGGCAAATATCTTCTCCCATACAGTAGGCTGTCGTTTTGTTTTGTTGATTTCCTTTGCTGTGCAAAACCTTTTAAGTTTCATATAGTCCCATTTGTTTAATTTTCTTGTTTCCCTTGCCCAAGGAGATATATCAGTAAAAATATTACCACAGGTAAGGTTTGAGAGTTTACTGACTATGTTTTCTTCTAGGACATTTATGGTTTCAGGTTTTACATTTAGGTCTTTAATCAGTTTTCAGTATATTCTTGTATATGGTGTAAGAAGGTGGTCCAATTTCATTTTTTTACATGTATCTGTCCAGTTTTCCCAGGACCATTTATTAAATACACTGTCTTTGACCCAATGTAAATACTTGCTTCCTTTATCATAGATTAAATGACCATATAGGCATGGATTTATTTCTGGGCATTCTAATCTGTTACATTGATCTATGTGTCTGTTTTTATGCCAATACTATGCTGTTTTGATTACTATGACCTTGTAGTATAATTTGATATTAGGTAGCGTGATGCCTCCAGCTTTGTTCTTCTTTGTCAAGATTGCCATACTATTTGAGGTCTTTTACGGTTCCATAAAAATTTTAGGATTATTTGTCCTAGTTCTGGGAAAAATGTCATTGGTATTTTTATAGGGATTGCAATGAATCTATAGATTGTTTTGGGTAGTATGGGCATTTTAACTGTATTAATTCTTTTTATCCATGAGCATGGTATATGCTTTTAATTTATTTGTATATTCTTTTTTTTAAAGATTTTTTTATTGGGGAATTGGGGAAGAACAGCGTTGGGGAATTGGGAAAGGGGAACAGGCAAATTGCTGTTCTTTTGTTCTTCAGCCTAGTTGTGGAGGACATTGCTTCATAAGCCCATGTTGGCATCATCATTGCACTCTTCTCAGGTGAGGCAGATGGGTCACTGGCCTCTGGACGGCCACTCACAGTGGTTCTTGGCAGCTCACACTGGCTGCCGGCCACTCAAGCTGACTGCCAGCCACTCACTGCAGCTTATGGCAGCCCACTGCAGCAGGGCATGCGGCTATGCCGTCCCAGGGACTCACAGCAGCCCAGCTCCAGGTGGAGCTGTTGTTCACCATCTTAGCTGTAGAGGGCAGTGTCACTGGTCCTCATATGTGGGATTTGAACCGGAGCCGCTGGCATCCTAAGCCAGTACTTAACCAAAGCGCCACTCAGCCGGCCCTATTTGTATCTCCTTTAATGTCTTATAATTTTCTGAGTACAGGTTTTTACTTCCTTAGTTGAGTTTGTTTCTAGCTATTTGTTTTTGAAGCAATTGTAAATAGGATTTATTTCTCAGTTTCTCTGATAATTCATTATTGGTATAGAAAATGCAAATAGTTTCTGAGTATTTATTTTGTCCTGCTATGTTACTCACTTCATTTGTAAGTTCTAAGAGGTTTTTGTTGGTGAAAACTTTGGGGTTCTCTCCATATAATATCACATGAGGACAGGCATTTAAATTGTTTAAATGCATGTTCCCAGGGTTTAAATCATTGAAATCAACTTTTATACTGTGTTTCTTTAAAAATTTATAACAAATTCATTAACAATTTTTGTGAACTGAAGTTTTCAGGAAATACTCACCAAAGACCCTAGTAGTGCTAGATGGTGTGACACCTCTGGAAAAAATACCCCTTCATGTATAGACTACATCACCTGTCCACAATGTGGTATCATGTCATCCACAAGTAATGACAGTTTTATTTCTTCTTTTCCAATTTGGATGCCTTTTACTTCTTTTCATTGTCTGATTGCTTGACTAGCACATCCAGTACTATGTTGAATAAAAGTGGTGGAAGTGGACGTAGTGCTTTTCTTATTCCTGAAAGAAAGTGCTTTTCTTATTCCTGACCTTAAGGAGAATGCTTTTAGCTTTTCCCTGTTCAGTATGAGGTTAACTGTGGGTTTGACATATACGGCCTTTATTATGTTGAGGTATATTCTCTCTAGTCTCACTTTGCTGAGAGTTTTTATTATAAATGGATGCTGGATTTTGTCAAACGCTTTTTCTGCATCTACTGATATGATCATATGATTTTTATTTTTCTTTATATTATGAGGTGTTTCACGTTGAGTGATTTGCAGATATAGAACCAACCTTGAATCCCAGGAGTAAATCCTAATTCATCATGGTACATGATCTTTTCAGTGTATTGCTGAATTCGGTTTGCTAATATTTTGTTGAGAATTTTGACATCTATGTTCATTAGGGATATCGGCCTATACATTTTTTTTGGAATGTCTTTGTCTGGATTTGGAATTAGGATAATAGTGGCCTCAAACAATGAGCTTGGGAGGCTTCCCTCCTCTTGAATTTTATAGAATAGTTTGAAAAGAATAGATGTTAATTCTTTGTTGAATGTTTGGTAAAATTCACTCATAAAGCCATCTGTTCCAGGACTTCTGTTTGTTGGGAGCTTGTTGGTTACTGATCTGATTTTCTTAGTAGTACCTGGTCAGTTCGTATTTTCTGTTTCTCCTTGATTCAGCCTTGGAAAATGGTATGCTTCTAGAAATTTATCCATTTCTTCCATATTGTCCAGTTAGAGTATAATTTCTGGTAGTATTTTCTGAAAATTGTTTGTATTTCTGTGCTGTCTGTTGCAACTTCTCTTTCATTTCTCCTTTTATTTATTTGGGTCCTCTTTTTTTTTTTTACGAGTATGGTTAAAGGTTTATCAATTTCGTTTATCTTTTCAAACAACCAGCTCTTGGTTTCATTGATCTTTTGTATTGATTTTTTTAGCCTCTATTTTGTTTATTTCCACTCTGGTCTTTATTATTTCCTTCCTTCTACTCACTTAGTGATTACTGAGAGGTATTGCCATTTTATGATTCATATTTTTGATCTTCTTTTCTTTGTTTCTTTCCCCCCTTCTTCTTCAAGAAGTCTCTTTAACATTACTTGTAATACTGGTGTAGTAGTAATGAATTCCTTTAGCTTTTTCTTGTCTGGGAATTTCTTTTGCTCTACTTCAATTTTGAATGATAGCATTGCTGTGTAGTCTTGGTTGTAGGCCCATACTTCTCATTACTTTGAATATTTTCTGCCACTCTCTTCTGGCCTGAAAAGTTTCTGTTGAGAAATTAGCTGACAGTCTTATGGAGGCTGCCTTGTAGGAAACTACTTGCCTTTCTCTTGCTGCTTTTAAGATTATCTTATGGACCAGCCAAGTGGTGCGTTGGTTAAAAGTTGGCTTAGGAGCATGAGCTCTGAGCAGCAGGGACCAGGTTCGGATCCCACATGAGGGCCAGTGATGCTGCGCCCTCTACAGCTAAGATAGTGAACCAGAGCTCGACCTGGAGCTTGGCTGCAGTGAGTTGCCAGCATCGGCGTAGACTGCAGTGGGGCAGCAGTGGGCTGCTGTGAGCTACCATGCGTGGCTAGCAGCAGGTGTGAGCTGCCGTGAGCCACCGTGAGTGGCCATCCAATAACCGGCGACTCATCTCCCTCAGCCGGGAATGATCACAATAGCAACATGGGCCAGTGAAACAACGTCCTCCACAACTAGATTGAAGAACAAAAGGACAGCAATTTGTCTGTTCCCTTCCCTGATTCCCCAACGCTGTTCCCCTCCCCCAATTCCCTAATAAAATCTTTTTTAAAAAGATTATCTCATTGTCTTTAACCTTTGATATTTTAATTATAATGTGTTTTGGTGTGGGCCTGTTTGAGTTCTTCTTCTTTGGTGCTGTCTGCACCTCCTGGCCTTGCATGTCTATTTCCTTTGCCAGGTTAGGGAAGTTTTCCATCATTATTTCTTCAAATAGGTTCTTGATCTCTTGCTCTCTCTCTTCTCCTCCTGGTTCTCCTATGATGTGAATATTGTTAAGCTTAATGTTGTCCCAGAGGTCCAACTTAAACTATCTTTGTTTTTTTAATTCATTATTCTTCTTGTTCTCACTGGATGTTTTCTGCTCCTTGTCTTCTAAATTGCTGATTAAGTCCTCTGCTTTATCTAATCTGCTGTTGATTCCTTCTGGTGTATTCCGTTCATTTCTATTATTGTATTCTTTATTTCTAACTGATTGGGTTTTTTTGTTTGTTTTTTTTGTGTGTTTTTTTGGTCTCTGTGTCCTTCTTTATACTTAGATCTATTTCTTTTTTTTTTTTTAAGATTTTATTGGGGAATTGGGGGAGGGGAACAGTGTTGGGGAATTGGGGGAGGGGACCAGCCAAGTTGTTGTTCTTCAATCTTCGTTGTGGAGGGGGCCAGCCACCATCTGGTTTCCCGTCGGCAGCTCGTGGCCTCAAAGCTCAAGGTGCTGTGTTCCATCTTAGTTGCGGGTGGCCGTAGGCACCATCCTATGCAGGAGTTGAACCCGGCAGCCTTGTTGTTAAGAGCACACGCTCTATCCTCTGAGCCATCCGGCAGCACCTCAGCTCAAAATACGGGGTTCAGTCTTAGCTGCTGGTGGGCGTAGCCCACCATTGAACAGGCAATCTTGTTACACCAGCTGAGCCATCCTGCCACCTGTTGGCAGCTCAGGGAAAGCTCAGCTCGGGCTCAGTGTTCACTGGCCCATGTGGGAATCGAACCAGCAGCCCTGTTGCTCAGAGCACGCGCCCTAAGCCAACTCTTAACCAACTGAGCCACTCGGCCAGCCCCAATTTATCTATTTCTTTGTTGAAGTTCTTACTAAGTTCCTTAAGCATTCTTATAACCAGTGTTTTAACCTATTTCTCTGGTAGGTTTGTTGCCTCCATTTCATTTAGGTCTGCTTCTAGAGTTTTCTCCTGTTCTTTTATTTGGGAGAAGTTTCTTTCTTTCCTAATTCTGGCTTCCTTTCTGTGTTTCATCCTATGTATTAGGTAGATGTCCTATGTCTCTCAGTCATTGTCAGATGGCCTTATGTAGGTGTTCCATGTTGTCCAGTGGCAAAGTCTGCCTGATCACCTGTGCATGTGTTCCAGAAGTGTCCCTTGTGTGTTGTGTGTATTGTCCTGTTTTAGATGAGCCACGAGTGCTTTGGGCATGTCATTGGTTGGGACTGACTCTCAGCTGACTGGCTATGAAGATCAGCTACACCAACAGCATATGAGTTGTGGTGTGAGGGATGACCCCTCAGAGGGGGATTTGCCCCAGCAGGCCCTTGTGCCCATTGAGACCACCATTTGGGTGTCCTACTTATGGGGCTAAGTGGTTAGTGGTCTTATGTGTTCTGAGGCCAGGCTTTGGGTTTGTTATTTCTGGTGCCTCTTTCGGGGAGAAGGGGACTCCCATGCAGGCCAATTTCAGCCTGCCTTACACTGGCCTGGGGCTACCTTGTAGGAGCTACAAAGCTATGTGCAGTTGGTTGCTGCCTGTGCTGGATCTGGAGGCATGTTGAAGTGGTCTCACTGTGAACTGATGCTGGATGCCACCAATATTGGGCCTGGGGCAGCAGAGCAAAAGGCCAAGAGCCCCCCTAGGCCTGTTGCCAACTGCCAGCTACCAGGAAGGCTTATCCACTGAAAGAGCCTTCTTGGTGTGGAGTCTGGGCTCTTTGACCCAGTGTTGAGAGTGTCCCCAGTGATGCCATCCATGTTGGGTGGGGGAACGTTCCAGACAGTCACCAAGGTGGTGCGTGTATATGTACAAATTTTACCAGACCAATGTGGTCTCAGATTTGTCAATGTAGGGGAGGGTTCAACACAGTAAAGTTGGTGCCCTCCTATAGGCTACATGTGTGGTGAGTATGACACAGGGATGATGGCAACTGTTCCTCTAGCCTTGCCCTGAGTTTATACAACTCAATGTTCCCCTGTATGTCTCTGGTGCCTCTCAAGTTGCCACTTCTCTGCTGGAGCCCAGGGTGAATGCTTGCAAGCAAGTGAGTCTGTGTGCAGGCCCATTAAAAGGACATCTGGATTTCTAGCAGCCTTCAGTCTCGCCAGGATGAATGGATGGAATCCTTGCTGATTTTCACTGCCAGATGTTATAAGCGCTCCGCTTGCCAGCCCAGGACTCCTGGGCTGGGGCCCCCGGTGTGGGACTAGGACCCCTCACTCTTCAGGGGAACCTCCACTGCTGTCCCCTCCCGGTGCTCAACCACTACCTGTAGGTTTGGGGTCAGCCCGTTCTGCATCTCAGCCCCTCCTACCAGTCTTGATGTGGCCTCTGCTTTATATCCTTAGTTACAGGGGTTCTGTTCAGCCAGTCCTCAGATGATTTTTGAGGTTGACTGTTGTATAAGTTAGTTGTCATTTAATATGATAATTGGAGGTGGAAAACATAGTGTTTACCTGTTCTGCCTTCTTGGACCTTTTATTAAGTGGTCCTTTTTTTACATGCTAGTAAAAAAAAAAAAGGAAGAAATGGAGTCAGAGAGCAGTGCAGCTGAAACAATGTTGGGGCAGAAAGTATCTCTCTGAGAGAAAAGAAGTCTGTCTTTATTGAGTACTTATCCAAAAGAATCCAACAACCATCTTATCACGCAAAGAAATTCTTTCTTCTGTATTCCTCATATCAGCCTTAAGTGAATTAGCCATGAAACCCAACCCCTTAAGCTTGTATTCATCCCAAACATTCTAATAGTCCTTTAAAAATATATCTCCAACACATCAGTTCCATTCTTTAACTTATGCAATTCAAGTCTTATCATCATTTTAGTTATCCTGAGATCCTTAAAACTGGTCTCTCCATTTGGAGTACAATTGCATTCTCTTTAACAGGGCAACACCTAATTATACTTTAGGTCTTAGCTCGAACATAAATTCCTTACAGAAAGCCTTTGATAATCCCTCAGGTTAGATTAGGTTCTTCTTCTTCTTCATAGTCATAATACACTATACTTCCCCTTTGTACCATTTGTAAATGGTATAAATAATTGTGTGTATATATATATATATATATCCATCTTTCTATAATGTAATATATATCTGTAACTATATCTATATCTATCTATCTATCTATCTATATTTGTGTCATATATATAATATATAATATATTATATGTATATATATTGCCTTTCTCTCCAAAGTCTGTACTCTCTGAGGACAGGACCAATGTCTATATTATTCAACACTGTTCTCCCATTGCTTACTGCAGCACCTAGTGCACATTAGGCTCTCAGAAGTTATTTGCTAAATGGAATATGAAATTATATATGTAATTTTTTAAACCTAACTTTCTTTTCTGCTCCAGGATAACATTTAGGATATCACATTACATTACATTTAATTGTCATGTTCTTTAGACTCCTCTTGGCCTTGACATTATCTCAAACTTCACTTGTTTATGATTTCTGACAGTTTTAAGGAGTATAGTAAGGTATATTTTAGGATGTCCCTTTACTGGAATTTGTCTGACATTCTTCTCAAGTCTAAACTGGGTTTATGGGTTTATGGGAGGAAGGCGACAAAGGTAAAAAGCCATTTTCATCATATCATGTCAAGGGTACAGACTATGAACATAATTTATCATTGTGATGTTGACCTTGATCATCTGTTTCTCAGGTTTCTCCTCTACGAGGTTTTTCTTTTCCCTACCTTTCCATACTCTTTAGAATAAAGTCACTGCTCAGCTCACACTTAATGAGTGGGAAGTTATGGTCCCCATTATTCTTACCTTATTTTTAACTAGAATAACAGTATTATTTCATTTTTTTTAAAAGAATTATCTTCCTTATCTCTTTATTGAGTCTGTATCAGGAGGTCCCAACCTTTAGTTAATAACTATGTTTCATATCCTTAAAGGCTGGAGGACACCAAATGAACAAGATGCAGACAGCAAAGATTCTGAGCTAAGAGAAAAGAGCAATGTCACTGCCTACACTTTCCCCTTTTCTGCTGGAAATCCAAATAACTAAGAGTCAAGTATAATGGTGGCAACCACTACATAAGTCCTCTGAACAAGATTTTGAGACTGGAAAATTCTCATTAAAACAGTCTTCCTGCATTTGAAGCTCAACTCCACCATTTTCTGGCCTTGTGATCCTCACAAATCCTTAAACTCTTTAAGACTCAGTTTTGCCAACTACAAAATGGGTGTAATGTCAGCATCTACCTAACAGGGTTGTTGAAATTATTTGGGGAGACAAAAATGTAAAGACTTTAACACAATAAACACATAGCAGTGAAATGGGGATATCTGTTAATATTAAACAGATGTATGTTTTCTGCCTACAAATCATGTTACCCTCTCGTAGTCCTCTCTGTGCCACGGAAATACCTTCTCCCTTCAAGGGGTGGTAGGTACTCTCTTGAACACATCTTGGCTTTCAGTCTTCATCAAAGTAATAAGTAATCTTGAGGGCCATGTTTTGTTGAATGACTAGAGTTTTCTTAATTTTAAAAGCTTTCCCTTATGTGTGGGGGACCAGCCTCCACTGACCAGGGTTTCCCTCAGGTGGAGCGAGGGAGGAAAATAAGGGAGACAGTGGAGACACCGGGGAGTTAAAGAGAAAAGGAAAAAAAGTGTCACACTTTATTGCCAGAGCATGTTCATTTTATAGGGATACTTGACCATTGTCTCAATCACATGAGTTTGGTGGTTTCTAGTTCCCAGGATTTACTCAGTCTTTACTTATGTCTACATATCACCTAAAGAGTGGTTACCATGACTACCTAGCCATTATCCCAAATTCCAGCAGCTAGACTCACAGGGCTATACTAAAAGGACTAGGAGTGGCTGTGCTTATGGTAAAACATCTAAAATCTATTCCTATGTAAATATAATACTTAACATCTTTTGTCCTAGGATGGCTGCATCTGTTTCTCAGTCAAAGCTTCAGTATCTGTTTCATTAACATACCCTATGGTCAGGGAGGAGCTGCCTCTTACTGGAACTCTCTTGGCCTGAAGACCTTTAATCTTCAAGGAGACCATTCACAGCAGGGCCCTGAGGCCACAGGCAGGCTTCTTGGCCTATTCTGTCAGAGGTCTGTGCCTCAGTTTCCAAGGGGTTTGAGACCCCAATATCTCAGTTCAGGGGTCCCCTCGGGTTGTAGCCTGTTTTAAGGAGTTTCCTTCTCTTTAGGAAATCTTGCCCTGTCTCTGGCTTACACAACCAGCTATCATCAGGGTACCACAAGAACTTGTCACAAATGCAGTGAATATATTGTCTCCTATAGGAAAGGCACATGGGTTCATAGAGGCAGGAGATAATACATGACCAACCATAAGGCAGCACCCCTAATATCCAGTGCTGAGCAGGGCAATGTGGCCTTGTCAGATGTTGGCTCCCGGCACTTATGTGCTCACAGCAAAGCTTGGAGGTCATTTTGTTATAAGCCAGTGTGCAGACAATGGTTCTATGATATAAAGGCAGTTCCTGTGACATGGGAAGGGAAGCAGAAGGGAGAAATCAGGAAAAGGGATGAGAGAAGAGACACAGGGATTCAGAGTTTCTTACCTGTTTTGAGGATGCTTCTGCTCCGTAAGAGAAGATCAGTCCCCCATGTCTTGGTCTTGGGTGATGAATAAGACATTAGTTTAACATCTAAGACAGCCTGAGAGAGAATCTGAGACTGCCTAGGCTGATGTTCTGCTTCTCCTCATTGGTACCCACCCTAGCTTTGCTTTGGTAAGATGGAGGGAATAGAGAGATAGGCTCCAGAAAGCATTCAGTGGGGCCTCCTTGTGCCATGGAGTTCCTGGGAGACCCATGAATGATTTAAAACAGAGCTCAGAATGAAGAGTCACTGGGACCATCTAGCACTCGCCATATATGGGCGTTGTTACAGTAGTGCCATGGCAGGGGCTGCGTGGGGGACAGCCCAGAGTTGGGAGCCAGGGCAGGCAGAGCTGAGCCTCACAAGTACCAGAGGAAGGCTAGTAGTAGGCTAGTCAGCAGAAGGAGTTTGCCAGGTATTCTGGGAGCAATTGTTCTGCTAAAAGTTTCTCAGAAGACAGACCATTATTGACATCAGTGGTCGATAAAGCCTGGACAGAAAGAAGTCTGTGCCCCAAAATTAAATGAGAAAAGATACTCATCAACCAAGGATCAAAAAGAGACAGCAGAGGGCAAGATTTTATAGGCACCCACCTGGCTGGTAGGATACCGAAGGCGTCTTCCAGACCAGTCCTCGGAGGTGAGGGAGTCAAGGGGCAGACCAAGACAGGGGGAATATAATCCCCTGTTTGAGTTTGAATTGACTGAATATTTACCTGAAAGATTTGAATTTTAAACAGGAAGGAATCCAAGAATCCTTTTCTATATACCTACATCTTTTTGTTAGCCTATTTTTAATTTTTGTTGTTAACTATTTTTCCATTTTAGACTATTCTTTCAAAATCCCTTTATTTTCATTTTCTAGTTAGCAGTTTGGGATTTAAAGTTTCATTTTACAACCTTCAAGAGTTTTGAACCCTTTTTGTTTATTTTCAAACAGTTGGGTAGGTATCACAATTTAAGAAAATAATCCTTTGTCAATATAAATATGAAAAAAGGCATAATTAATAGTTTCTGATCATTTGCCTCTATCAGGAATATACGTACAGTTTGATTATTGGCTATAATTCACATATTCAGATAATCCTAGTTTCACTTTATAATTATCTTCTTTTTCTTCCATGAAATTGTGGTTTTCCTTTTGACTCTACTGTTTATAAGTTGAATTTCTGTATTCACTCACAGGTTCCAGTTAGCTTTGCTTTGGCCACTGGACTCAGCAATGTAACTCCTAACTAGCTGTGGTGGTTTTAAAATGTCTACAATTCTTAGATTTTCTTCTTTTCAAAGGAAAGAGTCTAATTCCCTCCCCTTTGGTGAGGGCTGGACTAGTGACTCCTTTCTAAGGAATAACATGCGGTGGAGGGGACCAAATGTGACTTCTGAGATCAGGTCATAGAGGGCATGTGGCTTCTGATTGCTCTCTTGGGCCCCTCACCCTGGGAAAGACAACCAGCATGTCCTGCAGACACTCAGCAGTATGGAGAGGTCTACAAGGCGGGGAAGCTCTGGCATCAGGAAGGGGGCACCCATAAGTGGGTCCTCCGAGTTGCAGTCAAGCCTTTGGATGCCTGCATCTCCAGCTGACCTCTTGACTGAAGCTTCATAAGTGACTGGAGCCAGAACTACCTAGAATTCCCCACGCTTAAATCCTGGACACACAGAAATTGCATGAGGTGATAAATGTTCATTGTTGTTTTAAGCTGCTGAGTTTAGGTTAATTCATTTTGCAGCAATAGAGTCATAACTAGCTTTCTCACAAACATATACCACATAAAAGGACCAGAAGGGAGGTCTGGCCGCTGTGAGGAGGGCTCCCTGAGTTCTCCCCTGGAAATATCCACAATTTGAACTTCTGTAACTCTTCAAAGGGATGTCTACTCATCACACAGAGCAACTAAGAGTCTCACACAATGATTGCGGGAAGGTGGGCAGACCGGGCAATTGGGAAAGAGGGACGCGAGTCGCGTGCAGGTGCAGCCCGCACCCGCGGCTGCTTAGGCACCGAGCTTCAGAGAGCAGATGGATGATTGTTCCATCTGCTTGCTCACTGCGCCCCAGGGCCCACCTAGAGTACAGCAAGAGTGTGATGGTCTGCAGTCTGAGGCAGAAGCCTCGGGGCCAGGCAAGTGGGGGAGGAGAGAGAGGAGATGAGTGTGCAGAAATACGAGCAACACCCTCGGCGGCGGAACCCCGGGTCCCCAGGAAACAGAGTGCAGAGCGTTCCAGTGATAAGGCGAGATCAATCCCTGCACCCACCCAGTTCAGGGATCAGTCCCTGTGCCCACCCAGTCCTGTGGGGAGCACAGAAGGAGTACAGCAGCGTGAAGGCTCTGAAGCAGAAGCCTGAAACGGGGTGAGCAGGGGAAGAGGGAAATGTGACGTGGGAGAAGCCAGACCCCAGGAAGCAGAGCAGAGATCTGAACAGCTTCAGGGTGCTCACAGTCTCCCAAGCCCCCACAGGCCCTCCAGGAGAGCAGCAGGAGCTCCACTGGAGTGTCTGATGCCTTAGCTCAAAACAGTGGTGAGACTGTTGTTTTGATGTGTATGTGTGTGTGTGTGTGTGTGTGTGTGTGTGTGTGTGTGTGTGGTTGCTTTTTTCCCCTCTCTCAGACAGAAAGCAAAAAACAACTGCAGAAATAAGAATCCACCCCACCCTCCCTCAGAAACCTTGGCCCCAGCCATGCCAGAGTCTTAAACTGACTCCTGAATGGAGGTGTAAGGTCAGATTACAGAGGTATTCCTACATGCAGGGGGTCAATTTCTGCTCCAGAAGATGTTGCAAAGAGTGAGCCTACCTACCCTGCCACCACCTTTTCCGTAAGGCTTAGGAGGCAGTGCAGGTTCAGCTGCTGAGGCACTAGCAGACAGACCCCTGGCAGGTGGCTTTTGGCAGCGCTGAACCGTCACACCCTCTACAGCCTTTGGTGGAAAGAGTGCCCAAAGACAAACATCGAGCCAATCACACCTCATAACCTCACTCATCTACAATAGACCTGCATTGCCAGGATCACTCTAGGCATCAGGTGGCTGACTCTGCCCCCATAAGACACAGAGGAATTTTTGTACAGCAGGTCAACCGGGAGAGAACTTGGTGGACTTTAGCCAAGATTGGCACTGGTTATTTCTTTTTCTTTCTTCTCCTTTTATTGGTTGCTTGTTTTGGTTGTTTTTGTGTTTTATTTCTATTTCGTTATTATCATTTTTTAGCTTTTAATATAGGCTCATATATGGGTGTATATATGTGAATATATGTCCATATATATGGGTGTGTAAAGTATATATATATTTTTCTTTTTCTTTCTTTCCTTCTTTTCCACCCTCAGTCTCTCCCTTCTTTTCTTCATTCTTTTCACTGCTCTACTTTTACTTTTCTTCCTTCTTTCCTTTTTTCTGCAAGTTATTATTATTTTTTTTGGTATTGCTATCTGGTTTCTTGTGTCAATTCTATTTTTTATTTTATTATATTTTATTTTGTTTTGTTTTGTCTTTTTTTGTGGTTGTTTTTGTTTGTTTTCTTCTTTTGTATGTTTGATATTTCTGTACAAGTTGACTGTAGGTTGTTGGTTGTTTCTGTTTACATGTGAGAGCATCTGGTTTCCTTTGGTGGCTGTGGTGGTTGTACTTGTTGATCTGTTTTACTCTAAAATCGCTCTGCAGCATGGCCCACCCAAAGAGACACAGAATCATCATACCCAGAGGCCAACTTTAGATAAAACCAGAGCATTTCTGGGTATGACATACAACAGTCACACCCAAAGGGTAGTCGCTGCAGGCACAAGAGCCCAAAGGGGCCAAGCCTCATCAGAGGGGTCAACCCTCACACAGCAGCTCATAAAATGTGGACACTGCTAATCCTCACAGCTAATCAGCCTGGGAGTCAATCCTGACAAGCCAAAAGCCAAAAGCTCAACTTCAACAGGAGAAGACACACAACTCAAGGAACACCTCAGATATACATGCACACAGGAGAATAGGGAGGCTGAGTAATTCAATATAAAGGACACATACAACATAAGTCCACCCAGAAAAGACTGAGAGACCTAGGGGAATCTACCTGTTACATCAAAGCAACCACAAAGAGTAAGCCAGAATGATGAAACAAACACATCCCAAATAACAGAAGAAACCTCCTGAATCAGTATAACTAGAAGAAATAGAGGTAAACTACCTATTGGAGACAGAGTTCAGAATACTAATTATGAGAATGTTCAAGGAAATTAATGAGAATATAAAAAAGAATAGAGAAAAATGAAAAACAACCAGCTAGAACTAAAGAATACAATTACTGAATTAAATAACAAACTCGATGGAATTACTAGCAGATTGGATGCAGCAGAGGATTGAATCAGTGACTTAGAAGACAAGATAGCAGAGACCATCCAAGCAGAACAACAAAAAAGAAAAAAGAATGAAAAACATTGAAAATAGGTTAAGAGAGCTGGGCAACAACATCAAGCGCAAAAACTATAACATCATTGGAATACCAGAAGGAGAAGACAGGGAGCAAGGGATTGAGAACATATTTGAAGTAATAATGTCTGAAAATTTCTATAACCTGGCAAAGGACATCGAAATACAAGCCCAGGAAGTGCAGAGAGTTCCAACCAGGATAATCCCAAACAGGCCCACACCAAGACACATTATAGTGAAAATGGCAAGGGTTAAGGACAAAGACAGAATCCTAAAAGCAGCAAGGGAAAGGCAGCAAGTTACTTACAAGGGCACCCCCATAAGATTATCAGCTGACTTTTCTACAAAAACTTTGCAGGCCATAAGGGATGGCAGGAGATTTTCAAAATGATGAAAAACAAAGGCCTACAACTTTAGACTGCTTTATCCAGCAAGGTTATCATTTAAAATTGGAGAGATAAAGGGCTTCCCAGAAAAGAATAAGTTACGTTTCCTGGGAGTTTTGGGCTGTGAGCTGTGTGCCTGTGTGATCCAGCCAGGGCTCTCCTGGTGATCTATCTAATACATCAAAGCAATCCCAGAGCAACAGCCAGAATGGGGAAACAAACATGTCACAAGTAAAAGATCAGAAGAAACCTCTAGAAATGGAACTAAATGAAACAGAGGGAGCCAACCTTTCAGAGACAAAGTTTAGAACACTGATGATAAGAATGATTAAGGAACTTAGCGAGGACATAAAGAATGATAGAGAAACCAATAAAAACAACCCGTTAGAACTAAAGAATACAATAACTGAAATGAAGAACACACTCGAAGGAATCACCAGTAGAGTAGATGAAGCAGAGGAGCGGATCAGCGATTTGGAAGATAAAATAGCAGAAATCACCCAGTTGGCACAGCAAAAAGACCAAAGAATAAAAAACAATGAAAATAGTTTAAGAGCCCTATGGGACAAGGTGAAACTCAACCATCTTCGACTCATAGGAATACCAGAAGGACAAGAGAACAAGCAAGGGGTCGAAAATGTATTTGAAAAAATAATGACTGAAAACTTCCCTACCCTGGTGAAGGAAATCAACATACATGCCCAGGAAGTACAGAGGGTTCCAAACAAGCTGAACACAAACAGGTCCACACCAAGACACATCATAGTTAAAATGGCAAAGGTTAAAGACAGAGACAGAATCCCAGAGGCTGTAAGAGAAAGACAGCAGGTTACATACAAAGAAACTCCTGTTAGACTAACAGCTGACTTGTCTACAGAAACTCTGCAGGCCAGAAGGGAGTGGCAGGAGATATTCAAAGTGACACAAAATAAAAGCCTACAACCAAGATTGCTCTACCCAGCGCGGCTATCACTTATCATTGAAGGAGAAATAAAGAGCTTCTCAGAAAAGAATAAGCTTAAGGAATTCATTACCACCAAGCCAGCATTGCGAGAAATGTTAAAAGGCCTTTTTTAAACAAAAGAAAGCGGTAAACAAGCTAACCCAGGAAGACCAGGAATACAAATAACAAAATGGCAATACATATGCACCTATAAATAATCATTTTAAATGTGAATGGGCTAAATGCTCCAATCAAAAGACAGAGAGTGGCTGAGTGGATAAGAAAATAGGACACATGTATATGCTGTTTACCGATGGAATAAGATATTTCATGCAAATGGAAATGAGAAAAAAAAAAGGTGGAGTACCAATACTTATTTTGGACAAAACAGACTTTAAAATGACTACAATAAAACACAAAGAAGGGCACTATAACGCTAATAAACATCTATGCACCCAACATAGGAACTCCTAATTACATATAACAGATTTTGACAGACATAAAGACAGAGATCAACAGTAACACTATCATAGAAGGGGACTTCAACACCATTGTCACCAATGGACAGACCCTTTAGACAGAAAATCAACACAGAAAGAGGGGCCTTAAATGATACTTTATACCAGCTGGATTTTATTGATATTTTTAGAGCATTTCACCCTGAAAAAACAGAATATACATTCTTCTCAAGTACACATGGGACATTTTCCAAGATAGAACATGTTAGGCCACAAAACAAGTCTCAGTAAATTTAAGAAGATTGAAGTCATATCAAGCAGATATAAAGGAAAAACTGATGGTTGCTGGCTGGGAGGGAGTGGGGATGAGGGAGAGGGGGAAGGTTTTGGACAGTGTAGGTGGGACTACAATGTTGCCGCAGGGAGATGGGGGCAGTTCTGGGAATGTAATTGATAATGTTGTGAAGAGACTATTATGTTGTGAGAAATAAGTCAGTCAGAGAAGGACAGGTACCATGTGATCTCACTTTTGTGTGGAGTCTGAAGAGCTGAGTGAACGATCAAAGTAAACAGACTCGAAGATGTAGAGGAAAAACTGAGTGTTGCTAGTTGGGAGTGGGGTGGGGATGGGGGGAAGGGGAAGGGATTAGTCAGCATAAATAGACAACTACAATATTGCCACAGGGATATGAAACACAGTTTGGGGAATATAATAATGTTGTAAAAATTTTGTGGCATGTCAGATAGTCATATGTCTTGTTAGGGAGACCACTTCATGGGTGGAGTAGAGGCTTGATCACTGCACTGTACACCTGAAGCTGATGTTGTATAATATTGTATGCCAACTGTAACTGAATATGTGGATGGTCATGGGATGTGGAGTATACTGTGGAGGGGAGTCAGGGGAGTTGTGATAGATGTGTATGATATGGGGGCGGGAGTGGGGTGGTGAACTGGGGGAGGGGGTTGACACTTTGGGGGGGTAAAGAGTGTAACTTGCATTGTGTTGTACACCTGAAACTACAAAAAAAAAAGAACAAAGTTGGGGGTAGCATGCTACCAGACATCAAAACATACTACTAGTCTACAGTAATCAAAACAGTATGGTATGGGCATAAAAACAGGCACACAGATCAGTGGGACAGAACAGAGAGCCCAGAAATAAATCTATGCATATATAGACAGATAACCTATGACAATAGAAGCAAGAATTTACACTGGTGTAAAGATAGTCTATTTAATAAATGGTGCTGGGAAAATTGGACTGACACAAGCAAAAAAATGAAACTGGATCACCTCCTTAGGCCATATACAAGAACAAATTCAAAATGGATTAAAGACTTAAATATAAGACCTGAAACCATAAAACTCCTAGAAGAAAATATAGGGAGTGAATTTGCAGACATTACCCTGAGCAATATTTTTACTGACACATCCCTGCAGGCAAGGGAAGTAAAAGAAAAAATAAACATATGGGATTATATCAGACTTAAAAGTTTTTTCACAACAAAGGAAACCATCGATAAAACAAAAAGGCAGCCTACTGAATGGGAGAAGATATTTGCCAACAATATATTTGCCAACGATATATCTGATAAAGTGTTAATATCCGAAATTTATAAAACTCATGAAACTCAACACCAAAAAAACAAACAACCCAATTAAAAAATGGGCAGAGGATATGGAGACATTTCTCTAAAGAGGATATACAGATGGACAATGGGCATATGAAAAAATGTTCAACTTCACTGATCATCAGGGAAATGCAAATGAAAACCACAATGAGATACCACCTCACTCCAGTCAGAATGGCTATCTTCAATAAATCAACAAACAACAAGTGCTGGCAAGACTGTGGGGAAAAGGGAACCCTGGTGCACTGTTGGTGGGACTGCAAATTGGTGCAGCCATTATGGAAATCAGTACGGGGGTTTCTCAAAAAACTGGAAATGGAACTACCTTATGACCCAGCAATTCCACTCCTAGTTATTTATCCTGAAAAACTCAAGACACTAATTCGAAAAAATATATGCACCCCCATGTTCATTGCAGTGCTATTTACAATAGCCAAGACTTGAAAACAACCGAAATGCCCATCGGTAGACGACTGGATTAAGAAACTCTGATACATGTACACACTCGAGTATTACGCAGCTATAAAGAAGAAATCGTACCATTTCCAACAATATGAGTGGACCTAGAGAACATTATGCTAAGTGAAATAAGTCAGAGAAAGACAAATACCACGTGATCTCACTTATATGTGGAATCTGAAGAACTGAATAAACGAGCACTGTAAACAGAAATAGTCTCAGAGACACCAAGGAAAAACTGATGATTGCTAGATGAGATGGGGGTGGGCATGAGGGAGAAGGGGAAGGGAGCGAGGCAACATAAACTGCTAACTACAATATTGCCTCAAGGATAGAAGAGACAGTTTGGGGAATATAATCAATAATGTTGTAAATATTTTTTAGGGGACCAGATGGACTCATCTTGTTAGGGAGACCACTACATGGACGGTGTAGAGTCCTGACCATAGCACAGTACATCTGAAGCTGCTGCTGAATAATATTAGATGTTAACTATAATTTAACACATATATAGTCAGGGGATGTGGAGTATAGTATGGAAATGGAGTCAATGGAATTGTAATAGAGATGTATGATATCAAGGGTGGCAGAGCAGTGGATGGAGGAGGGGGCAGTCACGTTGTAAGGGGTGAAAAGGGTAACTATTGCATTGCTTTGTACATCTGTAACTAATAATAATAAATGAATAAATAAATGAGGACCAGAAAAAAGTGTGGGTTGGCATTCTCATGTCATCATGAAGACAGCCTCAAGTGCAAGTGGGACCAAGGTAAACTCTTGGATCCTCATTGCTGGTCACTTGCTCTTTTGTTGGCAGTTGCTGCATCTAAGAATTTTAACTCTGGTGTTTGTCAGTAGCTTGGCTTACTGTGGTTGACCACACACTAGGTAAGGGTGATGCTGATTCAAAAAGGGTGACTCATCAATTAATTACATGAAGGGGTGGCTTTGGGCTCACATGTGCTTTCCTAAAATTTTTAGTCAGAGAAAAATACATTGACTCTGATATTACCCAAACCTCATGCTAGACTATGAAAAGACAGGCAATAACAAAGGAACTGAAGAACATCTCTCAATGGTTTGGTTCAGGAAGATAATTAGGACATAATGGCCCCAAATAACTGTTGAAAGTTATAAACACCAGTGCTTTCCAGTTTTAAAATTGAAATTGTTAACAAGTGTTTTAGGTACTGTGAAGGGTCAAGTTGGTTTGTACTACTCTAAAACCAACTGTGCCCTTTCCTCCCCACTATTCAAGTTGAGCTTTTCTTCTTCTAGAGATGCCAATTTTAAAACTTACCTCTTTCGTTAGATAACATTCATTGTTCTATTAATCAGCCACTCACTGTCTTCATGAATAGGGACCCATAAGAATCAGAGTTTGGTCCTCAGGGACAATCTGGTGTTGAGAAAACCTACAGTAAACTCCAGATGGTGGCTGTTGCCAGTGGGGCTCAGATGACAGTGAGTGAGGCCACCCAAGCACCTTGTGGAACGGCAGTCTTCTAAGAACTGTATGCAACGATAGAGTCACCTGGTGATCTCAGAGAGGGAAATATAATTTGTTTTTCCAGGAATACACAGGGGTGAGTGTGTGTCCCAGAATGTCCAAAAGGTAAACACTAAATTGGATTTCAACTAAAATTAACTCATTTTGTCTGGGATAAGGGGCAGTGGTGGTGGTGGTGGTGGTGAAATGTCTGTTAAGTGGCACTCAGATCTACAACTGTCTTTCCCTTCACCTTGAGGTATTACCAACAAATGCCAAGCAGGACACATCTCGCCTTTGGGGTTGTTTTCACTCCTGTCAGCTCCGGATCACAATGTGTTAAAAGGGCAGACCTTGTCCTGGTGTTCTCACATTCTGGTGGATTCTTCTCCATTCCAGGCACCCCACCAGCAGGATGATGTAGGAACCCCCAGCTGCCTGCTGGGACACTGCTGGGCATTTGAACAGGCTGCCTCTCCTCTAGGGTAGGAGAAAATCTGAAACAAACAGCTGTATTCTGCACAATGGCTTTCTGTTGTTTTTTAATTTAGGAGGTAGGCTCAACATCACAGAAAGACACCTGTGCTAGTGGCACTGTAACAAGTTCAAGGCTGATTACAAAAAGTTCTCATAGTGACTGTGAAGCAGCGGCATCCTTTCCTGTTTTTGGCTCTTGGTCCAGAAAAGAAGAGAGTGAAAACCTATTCAATCATATTCTTCTTTTAATACTTTTAATTCCATGACGGAAAGCTCTGCTTTTTAAAAATAAAGCTTAATCATATAGTTATCTTTTTCTGAACATAGTTCTGAAGCTTGAATATTGTAATTTTAAAAATAAGTATTGGCGGGGCCGGCCGAGTGCCGCATTGGTTAAGCGCTGGTTTTGGGATGCCAGCAGCCCCGGTTCGGATCCCACATGAGGGCCAGTGACACTGCCCTCTACAGCTAACAACAGCTCCACCTGGAGCTGGGCTGTGCGAGCCCCGGTGATGGTGTGGGCTGCAGCCCCGCTGCAGTGGGCTGCCATAGGCTACAGTAAGTGGCCCACAGCCAGCGTGAGCGGCTGGCAGCCAGTGTGAGCTGCCAATAGCCGCGGTGAGCGACATCCAGAGGCCAGCGACCGATCTGCCTCATCCGGGAAGAGCTCAATGAGGATACCAACAGTGAAGCAACATCCTCTGCAACTAAACTGAAGAACAAAAAGACAGCAACTTGTCTGTTCCCCTTCCCCGATTCCCCAATGCTGTTCCCCTCCACCAATTCCCCAATAAAATCTTTAAAAAAAAAAAAATTATTGGCTAGAGCAGGATAATTTAATAGAAGATAGCATCTTGACCTTACCTAACCCTAAAGGTAGTTTTATAAAATTATTCTTCCCATAAGGTGATGCCCTAGAAACATAAGGCTATGTTTTTGCAAGGAGAGAAAGTGAGTCCAAATATCTATAAACAGATGTGATGAGGTTGATGACAATGTACTTTGGAAGTTAACAGTTAAACACAGGCCCATACTTAACCTATCGCATAGAATGTGTCCCAAACCAATTTACTCTTCCAGTCATATGACAAATGGCAATGACCAAATACTATTGATCTCATGTACTAAAGTCAATGATCATTTGTTCATTTTGTCTTCAACTCTATTTGTAGCTGTCATAGTTACTTTAAATATTACATACCTGCTATACACACAAACACTCATCCTACAAAATTCAGGTAAGTCTGGGGCTCATTTCCCTCTCTACTTTTCCCTGGCAGTCTATATAAGACTCTCTTCTGGGCAAAAGAGATCACATCTAATAATTCTTGATCACTTCAGAAAGGCTATTGTACACAGCTGAGATTTTTCTGAAAAGACTCTGAAATACCTTTTCTAGATACATCTTTTATATTAAGCTACCTTTAGCTACTATTTCACAGGTGGCAGGGCCGACCCTGCCACTTGCTCTAAAGGTTCGTTTAAGCATCGTGTCATATATCACCCACCCTGTCCTACCTACTGCAGATGCCGACCCCCCAGTATTGGTCAGCCTGGAATTTCTGACACCCCCCACAGTCCTGCCGCTGTCTGCAGGTGTCCAGTGCTCCCTCCCAGAGGCTTGCTGGTCTGTGACATGTCACCAGACAGATCAAAGAGAGGACGGACCCATGGAAGCAGGAGTGCAATCCTGGCTCTGCCACCCTCTCCCAGTCACTGAGCTCTCTAGCCCAGTTTCCTATTCATCAGACACTTAATAACAATAGTGTCTGTGGCATCTGTTGCTGAAAGGATGAAATGCGATAATAAATCTCAAATGTTGGGAACAGTGCTTAGTAGACAGTAAACGCTCAATGAATGTTGGCTGTTACTATTATTAAGCTGCAGAGACGTGGGATATACAGGTATGGAAAATCGGATCTCAAACTAATGGCAGAGGTAGTAAAGACACACAATTGCAGTTTTGAAACTGATTTAGATGGTCTGTATTCTAACACACACGAGCGCACGCATGCATGCACACACACACACACACATACACACACACACACAACCTGTACCAAGTAAATACAATAAAGTTCTAAGTGGATATAAATTACAGTTTTTCTTTTTTAAAACACACAATGGTAACATACTACAGTCAGCTCACTAACACAAAAATCATAAACAGCAGCTTCGCATTAAAATCTCCTTATCTTACTCATTTACTGATGTTAAACACTTACAGAAAAAAGGTCCAGCAGGCTATACACATTCTCTCACTCTCACTACACATTTATTATTGTACCTCGAGACCAACTGTACAGGTGTCTCTGGATTAGGTACATAAAGAAACTCTAGAAATTCCTGCTCACGTGATCCCTCAATGACTCCATTAGTGGGAGAATTTTACAAATGAAGACATGGACAGCAGAATCATATGTATTCAATCATTTCCTGCAAACACGGTGAAGTGGGCACACATGAACTGTATAGCTCACTCTACCTCTTCAGTATTTTCCAGAATTAAGTAAACGAGCAACAGGAAAACCACACCACAGGGAAACCTACCAATCCAAAACAAATCCACAGAAGACAGAAATCCACACCCCTTCTGCACCCCAATCCAACTCTTGCTATGTCTTGTGTGTTTACAGTAACACTGCTTCCCTCACTCTACCTGCTTCCTGGGTTGAACCAGGGTGCCAGGAATGCTGGAGGCAGAGCCCCAGTCACTGTCAGGGGTTGTAATACAATGTGAAGCCAGCAGGTGGTGGGCCAGGGGGAAGGCCAAAGGGCACAGGCAGGAGAGTTTTCAGTGTGCTGAGGAAACAAGACAGAACAGCAGCGCATGGCCTGGTGGCCAAGGGGAGTATGGTACCAAACGTGCAGTCAAAGTATATGTACACATAAAACAAGAGTGGACAGCAAAACCCTTCAGTCCTATGTTGGTTCTCTAGTTAGAAAAAGTGGCATTCTGTAACTTCTTCTGCAAAGAGGGATTTGCACCCTCATTCTCAGGTGATAAAATCCTTTTTCATTTGCTCCTGCACATGAAATCGCCCAAGTTGCTTTGTAACAAAGTCTATTACCTTATGATTTTCTACAAACCACTTTGATCTGCATTTTACTGTGCAGTCTTGTCTGTCTCCAAACAGGCATATTATAGACATACGTTTCATATACATAATATATATTATTTATAAAAAAGCATATTAGGGTATCAACTCCAGATTCTACAGTAAGAACTGATTAAAACTGTACAAGAATAAGTTTGTTTGAATCCGTGGAGGTTTCTACACAGTGAGGTGTGTAGTAAGTGCAAACAAAAATACTGCCACTTCATTAATCCAGGATTTTCAGTTCTCTGCCTTTGTGGAAAGTGGAGACGCTGTCGATCCACCCAGGTGACAAAGCATCAGTGTTTCTTCCTGCTCAGGAGGGGAAAGGAGGCGGCCCAGGAAGCACATGGCATCTCCACACTGGTTTGAGTCACGCTGGGCCGCAACATGTTTTAAAGATGAGGCTGGTGCTGTCTCAGGGTGACAGGGACAAAGATCCAGTGCCTGAGAATGATGTGCTGGCTGCATTTCATGGAGGGGTCCAGGTCCTGCTCCCCTGGAATGCAGGGAACAGTGAGTTCAAGCTTCTGTCCCCACTTACCCTCCGCACCCACAGGGACCACCCTCAGAATGATTGGGGGACCCCACAGAAGGAGCTCTTCCTAAAGGGACCCACAGGATCTGGTTCATTATGGAATCCAGTCCTGGAATTTACACTGTACAAGGGAGAAAGCTGGCCCCAAGATGAAGCTTCTAGGAAAGTAAAGCATAGCAAGACCCAAAGTTAAAGTAAAAGCTTGTTATTTCTGGGCTCCCATGTGAAGTCATGTCAGGGAGAGAACAAAAGTCAAACTTTAGTGTTTACAAAGTTCTCACACTGCAAACAGGGTCAAAACAACTTATTAAAACCAAAGTAACAGAAATACTAAAGCTGTTTTTTAAAAATCAGCATAATCCCACATTATTCTAATACAACAAATACTTTGATAAATTTCACTTAAAAAAATATATGTTTGGCAGGGACACGCTATTCAGGGGACTTTCAAAAGCAAAAAGCAGGTTCTCTTCCTATTTGTTGGGTTCTGAATAGCCCAGCCAATGAAATAGGGGGGTGGTTTCCCCTCCACCCTCTTCTATGGGCTATGTGTCTGGCGGTGTAGCTCTCAGACACCCACCTCATATTACTTCTGTAGAGGGTTTGTGAAAGCCTGACCCCCCCCCCCCGCCCCACTTATACCCCAACTGAAGCAAAGTCTTAGGTGTGGAGGGCAGTGAACCTAGGTATGGAAATTTGAAGAGGCACCTCCCTGACAGATACCCCCCAGGGGGGTTAGTGACCATTTAGGTTCAGACGAGCAGTCCCAGGATGAAGAATTAATCCTGTGCACTTCTGGCCCAAGTCCTTCCTAGACTTCTTAGAAGAGGGACTGAAAAGCTGATGTTGGTCAGCTTGTGCTTGAAGATCAGTGTAGAGGCAGTTAAAGGTTTTTAAACAAACGAGTGTTTGGTTTGTAAGAACAGTTATCAGTAAGGATGACTTTATCCTTCACCAACCACTTTCAGGTTCCGTCAGCTCTCTGTTTTGCTAAGTGCTGGCACTCCCATACCCCCTTCCACAGGTGTCCTTGGGGTGCTGGACCAAAATAGTGACCCTCGATTTAAGGGAAGAAATGGTGGCACCCAAGAACAGAAAGCTCAGAAGTGGGTAATCTCTTATTTACATATAGAATTCACTATTTTCCTTAGGCATACTAGCAAAATTCCATTTTGTTCAATTTGAAAAGTAAACATGATAATAAATCAACCTGGGTACCTTCTAAATCCCAACTCAATTGCTTTACAATTCACCTGTTATTCACCAATGCACGTTTTATTCTGTGGGCCCCCAACTATTGTACCTAATCAATTCTATCATGCACGGTATTTCCCCTCACATATTAACAACTCTGAAATTGTGCTGTCTCTTACAAGTCCTGATACTATGTGGTTTCATTGGAAGTATTTTTTTCTGAATGATACTACCTAAAATAATGGTGTATATAATAAGCAAAGAAATCACAAATTTGATGAAATATGATAGATCCTACCAGGGGAATGAATGAGACTGACGGATCTTAAAGAACGTGAATGTATAATACGTGAATGCTTAATTCAACACAACCTATATGCCAGTTGAAAAGCCGCTGCTCCTATAGACTTTATGCTTCCACTCTGACACCGTGCAAGGCAACTTGCAGATTTGCTCCGTGCTGCCAGCCAGCTGGGAAGCGTGTGGGCTTGCCCCCAGGTGAGGCCTTCTTCCCTGTCAGAAACATCTGAATGACTCTCTCCTACTAAGTCACTGAAGTGAAGGGCTTCTGGGGATTGGGACACAATGAAGTGTGCTCACTGACAGCACAGAACTCAGAGGCATGCCTCTGGAGATTATTACCTGGTCATTTCCTGCCAAGGAATGCCTCTGGCCAGGGTCCTGAGGCCCATCTGAGACACTCTTAGTGTCCGTTTTATTTGCTAGGTTCTTCCTACATGAAATCTCTCCAGTGGAGGAATCTGTCAAGCCATCAATATCTGTCCCATCTGACACACCCATAAACTCTGTGAAAGAATGGTCCTCAAGGATACTTGTGGTGTGCTCTATGGTCACCCCCTTGGGGCAGAATTCTCTGGCCAGTTGGCCATTTTTCCTGGAGCATGCATCTTGCTGTGAACAGGAGTCAGTCCTATAGAGTATTTTGGAGTTTTGCTCAGGGATGCTTTGGGATGACCGGCTCCCTTCGGCTAAGGCACTGTTTTCCTTGAGTAGCACCACGGTCATCTTATTCTTTACCAAGCCTCTTTCTAGTTCTGTTGAATCTGTGTTTGAGGACGCTCTGAAATCATGCACCAGTGATGGTCCAGAATGCTCACTGGAGTCTGCATCTTTTGTTTGAATGGCTAGCTGATCTGAGCTGTCACTAGAGGGGACCACCATATCAGAGAGAGTGGCATTGGAGGCACTGTGGGAAATGTAGCCACTGGTAATACTGCTGGTGGTAGGGCTACGAGACACTTCCTTCTCCAAGACCCTTGAATTAGTCAAATCTACTTTAGAAGAAAACCACTCTCTGTTCTCCAAGCTGGCATTGTAAACACTGAAGTCAGCAAATTCCACAGGTATGTAAGGCTGTGACTCCATGAGCTTCCTGTTAAGAGCTTCCAGATCATTTTCCTCCTCCTCAGAGTCCTAGAGAAATGAAGCAGAAATCAGTCATAAGCTCTTTATAACAACTGTATTGTTGAGACGCATTTTAAATACTTTACTATTAAAGACATTCACATGTTTAGTATTTTTTTGTTTTTTTCTTTCTGAGTTTGGTTAAATCTTGTCACCTATTGTGGATACAGGTACATTATTAGAGACCTGTGAACACAAACCCACTATAACCTGATATAAAGAAGATTTATTTCTCCTGTGCTCACTCAATGCTAATTAGAAACCTTTCCTTCTCTGGTTTCAAGAAAAATGATGGAACAGAGTGCAGTGGACTTCATTAGTTCCTCACAATTGGCTTTCAGTTGTGATGTTGTCCTTCTCTAATTAAATGAGTAGATGGACAGCCAGCAGCAGAGAACAGCTGCTGTCTTACAAGCCTCACCTTTGGGAGCCAAATGCAGACAAGTGAAGTGATTTGTGAAAAGTTTCTGCTATTTTATCAGAGAGACAGCAATCAAATAAGGCCCCAACAGCAAAAGGGCTAAGGACACAATTTCAATACCCATATTATATTAAATATTGGAAGGCTATAAAATACTAACAATGTGACAATTACTTTTGGAGGGGTTTTGAGAAGCTTAGAGAGAGGATTTGGCTAGAAGATGAGGAAGATAAGATTTAAATGTAAATTTCCTTTGTCAAATAGCTTTAGAATTCTCCATATAAAGATTGGTAAATACATAAAAGTGGGTGTTATCAACTCCCAATCTCTCTCCCCAATAAGGGATTCCTTCATATTTTTGTGGAAAACAATGCAAAGCATACAGGTATTTTACTTTTAAATAAAAATAAATGGTGGGCCAGCCAAGTGGCGTGGTGGTTAAGCGCTGGCTTGGGAAGCCAGCAGCCCGGGTTCAGATTCCACATATGAGGGCCAGTGACACTGCCCTCAGAAAACAAACAAACAAACAAACAAACAAACAAACAAACAAATGGTATTACTATCTAGTCATTTCTAATTAGCCTCATAAACACCTGATAACATTGCAAGTATTCCTTTTCTGCTCTGAAATGTGACTTTCATTTGTGAATATTCAACAAATATTCATCAAGCACCCACTATGTGCCAACCACTGTCCTAAGAAGTGGGAATACTAACGTTGAGCAAGAATAGGCAGGGTTCCTGCCCTCAGGGAGTTATGACTTTTGCATCTTGTTCTTAGAATAATGCTGGACAACTGCATGGGCAGATGGAAATTTCATTCAGTATAACAACAGGTGACTATAAAGACCTAGAACCAAAACATCAACCTTACTTAGCAGAGAGACACATGGGGAAGCAGAGGTGGGAGGGAAGTAGGAGAGGTGTGTGTGTGTGGGGGGGTGGTAAGGGAGGCACAGGTGGGCGAGGGAAATGGGATGGATGGGGGAGGGGGAAGACCACTCCCCATGGATAGAGCAGGTGGTATTAATAGTTCACAAATGAATGTATACTTCCTCTAATGAATTTTATAGTAATATTTTCTTTTGCATCTCATAAGATGCTAAATACCTTGATGTTGTTCAAAACTTCTTAGTTTTTAAAGTAACTTGAATATAAATTATGTAAAAGCATCAGTAGTTGTAATTCCTTGGCTATTAAACAAAGGTGAGTATCAATTATCAGTGATAAAGTTCCAGAAATCAGCCAAACAAAAACTGGGGCAACACTAATCTCGTGCCATCTTATTTTTAGGTTCACTCTAAATTAAGTGGCATCTCTGAAAAAGGGGTGGGGTAGAATGTTCTTTCCCCAGAGTTAGGGGAATGTTTATAAAGGAGCAAAGACTGGACAGAACTGTCTGAATCAGTAGCTTTCATCTACATTTTCTAGATTCTCGACTTGTTTAGACTCAAAATTGAATTTCAGGTGTTTGTATCTCTCGTGTTTCCTTCTGATTTAACCCAGCAAAGAAACATAACTCCCTCAACCCAGGAGTCCATGATGGAATGAATTACTAAAAAGTTAGTATTGCAAGGAAAACCAAATTTGAAGATGAGAACTAGTACCTTAGGACCCTTTTTATGCCTGAAGTTATTTATTATGAAGACTGAGGAAAGGCCTGGCATGCAAAAATACAACTTTGCTGGGCCAGCCAAGTGACACATTCGTTAAGAGCTGGTTTGGAGATGCCAGAGGCCCTGGTTCGGATCCCACGTATGAGGGCCAGTGACACTGTCCTCTACAGCTAACAACAGCTCCACCTGGAGCTGGGCTGTGCGAGTCCCGGTGACGGGGTAGGCTGCAGCCCCTGCTGTAGTGGGCTGCCATAGGCTACAGTGAGTGGCCTGCAGCCAGTGTGAGCGGCTGGCAGCCAGCGTGAGTGGCCGGCAGCGAGAGTGAGCTGCCAATAGCCGTGATGAGCGACCATCCAGAAGCCGGCAACCAATCTGCCTCACCGGGAAGAGCACAATGATGATACCAACATGGGCCAGAGAAGCAATGTCCTCCGCAACTAGACTGAAGAACAAAAGGACAGCAACTTGTCTGTTCTCCTTCCCCGATTCACCAACGCTGTTTCCTTCCCCCAATTCCCCAATAAAATCTTAAAAAAAAAAAAAATACAACTTTGCTGAAATATTTAATCACAAGTTTGATATGTAGAAATAGATGTGCATTTATTAAACTCACAAAGATAAAAAAATATATATTGCTAAATGATTAGAATGAAATTTGTAACTCTGAAGAGTCTACAAAAACTCTTAGACATTAAGTACAAATAGGGATCAGTATAATTATGCACTTGGGGGAGGGGTATGTGTGGGGGAGTGACCCAAAGGGCCAAAGCAGTAGGGATAACTAATTCCAGAAAAAAGAAAACTGAGTATAGATGAAATATTTTCCAACATGTAAAAGGAGACTGAAAGTTTGTCAAGTTATTGTCTTCAAGGAGAAAAGAGAGGACTTAACTGGCTTCAACTGTATGTTAAAGGAATTTGGTGAGATACACTTTTTATTCCAGAAATATTATTTATCATTGTATCTTAAGAATAGACTAAGCATCTTCCTACTACATCTCAAGGACAAAAGAATGAAAACCCCACCTAAAAGAGGAGCACCACATTAGATTCTCAAGTTTCTCTCTAGCTACTGCTTTCACCATTTGATTTTTACAGTTAACTTTATGCAGCTGATATTTGCCTATAGACTAAACACCTCAATGGTCTCTGTTCTAAGGAAGACTATATCAGCTGAGCGTGCAGGGTACTTCTGTCCATGGTGCTAACAGGTAGGCAGCCCCTTTTAGAAACAGCAACAGGGTGACTGAAACTGCATTATCTCTGGGAGCACCTGGGATCACTGAGGTCAGCGCAATTCCCTAAGGGATGACACCTTTGTTCTTACACTCTTGTTCACTGTGAGCCCTTGGGCAAGTCACTCCACAAGTCTTTTGTATCATATGGAAAATGAGAGAAATAAGCCATATGCTGTCTATGCAAGACCTAACAGAGGGAGAAAGGCTTTGCTTTCTGTTCTTCTCAATCTGCTTCAAGACTTAAAAAGACTCCAAAGGCATATCATTGCCTTCATCTTATCCATACAAGACATGAAATATATTTGTTCAAATTCTCAAATTGATCAGACAACAAAAAAGTGCTTTAAGAACCAAGCATAGCAGCTGTAGTTACTATATTTTATGTGGAATTGCAGGTCACTTTGGTAATCAGATGGGCTAAAAAATGAAAGGAACAATGTCAGTACTGCTTCTCAAAAATGATTTCAAACTCCCTCAATCAGACTGAACCACTGATTCACCTTCCGATTTTTTCAAGAGTGGAAAAGGAGACAAAGCAAATTAGGAACAAAGGAATAAAGAAGTTTATATCCATTTGTAAGGGGAAAAATAAAATGAAAGCTTTCCCAAGTGAAAATAGAAGCTCAGATCAAGCAAGCAATACCCTTCAAATCTACCAAAACACCCTGGAAAAGTTGTTATCTGAAATAAATCAAACAATACAACAGCTTCAGAGACGAAGAGTGCTCAGCAAGCCTAATTTCTAAGGAGACTAGAGGCTGATCTCTCAAGATGCCAGCAAGAAAAAGGGTTCCATCAAACCCTACTCAGTGGACTTCATGGTGCGTTTCATCACACAGAGTCTAACTGCTGTGTGAGACTTCCCGGGTCAGAAGAATCTGGTTCTCTCCTACCCTCTGCTACTACAAGTCCAGAGATAGTTCTTTTTTATCCCTTGAATAGTTTTAAACAAAACCTACTAGGCAAACTCTGTGAACAGTGAAACTATCTTCTGGGCAGCCCCAGAACAGTCATCCAGCTGTCTCTTCATGGTGTGTTCTACCAAAATGTATTGTTAAAACAGGCTTAAAATTGTGCCTGTGCATCATGGTGGTAAGAGCCATATCACAAACACATCCAATCAGCAATGGAGACAGAGAATTTGAAGGTCACAACCAAGTCATCTGGACTTGCTAGCCCAGGCTGCAGTTCTTATTAATGAAGCAGGGAACAGGCAAGTGGGTGACTGAGCAGCTCATTAATATTCCGAGACATGGAGGGGACTCATGTGCATCCTCTTCTCCAGCAGGAACTAGGAAGGGGACTTTGGGCTACAGGGACAGGGAGGAAACACAGAGGCAAAGGCGGTGGACAGGGACAAAAAGGTGAGGGGAAAATGGTGCCTTTTCTCCTTCCCTCTGTGCACAGGAGGAATGAGAAGGTCATGTCCTAGGATTCACTCACACTCCAAGCATGCAACAGGGTAGCCAACTGCACATCTGGATTAAGTCCCAGTTAACTTCATGGGGCATGCATTAGCAGCATGTTCTAGAACTGTTAACAGGCCTCTCAATGATGGGCCTCTACAATGGCTCTGACACGGTGGAGCTGAGAAGGGAAACTTCCCACCACGGCCCACGGTCAGCATGCAGACTTCAGCGTCAAGCAGCCCCTTGCTCCAAGCTGCTTTACTTTTTCAAAGTCTAGGAAGAGCCACGTGAGGGCAAAAGCCCAGACACAAAATTAGAGAATTCTTTCCAGGACTGAGAATACACAGTTGTTGTTGTTTTTTTTAAATTGAGGTTATTACTTATAATCAAAGTGCCTGGTATACAGTGTTTTGAAAACAATTTCTCATATTTGTAATTTGAAAACCAAGTGCTGGGGAATGAAGTTTTACATGCAGAGTTTCAATCTACCTGCGGTAAAATACAGATGAGCCATCCCGAACGTGAGACTGACACCAAGGGATTTGGAATATTTGGCGAGCAAATTAAAAAAGGCTACCTGAGATGCAAGATGATGATGGTGGGTGACGGTAGGCTGTAGTGTGGCTGGCTACAAACTACAGAACAATCCTAGCAACAGCATCAGGCAACATAAAAAAAGCTTACAAACATACCCACTGCTAAATGCACAGTTACTTACTCCAACTAAGTGCAATTCCTCTAGGTAGATTAACTTCAGAATCTGGCCAATATGGACAGGCACATCAGAAAGATTCAATATTAGTTAAGGTGATCTCCTAGTTACACTTGTTTATAAAGACTAGAATCACGAAAAGTGCCCTTTTCCCTTTCCCTAAGCAAATTTATACTATGCAAAAATAAAATAAAATAACACAGAATGAACATTTAGAAAAAAATCACAGGTCATGGCCACACTCATGCAAAATTTCATTACCAATGGTCACATTTTCTTTTACAAAAGCAAGGCCCCAATACATATCTTAATTTTATCTCAAGTATTTGAATCATCTGTGAAAGGACCTTAAACCCACCACCAGGCAATACGACAGAAATAGTTCCAGAACTTACAATCTTCTTCTCACGTTTGCTATTGTGTTCTACTGGCATGCTGCTGCCATTGCTTCCTGAGGGTACAATGCAGCCAGGGTTATGTGCCTGAGGTGGAGGCATGCTCTGCAAAGGTTAAGACACACAGATGCATCACACACAGAAGACGATGACAGCCGAAATACATGTTAAGTATGAGCAAGTTAGAAGAGCAATGCAAACACTTCTATTACAATGTGAGTAGTGCAGCAAACAATTTTGCAGGCTGGAGTTAAACTAACCAGGAAATCGGACAAGACTACACAGATTCTATGGCAAATGGCATAACTGGTTTTATCAAATTAAAAAAAAAAAAGCCTTTAATATTTTCAACACCTCAGGAACATCTCTTTTTCACTTGAAAGACAAAAAATACTTTGAAAGGCATAAACACAAAGGAAAAAACAGCAATAACAATAAAATGAAATTCTACCGTGACCCTGACAGTGTGCCTGAGAAAGAGGTACTCCACACGGACTCCATGGAGTGACCACCCATACATGTTCACATGCAGCATCCAACTTGTTAATGCAAATTGTTACTTCCCCACAGGCAACACGATTCCATTCTATTTTACATGGTACAGACAAGTCAAGCATTTACCTCCTGGCTTAGAAGAGGTCTTGCTTCAAGAGCTATCTTTTTCTTATGCTCCTCTTTTACAGGCATTAGGGGCTTAAAAAACTTTGGTGGCTGAGGAGAGAATGCTTTAAAAGGGCTGACTGTTAAGGCATGAGGGTTCTCTGACGTATAACCTGCAGAAGACAAAAAGGCATGGGTTTCTAGGTACAGAGCACTTCAATCAGTACATGGGAAACTAGGGAATAACCTAGCCACAGGAATAGGTGGTATAACAAAGAAATGAATATGCTAATATTTGGCTAAGCATTAAAACAGAGGTAAGCAAGAATGGAGGTATAACTACAAAGTCACAGAGTCATCAAAGAAATCAGAAACCAAATTTTCTACTCCATTTTCAAGATGTAGCTTAAGCACCAGTTACCAGGACAATTTTGACTCATGCTGATTTTGAGTCTCTGAATTCTCAGAGCCCTTACTGTTGGCACGTGCATTTTGGCACATTATCAATTAACAACTTATTTTACGAAAACTATATATATATATATATATATCATGTTCAGTTAGATTTTAAGATCAACAATGGCAACTTTTGTACCTTTCACTGCATACAGCAAGTAGAGGCACAATAAATAATGAAGGAATACTGTACGAATTTTCTTGTAAGCCCCCTTTTTTCCTGAAGCCACCCTCCTCCAAATGACTATGGAAGAATAATTCCTCTTTCTTGCTTTTACTCATTTCTTATGTTTTTGGACTTCTTTTCCTCCTCCTGTATTTTCTCCCCAATTCACTGGTACTAAAGTATAAGGTAATAGAGCCAATTTACATTTCCGAAGAATGCTGTTCCCTTCATGGCACTGAAAGATTATGTAGTAAGGTAATAATGCTATCATTGATCAAACTCCTTTCTGGTATCATTTCTAAGATTGCTTTAGGAATAAGAGATGTGTTCTCCTAAAACATCCTTTAATTTTATTACAAAAACATGAGAGAGGTGGATATTCTTTTGGTAAAGAATGAAGTTTAATCATAATGTAATAAGATTTCTGTGCATCTCAAAATTGACTTTCAACTCAGGAAATGATGTGTGAAAAATGATTTGAAAATTCTAAAGGGTCTATTATTATTATTTGGAAGATACATTGGATACAAAGCAAAAAGAAATTATGTTAAGTGAACATAATATGTTCTATTCAAGAAGATAGCTTCAGATCACCTAGCAAACTAGAATTTCAGCTTCCTATCTTCATATGCCATCTATAAGAGAATTTTACCCCATGCCTTTCCTAAGAAACTATAAAGAAATAATAGAGAAAAACAATGTCACCACACCTTCTTTACTCCTTCGAGGTGAATCCCTGGGTAAAGTTCCATAACATGCTACATCTTGGTAACTAGAGCTGTAGTCACACATGTCTAATTGGTTCTCTGGCCAACCCTAGAAGTTAAAATATGGGTTAAACTGTAATTAAGTCCCTCTAAAATGAGAAATGAAGACCAGATTTCAGGTTTTTTTCTATTTTTAGTTGCAGTATATACCCCATTTTTTTAATGAAATGTTTAAAACATAAAAAAGGGCTGAATATGATCAATACTGTTACACCCAAACTATACCTAGAGTGACTGACGATAATATTTTATTATATTTGTTCAAGAATTAACCAAATCACTATAAACACAGTGACATACAGGTTCCAGAAGCTGTCACTTTTATGAATTTGGTATGCATCTAAGGTGACTGGAAAATTTAAGACCAAACTGAAACACTTTTCAGAGTGAAATGGTTCCATTAATAATTCTGCCTGGGTATCAGGCCTAAGCTGGGACTGCCCCAGGCAAACTAGGTGATATGGTCACTCTACAAGATGTGATCAAAACACATGGTGAATGTTTAAATTTTTTTTAAAAGTTATTACTATAAAAGACACATTGCTATTAATTCCCCTCAAAATACTTCCCCTCACTTTGAACACACTTTTCCCATTGTTTTGCCACTTTCTGAAGCAGTTTTGGAAGTCCTCTTTTGTGAGTGTCTTTAGCTGTGCTGTTGTGGCTGCCTCAATGTCCTAAATCAATTCAAAATGTTTTCCTTTCACTTTGGGGAGGAGTCAGAAGTCACATGGTGTCAGATCCAGTGAATAAGGTGGGTGAGAACACCATAATGTTTTTGACAGAAACTGCCGTACCAGAAGTGATGTGTGACACGAAGCCTTTCCGGTGTGTGCTGCCAAGTGCCACCCAATGGAAAGGCAGGGATCTTCAATACAGGAAGCAGCATGTCGAACCTTAGTAACAGTGTGTGACAATTTTCAGCCTGTTTAGTGCAGTCAGTGTTGTGTGAGCTACAGTAGAGAGAAGGTGTGTTTTAAAGTGTGCCATAAATCATCCTCCATCATCATGACAATGCTCTGTGTCACACATCGTTTCTGGTACAGCAATTTCTGTCAAATAAAAACATTACGGTTTTTATAGGGTGTCCTCATCCACCTTATTCATTAGATCTAGCAACATGCAAGTTCTGGCTCTTCCCCAAAGTCAAAATGCCCATGAAAGGTAAACATTTTGAATTGATTCAGGACATTGAGGTAGCCACAACAGCACAACTAAAGACATTCACAAAAGAGGACTTCCAGTACTGCTTCAGGAAATGGCAAGAATGATAACTGTTTGAAGTGAGGGGGAATATTTTGAGGGGGATTAATGGCAATATGTCTTTTACTGTAATATATTTTTATTTAAACATTCACCATATTGTTTGATCACACCTTGTACATATACCTGAGATTTAAAAGTATTAAATTTCATAAGATGTTGCTATACTGAAGGGAAAAAAACTCCTTCTGTATAGTATACACGCTTATTTTACTCCAACTTCCCTGGAGTTGGCTGCCGCTAAGGACTAGATTTGAAATTTCTTGAGGACATAATCTGTGTTTACACTCCAAATCATCCACAGTACCTAGCTTGATAACTTACAATGATATGTGTTCAAGAAATGTTGGCTGAATAAGGTGATGTAAAAGGCCCATAATTTTAAACCCCTAATATTACCCATTTGAAAAAATTGTGATTTTGCTTGGGTAGATGTAGTATGTTCTTAAATCATTTTATAGAGTCAGACTCATAAACACACAGATATTTAATTACGCATGATATTCTCCTGGTATGGAAAGTCACATTATGCTAAGTAGCAATGTAACACTGAGAATACACAGCAATTTCCCATCAAGTATTTGAACTTGGAAATGGACATGTGGAGACGATGCTCTGCATAAAATTAAGATGGGAAGTCCAGATATTTTAAAAACACCATGATACCCTAACTTGCCAGATTTAGAGTCTGCTAATAACCTAGGAATGCCCAGAGATGCATACCTTATCATCTTCATCAAAGCCAGAAAGGTCTGGTCGACTGGAGGAAACCTATAAGAAATGAATGGTTTTATCAATGTGGTTATATATTTAACAGAAACTTAATATATACACACTTAAAGAAATATGTCACACATATAGGTGAAGCCTGTATGACTGTCTCCTGTCTTCCTTATATTTAACCTTTTTACCTCCTCTTTTTAATTTTTCAAATACTGTTGACATGCAAAATTATATTAATTTTAGGTGTACAGTATAATGGGGAGACATTTATATAATTTAAAAAGTCATCCCTGGGCGGCCAGCTGGCTCAGGTGGTGTGAGATCAAGCTCATAACACCAAAGTTGCCAGTTTGATTCCCACATGGGCCAAGGAGCTGCGCCTCCAAAACTAGATTGAAGACAACTACTTGACCTGGAGCTGATGGGTCCTGGAAAAACACACAGTTTCTGAAAAAAAAAAAATGTATATTAAAAAAAAAAGTCATCCCCCTGACTCTATATCCATCTGGCTCTATACATAGTTATTACCATATTATGGACTATATTCCTTATGCTATACCCTACATCCCCATGACTACTTTGTAACTACCAATTTGTATTACTTAATCCCTTCCCCCTTTTCACCCATTCCCCCTAAAACCTCTCCTATCTGGCAACCCTCAAAATGTTCTCTATGAGATTGTTTCTGTTTTGTCTGTTTATTTTGTTCTTTAGGTTTCATATATAAGTGAAATCACACTGCATCTGTCTTTCTCCATCTGACACACACCACTCAGCAAAATACTGTCAGGTCCATCCATGCTGCTGCAGATGGCAAGAACCCATTCCCTTCCATGGCTGAGCAATATTCTATCATATATCTGTACTTCCTACTCTTTATCCATTCATCCATCAATGCACACCCAGACTGCCGCCACATATTGGCTATTGTAACAATATTGCAATGAACATATTGATGCAAATGTCCTCTTGAAGTAGCTTGGGCTTCGTCAAATAAATACCCTGAAGTGAAAGTGCTGGGGCCTTCTGTGTCTCTTGTTATATAGCCTTTGTTTTAAAGTCTATGTTGTCTCATAAATATTGCTACCCTGTTTTTTTTGTTGCTGTTGTTTCCATTTTCATGAAATATCTTTATCTTATTCCTTCACATTCAGACTGTGTGTGTCTTTTAATCTGAAGTGAGTCTCTTACAGACAGCATATGTAAGGGTCTTGTTTTCTTATCCATTCAGCCACCCTATATTTTGATTGGAGCACTTAATCCATTTACATTGAAAGTAACTATTGACAGATATGTAATTGTGACTATTTTATTACTCATATTTTTTATCTTTACTTTTTCCCCTATCTTAAAGAGGTCCCTTTAAGAATCCTTGTAATACTGGTTTGGTGGTGATAAACTGCTTTAGCTGTTTCTTGTCTGGGAAGCTTTTTATCTGTCCCTTGATTCTAAATGATAGATTTGCTGGGTAGAGTAATCTTGGTTGTAGGTCCTTGCTTTTCATCACTTTGAATATTTTATGTCAATCCCTTCAAGCCTGCAAAGTTTCTGCTGAGAACTCAGCTGACAGTCTTATGAAAGCTACCTTGCAGGTAACTGCTTTTCTCTTGCTGCTTTTAACATATTTTCTTTGTCTTTAACCTTTGGCATTTTGATTATGATGTGTCTTGGTGTTGGCCTCTTTGGGTTCATCTTGTTTGGGAAGTTCTGTGTTTCCTGGGCTTGTATGTCTATTTCCTTCACCAGGCTGGGGATGCTTTCTGTCATTATTTATTCAAAAAGGTGTTCAATTCCTTGATCTCTCTCTTCTGGTATTCCTATGATGCAAATATTGGTATACTCGATGCTGTCACAGAAATCACTTAAACTAGAATCATTTTCTTTTTGCTGTTCTGACAGGGTGCTTTCTGCCACATTATCTTCTAAATTACTGATTCTATCCTCTGCTTTATCTAATCTACTATTGATTCTCTGTATTCTTCATTTCAATTCTTGTACTCTTTATTTCTGACTGGTTCTTTTTCATGTTTTCTATACCCATTTTTGTTTCTCCTCTCTGTTGAAGTTCTCCCAGAGATCACTGAGCATCCTTATAACCAGTATTTTGAACTCTGAGTCTGGCAGGCTGCTTGTCTCTATTTTGTGTAGTTTTTTGTTTGGTACTTTGTTCTGCTCTTTTATTTGGGACATTTCTTTGTCTCCCCATCTTGGCTGCCTTCCTGTATGTGTTTCTATGCATTAGGTAGGGCAGCTGTGTCTGTCTTAGTAGAGTGGTGTTATGTAGTAGGTGTACTACTGAGCCCAGTGGTGCAGTCTCCCTGGTCACCAGAGCCAGGTGCTCCGGGTGTTTTCGTGGTGTGGGTTCTGTGTGCCTCCTTGTAACTGAGCCTTGGTTGTTGTTTGCACGTCAAAGGGAGGGACTGACCCTCAAGTTGACTGTTTATGAGGGGTGGCCGTGACGTACCTACACTGCAGGAGCTGTGGTCCAGAGGGTGACCCTATGGTGCAGGATTTGCTTTAGTAAAAGTCTGGTGGCTGCACAGTCATCCCTTTGGGTGTGTCGTTTTGGGAGGTGGCTCAGTGATACTGTGGCTCAGTCCAAGCTGGGCACTGGGTGTGGAAGCCCAGGGGCCTTCTGGGAGGATCCCTGCCAAAGGCCAAGTTTAGCCTTAGCCTGTGCCCTGCCTGGGGCCACCTGGCATGAGCCACAAAGCAATCCACAGAGGGCCGCCACCTGCACTGGTATTGGAGGTGCCCCGAGAAGCCAAGCCACAAACCGAGGCTGACTGTCATTAGAGCCAGGCTTAGGGCTGCTCAGCCAGGAGTACAGGACACACTGAAGCCAGATGCTGCTTATCTGGGTTTTGTGAGACTTTAGGAAAGGTGAGCCAAGACAGGCTGTTTGTATGGAAAAGCCACTGGAAGTGGCTTGGGTGTGCCCAAAAGTTGTGTGGCACAGTCTTAGGGAATCCCCAGGGTGGGACAAACCATGTTAACCAGGTTGATGGAGACTCAGATAGGGCAGTTGCCTGCATCTGTACACTGCGAGGGGGCAACAGTTCAATGAAGAAACAATGACTTCTGACAGCTCCTCCCTCCAGGATAAAGCTGCCCGTCCACTCCTCACCCCAAATCCAGATAATTCAGTTCCTCCCCATATGTCCCTGGCATCTTTAGAGCTCCTGTCCCAGAGCTAGAGCTCAGGGTAAGTCATGTGCAGGCCCTTTAAGAGGAGTGCCTTTACAGCATGGGGAATATAGTCAATAATATTGTGATAACATAGTACAGTGTCATGTGGTTGCTGGACTTATTTATGGTAACCACTTCTTTAGGTAATAGATGTTGAACTGTTGTGTACACCTGAAACTGATATAATGTTGTATGTTAATTGTATCTTTTAATCTTAAAAACAAAACAAAACAAAGAAAAACAGGAGCACCTGCATCTGCAGCTGCCCTCATCTCACTCAACCAAAATCTCTGCTAGTTTTCATATCCAAAAATTATGGGGACTTCTCTCCCTTGCACTGGAACCCTGGTCTGGAGAGCCTGGTGTGGGGCTGGGATCCCTTGCTCCTCTAGACAAACCTGCATGCCAAGGTATCCCTCCTGATTTTTAATGGTCACATGCAGGTATGGGACCAGCCAGGCCCAGGTCTCTGCCCCTCCTACTAGTCTTCAGGTGGTTTCTTCTTTATTTCCTTAGGTGTAGGGCTTTGGTTCAGCTAGACTTCAGGTGATTCCCAATGATGGCTGTTCTGTAGTTTGGTTGTAATTTTCATGCAGACATGAGAGTAGGTAAACTGCATTTACTTACTCTACTGTCTTGACTGGTCCCGTCTTTCTTTTTTCTACCCTCCCCAGGAACAATGACTACCTTAAATCTGGAGTTTACTAATCCCATACAAGATGATTCATATAAAGTGGTATCTTACTACTTATGGTCTTTCTCAATAGTCTAATAATTTATTTTTTCTAGCTTAGATGGACAACCAGACTGCTTCTAATTTGTTTCTATGACAAACGATGATGAGATAAATGTTGTTGCTGCCTCTCAGTACCACTCCAGCTGCATCCTACCAGTATTGACATGTGAACTATTTCAGCATCCTTTATTTCTAAATACATCCTGTGTAACTATGAGAATCTCTGAGCATGTATTAAATAAAGCATGGAATCTCTGGCCATATATAAGGTATGGGCACCTTCAACTGTGTTCTTCCATAGGCATTTTAGGATCAGCTTATCAAATCCTAAAAGAAAGTATATTGGGAATTTATAGATCAGTTTAAAAAGATGTGCCAATTTTTTGATACTGTGCATTCCCATCATGAACATAGTCACTCGCTTTCCATGAGTTAAGGTCTTCTTCATAGTGATAACAGGATTCAAATTTTTTATTTCTTCTTGATTCCGTTTTTGTATAGTTTCTATATCTGTTTAAGCTTTTACATTTACTGACATTACATCATTCAGGGTTTGCTCTTATGATGTCTAAATCTCTGTTCTCTCTGTTGTAATAAGCCCCTTTTTATTTCCAACATTTGTATCTTCTCTCATATTTTTTTTGGCCCCCATCAATCTTAAGTAGAAGGCAGTCCATTTGACCAGTGTTTTCAAAAAACCTGCTCTTCAGTTTTATTGATTCTTTGTATTGTTTGTTTTCTATTCCATACACATGTGTTCTAATCTTTATTATTTCCTTCTTTATTTCAATTTATTATAATTCTGCTCTACTATTTAGTATTGCCGTCTTTTTAAAAAATAATTGTTTTATTTCACTAACTTAAAAAAAATCTATCCATAAATATTTCTCTATGAATCTCTTAAAAATAAGAAATTCCTCCTCCGTTTTAAAAAACCAAAACCAGAATAACATTATCACATCTTAAAAAGTTAAGTGATTCCTAAATAGTTATCAGATATCCGGTCAGTGTTCAAATGCCACATAAATATTTTCACAGTTAATTTTGAATTGGTATCAAAATAGTACATACATTGCAAATGAATGATATAGATTATAAGTCTCTTTTAATTTATGAGTTTCCCCTTTTCTCTAGGTGATTTTTCCTATAAAGCTTCCCACACACGGGATTTTGCTGATTGAATCCCTGTGGTGTCATTAAACATTTTCTTCTGTCCCTTGTAAATATTAGTAGTTAGATCTAGAGTCTTGCTCAGATTTACGTTATTTTCTTTTGTTTTTTGGGGAGTGGGGGTAGAATACTTCATAAGTTGTCTTTCTTTTCTTTTTAAGATAGATGTTCCCCCCAATTTTTTACTCTTCTTTTTAATATAAGCATCAAATTTCCTAAGAGTAGCTCTTGCTCTCTCATTTTCTCTACTGCCTACTATTTGTAAGATTTCGCTAAGGCCCAGTCATGTCACATAGCTGTGCTCTATGGTGTGCTTCCCTAGAACAGAGGAGGTGCAGGACTTGGGGATGCCCACAGAGCGCCAAATGTTCTAATCCCCTGTAAGTCCCAACCTCAGGTCCCCACATGTGATACACCCCAGCCCGAGATACGTCATGCAAGCCGCAGACCCTGGCAGGGTGTGCTCACATTATGCACATTTGGTGTGCTGAGGCTCCTCCGCAGGTGCCGGGCTTTGGTGGAAAGTGCTTCCTTGACAGTGACTGCCTGTAAAGTAGAAAACAACATTTATTTTTCTCCTTTGATGACAAAAGTAATATATGCTTATTGTGAATGATTGCAAAAATATAAAGATCATTTCTATCCTACAAGCCACCTGCTCCCCCATGTGTACAAACTTAGAATCTTTCTGTACCTAATGTTTTTTCGTTTTTTTACTTAATCTATCAAAAATATTTTTCATAAGTAAAACCTGGAAAACTGCTGAGGTGAAGACATTTATATGCTGTGGATTTTTTTATATAGGTGGGCAGAAGAAATACCTCTAGCTATATATTTCACTTTCAAAACTACAATAAACTTTTAGGCGGTTTGTGTTTTCCTCATGCAACAATGCAGGTGGGACTTTCACTAAAGGAAGATTTTTCTGACAGATACCAATCTTAGTTCTCTTGTTCTTCAAAACACATTTTCCATAACTTCAACTATTGCTTCTATGAAATGACACCTCCCATCTTACAGTTCCATTTCCTCATGGATTATTTTCACCTGAATGTCCTGTCTCTGCCACAGAAGTTAACCTGGATCTGAAAATTAGGGAGATGGCATGTGTTAACTGTGTGGTCTTCGGAGTCAACGTTCTATGTTCACATTTGACTCTGAATCACTTCCTAGCTGTGTAACCTTGAGCAGCTAGCTAACTTCTGTCAGCCTTAATTTTCTAATTTACAAATGGGGATTATAATAGTATGGACCTCATAGGGTTACCTTGAAGATTAAACAAACTAATGTAGCTAAATTGCTTAGGCACAGAGCTCATGTAAAAGGTATTCAATGAAGTGTAGTTATTATTTTAATTTTTCTTATTATTTTATCATAGTAACTGTTTTATCTAATGAGATTACTCCTCAAGTTTTCCTTCTCGAATAGACTTAGAGTGAAGGTGTTTGCTCAGTAAATTCATCTTGGTGCATTTGGGGTGAAGGCTGGTGATTCCTCCTCTGGTCCAGACATTGCAGTTACTTGCCTGCCGGAGCCGTTCAAGACTCAGAATATTCTCCACCTGCAGCACGCCACGCGTGTACTTTTCAATGTATGTTTCTCCATCTGATGCGCCTTCGTTTTCACTTCTCGCTGCCATGAGAGCCAACGTTTCCCGGTCCTCAATCTCCTCTGTTGCCTAAAGTGACAAGAAGGCAATTATAATATTTGTATACAAACAATATTTTTGCCAAAACTATAGTGAGAAGATGATTTAAAGTTTTGAGAATGAACACATTCTTCACTACTTATATTTTGATATTTCTAAAAAAGTAATATATATTTTACCTTTGGTATATTGGATACTATTTCATAGGTTACACCACAGGAATACAATATATTTTTCAATGATATTCTCCTCTTCAAACTCTGGGTGAAACTCTGGTAGACAAAGAAAGCTGAGTTGAGTGATGTGAAAATAGAAGCTATTTAGTATTTTACAAATTGCAAAAGCATTATCAATCACTATGTTTTGAAACACACACAATACTGAGTAAAACAGAAAAAAAAAAGGGAAACCAAAAACTCCTTGTGTCCATCCCTTAGGGACAACAGCGTCCAGCTGTTATTTGGCAGGTTACAGAATGTGCAGCCTAGTCAGGAGTTTCATTTGTAGTTGCTTCTCTCTCCGATTTGCTGCCTTCCTTTCAATCTTGTCAGGGTTTAATCAGTCTGTCCTGGCACAATCAGAAGAAAACTGGACAGGATCAGCACCTCTGAGATGAGATCTGGGGAGGCATCCAAAAGGGACTGATTTGGATCCTGCATTCTATCCTGGTTTGTCACTAAGCAACATGGACCTGGCACTTAACCCTTTTCAAACAGTAAAATGCCACAGCTTCATTGCCACCTGGAAGTATGGGTCTCAAATTGGTTAAAGTGGAAAGTCCTTTGGTGGCTGACATTTTTCTCTGCTATCCTCAGGCCCCACCATCTTGGATAAATGAGAATCAGCCTGGAACTTGGCCAGTGTGGTAACAATCTGTACGTCCACTGTGTTAACGCCATAAAACACCACTTTGTGATAAGGAGAAAGAGAAAACTTGGAGCTCATAGAGGCAAAAGCAGAACCAGGCCCTGTTACTACCTGTTTGTTGTAAATATTGGCTGCAATCCGTTTGCGTAACACTAACTCCATAGCTGCAGGGTGGCTGAGCTGGACTGTGGTCTTCACTATCAGGTAAATCCTTTCATTCTGGGGGGTGACTCTATTCAAGTGAACGGAATCATGCACTGAGGAGTCCCAAGAGGCTATGGCTGAAACCTGAGAATGGGGAGATGAAAACAAGACACAACTCAGGTGTAGCAGCTTTATATCACACATTGGAGGGAGAAAATAAATGCAACTCATATGAATCACACATATTTTCCTTCACCTTTTTTGAATGATAACACAAGTTCTATGTTTTGCAGTTCCCAGACCTCTTCCCCAAAGCAGACCACAGGAGTTTACTAGGAAGACAGGCCCACTGGCATGGGCACTAACCTGAAGCCCTTTAAGAGAACCTTAGAGCCAATTACCTCCTCATCACTGTGCTTTATGATGGGCAGGTAGAAAAACTGGCTGCCATGCTCCTTGGGCAGGATGGAGTTCACACCCGATGCATGGGGGCCCACGAGCTGCTCACTGGCACTCAGGTCATCCGCTAATCAAGTCCAGGGCACAGAAACAAAAGGGGGAATGAGTCAGTTTTTAATTAAGCACCAGCCATTTTAAAATATGCTTTTGTACAGATGACGTCTACATGTAACATATTCTAACTTTTTTCTTTCATTTGAAATAGAGACTCCAGTACCCACAACAGCTTTTATCCTTTACAGAAACAACTATGGGAGCCAAAAAGAAGCCTTTGTGAATCTCCTATAAAATGGACTGCATATATTCTATACGCAGTCCTAAAGCAAACATTTTCACTACATATGCACACCTTACAATTTCACTGCTTTCTGGTGCTAATTCCTCCTGTAACCTAGTGTTTGTTGTCTTACTTACATAACTTCCACTAAATTAGAGACTGGAGAAGTTAAATTATCAATTTGGAATCAAAGTTCTGAGCACTTGGGACATATCTGCAGGTCACCTTCTTCCAATGCTCTACACAGTGTGGTGTTCACCCTGCATAAATCTCTGTAAGTGGTCATCCCACTTTTGTTGCGCACCTCCAATAACTTGAGTCACACAGTCAGCTTCTAGGCTTTTACTAATTCTCCAAATGAAGGGCCAAAGCCAACCCCCCCTTGCCTTCCTCCTTCCATTACTGGTCTTCCCTCCACAAGAGAGGTTTTCAGACTGTGTACTAAGGATCCCCAGGGCCCTGCAGAAGGGCATCCTAGGATCCAACCACCCTCAAACTCAGCAACCCTGCCTCTGTATTCGCAATTTCGTTTTGAAAATGGGTTTTACTGCTCAAACATTGAAGAGCGATGCTCTAGGTTCACCCAGTTTTGATCTAATTCCTATAATAAAGGACAACCCTTAATGAAGGGTGACAATGTGATCGTGGTATGGTATCAACATTATTGCAGGCAAGGAGCAAAGGGCCCCAGCCAGAAATGCAGATTCTCAGGCCTTTGGCAAAGTCTAAAGATTCAGAATCTCTGAAGATGATTACTTTCTCAGGTCATTTCTATGTGCATTCATGTTTTAGAGTAATAAACAGTTGCTTTAATGTTGCTATATGCAGTTCCCAATCTCCCAAGTGCTCTCTTTTTAAGATTAAATACCACATCTGTCTTCTAGTGATCCTACATGTCATGGTTGTGTATATTTGGTTGGACCTGATGTGGCACATAAAAGATTAGGGAAGTAATTTAAGGATCAGAACCATGTGGGTCTGAATAGCTTACAAGCCTTAATTAAATGTGATATCCACTGGAACATTAGGGGTCTACTTACCGTTCAAATCAAGGAAGAGAACTGGTATGTGGGTTTCCATTCCAGGTGGTGGGATCCTAAATTTAGGAACAAAACTTAATCATAACCAAATATGTGTTTTACATCTATTTAGATAACCAGATACCAAAGAGGCACAGATGCAAAGGATAACTACTGTGGCGATACAGGCTCTATTCATGAACTATTGTCACATTTCTTGACATTCCTATTCATAGGAATCATAGGAATTATGTGAATTATATAAAGAACTACCAGATATATGAATTACATATAATTAATTGAAACAAAGATTATTTGAAGCCATTCTAAAAACAATTCTAGTGATGGGAAAAAGAGATGGGGTTTTGAGGGGTGTGCACAGGGGACAGGGGATCAGAAGCCAGGGGAAGTGAACTAAAGGGACAGTATTTTAATAAAAGCTCAAAGGAGGAGAGAATAAAAGATGTGTGAAAGAGGTAGGGTTGTGTGCAGAATAGACCAAAACAGTGTTTTATCAAAAACTGGCCCATCTGCAGCTGACTCAGCTCATAGGGCCTCTTAAAATGTAAGCCCTGTGCCAATCCTTTTCCTTCCAAATCAGAATAACTAGGAATGGGACCCAGGACTCTAATTTTCCAAACACTCGAGATGATCCGAAGTTTGGAAACACCTCAATTGAAAGAGCTTGAGAGAAGACTTGTCTAAAGCAAGCCTCACAAAGCAGAACATGACTGGGACTGAGCTGGCTGTTTACACCAAGTGGCTGGCTGACGCACTGCACGCAGCCTATAGGAACCTCCACAAGAGAAGAACCTACTTGGACAAGTATCAGATTACAAACTATGCGCCTGCAAATTCAGATTTTCTAGTTTTATAATAATGCCATGAAATCAATTACACTGCCATTTTATCGTTATAGACACAAATAACATCACTAATGTTTCTACGCCTATCCATGCAAGATTATCTAGGCACATACACTTTGTGTTCAAAAGAAATCTGATTTCTCTTTGAAGAGAAATATTCTTATAATAAGAATAAGAAGCACTAGCAATTACCATTTAATGAATGGGCACTATAATAAGGTATTTTTTTAAAATATATTATCTCTAATCTTTACAACAGTACCAAAAAGATAGCTCCGTTAATAGATTAGGAATAAAGCTAAGGAAACTTAACAGAGAAGTTAAGGCAAGTTAAGAGCTCCAGCCAGAAACTAAATCCAGATCTATTTGACTCCAGAGCCTAGAATACCACCCTGTTTCTTATGAACATCAGGACTGACAGATTAACTGACTGATCGTAGCTTATGTAGTGCTTTAGTGCTGACTCTATGTTAGTGATCAGACTAAGAAGGCACTAGGGCAAATGAGGAGATAGATTTTTCTGCCCTGTTCAAGTACACCCTGGAACACCCGCCTCTGGAGCCAAAGAGAATTTCTGGAGATCTGTGCCCATGTGGTATTTGATTCCTGGGCAGGCAAGAAATGCTCTCTGGCTTCCCATGAGAGGAAGTTGCCTGTGGTGGCAAAAGGGGAAAGGCAGAACTAGAGATGAGTGGCCCTTTCCTGGGCAGCTCACGTTACTTCACATTTCCTGTGACAACCTTGTAAAGTCACTTGTACAACTCTTGTGACAGGCCATCCGCACCATCCTGTCAGGCCTACTCAGAAGAACAGTGGACTCACCAGTCGGCGGGTGCCCCAGGGATCCCACTGCCTGGTGCTGGCACCAGCACGGCATTCCTTTCCTCAGTCAGCCCCACCCACTGCTCCACAAGCCGGGCTTCCCGCTCCACATCATCCTCCGTTTTCTCTGTGGGACAAAATGAAGGGATGAGTGCCAAGAAGGGAGAACGTACAATTTCTACATTCAAAATAAGCAGATTTTTACTTGCTGATACCCACACATGGCTTAAACATCACCTACATTCCTAAAAAGGATTTGCAGCTTTGCAATTTAAGCCTGAGTACCCAAGCATGCTCTAAGACTACAATACTAGCTTAACAGATCATAAACCAGGAAGAGTAAAGTGTTGGAATAAGCTTTAGAAGACTTGAGTTAGTGTACTGGTTCTGTAATTTGGGGCTATTTAACAGGTGAGTCTAGTTTCCTGAGCTGTCAAAAAGGGATAATACAAGTTGTGTCTACTTCATGTGCTTTTTGGAAGGGTTACATAAAATAACAGATGTGACACTGCTTTATAAAACTACATATTAGTTTATAAAGATAGAGGATTACAAAACACCATTTACCTCACTCTGGAAAACTAACTTTATTTTTCTTCATGTTCATTATGAAAGGGATTTGATATATTTTGAAATCCTCTTACCTATAATCCAACTTTGGAGCTACCTGGGCACAGTCTACATGAATTTTCATTAACAGATGGAGCACAGACACACACTGACACCAAGAACGCTGAGCAAAGATGTTTAGCCAAGGAAGACTTTTTGCTAACTTTTACATGACATGGATTAAGATCTGCGATGTGTCCCTTGGTGCACAGTCAATCACAATGAGTGGATCATAACATCAGGGTGAGAGCCTGAGGCTTTTAAGAGAATATTTCTACTTTGAAATCCCAGAAGCCATTGCCAGCATAAGCAATCTGCATTCTTGGACGGGTGGTGGTAGATGGAGCTGCAGGCCAGCCAGGTTCAGGCCACCCTGAACTAGCTGTGTGCATAGCTACCGCCCAACAGGAGCTGGGGCTGACCTGCCAAGTGCTGCGGTTTCACAAGGGACCCTTTAGCTGCTATGAGTCCCAAGTTCTGAGCCTGGAATACCTCATTACTGAGATACTGGTATTGATCATATCTGCACTCATCAAAACAAAATTTGATTTTAACATTTAATGTCACAGTTAACTGAGAGTTTTATGAAACCTTATTACTTTCAATTTAAGAGCCTTCTTAAACAAATACTATACAATATGATTCACTAATATATATAATCATTACAAGGTTAAAAAAAGAAAATACTATTGTTCAACGAAGGGAAGAAAACAACCTACTACCATTGTCTATAAATAAGAAAGCTACTTCCAGGAAACAGTTTAATCTCACATACCTTTCTTATTGCTGATTTTTTTAATCTGTTCATCTAAGTATTCTCGTCGTTTAATGAGTGCATCAGACCACCTCTCTCTTACACAGTTTAAGTCTTCTTCCTGACATCAGGGAAGGAAAGCATTTCTCTGTAGAGTGCATAGACAACTCTTTCTTTTTTTAAAAAGAAGATGTTTATTTGATTGGGAAACTTTTCAGTAGGAAAGGCCAATTGAACACTGCTGTGTGATTAATATGCAAGGAAGCAAAGAGGCCTCAGTAACACTGCATGCTAATCAAGGATCCCGTTACTCAGAAATCAGAGCTCCCTGTTTTCCAAAAGCGTAATTTATACTTAAAAGCAAGAGAGGCTTAAACTATACCAGCTGTTGGATGATTCTTACATGGTTTGTGTGACTGTGTGTATCTAAATTATAGCTATTCATTTGAATGATTTGCGATTCTAAGCTGAAGGACACCGTGGACAGAGCCCTAACCATGTAACAGCAAATGAAATGGAAAACAACAGGCATTTTCAGAGTTTACTGTTCAATTGGATTGATAATGTGTGTTTTCTGCAATGCAAACAATAGATTAGCAGAGAACCTTTCTCATCTGCCGCAACAATTGTACCTCCAACCATGACCATGAAGCTAACCGAAAATCTCCCATGCAAAAGCCCAACATGCAGTCAGCCATGCTTCCAGAACTCCCAGCAGCAGCCATTGGACTTTACGAGGATGCGTGGCAAGAAGCACAGAGACAGCCGCAGGAGTGAGTTAATGGCATTGCTGAGATCCAAGGGGTTACTGGTATTTCCCCTAAAGTTTGTTTTTGCTTGCTTGTTTTTTTTTTTCTTAATAAAATTATGAGGAGGGAAAGTAACCCATCAATTCTAGTCAAAACACTCTTTCTTAATTCCAGTCTAACCCTTAAGACATTACATTAAGAGCAGACACGTGAGGACTTCTGAGGCTCCACCTACAATGCACCCATGTTTTAGGTATAGGAAGGCATACCGGGAAAACATACTTTTAAAGTTCACTTGGAGATGGGCACAGAGCCTGGGAACCAAACCCAAACACTTCATCTCGGTTTGCTGCCCTGACCACTGTCATTACTGCACCTTCCAGGACAGCAGGCCAGTCAGTGCTGACCAGTAACGGTTCACATTTGCACATAAATTTTTTCTAGATTTCCAAAAAGCAATAGCTGAGACTTAAATTCTCCAGGTTAGGGGTAACTAACCTTGACCCTAATGAGAAAAGAAAACTGGCTAAACAAAACAAAACTAAAAAACTGTGTGCACACACTGTCTTCACTTTTCTTATCCAACAAGTCTTTTGAAGTAAAACGGCGTATTAGAACAATGATACTCTCCTAGATGTAAGGAGCTAAGTGCAGTTTCTCACAGGAAAGACAGAGTCTACTTAGAGAATATACATGGATCACATCACAAATTTTAAGATCATCAATTTAATACAGTGATACTGGTCTTGCTTAGAAAGGCTTTACAAGCTAAACGGCATAGCAAAAGTGCAGGATCTGGTTATAAATTTTGAACTGACAGAGAAATCCACAGAGATAGTAGTGTATCCTTGATTACATTTCAAGCAAATCAAAAGCAAGTGAGAAACTGCATATTCTTGCTCTGGGCTCCTACTTCCTCCTCCCCGCCCTCTGCTTTGCGAAGGCTGGCAATTAGCAGTAGCTGTGCCCCAGGACTGACAGCAGCAATACCTGGTAACTATCCATATCATCACCATCCTCATCATCTCTCTGGTAGGAAAGAAAGAAACACAAAGGACATGCATTTTGTTTCTCAAACAGCACACAAGGAAAAGAATTCTGGAAGCTTAATAAACACATTACAATGGACAGCACATACAACACCTGCAAAATACAACATTGAGTTGAGTCTCAAAAAGGTTTAGTGCATTGAATTCACTTGTCTATAATTAAGGAATTTAAGTTTAAAAAAAATAAAGAAAGGAATCATTTAAAAACAAGATCTCTCTTAGATGCGACTAGGTACCAACACCACCAGGCTGTTATGCAAATAAGTGCTACGTATTTCTGGGTGAGCCATTTGACTGAGGTTTAGAGTGGACTTCAAAAGGCAGAATGACAGAAAAAGGACTTCAGAGACTGCATTGCTCAACCTCTGCGTTTTAGCCATGAGGCAACTATGGCCCTGAAGGATGAAATGATTTAATCCAAGGATCACACACAGAATGGCAGCGGCAGGCCTCTAGTCTCCCAGCTCAGTGCTCTTCTCCCTGCACCACAACGCTCCCCTTGATGAAATCATCACAGTGAAAGCCCACTAGGGAACCTAAGGCTATCTTCACACAAGGTTCTGCACTAGGGTACTGCAACAAGCACAGTCTACTATTTCGATCGAATATATGGGTCTATCATTATCCACTATGGTATATATCAGCATCCATACCAATCAGTTGAGACAAATCAAAACTGTCTTAAACTCACAGCAACTTTTTACAATAATAATATAAAATAACAATTTTGGCAAAAACATAGGGAGAAACAAAATCAGCATGTTGAAAATAAAAGGGTTTCAGTTCAGACAATTCTTAGAAACCAGGATAAAAAAAATTCCCATTTGCAGAGAATATTCGTCCATATGGAGGCAGGTCTACTCAAAATGAATGCTGGGCCATGTAACAACCTTCTTTCATTTTTTTTATGGCTATTGCAGGGTTGATATTTAAATAGGCCATGAAGTGGTCTAGTCATGAAAAAAGACAAACTTTATTTTCCAGTGCTTTAAAAATATAATTACATTAGTCTCATATCTAAGTATACTTTAAAATATACTGCTTTGTGAAAGTGCCTTAAAAATACAGTTAAAATTATTCTCTGTATAGGGTTCAAAATACACATTCGTTTTAGTTTGGTAGCCACCATTATCATATGAATAAGTGACTTACTAAAGGCAAGGCTAACACTGAAGTAATTTTCCTTGAATTAATTCCCTGTATTAATGAGCAAAGTACAAATCGCTGTAATTGGTCATTATTTTTTAGACTAAGAAGATACTTCTATTTACAGAAAACTAGCCTGAGCCTTCACGATGTAACTGTTGTGAAATCACCATATTCTGGATTGACTTGAGCTACTTACTGCATGGGAATAATTCTGAGGTGCTACGTCAACAAAAAAAGTTACTGGACATGACCTTGAGCATGAAAGAAAGAAAGGGCAGCTTTAAAACAGCCACCATTTAAATTGGCATGAGTGGTACTATGCTCTTCAAAAATATTTAGTATTGAGGAAAGGCTCAAATTTTGACAAAAATCAGTTTCAACTCAAAAGGTAGGCCTGTTTTAAACAATGCAAATAATCAATCCTTGTAATATTCCTCAAATGGGAACATTTAGTCAGCTGATGATCCATATTCTGTAGGTCATGGTTTAGGGCACACAGATCCAGTTTTAGCTAAGATCAGAGATTTATTAAGCCACAGAATTACTGCAGAAAGGGACTTCAGAGAATTATTAAGTCTACCTCATCGTTTTAAAGAGAAAAGGTAAGCCTTCTGGAAGCCCAAACTAGACTTAAGAACCTGGGTTTCCCACTGCAAGTCTACCTGGCCCTGCAGCCATCCCAAAGGTGACGGCCAAGGGAAGGACTGACCTGGGATGTGAATACAGGCAATCCAACTTCCTACTCCAAACACAGGAATAGTCTCGTGGAGAAGCCTCCCCCAGAACAGCAACTCTGTCCCCACATCTTCATTTATACTCTCCCTCAGGCTTTGAGAGAGAGCACAAAGCCTGGCCTGAGATAGGAAAGGCAGCGCCTGACAAAGCTACTCCTTCCTTAAGGCCCAACAGTCCAAGCCAATGTTGTTTTCAGCTTTCAGAAAAGTCTTTGCCTGAATGCCATGAAGCCAAAAGGAAACGGAGATAGAAGATGAATTATTCTCAAGATGGGCTGGACTTATGCTCACACTCCACAGAGAAACATTTTCTCCCCAGCATGACCGCAAGAGTGCTCCATCTACATATGGGAGTGAGGGAGCTCAAACTTAATGGTCTGATTTCTCCCAGTCCCCAATTCATATGCTAGAGTACATGGGACTAATTGAAGCCCATGATTTCTTTCAGGACACTGGAGACAGGTTCCTAACTGTAAAGTTTATTCTCAAGGAGTACTGAAGAGATCTGACTAGTAATATGAAGATCAATTCCTAGAGGTTTCCATGTTCTAAGTTTTTTAAATGAAAACAGAAGACTTAGTAAATGGAGATTTCATGGACAAAAAGGATCATGAGGACAATTTCACAAAAAAAAAAAAAAAAAAAAAAGCTTTCAAAGAACTGGCTAATTATCCTAGTGTAGGGGGTAATTTTGTGTTAATAAAAAAGGATCAGGCCAGGCAACAGTGCCACATATCCAACATACTTTGGGTCAGATGGAAACTAAGACCTGCCTGGGGCGGCCGGTTAGCTCAGGCGGTCAGAGTGCAGTGCTCATAACACCAAGGTTGCTGGTTCGATCCGCACATGGGCCACTAGTTGTGTGCACCTGCCACAACTAGATTGAAACAACTACTTGACTTAGAGCTGATGGGTCCTGGAAAAACATACTGCTCCCCAATTAAAAAAAATAAATAACATCTGCCTAAAGTAAATGAGCACTGTAGCATTAAAATGTGTGTTTATAAATAAAACTATTATGAATCAACACTAAGCCCATATAGTATTTTAAATGTAGAAAAAAAGCCAATAGATGGAAATATGAATGGGAGACGGATATATGGTTAAGGCAAGGTGCTCTGTTCTATTCCCAAACAAGGTCTCCATCACAGATCACTGACTGCCTTAATTCTGTATCAACCAATCTTTGTTAAATACTATTTCACATCTGTTTGTCTTACCTGGTAGCTGTCTAGCCCTCTCTGGAGCTTGGTGGACCTGGCAGTCACGCACCCAATGGATACTGACAAGATGGCTTCGACCATAAGTGGCAGTGTGCCTGAATGCTGTACAGGTTTTACTGTGACTTGCACTCTCCGGGAATGACCCTGTAGAGGTGTGGGTGGGATGAGGAAGGAGTGTGGAAATGGGTACCGGGAACAGTCATGGAAACAGGTGGGGAGAGATGGGTGAACAGGATAAAGGAATGGAAATGGATTAGAGCACAAAGAGGCAAATAACTAGAAAATTTCAGAAATTGTGTGTAAGAGCAGGACAGAGAGAAACCATGAAACAAACAAAAACAAACGCAGTACCTGTCTGAGTTGAAAGATACCCCCTGTGTTGACATCTTTCGCCTGATGAAGCTCCACTGAAGCATAGTCCCCTAACTCATTCAGTTCTAATATGGAGATCCACATTTCTAGTCTGCGGGTTACTTCACTCCATCTGCAGAAACACATTCCAACAGACAACAATGCCACTGCCCAGGGAGAGTACTAGGAATAAGCCACCATTCACTGAGCACTTACTATGCGTTAGGAACTGTGCTGTGAATGATGCAAAATGATTTTCTTATTTAACTCTTGAAACAATCCTACAGTACAAGGTCTTTTTATTTATTTTATTGAAGTAGTAACTTGAATTTGGTGAAATATTCAGATCTCAAGCACTGAGTTCAATGAGTTCTGACAAAGGCATACACTTGTGTAAGTCACCCCACCATCACCTCAGAAAGGTGGCTTGTGCTCGTTCCTATTCAATGCCCCCACACACACCCCTTCCCTGAAGCAGCCATGTAACTCATAGGTTAGTTCTGCCCATTCTAGAACTTCATATAAATGGAATCATGTAGTAGTATGCCTCTCCTAGTTCTGGCCTCTTTAATTCTTCATGCTTTTGAGATTCATCCAAATGAATATCAATATCGTTTTTTCTTTTGTATTGCTGAGTAATAGTCTAGTATGTGAATAATACTATGATTTATTTATCCATTCTTCCATTGAAGGACATTTGAGTTGTTTGTAGTTTTGGGATATTATGAAGAAAGTTGCCATAAACATTTGTGTATAAGTCTGTTGGTGGGCTTGTATTTTCTTTTTCTTGGGTAAAAGGGAGGGAGATGACTGGATCATAAAAGAGGCAAATGATCAACTTTATAAGAAGATATCCTCCTGTTTTCTTCTATAAGTTTTATAATTTTATCTTTACATTTAAGGATATGATGCCTCTCAAATTAACTTTTGTGTGTGGTGTCACATAGAGACAAAGATTGCTGTTGTTGTTTTTCTCCAATATAGATATGCAGTTGTTTCAGTCTTATTTGTTGAAAAGACTTTCCTTACCCCATTGAATTTCTTTGGTGCCCAGTAATTCCTTTCATCATTCATATTTCGCAAATGAGGAAACAGGCTCAGAGTATCTGTTTTCTTAACTACTGTCCAAGTGCTGGCCTGGACCCTGTGTCTAAAGCTCATAGCCAAGTACAAACCTGTCATGCAGCGTTCTTGTCTTGGCATGAAGGGAATCAACTTCCCAGATGGAGCTACCATTTCCAGCACATCGGTGGCCCCATACTTCAATTGCCAGTGCTCCATCAGAAATGAACTCTAGGAATTCTTCTGTTACGTTCACCACATAGTCCTGGGATCAGTGGGTGGAAAGAAAGAGGGAGAATTATGCATAAAGAATCTATGAAATTTCCTTTTTAACTTCAACTGTATATAAATTCACTTTGGAATATGGTAGCCTGATCTCAACCTAAAAAATCACCTCTACTGTTTTAAAGAAAACCATAAAGAATCACAGAATATTAGTTCTGGAAGAGATATTATGAGGTCATTTACTGCAAACCTTTTCTTTGATAAGTGAAGATACTACCTGTCCTACATCATACTGCTTGCTAGTTGCAGAGCTGACTCTATTCCCTTACTCCCCGTTCATTCCTAGTTCCACAGGACCACTGTGCCTTTCAGCTGACACAGCCTAATCAACATATCAAAAAAGGAACTTTTGATTGCTCTTTGTTATGGCTCAGAAGGCTAATAATGAAATTAAATTTTATATGATTATCTTCATGATTCTGTGCTCTTGCTCTTAAACTCTTCAACCCCAATTCCTCATTCTAAACAAAAACAGATTAGTATGAGGAAATGAAACCTGAATTGACTGAGTGTGGCAAATCACCCAGAACAAAGCAGCAGACAGGAATGAGGCCAATTTTTTACCATAAGCATCTCAGTGGAATCTCAGTGAAGACAACTCTGTGATTCTATAATTTCTGGCAACAGCTGTGCTATACAGACTTAGCCTTATACTATTTACCTTCTTATTTTATTTGAAGGCAGAATCAGAATTTTAGAAGGAAAGTCAACTTAATCAGTATAGTCTACACATTTTAAAGATGAAAATAATCCCAAGGTCACACAGTGAATTCAGGGGGTCTGAGACTAGTATTTATTAAACCAGCTGTTAACTAGAATGTGCTTACGATTCAGATTTCATCCTCCTAAATAAGCAACTTTGTAGATCCAAAGAAACATGGGGAATATTTAAAAGAGTACTGAGAGAACAGAAACAAAAAACCATTAATAAAGATTCTGAGAAACAGACTGGTGAACAGAGGTAAAAAATAAAAATGTGGGCTATTTGTTTTCCAAAAAAGAAGACTTAGTTGTCCTTACATATGTGAACTTTTATAGGTGGTGATTTAGATTTGCTTTCTAAGTGTAGAACTAAAGAGAAATGGGCACAATTTGCGAAAGTTAAAAAAACATCTTGAATACCTATTCAGGATTGTCCAAAGAAAAACTAATAACACAGAGGATAAAGTCCATCTGTCAGAAATGAATTGTTGGCAGTCAATGTGAAAGCAAGGAAGGATAGCTGATATCACAAAGCAGGTCTGCCAAATGCTCACCAAAAAGTCACTCTTCCCATTTTCTACTTTCTTGCAAAACACATATGGTACATTAGAATGCTATGCTATATTCACTCGCTTTTTTTTTTTTTTTAATGTTTACTCTTTTTGTTTGTTTTTTGTTGAGGGCAGTGTCACTGGCCCTCACATGTGGGACCCGAACCGGGGCCGCTGGCGTCCCAAGCCAGCGCTTAACCACCGTGCCACTCGGCCGGCCCTGCTATATTCAGAAGAATGAAAAATATCTATATAACAACTCATATTCAGATGTCCACATATATTAAAATAACAAGAGGCAATTCTACAATATGTATAATGTGATCACAATTTTGTAAGAAAAGTATTTTAAGAAGTTACGTTGTGTGACAGTAAGAGTGTGTTATTTACTCCTATTTATGTGTATGAACATGTTTACTACACGCATATGAGTATAAAAGTTGTGGAGCACAGAAAATAGTTAAGCAGACTGTCATTGGTGATCACACTTCTGGGGAATACGATTTTGAGTAGAGTTTTTCAGATTTTATTTTAAATACTTTAAAATTTTTAAAAATTACATTGAAATACATTTTGAGGCTAATAGGCCCAAGAAACATATTACGTTGGTGAAACATTCTTATGGGGAAAACCTCTAGAAGTACATGTAGAGTTCTGAACTACACCCAGGTCTGTTGCCTCCCACGTAACTCATTTCATACCTTACAGTGAGAGAAGGTCACGCTATACTGGGCATCCTTGGACTGAGGGGAAGGCAACTCTGGGTCTACTACTGGGGCAGCCACTGTAGACTCACACTGGTCCCAGAATGTGTATTGACAGAAGACAAAATTCGAGAGGTTTAAGGGCAGCCCCGTTGCCTCTTTAATTTTTACCTGAAGAGATTAAAATATATATATATATATATAAATCCCACAAAGAAAACATTAAACCATGTATTCTTTTATTTCAACTACCTCAAGTTTAAGTGTAAATGATGAAATAAACAAGTTAGTTATCCATTTGACATCTGAAAATATTTGGCATCATTTCATTAAGGGTTCTATCTGTAATGAAATTTGTACCATAGTTCTACAATCACAGTATATATAAATTGGCAACAAATGCACACATCCCTGTAAAATTTTTCTAATGACTCAGTTTCTGATATAGATGCAATCTTTACTAGAAAAACATGATTCACTGAGCAACAGATACTCTTTGCATACTAAATATACATAGATTTTTGAAATATCATACAACTGTCTTCAAAAATTGTGCTATAATTCTGGAAAAAGTACTGCCCACTATTGTATTTATTATCTGAAAGTTTAACTATGCTCTATGAAAAACTCATAAGATTTGAAAGTTGCTAGGACAGTAAATCCTAAAAGTTCTCATCACATGAAAGAAAACTTTTCTTTTTTATATCTGTATGAGATGAATGTTAACTAAACTTATAATAATCATTTCACAATAAAGTCAAGTCATTATGCTGTACACCTTAAACTTATATAGAGTTGTATGTCAATTAAATCTCAATAAAACTGAAAAAAACAAAACAAAAAAACAAACAAAAAGGTTTTCTCTATAAAATGCTTTTGAATTAAAATGCTCATTTATCTGAGCCTCCCCATCACAGCCCTCTTACCCGGCATGTCAGTTTTTTGACCCGGTGAATGATTTCCCCACTGCTGTCTACAACTTCGAGACTCCCACTTTCACTGGAGTTCTCTGAGGAGTCATCCTCCACTATGCGCTCTGGGACAGCTCCGGTAACACGCATCACCTCCACATGGAGACGCCCAGCAACCTGGGTCAAGGAAGCAGAGCACCCTGGAGTTATTGCTGGGTCAAGGAAGCAGAGCACCCTGGAGTTAAAAGGCATCCCACAGACAACACAGACCTGAGACAGAAAGCACTCTACAAGATCCCTGGTGACCAGCTTCACAATTACTGCTTGGCCATCTCCAGCAACAGGAAGCTCAGCACTCCCAGAGCCAGTCCATGCTGCTGGTTGCCCCTCCAATCCTGCCTGACTTTGAGCTAAATTTATAATACCTCCCTGCAACATGCCTTCTGGAGTCATCTACATTTTTATCCTTATTCTGTAGGACAGCCCACGAATAGTTTAAAGGCAGCTATCATATTATACTTAGAGTCACCTATTTTCCACATACGAATATATTCATTCCTCATTTGATCAAATAAATATCTGGCTTCATGGGAATACCAAGAGAAAGACACGGGCTCTGCTGTCATGGCACTCACTGTTAAGTGGGGAAAGACACAGAAGTAAAAATCTAGTTTAAAAAAAAAAAGTGTGGACTAGCTGCTATAACAGAGATATGTACTAGCTGTTATGAAATAAATTTATCTACTCAACAAATATTTATCAAGAACTAACTCTGTGCTGGGAACTGCACTAAATGCTCCGTTGACAAGAGTAAACCAAACAGACATGGTCACTGGGCTCGTGGAGGTCCTATTCCTTTGGGGGTGGAGAATGGGCTTATAATTCACACTGGGGTTGAAGAAGGGCTCACAAGGGGGTGAGACCTGCTCCAGAAGAAATAGCATATACAAAGCCAGGAAGTTACAAGGAAAGAATTCCTTTAAATGTTTTTGTTTTTTTAAATTGCTTAAACATTTCCTCACTATTCAGGTGGTTCTCAGAATTGGTGCTAGTTTTGCAGTGTCTCAACGTTATTGCACAGAACCAAATTAAAGGATGGGGACTATCCTGAAATTTGCATTCTCAGAATGTTATAATTGGCTAAATTATCTTTCATAACACTATTTAGGGTTGTAATGACTTAAATGAAGGTGACACATGTTCTGGCAGTGCCACTGTCATTTTAAATAGGCTCAATTTTAAAGGTAGCTCAGACCCAACTTCCACACAGCAGCTTGCACTGGCACCAACAACCTGAGAGATATTAGTTGATGGTATTTTACAACTGAGACAAACATGAAGAAGTAGTAAGAGGGGAGGGAATAAGAGAAATAGTTAGAAGATAGTGGTTCTTAAGTTTTTTCCAATGCTTTGTGAGAATCAAATCATTTTTAAAACAAATTCAGGTGGATTAATAATGGAACTCTCCAAGTCCACCATGGAATCTAGCTTAAGAACTCTGACTGGGGACTCATCCACTGGATCCCTTTGCCACAGGAGTTGTGCCCATTATTCACATTGAAAAATACAACTCTAGCCCGCTGGTCTTCTACAACAGAATGTTCACAGAGGGCACACATGCAGAGGCTGTGTGCTTACACACCACAACTGGGAACCTAGAGCTTATTTTCTGGGTTCAAATCACAAAATATAACTTAGTATTTCAAGTTTGCATGTTATTGAGGGACAAGCTAGGAAATAAAGGTGTTACTAAGTTTAAAATTAAAACATCAGTTGATGAGATGGATAAAATACAAGTCTGAACTTGAACACTTTCTGAAATGTCTTAGGGCTATGCAAAGCCAGTATATCTAAATAAATGAAATACGAGAGTGTAAAAGGGATAACAGTGGGATGATGAAGCTTGTTTTATTTGAATACTTTGGGTTTCAAAATAATCCTCTTAAATTGTGTCTTTTAAAGATCACTTAGGGGCCAAAAGGAAACTGGAGTGTATCACAAAGGTAAGAGATTAAAACAGAAATGAATTTGGGGCACAGAGCTGAATCTGGTTTCCAAATGATTTCTAATTTGATTAAAACGAAGAAACTTGTGACCCACAAATATAAAATGTCTTATAACTTTTACAACAATGACTTAATTCTAATAGTTTCTATTGATAGTGGAGGAGAAAAAAAGCATGTGGATCTTGGGCCGGCAGAGTAGCGCGGTGGTTAAGCGCTGGCTTGGGAAGCCAGCAGCCCCGGTTCGGGTCCCACTTATGAGGGCCAGTGACACTGCCCTCAAAAAAAAAAAAAAAAGAAGAAAAAGCATGTGGATCCTATTTTCCCTAGTTTCTCCATCAACCTTAAGAATGTAACTTAAATTAAAAAAAACCCAAAACTTGAAGCATCATTTTCTCCAAGGCTGGCTTGTCGTTACCTCCCCCTGCTGGCTGATGATGGGGACTGCATACTGAAGTTTCACATCACAGAAGAGACACTCCAAGAACACGTTAGCCACACCGATGAGGTTGTGATTCTCTTGGGCTTCATAGAAAGGGTCACCTCGTTTCCCATAGAGTCTCTTTGCCTGAGTGGTAGGAGAGGCAGGTGGGCGAGAGAGGAGGAAACAAAATATCAAATGAAATAATATGATGTAAAACTCGCATTTAAAATTTCTTAAAGCATTTATTCAGTCAGACAAGTTATAAAAAAGTAAAGTTTGGATCATGTCACATAAAAATAACACACTGAGCACACAGGAGGGGCTTGTTAATTGGGGAATTAAGTGGTATCTGTATGGAGGATCCTTCTTTAGCTACTGCCTCGTCTTCCCTGTCACACTCCGCCTGCAGCCTGTCATTTTACTCCCTTTGCCTCATTTCCTGTGCTGAGTCTTCTTTTCCCTTACTAATGTCCAAAAATGAATTATGTTCTCTAGAATTATTCTTAGTAATCTACCCAGACATGCTCAAAACTAGGGGAGCACAAGCATATGCTAAGGAATACGAAATCCATGTATATCCACCCTGAGTTTTCACAACACTGACACAACAGCACAAATTTACTTTGCTCCACTTTATTTCACTTGAAGGTAGTCAAATGCAAGCAAGTAAGGATCTGCTATATGTTCTCTTCATTTAGTTCCTATCTGTGTGGGGATCACATATTATATATTAGTGATCCAACTTAGCACTCCTTTCAAGATCGCTTTTACTTTACTTTTCTAATGTAAACGTCCAAGTATCACTACAAATATTCACTGGCACTTGCCTGCATGCGTGTGTGTGTGCACATTTGGGTATGCATGTGGGTAGGGGTGTGTGTGTGTGTGTGTGTGTGTGTGTGTGTGTGTGTGTGTTCTGACACTTAAATCATTTATATTCTCTGCTTTTAACATCACATTTACATTTTGTCACTTTTACCTCAGGAACTTTTTCCTTCCATTCTTGATAAAGGTCTCTCATATCAATTAACTTATTCTCCAGCTTCTCAATGGTCCAAACTTGGGTGCCCTTTCCTTTCCTCCTCACTTGAATAGCTGGCTCACTCACTATTCCTCCTCTCTGCAGAATGAAAGAAAAAAAACAAAAATCAAACCAATCTTGTTAAAACTTTTTGGATTGTTAAAGCAATATATAGTATTGTAAAGGAGCAAGTTAAAAAAAATAACATATACATAAGAAGATGAAATTCTACCACCTACAAAGTATTTTGGTTTATTTTCCATCGTCTATGTATGCAGACACATACTTAATTTTTAGCATAAACAGAACCAAACAAAAATATAAATTTTCTATCCCAATTCTTTTGCTATAGTTTTACATTATGATTATCCTTTTGTGTTGATAACTATTCTTCATAAACATGATATTTAATGGTAAGAGAGCAATCCATTATGTGGATATACTACTTATAATTATTCTACTGTTCAATATCATGGCTGTTTCAAATCTTTGCTATTATAAAGGACACTTAGATAAGCACCTTTTTACAAAAAGCATATAAAGCTTTAAGTTCTCTTCTATGACTATACTTAGAATACATTTCTCAAAGGAGAACTACGTGGTCAAATGACTAAAACCCAGAAAGACTGATGAGACGCTACTCCTTGACTCATTTCTTACTTGCTTGTTGGAAGGAAAAATGAATGGATGAAAAACTATTTTTCTTTAAAATTTCTCCTTAAAGGAAAAATTCTTCAAGTTGAAGTAATAGGAAACATCCAAATTAAATGATGGGAAATGTCCAAATGGCTGCAAAGCATCCTTCTGTGTACATAAAGACAGGTATCATACCAGTTTTCCTTTCTTGTAGAATTTACTCTTAAATAGGACTATAACAAAACATACACCCATCCCCTATTTCAGAAGGGGGCAATTACATGAAAGAGAAAAGCAGGTGGGATTATATATATATATATATATATATATATATATATATTTATATTTATATTTATATTTATATTTATATTTATATTTATATTTCTAGTTTTAAAGAAAGCACTTCAATTAAGTCCTTCAAGCCACCAAAATTCTCATATTCTGATCATAACATATCTAAGGACATGAATACTCAAGAGTAGGTCTATAGGGGAAGTCTTATGAAGAATAAATGCTCAGGCTCACATCAGGATCTCCTCATGGGCGTTTTCTTGGGTGTCAGGTTCAGGAGCCCATCTTACAGTATTGCACATCCTGCTCTCATTCTTACCTTTCTATTGGCACTGAGGTTTGTAGCAGGGATCTGCAGAGTCACTTGGTAGTCAGTGAGTTTGCTCATTTCCTCAGCTAAGAAGTTTGCCTCCCTAACCAAGGTATTAGCTTTAACGAGCTGCTCGCGCAGTTTTGCCAGGCTCTGACGGAAGAGTTCATCCCTGCGGTATAGTAGAAAAGGGAATAAGAAAATCTAAAAGGAAAGCAAACCACAATCCTGTCCTGAGTCATATTATTAGAAAGTGATAGAAAACTCTTTTCAGGCAATATTTTTTCAACCTAGTTTTGCCAAATCATCTCTAATCCTTCCCTTCTCCCACCAGGGTTCTGTGGGCTATCTGTTGGTAACCACTGATGAGGAGCAAATATATGGAGTGATGTAACTAAAAACCATTTTTAAAATTATATAACATTTAAAATGTGATGTTACTGTAAGAGCTGGAGATATTAATATTTCAATGAATGAAACTGACTCCCTGCCCCCTGGAACTTATTTTCCATTGGAAATAACAAACAACAAATAAATAACTATGTAATTGTAACACTTCCTATTGTTGAATGAAACTGTTCTTTTGTTTTTGTTTTTAAGATTTTTTTATTGGGGAACTGGTGAAGGGGAACAGCCAGGTTGTTGTCCTTCAATCTTAGTTGTGGAGGGTGCAGCTAGCTCAGCTCCAAGTCCAGTCACCATCCGGCTGCCCATTGGCAGCTCACGGCCACTCAGCTCAAGGTGTCGTGTTCAATCTTAGTAGAGGGTAGGTAACCCACCATCCCACGTGGGAGTTGAACTGGCAATCTTGTTGCTAGGAGCACACATTCTAACCACTGAGCAATCAGTTGCCTGTCGGCAGCTCAGCTAAAGGTGCCATGTTCAATCTTTGTTGCGGGTAGGCATAGCCCACCATCCCATGAGGAAGTCGAACAGGCAACCTTGTTGTTAGGAGCACGTGCTCTCACCAGCTGAGCCATCCTGCCACTTACTGGCAGCTCAGTGGCAGCTCCGCTCGGATGCAGCTCACGGGCCCATGTGAGAATCCAACCGGCAACCCTGGTTGCTCAGACCTCAAGCTATTAACCAACTGAGCCACTAGGCTGGCCCCATGAATGAAACTGGCTTTAAATTTACTATTATAATGTTATTTTCCTCTATTTATATCTTAATCTACACTACATTCTAAGTGCGTGGCAAGAATGAACTGCATCTCCAGCCTTCTTTGTAATTCTCAATAGCTCTTAAATATACTTGATTCTCAGACCTTCAACATTGGCTTAGGTATTGAGTCCTTCAATACTTTACAAGCCATCAACATTCACTTGATAAGAGTCCCAGCTTCTTATACATCCATCCACCATTAACAGCATCTTATTTTTTTTTTTTTTTTAAAGATTTTATTGGGGAATTGGTGGAGGGGAATAGCGTTGGGGAATCGGGGAAGGGGAACAGACAAGTTGCCGTCTTCTTGTTCTTCAGTTTAGTTGCAGAGGATGTTGCTTCACTGTTGGTATCGTCATTGAACTCTTCCCGGATGAGGCAGATCCGTCGCCGGCCTCTGGATGTCGCCCACCGCGGCTATCCGCAGCTCACGCTTGGCTGCCAGCCGCCCACGCCGGCCGCCGACCACCCACTGCAGCCCATGGCAGCCCACAGCATCACCGGGGCTCGCACAGCCCAGCTCCAGGTGGAGCTGTTGTTAGCTGTAGAGGGCAGTGTCACTGGCCCTCATGTGGGATCCGAACCGGGGCCGCTGGCATCCCAAAACCAGCGCTTAACCAATGCGCCACTCGGCCGGTCCAACAGCATCTTATTTTTATCCAGTGACACTTGGTGAAATCAATATTGTAACCATTATTCAAAATATCATCCTTTCTACTCTGTTTCTTTTTAAGAATTTGAACCTCAAAGAGAATCAATCTGGAATTAGGGGAAGTAAAAAAAATTTTTTTGACATTTAACTGAAAAACACTACAATTAGAAAAACACTACAATTAAAAGCAATCAAAAAAAGAAAAACAACAAAAAAACAAAAACAAAAGCAATCCACCGTTTCTATTGCATACTTTTGTTTTTGTCTTTCATAATGTTCAGTACAAGGACAAGTAAACAGGGGAGATAAATAAAAGGATATTGGTGGGTACAACTATACCAATTACCTTTGGCTAGCTGTTGCTTAAGAGTAAAGCCACCAGTTCATGGTAAGTGTAGAAAAGGCAGCAATACAGAAAAAGCACCATCTGCTAACCTTTGTCTGTTTTATCCAGGCACAATAAGATATAAAGAATAATGAGAGTATGATAAATATTCATACTTCAGTATCGAGACAGATGAGCAGGCAGCTCCTGAGGAAAATGTAATTGACTCGCTTCTCTTGATTTAGAACAACCAGACGCATGACTATGGTAAGCGTTTTAATGCAGGGTAGGGTTCCCTCTTCTCCTCTTAGGGTTCATCTTCCCTGGATGTGGCAAATAAAGTTATCTCACTGCTTGAGAGAGATGCATTGTGGTTGCAAGAGTTAGAGTAGGAGCTGGCGTCAAACTACCCTGGCTTTGATCCCACTGTGTCAACTTACCAGCGAAATGACCTTGGACAAGTCATTTAACCACTCAGCCTCAGTTTTCTCATGTGTGAAATGGGGGTGAAATGGTAAAATATAGTAGCAAATGTGAAGACTGGATGAATACATATAAAGCACTTAGTGCCTGATACATGTTAATGCCCTATGAATGTCAGATGGTGCTCTTATTACTATTATTATCATAAGACAGGAGTTACTAATGGGTCTAGAGATAGACCTGGGTTCAAATTCTGGCCTTTTCAATTACTACAATAGGTGGGTGACTTAGTTAGTTTTAAACTGATTGACCTATCTACAAGACAGGGAGAATAGTTCCTATGGCATAGAGCTGTAGGGAGCGTTACATAAAATTAGCACCAAGCCTGGAGTGTGGTATGAACACAGCAGTGGTTAGCAATAACTTACTGTCCCTATTTCTTCCACCACCACCTCAGTTCTGATAGAAGTATTTTAAAGTCATAAATTTTAAAAATTCACATTTAGGAGATTTTTTAACATTGAAGTTATATTTAAATAGAACCAAAAGTAAGAGAACTAAAAAATAAGGAGAAAGGCCTTTATGCTAAAGAACTATTCAAACTATTTCCATTTCAATACTTAACAGTCTAAGCCTTCTAACTTGGTACCATTTTTACTGAAGTGTAAGCGGGGAGTGGGGGCGGGGAGGGGGCAGGTGTGTCTAACAATTAACAGTAAACATACTTAGGATGGTTAATGTCCTTTAAAAGAAAAGCCAACAACCCAGATATGGGACTAAGATTTCCTCCTGTGCTAGGTTCCCCTCGCCTTTGCCGTGTCTCACGACCTTCCCCCAAAGCCCCACAGCCCTGGAGCCTTGGGTCTGGGTCAGCTGGGTTCCGTTCTTACCTCTCCTCTTCCCACTGAGTCACCTTCTGCTGAGCTGTCTGGCTGCTGTAGGCCAGGCGGTCAGGGCCGCTGCTCTGGGGCTGCCTCTCGGGGGAGAGCTGCTGGCGGAGCTGCTCTAGCTCCCGCTCATACATGAGCCGCTGCTCTTCGAGCGCACTCCGCTTTTCTTCCAAGTATTGTTTCTCCAGGACCTGAACCACATTTTGAACTGGGTCTGGGGAGCCAAGAGACGAAGCAAGGTGTCTTCAGCGGTCGCTAAGACAGGCAGCCTGCCAGTGCTTCTTCAGCAAGAACCGGCTCCTCCCCCAGAATATGGCCTTTCAATATGCTTTCTAGGGGAGGCCTGCGCAGCTCTGTCAGACGAAATCCTCTCAATTTTCTTTTTACTAACTAACATTATAAATAAATTCCCTATATGAAAACATTTCTCACATCTACCATGTTACTTCAATTTGATGAGCTCACCCTAATGTTTAGATAGATCATTAATCTACTATCAGCAGAGGTAGAGGAGAAGGGGATAGGATCCCATCCACAGAGAAGAAAAATATCATGAAATCTAGGGCAATGTCAAAGACAGAGCCACACAAGATTTGATTTTGACGGTAGTCAATTTCTATGCACATTTACCATTCAGTTTTGGCATATGACAAAGATTTCTGATTTTAATTACAAATCTTATTATTCCTGAATTTCTCTAATGTGGGAACAAACTTAGAGGTCATAGCATATATTTGAATATACTAATTGTATATGGTCTGGCAATTTCTCAGATGCTAATATCTAAGAAAGCAATGTACCCGTAAAAATAGGCTATTTTTCTGAGATTTTTTTTATTTTTTATGTTGCAGATCTTGAAGTCACCAACATATATGAGGGTGAATAGGCATGGAGATACTAACAGGTCATGCTCAAAGGGGCTATATTATAACTAGTGGTGGCTGTGATGTAAGACTTGATCCTAAAGAGCTAATTGGCTGGGGGAGAACATTAGCTTGTTAATGACCAAAGAACTCAAAGACATGGAGAATAATTAAGGCACTAATCACATGTACAAGGAAGGAAGTTACTGAGCTCTCTAATTGAGTAGCCTATAGGGAAACAGTATGTTATGAATATCTGGACGGTAAACAAGAAAACCACCATCACATAAATATTTCCTTGAAGAACAGGGGACCAATAGGAGATGCATTCATATTCTCAGACTAGCCTGGGACATAATGTCCACCTTGTACATGGACATCCTTGCCTGTCATTCAGTGCTATTTGTGTTGTATTTCTACATATTGACTCTCAGTGTAATTTCCAGGCTAAGAGTGGGAAATTAAGATGACAAGAGGAATTTATATAATACCTGATGATAACTATTGACTGACTTTTCCAGAACACCCTATCAGTTTGTGAAATAAATGTGTAAACTCTACTAGTTTTCTATATGAGCAGTAAGACAAAAGGACAGCATAAGACAGCATGTTAGCTTTATAAAATGTTAAATAATGCAAAAGTATAAAGCAATTTAAAAAATCATGATATGCACTGTATGGGTGAGTTGTTTCAATAAAAATAACCACAATAGCAATAATAATTCTATTAGGTACTGGCTTTATTTGCTTGCATCATCTCATGTAAGCCTTGCAACAAACCTAAGGGTGGATATCATTCCCATTTCAAAGATGAGGAAATTGGGGCTCAGAAAGGTTAAACAGCTGACCTAAGATCACACATGATCGCAGAGCAGAGCTAAATGGCTGAGGCAGACATAAACTTATTAATAAATATGGTATTCTAACGTCTAAATAGTACTCTATTAAAGAGCAGATATTTAAAAAGAAACACTGTTCTTTGCTGAAACAAAATTCTCAAGTTCAACATTTTTTCAAAGCAGAATAGTTTTTTTCATAGAGTCCTGACATACAGTCTGATGGAAAATTCACCACAATCACCACTCTCACCTCACCTCTGCCAACCCCCACCCCAAAACAAAAAGCCCTACACAAAGGGAGACCATAAATAGGTAAGAACTTTTTCATAGAGTGAAAATCTCTGTACTCCAAAGCACTAGAATTTCTGACACAGCCCTAAAACTTCTGAGAAAAATATGAATAATATGAATTTTTTTTTTTGCAGGAGTCTGAAGTAATTTTAAATGTAAGGGTTAGAGAAGTTCTCTCAGAATTTTTTAAAAATATATTTTTCAAACAGTATATATTTTTGCTCTATTTAGGTTTTAGGTTTAAAAAGTAAAAGACAAGGTCCTCACCTTCCAATTATATTTATATAGAGCTTTATCTTCAAGGGCCTAACTTAGTGTTTATGAATCTTGTTTAGACAGAGAAAAGTGGAAGACACATTATTTTATAAAATTATAGGCTAGAGTTATTGCTAAATGACACTGCATAAGATATCTAATCCTTATTTCTATATGTTAGTCAGTGGTGTGGAGAAACACATATGACCCCAAGTGGCAAAGGTAGAAGGGGTTTCACTCCCAGATTCCGAGACAGCTGTTGGAAACTGCTTTAGCAGCTGCTGTGACTAAGACCCCTTACTACTCACCAGGCTTTGTCCGTGGCCACAAATCAAAATGTAGATATGGAGAGGAGAGCAGCTCAAAGCATTCCTCCCTGAGCCTGCTGCCCCAGTGCAGCCTAGTGAGCCCTGCCCAGGGACTTGGGTCTGGCCAGGCCACACACAGCCCTGGTACAGGGTACAGGGGCTGAGGGCTGTTTGTTTTTTTTTAACTTCTGATCCTAACACAAGTCTGGAAACACCTTTCTCTTAGACATATTTGGTAACATGTTCTTTTCAAATTAATTAACCAGTTTCAAGCCTTTATCACTACACAGCCTATTTTTTAACTAGGTCACTTTAATCAGCAAGTCAGTCTGACTCAATGATACGCCTTTGGACAAAAGCCAAAGATTATGTGGCCTATTCTCAAACGACCAATCAACTACCAAGAGAATTGTCCACAGTTTTATTTTTCCCCTATCACTTTTCTCCTTTTGAATGAAATGTTTTAAAACTCAGTGAGCCTGGTGCCGAAGGCCAAGATGCCGAAGAGGTCGGTATTTTAGGAAGAGAGAAAAAGACCACATTTACTTTGGGTAGAGCACTTCTCTTCTTCATCAGTTTATTCTTTACCTAGTATGGTACTATGAAATAAACTCAAACTTATTTATCTGTTCTCAAGAATGGAAAACAGATGATGGTAGTGGTGGTGTTTGCAGGGCATTTATGTGATAAAGAAAATGAGAATTCACACCAAAAGGCCCAAAGCACTAAATTGAAGAAAAATAGATCCTTTGGGAGAAAAAAAAGAATCTTTTAATCCCAGATGGAATAAATGGGCTGTATGACCCTTCACCATCCCCTTAATTGCTCTTTACTTTAGAGCTACAATTGCCTCTGTGAAAACAGATGAGTGCCTGATTCCTAATTCTGAATCCTTGGGAAGGAGGCATTATCGTCTACAGATACGAGGTTTGCTTTTATTCTTAATTAAAATAAATTGGGTTTCAGGTAATTATTTACTCTAGAAACTCAAAAATTATATCCTAGTCTATTACTGAGATAACACGGGTAAGTAAATATATATCTGGAGGCACGATGTTCTGACTGCTGTGCTATCAACAGTAATAAAGTCATTAGTAACAGTAGCAATAATATCAAGAACACTTACGTGCTGGTGGATGCATGGGGAAATGAGTAGCTACCAGATTTTAACCACTGGGAAGGCAGTGGAGTTGGGACATGGGGAGGCAGGGGTCTTAACTGAAAAGGGAACATTCCTCAATCATGAATACAGAGTAACTCTGCCAGGCAGAAAATGTCAGCTTCTTCCCAATCACATTAGATTTTGCCAAAGCATGGAGCACAAGCATCAATCAGCAGCACAGCTAAAAACCAGCCAAGCTCCCTCACATTAATGCCCATCAGTTAAAACCTTTATCCCAGTGCTTGTGAAGCAGCTTCGTCTGAAACCACAGGAGAGGGAAGAGAATCTTCAAATAGGACCACCAAGGGGACGACCACCAGGCAGACAGGCTTATTATCGGGAAGGCACCTAACAGCAGAGGTGAATCACATCAACACTGTCTGGCCACCAGCATTTCAGCACTTGTATCAGAGCCTATCTGTGTGCCTCACAGGGAAGCTCCATTTACCAGTGAAATTGGGTGAGCGGTGGGGTAGGGATGGGAAAGCATTTTTTTTTTTTGAGGTCAGTGTCACTGGCCCTAATATGTGGGACCTGAACCGGGGCCACTGGCTTCCCAAGCCAGGGCTTAACCGCCGTGCCACTCAGCCCGCCCAGGAAAGCATTACTTTTAAATAGACAAAATGAACACTGGAGAGCATGGCCTGATTTGGAATACAAATGGATAACTCATGTGAATACCAGGAGCCAGGCTACTGACAATTAATTGGATTGGCTAAGAGGATTGGAGGAATTAACAAGTGCTTACCAAATGCTCATTGATTACTCAGGGGTTTACTATGGATATGACAAGTAGCTAGCAATTGGGTTAAATTAGAAATCTGTGATGTGGGATGATATACGATTATATTGATGCCACTGGGATACTCTGCAGAGCTAGAGGATGGAGATGTCTAGAATTTGGCAACCTCATCGAAAGAAATAAGCCCTTTCAAATGGGCGTTTCTCCACCTGATGTTTGGAGCCTGAACCGTGCTGTCACAGCCCACATCCATCCGGGCTTCCAAAACTCTCACTCACAGGCCTGTTGCTCAGGCACATTGATAAATGGGCCATTAATGTGATCCTGATGTCTGAGTGTTGCTTTGGAATGTCTTCCGGCATGCTCTGACGTTGGTGAGCAAGTAGCAAAGTGGTCCACTGTGTTGCAGGGTCAAAAGCCCCAGTAGCTAATTTAATGCCTAACCTTAACAATGTTGAAAAGGAGAAATTACCAAACTTCTTTCATGAAGTAATATTTTTCTTCTTTTTTTTGTTATTCTATATATTTCATATTAATACACTACACGTGTTTCTCAATCTGGCCTTTCCTTCATTCATTTTTATAAATAGAAAGAGGGGAACTTGAGGCTAAAAATCTATAAATAGAGACAAAGAGAAAGGTCAAAGGGCCAGCCGAGTGGCTCAGTTGGTTAAGAGCTCACTCAAGAGTACAAGCTGAGCTCTGAGCAACAGCAGTTTTTATTTTTATTGTTTTTTGAGGGCAGTGACACTGGCCCTCATATGTGGGACCGAACCAGGGCCGCTGGCTTCCCAAGCCAGCGCTTAACCACCGCGCCACTCGGCCGGCCCAACAGCAGTTTGATGCCCAGCCCGAGCTGAGCTACCGCTGAGCTGCCAACAGGTGGCAGGATGGCTCAGCTAAAAAACAAAACAAAACAAAAAAAAAAAAAAAAGAGAGAAAGGTCAAAATCTTTTTTCCTGCAAAAGAATCTCCAATTTGAGATGCCAGGGATCTGACTGACAATTCACCAGCCATGTTCAAATTCTCTCCAGATAGGCTCATTCAAAGAGTAAAGTGAGAAAGTAAACATTTAAGGGAAGAACTCAACTGTGAAAACGAAAATGCTCTCCAATCTGCCTGTCAGAGGGCTCCCAGGATTCCTGGAGGCTCTCCCTGGTTCAAGTTAGGGATCCTCTGGTATCCGAAGAACAGACAAATGAAAGATGAGGTTGGACAAAGTCCAGAAACCAGCTGGTTCAGGTGCTCCTGAATGCAGCCTCAACTGTATCCTTTTAAAATAGCTCTGGACCCAGAAATGTGGTCTTGTGCTCAGTAACAGGGGAACTTCCCTGCCCTGCTTCTAGTTCCCAGGTACTAAGTGTAGTGATTAGGAAACTGGGAGATGGGAAAAGGAAAGAGCAGATTTATAAAACAGCAAGCAAGGAAAGAATGTGGTGTGTATTTTATTGTATGTATGTAAGAATAAAAAAGAAGGGGTAAAGGACTTCCTTTTAGAAATAGAGAGGAAGCACTTTAATACAAACATTGAAAACCTTCTGGAAAGAGGGATCAAGAAATAACGCTTTAAGGAGAATCTCTTCTTTTCAGATCTGAGACATGCTGGAGTATAGGTCAAGCAAAGAGCCTAGAATGCCTTGTATTTTAGCTATCATTTTTGTAAAAGTTACCTGGGTATATTAAATAAGTCTGTTTGGGGCTATAATTTCTAGCTAAATTTGTAGTGAAATGCTGTGACTTTAACCTCTCCATTAGATTCTGTTAGAAATTCCTGGATTCATACTCTCCTGGGGATTTTCACATTCTGAAGGACTCAGAAATAATAGGCCCAGTAATAAATTTGATAAGGAATTCTATCACAGCCAGTCAGTGCTCTGGGACCATGGAAATGTTACCACAACTGGCTTAGAAACAAGGGGGTCTCGAAAAAGAGTCCACCACTTTCTGGTTACCTGAGTGAGCAGACTGGGCCCTGGAATTTTTAATTCGCCCCTCACTGATGGCCTTTTTAAGGAATTAGCAATTTTACATGTCTATATTGCAGAATGACACTTCACTTTTATACATACTTATCCCTCATTGAACTTTGTGGGGTAAAGAACTGCCCAAGATGAAAGAATCCAGAGTGAGGGCCTTACCATTACTATTCAGTGTTTTCATGATAACCTCCATCTGTGCAAATTCATAGTTATAGTCTGGTTCCGAGGAAGCTTCACTGGCTGCATCCAGGTCATGCTCTGGAGGGCCTGTTTCTCTTTCAAAGTCTTTCAACCAATCTCGCCGTTTCCTCTTAGGTAAATTAATTCTGTGGGTTTTTTCACCATTAGAGAAAATCAACTTGTTTTACACTCAGATAACAGAAAAAAAAAGTATATGAAAATATTAGTGAACACAAAGATATTACCTAAAAAAGTGGTTATTTCCCCACAGGATTCTATCACCATGCCACAGCTGGGTGGTACTGCACACGAGGGTGCCATTTACACAGGACCTGAAGGAACATCAGGGAAAATGTTAGCTGAATCATAAAGAGCACAAAACCCAGCCTCAGTAGCCAAAGAATAACTTGGGGGAACTTTCTCTTAACAGACTTTTTCTACTAATACCTGAAGAAGGAATAACAGAAGTATAACCACCACCGAAACACATGATGTAAGTAATGATGATCAAGAGCTGCCAGTGTCATTTAAAGAGAGAGAACCTGAAGTGATGGGCTCCTGTAGGAGACAAACACCACCACCTATGGAATATTCTTGTAAAGATTTAAGCTGAATCTGATGAAGCTTCTATGTCTAAATACCAATTTAGGAAATATAGAGGACAGTGGAAGATGATAAATCATGCCACGAGATGCAATGAGCCAAATGCTGATGATGGAAAACTCTAGGACCAGAGTGTTGAAACTAGGTGTCTTCAATAAATAAAATGCAAGGAAAAAGTGGTGGGGAGTCAGGCAGGAAGAAAGGGAGGGAGAATCCATGGACTAAAAGAGACCTAAGAGACAGAACAACCAATGGCAATGGTTAAATACCATTTGGATCCTGATTTCAAGAAACAACTGAAAAAGAACACTTATGAGACACAAATGGGAAATCTGAAGACTCGCTGGATATATGATGATTAATAAAGAATTGTTGTTAATTATTTTAGGTGGGAATGGTATTAAAGCTATGTTTAAGAATACTCATCTTTGAGTGATACAACCTGAGATATTTATGATACAAAGTCATAAGGTCTGGCATTTGCTTTAAAATAACCCAGAGGGGAGAGACGAGGAGATGGGGAGGGCGTGTGAATAAAACCAAACTGTCCATGGATAAGTCGCACATTCTGAAGCTGGATTATGGACATACGGGGGTTCGTTCTATCATTCTTTCTTTCCGTTTTTATATGTTTGAAATTTCCCCTAATAATTAGGGAAAACATAAAAAGAATACCATGTTTAAATCCTCAATAGCTACCAAACAGATTATAAAAACAAAAATAACTGGGAATGGGGGAGACAATCTGACAGTCTTTGTTCTCACACTATAAATGATATGCACCATATCTCTGGGATTGTGCTGGCCCACATGTCTGGGACATGCAGCTGTCCAAGGGCTGTGAAGTCAGCTGCCTGAATAACCCACTGCAAAAGCTTTCATAGGGTTTCCTACTTAGTACAAGATCTCATCAACTGATCCTCTGACCCAGTTAAAGCATAGTCACTGTGACGTTTTTCAGGGGGAGATGAAAAGTCCTCCAGAACTTTTAGCACTGACAATTTTGGTCTTCTCATAAACGTTTTCTTCACTTAAAATAGAGGTTTTGTTGGTAGAAAGAATTAATTAATTAAAGTTTAAAGGACTGTCAGGTGAAGTTTAATGGACAAAACTAGTGAATATTATTTTAAGGTGCTTTTCATAATAATCTCATTATCTGGCTCCTAATATTTACAGGGCTCTATAGCTCAGACTAATGGAATAAGTAGGACTCACATATGAAAATAATCACTCCTTCACAGTAACTGTATTTCGAACCTGGTAAAAATACTCTAGAAATAACATCTTAAATGTTTTTAATCTGTCATACATAAACATGATGTAACTTTAGTGCTATATTTTATACTAACATGCTCCCTTTATTCTTGCCAATCAAAATGACTCTCAACATTGTAACTCAAGCTTCGAAAGTCCGTATCCCATCTATTTGGAATTATTAACCTATTTATTCATGTGCAAAATGGGAAAATGAAATCAGAATATATATGTAAGTATACACGTATATCCATATTTTTACCAAAAGAACGATGAAATTTTTTTTTTTTTTTGAGGGCAGTGTAACTGGCCCTCATATGTGGGACCCGAACCGGGGCCGCTGTCCTCCCAAGCCAGCGCTTAACCACTGCGCCACTCAGCTGGCCCATGAATTTTTTTTAATTTGTTTTTTTGAAAAGTTTTATAGAATACCTATCGCTTCTACATAAAAAGAATTCATTAGTCACTTTTTTAAGGAAAACATTGCCCACTGTTTACTAAGGTATCTGAAAAGCCCTCCAGAAATTTTAGGAATGGCAGATGATCAATCACAGAAATGTGTTACTCAATAATCTTGAAAACCTGAGTTAAGATTTAAAATACTGAGTTCCTGATTCTCACTAGCCATATTTCAATGCTCAGGAGGACCATGTAGCTGGTGGCTACCCAAGTGATCTTAGCAGTTATAGACCCTTTCTATTATCTTAGAAAGATCTACTGTAGTGTTATTCTAGAATAAAACTAAAAACAGAGCAAATGAGAGAGCAACACCATAAGCTTTGCCTCCCTTACTTGCTAACTTTTGTGATAATTTGTATCTTTAGAGACCCGTCTAGGTACACGTACACACATATACACACCCTGAACACATATAAACATATCACTTTACTGTTTATAGTATGTTCTTCTTACAATAGTATAAAAAAGATAAAGTTAAGGAAACTGTCTGGTTTGGTAATGCACCCAAGCCAAGAAATTAGCATAAAAATTTCTAGTTGGACATATGCCTAGTGTGCTTGGAAGAAGCAAACACAAAACCACTTTGCATGAATTTATGTACCCTAACCCAGGCCAAAGGACTCCTACAGATAAACTGCTGAAGATGAGTGCAGCTAAGAAATCATGAACTGCGTTAGAAGCAAAGTTATCAGCAGAGAAAACAAAGAGTTGGATTGAGTCCCCACAACTTCAAAGAACAGAATGCACAAATAAAGAAAGAAAAATAAGTAAAAATAAAATTATTAAACACATACCACAAAAAGCACAATTACCAATACACCAGGCATATCTAAAAATGGAGCTCCTGAACTCATCTACAAATGAAAAACACACTGAAATTAAGAACTCAATAGAATAGTTAAGCAGCAGTAGAGACACGACTAAAGAGCACATTAGTGGATTTGAGTATAGATTTGAAGAAATAATGACAGTCCCCTAAACCCATGTTCTTCTCTTGCTCTGTCTTCAATCTCATTTCCACCTTCACAACCATGATTCTTGAGCCACTTTCTCACCTCCCTTCTCTCTTCTTAACATTCTTCCTTATATACCCATGACTATGTGGGACCTAAATATCCCAAGGTTCCTAGTGTCTTCCTAATTGCTACATCCAATAGAATCTTTTTAGCTTTTTTTTTTAAATTAAAGTTCATAGGGGTGACAACAGTTAGTAAAGATGCATAGGTTTCAAGAGTACAATTCTGTAATACATCATCTATATCTTTTAGACCTTATTTTGACCTCTCCTTCCTTACAATATCTTCCCTTGGCGTCCATGATTGTATCCTGCTGAATCTCTATTGACTCCCTGGCTCCCTTGTCTAAGCCTCCTTCATGGACTATCCTCAGGCCATCTGAAAAACATTGGTTTAATCCTTCCACTACGCACTCCAGATCTACTTGTAAAACAAGCAAAACTGGTAATGCCCAATGCTGTACCTTTAATTCAACGTCTTACTGGATATTGGCACATCAATATCTCAAGGAAACCTCAAATTCAAAGTATCCCAAACAGAACTCATTACCATTCATTACCTGTCATCATCCAAACCTGTTTCTTCTCTTGTAATCCTTATTTTGGTTCAGCAGCACCACTATTTGTCTAGTCTCCCAAGACAAAAACCTGTATTCATTGCTGACTTCTCCTTTTCCTTCACTAAATCAGTCCCCATCCTCTCCCCAAGCAGATCACTACAACTTGCTGACTTTCAAATAATTCTCAAATACATTTTGTTCTTTACCTCTACTGCTACTTTGCTGTGGTCCTATAATCATATCATAAAACATATCCTAATTGATCCCTTTGATCTCTCTATCTCCAGTCCTACAAACACCCTACACTTCCACAGTAATTCGATTTGCAGGTTATAAAGGTTACTTTAGAAAAAGCACTTATTGTCCTATATAATAACTGCTGCTTCTATACCTTTCTCCTTCATCAGGCTTTGAGTTCCTGTACTTGGGCAGTCCCAACACAAAGCCTGGAGCAAAGTATACCAAATGAATGAACCATGACCCTGGGGTTCCAGGAAAAAAGGACACTGGACAGATTGTGGGTGGGGGGTGGGGGGAGTAGTATAAAAAGACTGGAATTAAAATTGAGTAGGAGAAAATTTGCTGATTAAAATCATTTTTAGATATAGTGTTAGAAGAGAATATGACCAACTCATCATGCTGTACACTTTAACTATATATAATTTTATTTGTCAATAAAGCTGAAAAAGAAGAGAATATGAAAAAAAATCCAGAGCTTCTAGTAGAGGAGGATACAGTATAAGGCAAAAAACTATTTGAACTTGGAATAAGTAAAAATTAAAGATTAGCATTTCACCTTTAAATATCTTAACAATTATATTACTGTAATACAAGACCTACAAAATTTCATTTCATGCATCATGTATACTATTATTATTAGTCTCAATTTTTTATCACTGAGAAATTTATATGGCTGACATTAACAGAATAATTTGAAATGAAACAATTTGAAATAAAATGAAATGAAAAATGAGTGCTCTGAATTACAATATTTGTGCATTAATGAATATTGTTATTGAACTTCATTTAAGCTTTATACCTTTATTAAATAATTTAAGACATCATTTCAAAGAAATGAAAAAGTAAATATATTATCCCATCAATTCTCAAAATTTTACATATTATAGCCTGGTTTAGTAATTTTTCAAAACAATGGAGTTATCTGATTAACTGCTTTTTACACAATTCATTACACAAAGTAGCAACTAATTTTATTCAACATTTATGTGTCAGGCACTAAGACAAGTGATTTTGTCATGTATAATTCACAATTCATTCGCCCAAATTTGTGAGGGAAAGATAAGGGTGTGCATTACACATGGGTAGTACCAATTCCATATTTCAATAAATGTTTTTAATTCTTTTATTTATGTTTCTGAGTTAAAAATGTAATGCTAGAAATCAATATCAATATCTGTATGCAAAATAATACCCTGGTACAATAATCAGTTTCGTTGAACTTACAACAAACGTGCAACGAGAAAGAGTTCTTGGCCTTCTATGATGTGTAAATACCATCAATTTATTACCGGCACATAAAATGTCTTGTACCTTGTATCTGTTCTTGTAGTTTGTAATTATTTGTTACATAAAATTTCTTGTACTATAATATGTTAAAAAATAAATGCTAAAATTCCTTTATAATACAAAAAACAAGTACCTAAATATAAACAAATAAAAATCTGAAAAAACTAAAACAAAAGATTTTTTCCCCTGAAAGTTTGGGCCAAAAACACGGGTGTGCAATACATGGAAATATATGGTACATGTTTTGTCTACTATTAGCTCCACTTACCACATTAGGAAATTGAAGTTCAGATAAAAGAAGTATATTCTCCAAAATCACCAACCAGTCAAGGCAGCCTACCCTAAATATGGTGCTTGAAATGTTGCTATCCAGCTCCCTATAATTGGAAAGCAATCCCTACAAACCCACTGTAGCCTTAACTTTAATAAAACTGAAGCAAACAGATAGACAGGGGCAGTCTTCTTCTGAAAATACGGCACACAAGATGTCTTATGTAGCCATTTATTTTCTTACCTTGCATTTTCTTTTGGAGTAAGAGTGACATCGCCATCAGATGCAATATCAATCTCACAGTGCTCTGGCTGAATTCCTATACCAAAGAGCTGGATGTCCTGAGAAGTATCTGCACCCACCCTCGTATGGTCCTAGGAATAGAGTATTAAAGAAAGAAAAAACCCACACTTAAAGTCACTCAACAAATATTTATCATGATCAAGTTCAATAATACAACAGTAAATGCATGATAATATTACATGAATCAGACAGGAGATCTAAAATACCTGGAACATTATAAGTCAGAAGCTTACCTTAACACACTACACTTTTTAAAAAAGTTTAAACATGACGGAGTAAGATACCCTGATCAACAGTGATTAGATACTGCTTTAAAATATAAGGAAATTGGACTTCACAGAATACCTTGAGTTCCAATTTTAATTTGACAGCTTACTATTGATGTGACCCCAGGCAAGCCATTTCACTCTTCGAGCTTCAGTTTCTTTTTTCTCTTTTTTTTTTGCAAAACCAGGACAATGTTACCAATTTGCTTTATTTAACCCTCTGTCAGGCACAACTGATCTCACAGATTCATTGCACACAAATTTTCAAATATCTAACAGGTAAGTATCGCGACTCATTGCTTCTGTACCTTCCCCCTCTACTGTAACCTATCACCAGTCATGTTTGTGACTTAGGATTCATTGTGCCTATTTGAGATACTTTTTAAATTTTCTCAACAGATGTTTTTCTATAGTACTATCCTTTCAGACATTCCAGAAAGAGATTGTAAGTATTGTTTTATTATTGAAACTTAGTAACTAGGTATTTCATTTTCTAATTAATCTGAAAGATTCATTGCACCTGTTTATGGTAATATTTTTCCTTTGTAGGTTTTACCTTCTAAAATGGCTCAACCTCAAAGATTTTATAATCCAGATGACCTGAAAAATGCTGAAATATTGCTACAGATGTTCATGGAGTCTGATAATGATGAAAGTGAACTTGAATTTGAAGACAAAAGTGACACAGATGGTGAAGATCAAATTGAAGAACGAGACCAAAATTCTGACACTGAGCAAGAAAGTTCTCCTTCAGAAGTGATCGAGAAAGTAGTAATGAAGAAACAGATAAGTATTTTATTGGGAAAGATAAAATAACCATATGGAAAACAACTAAATTGTCACAGTATGTAAAACAGACCACAAAATATTTTAGTGTGTTCGCCAGGTGTCGTGGGATCTGCAAAACAGGCCAAAACTATTCTCGAATGTTGGAACTGTTTCATAAATAAAGAAATATTGGACATCATCGTTCAACATACAAATGAGTATATTGTAAAAATTCAGTCACAATACTCTCGTAAGAGAGATGCAAAATGTACAGACCATGTTGAAATGAAAGCATTTATAGGGCTGCTACATCTGGCAAGTGTATTGCACAGTAACAGGCAAAGCTTATGCTGAATTTAGGTAATAAACATATATTGTTTTGTGTACTTTGTGGCAAATTAAAATTTCATTCTGAATAAAAAAATAAGCATGCTTACACGTTATTTTCATTCATTGTCAATTTAAATAAATAAATGTCATACATGCATCTAGTCGATACATTGTGCCCGAACTCGTAACTTTTGCATTGTGCCCAATGCAGGGTTAACAGGATTGTTTTAAGGATCACCTGAGTTAACAGTGAAAATGCCTGGAAAACAGCAATATAAATTTAAGAACCATTAAAAGTAGTTTCATGGAAAGTCATATTCTAAAATATATCATTTAAAATGTTAAAAAGAGTGGTGCACCTATTACTAATATTACATACAGTAGTGAAGCTTGCCGGTTGTACAATGTACAGATTGGCCTGATTTTAAGGACCTCAAACCTCATACATATGTGGACTGTCACTCCTGGGGATTCAGTCCACTGCTCAGCCCCTTTGTTTTTTCTTTTACTCTAAAAATCATTTAATCACAATGATAACAATACTTTCCTATTCAACAGAGAAACTGTAAGGCCTGCTCTTCCAAAACTAAGATTTCAGAAAAAATTCCTTACCCCTTAATCATGTCCTGAACAGAGGTGTTAGTGGACTCTCAACAAGTCAGGGGCTATTTGTGCCATATTATGTCTCTGGAAAAGGTAGCATAGAAAAGATGACAGAAGACTGAGCTCTTTGCTTCAATTCTAGCTTATTCTCCACTGCATTTTGTACATTCACTAGGCAGATCTGAACAAGGTGCCTATCTAACCTTTCACAGGGAGGTAATTTCTCTGCTTTTAGAGATTTAGTGTGTAGATAATGTACACAATCTGCTTTCAAGTCCCTAGGTCCCTAATCCTTGACAGTTATTTAAATACATACATACATACACATATTTATATACCACCATAACTCAGAAATTGTTTATGATTAAAAATGCCCTCATGGTGAGCTGAGTGCCCTACGTCAGTTGGGGTACCCTATTTCAAACAGATGTCTTATTTCTCCCTTACAAAATAAGCCAGCATTTCTAAAAGTAGGGTCTGACATTCCACGAAGAAGGCACCGAAAGTGAAGAAAGCCCTTCTCCCTCCCAAAGCAGAAGCCAAAGCAAAGGCTTTGAAGGCAAAGAAAGCAATCCTGAAAGGCATCCACAGCCACAAAAAAGGAAGATCTGCACGTCACCCACCTTCCAAAGGCCCAAGACACTGCGGCTCCAAAGGCAGCCTAAATATCCTCAGAAGAGCACCCCCAGGAGAAAAAGCTTGACAATTATGCCATCATCAAGTTCCCCCTAACTACCGAGTCAGCCATGAGGAAGACAGAAGGCAACACACTTGTGTTCACTGTGGATGTCAAGGACAACAAGCACCAGATCAAACAGACTGGGAAGAAGCTCTATGACATGGACGTGGCCAAGGTCAACACCCTGATCAGGACTGATGGAGAGAAGAAGGCATATGTTTGGCTGGCTCCTGACTATGTTGCTTTGGATGTTGCCAACAAAATTGGAATTATCTCAACCGAGTCCAGCTAGCTAATTCTAAATATAAAATTCTTTCACTGTATATATGTTTATTTTGATTTCTGGTTGTGCTCTGCGGAGTCCATACTGTGGTATACACTCATACACAATAAATAATGGGGTTTAAGCAATAAATAAATAAATAAATAAATAAATAAATAAATAAAGTAGGGTCTGAGAACCTCTGGGGTCTCAGAGAATCAGTCAAGAGGCTCATGAAGTCAAAACTACTCAAATAAAACTACTGAGATATTATTTGCTTTGTGCTCTCATTTTATCAAAGGAACACTTGTACAGTGTTTCCAGAGGCTACATGATGTGTGATGTCGTGACTTTGAAGATAAATGGACTGGGTGTTTGCACAAGTTTGTATTATTTTTATTTATTTTCTATTTTTTTTGAGGGCAGTGTCACTGGCCCTCACATGTGGGACTGAACCAGGGCCGCTGACTTCCCTATCCAGTGCTTAACCACAGCGCCACTCGGCCGGCCCCACATGTTTGTATTTTTAAATGTTCTCAGCTCTAGTGTCTATTATAGTAAATATAGATGCTACAACTCAGATACATAAAAATGTTCTTTGGAGTCCTTCATACATTTCTAAAGGGTATAAATGGGTCCAGAAGCTAGACAGTTTGAGAACTGCTGCAATAAGCCATCCATCATGGTCAGTGGCATACCCTGAGGCCACAGTGCCAAGTCCAAAGGCCAGATCCCCACACTTGACAGTGATTATAGGACCAAAAGTTATTTCCTGTAGGTCTAGAAAAGATAGATAAGAAAGAACCCTAGCTGTCTAATCTACCACAAGAGTTTGTTCTAGCCTTATGCTGGTCTTGAAATCTCCTTAGAAATACTCTGAAACATAACTTTGACTCTCCAGCGCTTCTCAGGATCTTTGTGATGCAGTGTAGATATCCCCAGAATTCTTGTTCCCACAGCCAGGGATCGCCTTGACACCCTCACTTACCTACATGTGCTCCTCTGATGCCCCAACTGTACAGCCCAAGATAATACAAAATAGCTGGTTTTCATTCTCAATGGTGACCTGACTGTACAATGAACCCTCTTACTTTTAACAAGGGCTAAGCTGGATACAAAAAGCAAAATCATGGGAACAGGGATCCAGATTCAACTGGGAATGGTACACGAATGAATCAGGATTGCAGCTATGTATTTATATACCCTCTTACCTTTAAATAATAAACCAGAAGTTCATTGAGAGCAGGGTCTGCATTCAGGTTGACTAAGTAGCACTTGTCATCCCCCACCTTGATACCAGATGTCTCCAGGGAAATGCCCATGCTTTCAAGCTGTCGTTGTCTTTCCTGTGCAGACAAAAGCAGGGAACTCTATTTGTTGCTGTATTCACCAGATGTATCCATGGAAAGTGTAAGTCACTGTTTCTGGGGATAATGCCAATGAAATTACTCATTCCACTCAGCTCTACCAAGTTTACTTACAGCCTAAAATGTGTGACATCTTGCATCAGTGTTCTGGGTACACCAAGGGTGAACCAGACACCATCTTGCTCTTAAGGGGCTTACCATCCAGTAGAGGGGAAAGACCACAACTGGGATCCAGAGACAGCTCTGTGCCACTGGAGAGGAACAACATGCTGCGGGCTTCACAGGAGGAAGATGAGGATAGGTTAGGAGACCAGGAAGGCTTCAGGAACAGAATAGATTTGAGGTGGTTCTTGAAGCTTAAGAAGAATTTCAACAGGAAGAAATGAGGGAGTAGCCAGATAAGGGCAGGGTGTTGGGATGCAGGTGGGGGTGGGGGTGGGGACATAGGAAAGCATAGTATAGACTCTGGGCATCCTAGAAGATTCCAGGTGCCAAGAACCCTTAGCAAATGTGGGCAAGTGGTGGGAGGTGGGACTGGAAAAGCAGATTGGGTCCCTACTGCAGAGGGCCTTGCATTCATTCATTCATTCATTCATTCATTCAAGAAATAATTTATGTAACAGGTACTGATCTAGGGCCAAGAATACTACAGCGAATAAAATTAAGTTTTTTGTTTTTTTTTTGTTTTTTTTTTAAGATTTTATTGGGGAATCGGGGAAGGGGAACAGACAAGTTGCCGTCTTCTTGTTCTTCAGTTTAGTTGCGGAGGATGTTGCTTCACTGTTGGTATCGTCATTGCGCTCTTCCCGGATGAGGCAGATCAGTCACTGGCCTCTGGATGTCGCTCACCGCGGCTATCGGCAGCTCACTCTTGGCTGCCAGCCGCTCACGCTGGCTGCGGGCCACTCACTGTAGCCTATGGCAGCCCACTGCAGCAGGGGCTGCAGCCCACACCATCACCGGGGCTCGCACAGCCCAGCTCCCGGTGGAGCTGTTGTTAGCTGTAGAGGGCAGTGTCACTGGCCCTCATGTGGGATCCGAACCGGGGCCGCTGGCATCCCCAAACCAGCGCTTAACCAATGCGCCACTCGGCCGGCCCTAAAATTAAGTTTTTCATGAAAACTTACATTCTAGTGGAAACAGATAGACCATAAAAAAAAAAAGAGTAAATATATAGAATTTCCAATGTGGTTAAGTGCTATGGAAAAACATAAAGCAATGTGGGTCCACCGAGTAGCTCAGGGTTGGCTTAGAGAGCATGCTCTGAGCAATGGAGCCACCAGTTCGATTCCCACATGGGCCAGTGAATGCTGCGCCCTTGCTGAGCTGTTGCTGAGCTGCCAATAGGTGGCAGGATGGCTCCGTTGGTGTAACAACAAGATTGCCTGTTTAATGGTGGGCTATGCCCACCTGCAACTAAAGATTGAACTCGGCACCTTGAGCTGAGCTGCCACCCGGATGGCTCAGAGGATAGAGCATGCGCTCTTAACAACAAGGTTGCCCAGTTCAACTCCTGCATGGGATGGTGGCTACGCCCACCCACAACTAAGATTGAACACAGCACCTTGAGCTTAGAGGCCACGAGCTGCCAATGGGAAGTCAGATGGCGACTGGCGCCCTCCACAACAAAAACTGAAGAACAACAACTTGGCTGGACCCCTCCCCCAATTTCCCAACACTGCTCCCATCCCCTAATTCCCCAATAAAATCTTAAATAAAACAAAACAAAAAAAAAACATAAAGCAATGTAAGAGGAATAGGAAGTTAGGTGTGTGCATGCCTCTCTGTGTGTGTGTGTGTGTGTGTGTGTGTGTGTGCGTGCGTGCACGTGCATGCATGAGAGAAAGAATGATATCTACAATAAACATAAGCAAACAGTTGGACTACTGGGTTGTCAGAAAAGTCATGACAGATTTTTGCAACGAAAAACAGAAAAAAATACGTCATGACTTTTCCGACAACCCAACAGATCCCAGTTATTGCTTTCAAGCTATTTGATTGAGATGGTCTAATACTTCCAAGTGGTCAGTGAGCTTTAAAATGTTTATGAAATGCATTGTGTAGAGATTCATAAGACACACACTCATACACACATGCAGAATTAGTCCTTGTTTTATAGTTTATCTCAAGTAAAGTTCATACGGCATTGTCTAACAAGCTCAGAGAATCAAATACAGTGGGAAAACTCTGATGTGCTGTATATTACAAATTCTGTCAGTCAGGTAGCCATGTGCTATGCCAAGTGATCTAAAATCACAAAACAGGTTTTTGTTTAAATGTGAAAAGCAGGAAATATTAAAGATAATTCCTGTACCATGCCTGTTCAAATTCAGTGCTAACACTTCTAGCAAATATATACAAACCAAACGGTAGTTGATAAAGACACAAATTCAGCCCCTAAAACTGATCTTTACAGTCTCTAGTTCAGCAGAAACAGGTTCTCAAAGAACTTTTTAAGGATGACAAGTTACTGACGATACAGAAGAGAGAGCAAATGAAAAAGAATCACAATATTTTAGGTTTAAATTACCCAGCTACCTGTGCAATTTCTTCTGTTTTCCTTAGCTTCTCTTCCCAAGTCACTGTTAGTTCTTTTATCAGCTTTTCAGACTCTTCAAGCTTCTCTTTCAGTTCAGGAGCCTTCATAGCCTTTAAAATGAAACCAGAGCTATCTGATTTTCTAATTTTTTCCACTATTATAAATAAGACAATCATTTATTGTCCTCCTTAAGCAGCTATCAACAGTCTGTTGGAAGGAATTAAAGTCACACACTGTCAGGGTGCGTTTTAGACCTTTATTAATCAAGTGAAATATAAGAGGCAGATGGCTGCTACTATTTGAAGGAAAAAAAGAAATACTAGTGCCCTGAATTAAACTGATACAAATCATGACAGAGTAATTTTATCCATCATACTTAAATTTCACATTTAAAGACTTAAAAGAGGCTAAAATTCATCTTCAAAATAGAAAGTAAGAAAAAAGGTTACTTCAGCAGATTTCTTTTTCAATAAGACAGTGATCAATGCACATTGCCAACAAAGGTATTCCAGTTATATTAACCTACCAGGGAAAGTGAAGATTCTTCTCATTCAGTTTAAAATTTGAATCGGAGCCCTTTAAACTACTTTTCATACTGATGGTAATAGCTTAGCGTATTCATTATTCACTTGGAAGCAGGCATCTGATTAAAAGAGCAATAATTTCCCTCTAAGTTTGTTCAATGAGAATAACTAAGGGGTCTAAATACAGCCATATGCAGCTTGAAAATCTGGGGAGGCGTTTTCTTGGCAACAATATGTTTTGACAACCTACAATAACATGAGCCTCTCTAGAGTATAACCCTATGAACAAGAAAGATGGTAGAGCTGGGACAAGAAGCTGAAGTGACAATGATCTGGAGGCTAGCCAGGTATGCCAAGTCTCACAGTATTAATGTACCCTTAAGAGTGACATTCAGTGCTAGGGACGGGGGGTACACATGAACATTCTGGGTGAACCCTCTGTGGTTCTTCTCTCCTTCAGCCAGGCATTGTTCTAGCTAACTGGCCTCGAGTATATGGTCACAGTGAAAATGCAGATTCAGAGACGAGCGGAAAGATCATCCACCTTTAAACAAATTCCAGAAGCATTATACTTTCCTCCCCGGTCATGACTCTCTTCAAATGTTATCAGCATTTTGATTTTTCAGATGCTTTGCTATCCTTCTTGACATCAATTTAATTTTCTAAATTATGCTTGATGTACTGAATGATGATTATAATGATGTTACTCAAAATAAGAGTAAGATTTATTGAGCACTTGGGATGCACAAGGCATTGTGATAAGTGCCTTCGAGTATCAGTGTTGTACTAGGGGTCAGGGATGAAAAAAGTTAATAAAACACAGCTTCTTAAACTATAGGAGCTCACACTCTGGAAGAAGAGAAAGGCACATAAACAAAAATGATAATGCAACTGCCAAGATCACCAGTTAATGGAGTATTAAGATCCCTGGCTTCAGTCCCTTTTGCTTGTTTTATCTCCTGTTAATGACTTCTGTGATACGTCAATAAAAATTATTTAAACAGTGCCTAGTATGAACATGCTCAATAAATAATTGAGATTGCTATTCTTTTTTTCCACACTTAATACTCTCCCAACTGAAGTGGGGTCAGAAGAGGGTGGTGTGAAGGAATGTGAACTCAAAAGCCTTAGGTACACATCCAAGTCCTGGCATGTGGAAGGAAGCCTGTAACTTCACCTAAGGTACTTGGCCTCCATGTCAGTCATTACTTATTTCAAATGAGACAGCACCTCACCCGGTAACTTGCATAAAGCAACAGCTATTTGGAAGAGGGTGTGATTACTGAAGTGTGGATAAAGCCCAACGAAAGGTGGCAGTGATGCCAAATTACTGACTTTGTTTCCTCCCAGGAGCTGATATACATGAAAAAAATAGATTTCTGAATTATTCCTAATGTTTACTTATTCTTGATCATGCTTTCTTCCACGACTTAAGGAGGAGATGACACACAACTAACTTCTCTGTAAACTGCAAGGTCCTTTGGGAATATAGTCTACAGTGTTAATGAAAACAACATTATTGGTTCTTAAGATTTCACACTGGAAGAGATCTGTGCTCTCAAGGATCAACTGATTTATTGCAGCAAACAACCAGGCAGTAGCAGCAACTCAGTCTCAATTGTCCGCTTTCTTGACTGTAAGTTCTTAGGACAGAAGTCTTACATTACTCATGTTGTCTTCACAATGCTTCGCATGCAGTAGACACCAATTGACACCAAAATGTTGAACCACATGGAGATGACATAAAACTTCAAGCTAGCATGTCCTTACCACTCAGATATCACAAGCCAGAGTACTTCAACAACAGGGAGCACCAGCCTGATTTTCAATTTTGTAATTTATTCTAAAATTATAGTTGACTTACAATACCATATTAGTTTCTGGCATACGATGTAGTAATTTGACATTTATATACCCTATACAACTATCACTGCAATAAGTCTAGTACCTGTCACCATACATGCTTATTACAATATTACTGACAATATTCCCTGTGTTGTACATTACCTCAGCCTGCGAGAGCTGCTCTCTCAGTTTCTCGACTTCCTCCCGCAGTTCCCGGATGACTTTTGCATTGGGATCCTCATTTACAATGGCATGATTGACAATCCTTTTGGCTCGATCTGCATATCGTAATGTGGAGAGGGTTTCTTCGTAGTTGTCTGCTGCTGGGCTAATGGTGGCTATCATAGAGGTCTGACTGTTGCCCCCCAAATTGTCCTGAAAAATATTTCAAGTAGCATCTTAAGAAACAAGGCTCATTCCATGCACAACATGTATGATGAAAGCAGTAAACATGCATGTATGACATTATTCTCTGTGAAGAAAATGTTATGTGGAAATGGGTTTGTATTTCATAAATAATTTTATGGAAAAATGAAACGTGGTCTCTATATTAACAATGAATAATGCCCATCGAACAGCATTATAATGAAATAAATGGCAACAGAAGCCAGTTTTCATTTTGTGTTCCTAAGAATTAGGATAACAGTACAGTATTGTCAGGTGTTCATTGTATATTCAGTTAGCTTTGCACACTTTTCAGCTGTCACCTCTGACATAGCCAAGTTTTAGTTGGAAAAGAACACTGGAGCACTGAATTACCTTAAGAAGCCAAGTGAGGACTGAATCTCGATAAGGCACAAATTTGTTTTTACCCTTGCCAGCTGCCTGGTCAGCCAGCGATGATATAACCAACCCCAAGGTTGTGAGTGATCTGCCAAGAGAAAAATTTAAAAATTAGTTTTATGGAATGTTTATTTTGTTATTATAAAATAATAATCCTTACAGGTAATAAGTATAAAATATGCAAACAACAATGCCTTAAAGTTGATACAATCAAGTCTACATTAATTTGCCAAAAAGCTGAAAAAAACAAAAGTAACTCCGCTGATTTAAAAAACTAAATTCAGAATTCCCATAAGAATCTATTCTGGGGTCAGCTGAGTGGCACGTTGGTTAAGAGCTGGCTTGGGACACCAGTGGCCCCGGTTCGGGTCCCACATATGAGGGCCAGTGACACTGCCTTCTATAGCTAAGATGGTGAACAACAGCTCCACCTGGAGCTGGGCTGAGGTGAGTCCTCAGTGATGGCATAGCTGCAGCCCCTGCTGCAGTGGGCTGCCATAGGCTACAGTGAGTAGCTGGCAGCCAGCATGAGCGGCTGGCAGCCAGTGTGAGCTGCCAAGAGCTGCTGTGAGCGGCCATCCAGAGGCCAGTGACCGATCTGCCTCACCCGAGAAGAGCACAATGACAATACCAACATGGGTCAGTGAAGCAATGTCCTTCACAACTAGACTGAAGAACAAAAGGACAACTTGTCTGTTCCCCTTCCCTGGTTCCCCAATAAAATCTTTAAAAAAAAAAAGAATTTATTCTATTCAATCACAGAACCTGTGACATACATTGCGGAGCCTATAAATGTATATTTAAAAGATCACATTGGAGAATTTTAATTTACTCCAAATAATAAGTTACAAGTTTGAATCATTTACTCTTTAGATCTAGTCTGGCCCATTCTGGCCTGTGATTTTGTTTCCCAGAATAACCACGTAACTTGCAGAGTCCCCTTTTACTACATGTTATAAGGTATATACTGTTCATCTGCTCAAAGCTGTCAAGTTTATTTCATGTAGAGTTATTATAATTTACAAAAGGAAGTACCCAAGCAGAGGACAGCATACGGCTACTCTTCCAACCCCTGCTACTCAAAGAAGCATTGACATCACCTGAGAGCTGGTTAGAAACACAGATTCTCGGAAGTCCCCCCAGGTCTGCTTAATCAGAGCAAGCTAAAGGTATCTCCAGGCAATTCATATGCTTCTTAATCTTTACGAAGTCATGGCTGAATAAAGTGATAAATACATTTAGTTGTCAAGGCCTATGATTCTCACATGTGTTGTGGGACCTAATTAGGAATGCACACTCTCAGGCCCCACTCAAGAACTGCTGAATCAGAAACTTACGGCGGGATCCAGCAATCTGCACTTACACACACCCTCCAAATTCAGATGCAGCCTAGAGTTTGAGAACCACTGATCTAGGCTAATAAGCTCTCCCTGGTGGTTAATAAACATTCATTGCACCTGGAGAAAAGAGCACCACAGAGACAACAGATTTGTGGTATTGAGGGATGAAGGGCATCCTCTTGTGTCACAGTTAAGTTCCAATTGCTCTTCTAAGAGCAACTGCTCTCTAAAGTTGGATCCCAACTTTAGGAGTCAGAAAAGAGCAGCCTCAGGAGATGTCACAGGATTGCAAAGAAAGCTACATGATATCACAAAGAGAAAATGCTTTCAGAATACTTTTAAAAAGCAAATGTTACTACTTATTTATAAAAACAAGGAAGGGCACAAATCAGCAAGTGGCCAGAGGTTTGCAAGTAAAAGACTAAATAGCTTTATTTCAAATATTAACAAGAGATTTGAAACTGAGTTGAAAGGAGTAAAAGCATATTTCCCACAAACATAATTCCCCAAACATGACTCACCAAAAATCCACTGAAATACAAAGCAAATTCAAAAGGCAGAAAGTGAATGAGAATTTTGGTAACTAACAGCAATTACCACAAAGTGATATAAATATATACATATAACTGACAGACTTAAAAGTCAAACAAGTCCAACCCAAGACAAATGAAAACATATGTCCACACAAAAGCTAGTACATGAATTTTCATAGCAACATATGCACAACAACCAAAATGTGGCAACAACCCAAATATCTATCAAATGATGAAGGGGTGAATAAAATGTTATGTCCGTACAACAGAAAATTATTTGGCCATAAAAGTGGAATGAAGCTCTGATACATGTTACAACATGGATAAACCTTGAAAAATTATGCTAAGTGAAAGAAGCCTAACACAAAAGGCCATTGTCCTGGGTTGAACAATGCCCCTCTCCCCCAAATTCATGCCCACTAGAATCTCAGAATGTGACCTATGTGGAGGGAGGGTTCTAATCCAATGACGTATCTGAATAAGAAGGCCATGTGAAGACACACTGAGAGAACACCATGTGAAGATATGGACAGAGATTAGAGTGATGCATTCACAAGCCAAGGGATGCCAGCAACTGCTATAAGCTAGGATGAAGGCAGGGAATACATATTTCCTCTGAGCCCCCAGAGGGAACAAACCCTGTTGATCCCTTGATTTTGGACTTCAGGCCTCCAGAACTGTAAGAAAATACATTTTGCAACCCAGTTTGTGGTAATCTGTTATCAAAACACTAGGAAAAACTACAGCTACATATTATTTGATTCCAGTTATAGGAAATATCCCAAACAGGCAAATCTATAGACACTAATGTAGGGTTACCTAGAGCTGGGGTGAGGCCAATAAGGAATGATTTGGATTAATTTTTTTTTCTTTTAATTCAGAAAGTTCAAGCACTCCTCCCAAAGGTAACAACTTCAAGAAAGAAAACTGCATGTGTTATAAAACCAATAGAGAAAAGTAGTTCAACATAAAGCAAAAATACATTTCTTCTTTAATATAGAATATAGAGCATTTTTCACATTTTGCAACTATTGCAATAGAATTTTCTGTTGAAAACAATTCTTTGAACTATTCCAGATATTTTTTTTCTTTTCTTTTCTGCCAGTTCCTCCAACCTATATAGATTCCAACCTACCAGATTCCTGCCCTCAGGAATGGATAATGATGTGATATGAGTTATCTGTACACTGTAGGGTTTATTTTAACTATATTATTTTACCTATTTTTTCCAATGATTATTTTCTAAGATCGTAAGTACAATATTTATTAAACTTCATTACAGTTAGCTGTATACAGGTATACCTCAGAACTACTGAGGGTTCGGTTCCAAACCACCACAAAAAAGCAAGTATCATCAATAAAGTGAGTCATCATCTTTTTGCTGGTGGAGGGTCTTGCATTCAATTTGTAAAAGAAAAAATGCGACATCTGTGAAGCGCAATAAGTGAAGCACAATAAAAAGAGGTACGCGTGTATTATTTCTCTCTCCTTCTCCTTAGCTTGTGATCACCCTGCGGGCAGTGACTATTGTATTGCCATACATATTCCTCCATGCAATTACTGTACCTGGCTTACAGAGAACACTAAGTATTTGCAGAGTAGAATACGTATACTGAATAACAACATGGACCTCTTTCTAAAAAGGACTAATTCAATGGTGGTTTTTGTATGCTCTGTGTGTGCTGGCCCAATATCCATTTTCCCCTTTTCCTTACCAACAGAACCCTAATTTTATTGGAAAGCATGTGCCAGGCTAAAAATTCTACTTTCCAGGGTCCTTTGCAAATTGGGGAAGCCATGAAACACAGTTCTGGCCAATGAGATATAGGGAGACATTACTGGGCGGGACTTCCAAGGAAGCTAACATTCTCCTGATAGAAAAAGTACATTAAGCAGCTGACAGAAGCCGGTGGTCTTTCCCCCTCCTCCTTCCCTTCTTGCTTGGAACACAGATATGAATACAATGCCTGGAATGGCAGAGCCACCTGGAGGTCAATGAGGATGACACATGCACACACTAAGGTTAGCAGAGCTGTATGCCTGACAGCATTTCTAAGGTGCTGTTCTAGCTTCTGGACTTCTTGTGAAGGGAGAAAAATGAATGCATCATTTGGTTGTCACTGTAGCTGGTTCCTGCTGTTTACAGCAGAATGCCATACATGGCATTTAAAGAATTAGTGGAAAGATGATGAAATTCGTGGATTTGAGTTTAGTACTCTTCCCCAGGAAGTCTCTACTCAACAATAAAGGAGAAATGCAAAGAATATGTGTGGCAAAATATGGGGAAAAGACAGTGCCATCATCTGACAGGAAAGAAAACTATTATACCTATAGCATAGGCCTCATTTCCATTCATTATTGTTTTTTGGTGACTGATGGAAATTGTTCAACTCAAATAACATTCATTGAATGAGTATCATTCCCAATCTCACTTCCATCTCAACTGCTATGGTGTAATAATAAAGTATAGACTAACATTTCCAAAAACAAGTTCTTCTCGACATTTGTTCTAGAGATTTGGATTTACGTTATACCTAGAATTCTATAGTCAAATAAGTTCAGGGAATGTAAGTTATATGGGATTCATTACCTACCGCAGGACTTCTCAGAGCTTTGAGCACTGTCAATCTCCAAAGGAAGGTTTTACAAGTAGCCTTTCTCAAAATTATTTGTCCAGGGATCCTCTTCTTCCCAAAGCCACCTGAAGAACTAGTATTTCACAAAAATGCTTTTGGAAACACTGAGGCAACAAGGGCACATGCCCCAAAAGATGTGGCCACTCTACCCTAAGGAGCAGATTTTTGCTCCGTTTTTTATGAGTCTCTCATGTTAAATGTAAACACGTTTATTCAGGTCTTTTTTTTTTTCCACATACTTGGGCTCTACAAGGTACAAGTGGTAAACTAACAAGGACACCCACCCACCCTTACATAACGGACAGAAGGAGGCCATTTTTATTCTCCCTAGCTACAAGTTTATGTTTGGTTTTTCAGGCAATACCCATTTAAAGTGAGGTTTCCAAGAGGAAATGAACATGAGTCATGGAAATTACTCAAGAAAAAGAAAAGGAGGACTGAGTCATATGAAACATTAGAAACATTAAGCTTATAAGTTAGTACAACACAAATTATATAACAGAATCCCGGAAGTAATACGTTATTAACACATTTTTTGCGGGAAACGAGTAAACTCGTCATATAGCTCAAATGCCCGCTTACAAAGTGTTAATACCCCTAGAATAAGTTCAAGAAAGCACATTTTGGGAAATGTTTATTGGGTTGTTGGAAAAGTCATGACGCATTTTTGCAACGAAAAACAGAAAAAATATGTCATGACTTTTCCGACAATAGTATATACTTTATTATTAACCACAGTAATTGAAATGGAAGTGAGACTGGGAGTGATATTCAGTAGATGGACACTTTTATGTTTGCATTTAATGACTGGCCATCGCTGCGAATAAAATGGAACCATTTTCAATGACATTCTTTGGGACATTAGGGAGAATGTTCTATGATCTAAATGAGTTCTCAGGGCAGTTGAACCAGCCAGGCTCCAGAACAAAGGTTTCCTCATTCCACTCTCCACAGACAGGTGGAGCAGCAGACTGATTTTTCAGATGTGTTTCTCTGTGAAGATGATCTGCTGATGGCCTGTACCTATCAAGCCCCAAGTAGGCCATGGTGGTGAAGTCACATAGCACCTTAGCTCTCCAAATGAAGGAATAATGTTTACTTCAAAGGGCTTAAGGGCTTGAGGAGAGATGCAGCTCCTAAATCCACAGCCCATTAAGCAGACACTACTTTCCGTGTGACGTCCCTGACAGATCTGCTTAAGAGGATTATTAATGTACCACCAAAATAAGCCCCCAAAGGAGGCTGAGAGAAAGCTTAGGGAACAGTCAGAGATGTCTTTAATTTTAGGACTCAACTGGACACTGACTTTAAGGCTGAAAAAGCTATCTGTGCAAATCTCCTGCAGCAGTTTCAATTGTATTATTTTACTTTATTAGTACACATGGATGTAGAGCTTGCTATGTGCTGGGCACTGTCCTAAAAGGTCAACAAGGGTTAGTGATCCTGACACATCAAGGCCAGACTCTAAATTCCTGTAAATTCATAGCACAGAATTTCCAGTGTTTTCCCGTGAGTCCAGCCAGCAGGCAAAGAGCTGGCAGGGTTCAGCACCAGTAAACAAGTCTCCAGGGTGAGTGACAATCTTTTCTTTGGTACCGGCTCCCTCACATTCCCATTTCTGCTTTCACATCCTGGTTTCTGAGCTCATTTCGGAACGCAGAGCTGTAGTGCCAGCCTGGGTTCCTATAACGCTTTGTCATGAAATCTAGCAAAATCCTTTGTTATCAGAGCAGGACACAGGATGACTGAAGATTAACTCCCTAGAGCAGCAGCCTTTGCAGTGAGTGTAGCTGTGTCCACCTGATGAGTGGGGGGTGGAGGGCGATATTTTACTTCTAATTTTAAACTTTTGTATACTAAGGTTATATTGTACTAACATGATTTTAAAATGCAAGCTGCACAAACATGTTCCTGAGTATGTTACCTCTTGTCACTTCTGTCCTAAACAAAACCTCAAGTTATATGTCTCAAAACCTCAAGTCATATGTCTCAACAGAAAAATATTACAAGTACAAACTAAACTACTTTCTGCTGACCTTGAAATAAAGATTATGATTATGCTATTTATACAAATTATAAAAACAATAATGACAACAATATTTATTCAGTGCATATTGCATGCCATGCATTGTTCTAATTAAGCACATTATGGGCATTTAATCCCCAACAGTTCTTGCAGGTAGGTGCCATTATTATCACCATTTTACAGATGAGAAAATGAAGCACAGAGAGGTGTCATCACTTGCCCATGATATATACTCATATACCTAGAAAGTGGGGGAGGCGGCATGGCCTGAGTGCACCCTCTTAAGTGCAAGCTCTGCCGCCTCTCGTGCTGAAAGGCAGGGCAACTTCTTCTCATGTGTACCAGGAACCATCTGGGATCCCGTACTGCGGAATGGACAGGTCCTTCGTTCTCTGCGCCTTTGCGGCATGCTCCATGTGGAGTGCCTGTATCTCCCTCATCTCCCTGGAAAACTCCTACATGTCCTGCACCACTGCACTCTTTCAGCCTTCGCCACATCACTGGGCACACTGCAGGCACCCATGGCAAATAATGAGACTGCAGAATAGCAGAGATTCAATAACTGCTCAATTTTGTTTTTTGAGGTATTGATGTTTAAACAGTACCAGCTTTAAAAAGGGATTCAAAGCAGATTTTCTCTTCAGAGTAAGCTCCCAGAGTTAATTTAATACATGATTTGATTTACAAAATTGTGATTTGCATGGATCTAAGACTACATCACCTACAGTGACACACTAAATGTTTGTACAATGCTTGTGTGGGGCTGCACCATATGGCTTTACTTAAATGAACTTGACGCATCTCAGTAGAGTCAAGCTGTTTTCCCTCGACCCAGTTTACTAAAGTGGCATAGAATCTGAACGACCTCTGATCAGAGTCACCTGACCCCTTAGGTTGCAGCAAGTACCCCCAGACACACAAAGTTGGATGTGATGCTCCAGGTGAGCACCCACCACCTTACTTGTTTATGTTGCTGCCTTCTTTCAGTCGCTCTCCTGCAGCTCCTGTTTTAGACACTCTTTCGCTACCAGCCAGGTCTACCAAGCTGACCTTACTGACTTTCTCTCCAGAGTTCTAGTTATAGGAAAAAAAAGAGAAACAACATACATGAATGCAAACACCACACAGATGTCTACACATATGTCAGCACTGTAACTGAGAGCGACCTCAGTAACCACCTGCTCGCTGCAACAAGGCAAACTTCTCAGCAAGATTTTACATGGTGAGAAGAGTTCTTTGCATTACCGATTTTGGAGCAAAAATTTTAATTGGTGTGGTAATGTAGCATTTAGCTTTGCAGCTGGGTAGGAGGTACACTCGGCTTTCCAGAACACAGTTAGAAAGCTGGAGATTTTATGTGCCTGTGAGGAAATACCAGGACATGAGGATTCCTGTGCATTCAGGTCAAATCCCTTTTCATTTGAGAAAATGTTCTTTATGCTAAATGTTGTGGTTTCCTCTTTAATATCCCTTAATGGCTATGAGGTAGACTGTTGTTTAAGGGGAATTTCAGTAGGAAAAGATACATATTAAAAGTTGTATGGTAACATGATTAATCATGCCTTGGGGAGTGCACACAAGAAATCCAGTATTTTTAAAAAAGTTATATATTAAGGAAGACCCAAGAAATTCAATGATTTAAGCCAAGTAGCTCATCTAGAAAGTAAAAGAGCAGGCATAAAATTCTCAGCAGCTGAACCCAACCATGAAACACGTCACCCCTGCAGATATTTTGAGGTTTTTATACTGCCACCAAAGGATCTGCCCAGTCCCTCACCCCAGATTGCAAGTCATAAAGTGTCTGTGTGATGAGGATGTTGAACACGGCATGGGAGCGGCTACTTTCTTCATTCATGTTGGTTGCTGCTACCGTCCGAGACTTATTTCCCTCAGACATCAGTGACTCAATATCCTAGAGGCAAAGTATAAGGAAAATATTATAAGCAAAAACATAGGAACACAGTCCTAACCATCAGGTATATGTATTAATTATGAACTCTGACACATTCGTCACCGCCTTCCCATAAAAACCTCCCTGTCTTTCCTCCATCAAGCATGTTTAGGCTTTTACCTCCCTCAGCGCTTTCTATAGTGTGTCAAATGTTTCCTCCATTCTTCCCAACCTGCAAGTGTCTTCTTTCTCTGTTAAGTGCTTATTTTTTTCCTTTGTAAGTTACCAGGGGAGAAAAGGGTTAATATTTATTGAGTACTCCAGACACTCTATGACAGTAGTTACCTTAATTTATTTTAATTCTCTGGGCTTAACAACTCTGTGTAGCTATCTGTTGCTCACTTACTTGCCTCCCCTCCTCCAACACTGCGGGTTTGCCAAAGACAGGAAATTTTCCTTATTCACCTCGGTACACCTGTCTTAGAACACCTGAAACCTATGGGCTCTTATACGATATTTGATGAATGAACCTTATAAAAGAAGTATTTTATTGATTTCACATACAACGACCCTGAAGTTCACTGAAGTCAAATAACTTTCCCCATACCTAGGAAGAGGCAGAGCTGGGACACAAATCACAAGCTCCCTGGTTCAGCCTAAAGTGACAGGATGAGATGGGCACTGACCCCAACCACACCGAGCTACAAACCAGTGCTGACTTGGCACCTTTATGCCAGAGAGTCTCCATTTATTTCAGAATCTAAGTTAAGTGTTTTTAGAGTGATGACTACACTCTATTTCTGGTTTAAGCAATACTAAAAATGTTTTCATTTTTTTTTTTTAATTTTTTTTTTTTTTTTAGGCTGAGCCCTCCTGCCACCTGTTGGCAGCTCAACGGCAGCTCAGTTCGGGCTGGGCATCGAACTGCTGTTGCTCAGAGCTCAGCTCGCACTCTTTTTTTTTTTTTTTTTGAGGGCAGTGTCACTGGCCCTCACATGTGGTACCGAACCGGGGCCGCTGGCTTCCCAAGCCAGCGCTTAACCACCACACCACTCGGCCGGCCGGCCCTCTTCATTTATTTTTTAATTAAAAGATCTTTTTTAATTTTCAGTTACAGTTGACATACAATGTTGTATTAGTTTCAGGTGTACAACACAATGATTAGACATTTATATAACTTATGAAGTGACCACTCCAATGAGTCTAATACCCATCTGAAAAAAAAGTCTTCATTTAAATGGCTACAAAAAGTTACCTCACAGATTAATTTTAGTCATACCAGTCTGAGGTGATGATGGGACACACATACTGCACAACTAAGTATACAGGTGTATTCACTCTTTCATTCTTTGGCATTCTTCAGCAACAGATAGCAGTTTGTTTTATGAGATTTCCAAAGCAATGACAATAGAAACAAGGGCAAAACATCAGGTCAGAAGGGAAAAAAGGCATAAAAATCAAGGAGTAGGAAAATGAAACAGGTCAATCAATGGAGATAGGATCGATTCAGAAAAACATAAGAAACAGAGGAATGGAAAGTAATGGAAATGAAAGCAGGGGACCCTGTCAAAAAGAGAGTGTTGAGTTAACTACCAAATGTTTACAATTGTCCAGATTTGTCTAGAACAGGCGTCGGCAAATCTTTGAGACAGAAGAGCCAATCCTGTCCCTCACAGCAATTTAAAAATCATTTGAGAGCCATAAAACAAATGAAATCACCCTTATGTGAATAATGTCCTTTAAAAACTTTATAAATGAAACTATGACAGTATTATTTTCATTTTCAATTTTACTTCAGAGCCACATGTTACGTACCCAAAGAGCCGCATGTGGCTCACAAGCCACGGTTTGCTGACCCCTGGTCTAGAAGGACATCAATGTCAACTTGAAGGAGAACAGTTTCAACAGAGTGGTATTAATGAAAATATTCAGTGAGTGCAAAACGGAATGGCCTCTTACCGCACTGTGAAACCTTCATAACAAAGCAGGTTCAAGGGTGTGATTAAAAGGCCCTTTTTTTCTGGGTTTCAGAGATCATGAATGGTATCAATATGCTATAAAACATTCACATAAAAATATATTCAACATCACTTACACACTTTGACTTACTGCCAGTTGTTTAATGACATTTAAAAAAAAACAAACAAAAAAACCCACTTACCTCAAAACTAGTGACAGCCAGCTGAGATAAGCCATCTACATATGGTCCCAAAACTTTATGCTCACGAACTTTAAGAGACTGTCTACTCCTTTGGAAAGAAAAACGAATGAATGAATCAGACCAAACTTGGAGGCTTTTCTTTCTTTTTAAATACTCATAAACCAAGACTATAGTATCAAAAGAATTTTTTTAATGATCAAAAAAATACCCCAGAAATAAAATATCATACTTTAGATTATCAAAATAGCATTTATTAGGAGGAATGTCTTTTATACTCTACTCTGATTTCTATTTAAAGTAACTTACTATGTAAAAACTTCTATCTCTACTCCCAAACTAAACAGCCAGCACACAGAACACTAAGTTAGGCCAACTTGCTTTAGTAAACAAACTTCAGTTTTTACATAGCAGGAAAAAGAAAACAAAGCAAAGAACATGGCACAACTGAATTTAACCTGAAGGCTATTTTATAAATAAACACATTCTCAGTATATAATATTTTAAAGTTTTTAACAAGTAGTGAATAATATTAAAGTGTTTTACTTTTAATTTACTTTTTCAAGTCTGTATAGATTTATGCTGCTTCTATGTTGACAATTTTTTACAGAAAGTGATATTATAGTATAGCAGCTGTTTGCAGTTACTGATATTTCTCTTACATTTAAAACTGGCTCTGCTGGTGAAGATTTTAGGACTCTTGAAGTTTTAAATGGCAAACCATTTGAATAGCTTATCAACAGATAATTGAGATTAAAAGCAAAACTATATATATATTATGACCATATTGTATACGTCATCATTTTTCATGGCAAAAGATATTAATCACCTTTCAAATCAAGAGTGAATACTTGGCATCACTCAAGTATGGAAAAAAGGAGCTAAGAACCACTGAATGCTTCCCAAAGTCGTGGCACTGTTCCCTAAGAACTTACGAGTTATCCCACTTAATCTTAGAACAACCCTACAAAGTAGGTTTTATTAACTTTATCGTCAGGATGAAAATTCAGCATGACAATAAGCAATTCTGTTGCATTCTAAACAGGGCCAACCAAAGGCATGTCTGTGATGCATATGGATCCAGGCCTCAGCTCACTCTGCCTGCACAACCAGTCTGTCATGCTATTCGTGGGCAAGAAGTAGTAAACCTAGCACAATAGCAGGTGCTTACGATGGGGTCTGACATCTGGAATTCCTGTACACTGCTGCTGGGAGTGTACACTGGGCACAACCACTTTGGAAAACAGTTTGGCAGTACCCAATAAAGCTTCAGTATTTGTGACCCAGAGTTCTTCCCATGGTTGTTCCCTAGAAACTCCTGCATTGAAAACCAGAACTGTCTATACAAGAAGCACTGTAGTGGTAAAAAGTGAAAGCCATGCAAATGACAGGAGATGGAATAAATTATGGTATTATCATACAATGGAATATTAGAGAGCAGTAAAATTTAATGCATTATTAATTACTCCATATAGCAGAAAGAATGATTCATTGAGGGGTAAAAGAGCAAGTTATCAAAGAACACATATACTATGCTGCCACTTACAAAGTTGAAAATCATGCAAAATTATGTCTAAACTCTAAAGAGGAGGAAGATAATGCGAAACATAAAATTCATAATAATAGTTACCTTGAAGAGAAATAGGGGATGGAATGGGATCCAAGAGAAACATAAAGGGGGCTTCAAAAACAACTGGTCATGTTCCATTTGTTAAGCCAAATGGTGAATATGGCAGTCACTGATTTTATTACTCTTTACACCTTACATGTATTATAAATGTTCTATCATATGCATTAAATAGTTCATAACTTTAAAGTAAATACAAACATTTCCTATGATTGGGTCACTTCCTCACCATCCATAATTTGATCTTTTACCTTTGATTATAGAGCTGTTAAAAGCACTTAAAATATTTTTAATAATATGAGAAAGTGTTCATTATGTTACACAGAAAATTCACTATATTGAATTGTATTTAGAGAATGACCTCAACACACACACACACCCCCAATAAATTTGAAACATGGAATCAAAATGCATTGAAGTATTAAGAGTGTTTATTTTTGAGTGGTGAGATTATAGGTCATTTTTATTTCTTCTTTCATTTTGCCTATTTTCTAAAATTTCTATAAATACATATTATTTTAAATCAGTAAAAAAATTATCACCCTAATAAACTTCAATTAAAAAAGAAAAAAGTTTTAATAAAAAAAAAAAAGTAAATGGCTCTCTCCTTCTATAAATCAAACTCATCTGTTTTTTAATCACCTAGCTTTTAAAAAATTCAGTTGTCTGGGTTTTCCCCTGGGCCTACTGAATCCTAGTGTCTGTGGGTGGGACTCAGGCCATTGTATCCTTAAAAAGCTCTCCACATGATTCCAATGCAGACACAGCCCAGGAAGAGAACAACTTGCCTAGGCTGGGTCGTTTCAATGCTTCAACGACTTTATCTCCAATTTAGAAGTGCTGCTTTCCGAAATAAATGGAAGGACCAATGGGTCATTTTTACTTAATTTTAATGAACCATGGTGGCAAAATAATACTGATAAAACATCTTTCTAAGTGGCATCTAGAAGCCACATTATACATGAATATAAGATAAACTATGGACACCGGGTATACCAACAGGCTTTGAGAGCTGATGATTTCTCAGTAAATGAAGTGATACCAGAGTAGTGACCACAGGATCAAATAAATATATTAACTTGCAATTTCAATTTTAGGATCATTTAAAATTATTACCCTTAGTACAAGCTTAATTTTAACCACTAACTTACCCTTTGGGGTCTAAAAGATCCCGAACTTTCTCATTATAAATTTCCATATAGGATACTTCAACTTTAAAGGTCTGTGACTCATTTTGCTCCAGGGAGATTCTTTTAAATAAAGCACAGCAGAGCCTGGGAATGAGGCCTAGCTGCTCAGCGTTGCCCATCATGGAAAAGGATTTTCCTGAGCCTGGAGAGGAACAAGCAGAAAAAAAGTAGGATAGAAGAGTAAGCAAAATGTAATTCTTCAACCATACAAGATTTCTACATGTGTCAGCCAAGGTCACACAGCAGAATGGCAAACCTGGCCCTCGGACTGCTTCTTTCACACTCACGGCCTCCAGGCTGCCCCTCATTGTGGGATCCAGGGGCACCTCATTTGAGGTGGATATGTACAAATATAACCACTAAAGATAGTAGGTATAGTAAATATCATTGTCAAGTAACATTAACAGTATTTAAACCCAAAATATTTGTTTGTGCTTTGATATATATATTCTCTCTTCTGAGTCTCCCAGTTGTCCCATCATGTGACTACAGCAGTGTTGTTACGATTTATTGATTTATTCCATCTTTATAGTTGGTGGCTTAGCGAGTTCATGGCTAAGACACTCGTATGTTTTTGTTTTGCTTGTTTCAACCAACTGTGCCAAAAGCCTAGGTTTAGTAATCTATCTATCATCACCTTGTACCCTAGTGAAAGTCCTCTGTATAGGACGATGCTCAGTTTTTTTTAATAGGTTTTTACTATAACATTTATACTGAGAAACTGGTAATTTTTTTTCTAGTTCAAATACAGGTTAAAACTATAAATTAGGAAAATGACATTTACTAGTTTGAAACTAGCTTTGCTCATTAACAATGAAAGTACTCAATTACCAAAATTGTTGAATCGTCAAAAATAGGGTTACTTTTGATCACCTAATTCAGTTAAACCCACAAAGTCAGAGGCATTTTTCTGTTGCTTCCTAAAGTGTTTTCTAGGTCTATGTTTTAAGAAATACACATTTAATCATTGGCTATAAATAAAAGCAGCTACTTACCTGTCTGTCCATATGCAAAAATACAAGCATTATAACCTTGAAAGGCTTTTTCAAGAATTCCTTCCCCAAGGCACTTGAAAACCACTTCTTGACCTAAAAAAATAATAAAAAAATTTTCTTAACATATTTGTATTAATAACTGAGTCAGAGTTACCAGCATTTTCTCAATCCAAAAAGATGTTAAAAGTGTACTGCATGCCTAGTATGTGTAGGGCTAAGTATTAAGAGCTTAATGTTTGCAATTTTATTTTCTCTTCTAAACTAACCTGGATCAATTTATGATTCTACCCCATGCTTCCTTCTAAGACATTTCTCTAGGCATTCAAGTTTCCTTTCCATTGTCATTAGGCCATGTGGAAGCATCATTTAAATTTAGTTTAGTTTCTTCATATGAGTTAGTATTAAAACATCATTAAATATGAACTGTCTGGGCTGGCTGAGTGGCTCGTTGGTTAAGAGTTGGTTTGAGAGTGCGAGCTCTGAGCAGAAGGACCACCGGTTTGGATCCCACATGGGGGCCAGTGACACTGCACCCTCTACAGCTAAGATGGTGAACAACAGCTCAACCTGGAGCTGGTATGTCATGAGTCACCAGCAAAGGTGTAGGCTGTATTGGGGCTGCCGTGAGCTACAGTGAGCAGCCGGCAGCTGGTGTGAGCTGCCGTGAGCCGCTGTGAGCGGCCATCCAAAGGCAGGTAACCAACTGCCTCACTGGAGAAGAGTACAATGATCATAATACCAACACATGGGCCAATGAAGTGACGTCCTCCACAACTAGACTGAAGAACAAAAGGACAGCAACTTGTCTGTTCCCCTTCTCCGATTCTCCAACACTGTTTCCCTCCCCCAATTTCCCAATGAAATCTTTAAAAAAAAAAAAAAATATTCTGAGCTACTAGACCGAATTAAAATTAAAACATATTTAAAAAAAACGAAAAACATGAGCTGTCTGATTTCCTCCTCTGGATTCTAGCTTCCAATGAGCAGGAACCGTCACACATGTCTTGGTATGTGAATGCACTCTGCATCCAGCACGGTGCTAAGTACCTGCCAGGTGCTGAGAAACTACCTAGTGCTGGTGAAGGTTAGGTATGTTGAACACAGGCATCTCTCACCTGTGTTCTCATGGGGGATTCAGAGACAAGTTCTCCTCTAAGAGCCTGTCTACAATAGCTTACTGCAGCAGCTCTTGGGGGTCTTCTGTCATGTACTATATATATTATGGCAGCATCTTACCAGTAAAAGTATGAAAATCTTTTTAAATACTTATGGTGGCACTTACTACCCTTTGAAATTAGTGACATTCATTTCACATCATTAAGATAATTAAAATGATATTCTTTTTCTGCTGTGCTCTTAAGAGTCCTTAGAATGTTCACTATTACAGCACTTGCAGAAACTACTGGTTTAAGTACCTCTTTCCTCCCCTGGAATGAGAACTACCTGATTGATGTCAGAGACTATAATCTGTTTATCTTTGTAATCCTGATGCCTAGTACAAAATGCTTAATAAAATGTTGAAAGAATGAGTCTGTTGAACCTTTTTATCCTACATGACAATTCCTTTTACATCTGGAAATAATGCAACATAACATAAGCTTTTGGGTGTGTTTTTTTCTTTTCTGCAAAATTGGATCTGAGTTTAGCAATCACTTGTTATGCTGTGATCTAACATGGATGGAGAATGGGATACCTAAAAATGTGTAAATATGGAACAAGAAATAATATTTTCAATCATTAGATTGGCAAAAAAAAAAATTTGTACAACATCAAATGCAGCTGAATTAAGGAAACAAGTACTTTCATAAGCTGCTGGTGGGAGAATAAACAAATGCAGCCATTCTTGAAGGAAAACCTCACAGCACCTCCAAAAGGGAATATGCCCACACTCTCAGACCCACTCTGAGGCTTCCACCCTCGAGACACACTATACATCAAGGGACTCTTGTAAAGGATGTTCATGCTGCATTATTTATAATACTGTAAGGTGGAATCAAGTTAAATGCTCATTAGTGAGTGGATAATAAACTGTGACTATTTTATACAATGGAATATTACAGGTTATGTGAAAGAAAAAACACAGAAAACAAATATATGTGTATAAACAATGCTAGAATTCAAAAACACTGTCCAGCAAAAAAAAAAAGTCATGTTTGGACTGTACATATAATGTAAAAACTTATGTAAAATAGTGTGTGTGTGTGTGTGTGTGTGTGTGAGAGAGAGAGAGAGAGAGAGAAAGAGAGAGAGAGAGAGAGACACACACACACACACACACACACACACCTGTGGGTGCTAAAGTAAAAAAGAAAAAATTGATCGGAAGAACATAATATACCAAATTTATAAACCTTATTTCTCTATTTCTGACTTCTACCACCTAGCACAGAGCCTGGTACCTAACCGGTATTACAACACATGTTGGCGGAATATGTATTTTTTTTTTTAAACAACCAGTGCAACTGTAAGAGGCTTTCCTAACAAACAGGTTTTTTGAGAAGACTACCTAAAGGTGTGTGTGTGTGCATGCATACACACATATACTCTGAGGAGAATGAGGTATTGGCAAAATTATTATCCACTAAACATTCACAATTGCTTTTCTGCTAGTTATGAGAGTCTTGTGCTCACTAAGAAAATATCTGACCCATCCTGTTGATGACATTTCATACACATCAGTATTTTTTCTCACACATTTTCTCAAAGGACCTTTCCTATTCCACATGTGTTCTCAACGCCCATGCCAAGAGGCAGGCCTTCAATCTGGAGCTGAGCCCTGTAGTGGAGAAGGTCAGGAATTAAACACAGCCTGTGCTCAGGCTTATGAGATGGATCGTGTTCCTCAGCCAGACCCAAGTGCCATCAGAAGGCATTCTAAAAGCATCGCTTTCTTGGCACAAGCAGATGAATGAAGCAATCATGTTTGATCCTCCACACTGGTTAACCAGCCCCCAGGAAGGGAGTGGGGTGAGGGTGGGGACAAGATGCTTTAAGACTTGGCTAGGTCAAACATCCTGACCGTAATTCATGATTTCAATTCATATTTAGTAACTTGAAAAAAAGCACGAGCTTAAGTTAATAAAAGGAATCGACAGCAGAGAAGCACCATGGTGAAAGAGCTTTGACCATGCCTACACAGAGCCTGAAGTTATTAGCCAATCAAGAACTGATATCTTCCTGGAGCTGTGCAATGGAATACTTCTGGTTTCTGCTCCTGATGCTGAGAAGGCTGGGATAATGAGGAATTATTTTCTCGATGTTCTTTCAAGGGCAAATCACAATGTTTCCTTTTCCTTGGTAGGAATGGCCTTTTAAACCAAAGATCATTAATTGGAAAAAAACAAGCAAGAATGCTATAGAGCTACATGAAATCGGTTTGTGACACATCCAGTTATAAAAACAAACAAACCCAGGATTTGTATACTAAAATTACACAAAAAATAAACCCAATGATCAAAGGATTCTTCAGGATATAAAAATATGAGAATAAATTTCAGAGGGCCGGCCGAGTGGCTCAGTTGGTTAAGAGCTCGCTCAAGAGTGCGAGCTGAGCTCTGAGCAACAGCTGTTCGAGGCCAGCCCGAGCTGAGTTGCCGTTGAGCACCCAACAGGTGGCAGGATGGCTCAGCTAAAAAAAAAAAAAAAAAAAAAAAAAAAAAAAAATAAGCAGAGAATAAATTTCAGTTTAGCCTATGTCCAAATTATTGCAAACACTAAATAGGATATGAATTGACTTACTAAATTTGTATAATTTTATTATTTATGTTACTGAAAAGAAAATTTTTATTAACTGCCCTGTTTGAAATGCATTTTACATATTTTATATCATTGAATCCTTGTAATACCCAGATATGATAGGAATGGACTATGATCCATAGGAGACTGGGGCACTGAAAGAGTAAGCCATTTGCCCAAGGTCTCATCACTAGTGAGTGGCAGGGCCTGGATCTCTGCATTGGCTCCCAAATGTTAAGGCTGATGCCCATCCATAATCAGTGACTCGTGCTGTGTGACACTGGGAATCAGGTGCTCCCTTCTCTGGTCTTCTTGGTATTATCTACACTTTCCCAAAACTCATCACACTGCGCTACATTTTTCTCTACCATAACACTGTGAACTCCTTTGAAAACAGGGGATGTTTCATTTTAGCAGAGAGCCTGGCAACACAGTACGTACTCTTACTGCATTATTTCTATTGTTGACACTGCTATTCTCAGATTAATGTATATTTAATTGGGGGCCTCTTTTCTCATTAGTTATGACTGAGGCATCAAAACACTGTTCATTGAACTTAAAGAAAAACGTTTAATTGTATTAGAGGTTACACTTTGGTCAAAGTATGACTGTTTTTGAAATTCTAATGAGTCCCTAAAGACTATACAATAGTCTTTGTTAAATAAGGCACTGGGGATGTTAACAGACTTGTCAACATGATATGTATCATTAACTGGATAATTCTTATAAAAATCAGATTACACTTTCACTGACACCCACAATAACCTCCTGAACTTTGAAACAAAATATATGTGCAGGCTGGCCCAGTGGCACATTGGTTTAGAGTAGGCTTGGGACACCAGCTCTGAGCAGCAGGGCCCCGGTTTGGATTCCCACATAGGGCCAGTGACTCTGCGCCCTCTACAGCTAAGATGGTGAACAACAGCTCCACCTGGAACTGGGCTGCCTTGGGTCCATGGCAACGGGCGTAGGCGGCAGTCCCAGCTGCAGTGGGCTGCTATGAGCTACCGTGAGGGGCTGGCAGCCAGCGTGAGTGCTGTTAGCCACAGTGAGCAGCCAGCGAGCGACTGCCTCATCCGGGAAGAGCACAATGATAATACCAACATGGGCCAGTGAAGTAACGTCCTCCACAACTAGACTGAAGAACAAAAGGACAGCAACTTGTCTGTTCCCCTTCCCTGATTCCCCAACGCTATTCCCCTCCCCCAATTCCCCAATAAAATCTTAAAAAAAAAAAATGTGACTGAAAAAAATTAACTAGTCTCTCTGATTTCCACTAAATATATACATATGCTTTCCAAAAAAATCAAGCTCTTTTAGTTGGGTATTTACAATTACATCTGACAGACAGAATATAATTCAGGTTTACTATATTTAATAAAATTTTAGTTATAACTAAAAAAGGAAAATTCTGGGAAACACAAACAGGAATGTGAAAAAAGTAGAAAACAATTAGTCTGTGTTTCTGTAAAGAACTTGTCTTCTTTCCATCCTTAAATAACTATATTGAAGCACAATTTATAAAAGGATAAATACAAAGAACTATTGTCAGGTTCATGTATTTTACAAATCTAAGACTGGTTTCTAGAGAGACTGGAATACATTTTACATGGCTTCATGCCTCAAGGGAAATTTGTTCTGTTTTAAGACAAGAAATAATGAACACTTCCCACCTCTGCAAAGATACATCAACCTAAACATTCTTTTATAGCTGCTTAGCTTTGCATGGTATATGTAACTGATGCAATCAGTTTCCTATTAGATATTTAGATTATTTCCTTTTTCTTTTTTCTGCAACATTTATCTTTACATATTTATCTTTGTGCACTTTTCTATTCACCTTACAAGGCAAACTCCAAAAAAAATTAAATTACTAAGTCCTCTAGCAACGTGGAAGAAGTCCTTTTTTCGAAAACTTCAACAATATTTTGAATAAGAGGGGGGAAAAAAACACCTCTTGTTTTGTTAAATTAAAATTTTCATTTCCATAGTTTATTGCCCATTTGTATTCATTCTTTAATAAGTTGCATATTTGGGTCCTATGTTTCTTTTTATAAATCAGTTGGTTTAGTCACTGATTTTTTTACTTAATTTTAAAATGCTCATTGTATTAATAATATTAACCTTTGGTTTGTCATATGTTGTAAATATTTTTCCCTGATCTGTCATTTACCTTTCAGTCTTATGTTGTTCTTTGTTGTACAAAAACTTTGATTTTTCATATTCAAATCTTTCATCTTTCCCTTTATAATTTTCACCTATGGTATACATTATGTTTCCAAAATCCTTCTGGATGCTTATTACCCCCAATTATACAAGCATTCACCCACATTTTCTTCTAGCTATGTTGTTTTTGTTTTTTACAGTTTTATTTTCAAACTGTACTCCTTACCAGCTGTGTAACCTTGGGCAAGTTTTCGGTTTCTTCATCAGTAAAACAGGAATAATAGCTGCTACCTACCGGGTTACTACATGATTTAATAAGGCAATACAGGTGAAGCCCTTACCCAAGTACCTGGTCATTATAAGTCTAAAAGATATTTTAGTTAATATATATTATTAGAATCATCCCTTACTTCTTTAATCAACTATAATTAATTCTGGTGCAGAGAGGGAGGTGGATCATCTCACTATTTTCCTTAAAATAGTTCCTCCGCCTTTGCAACAATTCTCTGAGGCAATCCAATTTCAAAGATAAAAGACATCTAAACAAATGGAATACTGCTCTGCCATAAGATGAAATACTGCCATTTGCGACAACATGGATGGATCTTGAGATTATTATGCTAAGAGAAATAAGTCAGACAGAAAAAGTGGAGAACCATATGACTTCACTCATATGTGGGATATAAAACTGAAAGCAACAAAGAAACAAGACAAATAAAGAAACAAGACAAACAAATAAACAAAACTCATAGACACAGACAACAGTGGAGTGATTACCAGAGAGTAAATGGAGAGGGGGTGGTAGAAGAGGGTAAAGGGGGTCAAATATATGATGATGGAAGGAAGACTGACTCTGGGTGGTGAGCACACAATACGATATATAGATGATGTATTATAGAATTGAACACTTGAAACCTATGTAATTTTACTAACCATTGTCAACCCAACAAATTTTTAAAAAAGACATCTGTTGTTAGAAAATTTTTTTTAAAGGAATCACTTATCATTTATTGCTATTCTCTAGCTCCCCTAGAGGTCCTTTTCAAATTCCACTGAGAGAGGGGTGTGAGTGTATGTGTGTGCGCGCACGAGCTCACATGAACAAGGTGTATGTACTAGGGTGTGTGTGTTGGGTGTGTATGTGAGGGCTATGTGTGTTAAGGGTCTGTGTGTTTTGGGTCATGATGAGAGAAGAAGAAGGAACAGTATCATTGTTTGGGCCAGGATATGCCAACCCATGTTGTCCAGTACAGGAAAATTACTGATCGTTCTTTTATAACATTAAGATATCTCAGAAAGGTATAAGGGGGCAATCAATAAAATTTGAATAGAAACATGATATAGAGTGCCCCTTGATTTTCTATTCTGGTGCCTTTTTAGCTGTATGAATCCCTGTATGGGGCTATACTTAATTTTTTAGTTTGGGGACTTTCTGGGCACCACTGGTACAATAAGAAACAACTATCAAAAAGGACAGATCATCGACCAAAGCCTAAAAATGCACCGTAGACTCTATACAACCTTCTGTTCTTAACATGATAAGCTCTCCATGAAAACCAACGGTGGCTACACTACTCTCAGTGATAGAGATAAAATATTAAATATCAAGACCCTTATAAAGTCTAGTAAGGAGAGTCTGGTTTATCCAAAAGACTGAAGAGTTTGGTTGTTTTCTTTTTGCTTTGTTCATTTCTATTTTTCAACACAGCAGTCCCCTTTTTCAGCATAGGAAAAAATGACTTGTAAATTGCTTTTCGAAGCTCAGTTCACAAAAAAGGAACTGTTTATGCTGGATGGTGGGAATCAGGGAATCCACACAAGATATACTATCCCCACCCAGTTCACGCTTAAACAGGATGAAGTGTTGTTTGTTTAGGGGAACACGCACCAGCTCATTTGGGAAAGTTCAGAAATCCTGTGGGAAGAGGGAGGATCTAGGAGTATTTGTCTCTATCCCAGAGAAGTTGAGCAAAGCCACAACACTGTCAATCCCAAGAGCCTGTGGCTTTTCAGCAGGACCGATGCCAGAAAGGAGGTGGCTACTTTGCAGATGTCAGCTCCAACTGCCTGATGCAGGGAATCCACAGGGCCAACCTGACCTCACTAGTTAGTAACCATGACCAAGATGCCAATTTCCTCTGTGGAGCTTATGATTAGACCTCCTATAACTGTGTGGACAAGTCCTAAAACACAGGCATGCCCAAAGCAACCCATAACACAATGTCAGAACAGTAGAGAGGACATCTGTATGGAATTTCTGCAAGCAAAGTTATATACCTGATCTACCCAGCCCTGAGTCACCTATGGCACAGATCTTTGAAAAGCTAGCACCCTGAGTCTCCACAGTTGTGCATAATCTGACCCTGCTGGGAATACCAGCAATGGTCACAAAACTATGAGACATGTGCTTTGGGAGCTGAGTAATCAAGGAAATTCTCTCTATATAGCAGGGCCCTGGGAATGTAGCATAGAAACGGTGGAGGGAAAATGCACCTGTCATTCATATGCCTAATATCTGACTACCAAAGAGGCTCAGGGTGAAATATCACACTGGGCAATGTTCTAGGAAGTGGGAGAACAAAATGGGAGGGTATATCCCTATCTTACTTGCAACCTCCATTAAATAAGGAAGTTGCACATAGATCACAGCTGAATAAAATACTACATAGGGCAATACAAGGCTGGGCATGACATACACCAAGAATATTTCTCATTTTCCTAAAGTAGCTACATGGAAGAACATTCAGGATTTTAACATGATCAATAATTTTGTCAGTTTAAACAGTCTCCAGTTTTCCTTCTTTTTTCATTGGAATCAAGAGTGGGGAAAAAAATAGTTAAGCTCAATATTTGTGATTTGGAATTCTTGGGCCTGCTCATTTGTAAGGGTGTTTTTCCACTTCTAAACAGGGCTGACAGCTATGGTGATTTTGATGAGTCTGAACTTGGCAAGTGGCCCAGCGCCAAATCAGAGCACCTGGACAGTGCAAGCGCAGACAGGTTCCTCATACTTTGCTGAAGGGGTAAGGAACGCCTAACCTGGAAGAGGTTTCAGTAAATCTCTCTCTCTCAAATAATGCAACTCTCAGAAATTGTCACAAGCAGTGACTTTAAACTTGGTTTAAGTTAAATGACCAAAACCTGCAGAGTTCAGATAAAGGAACTAAGGCTTTAAGGCTTGACGTGGGTGATCCTAGGTTCAAGTTTTAATCAACAATAGAAGTTTGCCACCAAGGAACCTGGTAAAAGGATCCCGAGAAGCTGGGCCATGAGGGTAAATGTTCCATGGTGATATCCAAAAGAGGTCAGCACTGCAGTCCTTGGGAGTCTTACCTGAAGCATGGCATGGGTGACTCACCCAGATGGATGTTTCCACGCCAGCGACAGTGCTGGGACTAGCCATGAGCTGGCCGTGTAGCTCAGCTCATTTTTGTTGCCAGATAAAGTGGCTGACTCACTGAGGAGTCAGTCAGGCTTTGGTACCCAGAAAAAAGAAGAAAGTAAGCCAACTTACCTGTGAGAACTGCCAGTAGAGAATGCATTTTGGAGTTACTCAGGAAGGCATTTTCACATAAAACAACTGATAAAACAGGAAACATTCTTCATTGCTACCTGCTCAAGTGTTTTATACTGTCTGTCTCTGCCATAGAAGTAGGCTTAACTCAACATCTCCTCTGGACTGTGGGATGCACACTGTTTACAACACTTGAGTGGAGGTTAAAACAAAGCCCACACCAAACACAGGCATTCAGGTCTCTAGAGAACTTCTGACAGGAGGGACAATGCCATTAGTATTATTGCTGGCTGGGTTCCAGGCCAGAGCACTCCAATCTGATTTCCTTAACACAGTCTCTCCTGGGATGACAGACAAGAGAGGAGAGCCTAGGGTTGCTGTAGGATCCACAGAATCTCCACACATCATTGTCACTGACCAAAATCCCCATTTACCACTGCTTTCAGCTTTCTCACAGGTGGCAGGGCCTCATCTATAAAATGAGGACAATAAAATTTCTACCTGGTTGGGTATACTGACAATAAAATGACCGGCTGCAGGTAAAGGAATACCCACAGTGCTGGGAACCTAGTGCCCAGAGCTACATTGCCTATTGTTGTTATTATCTACCCCTCTAAATATACTTAAATGATGTCTTAAATATAGTTCAATGATGACTCTGGATGCCAATAAATATTCTAAGAACAGAGTGGACAAAGGAAGGAAAGTGTGGAAGAAGGTAGGGTTGGTTAGGATTACAAAACAGGAAATAGAGATGAGAAAAAACAGAAGCACACACACCTACCTATTCTTTTTTTAAAAATGTAACAATACTAGCTTAGCTCATTTATTTCAGAGAAATTTTTCTTAACTGACCTTCACTTACCAATTCTCTGAATTATCCAACATTCTCTCTTCCATCTAAAATACACTGCCACACATGCCCACCCCACCTGCTCAATCACCCAGCTGGGAAGCCACTCTCTGGACTCCAACCAGCTGAGTTCTTACAAAGGGTCAGTTGTGTTTGCTCTGAAACCTGTTTATGTCAGTTGTACTTCTCTGTAATTGCATAATTTAATTAACAAATGCAAAAAGAAAGTTGCTGATTCTCAGAAAACTAAGTTGGATGCTCGGGAACAAGTTGATAAAGTTGAGTATCTAATGAAAAAAAATTGTCAAATTCGGTATGGGTGACACAACTTGTAAAAGACTGTAGAGAAAAATCTACAAGGATTCCACAGTCAGAATGTTTCATAAATGTCTTTTAAGATGGCATGCACTGTTTATAATGAATCTCTAACAAACTTTTCAAATAATCAACCACTACTGTTTCTCATAACTGTAAGGAAAACTACAGTTTTGATAAACCTAACAGCTAAAAATTACTGAGCATTTACTCTGTGCAAAGCACTTGCTGAGAACTTCATATACCTTTGAATAGTAAAATAATGAATCAGGACTAAAACAACTATTTTGGTTGAACTCTGCTAAAAAATCAGTTCTATTTTGCCTACTGCCAGCTTTTAAAATGTAAATTTTGACACACAGTTAAACAATGTAACAGATATTGCTTCTACCTCTGAGCACATAAAATCTGGCATCCTGGTAATAGAATCAAACATGGCTGCTCTCCCCACAGCAACAGCTCAAAGCTCAGAGGTGCTCAGCTGTCCCCTCTCAGTAGAAAGCAACCCTAGCAGAAGTACAACCTTTCTCCCAAATTGCAGGGTATTAACCGTGCTTGAAAACACATGGCTTTAGCAAATTTGAGCAACATGCCATATGGTGAGAACTGTTACATAATTTCTAAGTCAATAATTTAGAGTCTCTGGAGCCAGAAAACGCCCATGCCCACAGTGACTCCCCAGATATGCCACCACCAGACTGATTTTTATTTGGGGTATGAAGGTTTACAGCAAAATATGTTTATGAAAAATAATCCCCTTACAATAAAGAAAATTAAAAGCAAGGTTACTGGAAGCCACTGTTATTTACTAATATTACACATTTCAGGCAGTGATAAAAAAAATGTGTTGATTTATGGTTGAGAAGGCCTTAATTGCAATCAGTAGTGATTTAAACATTTACAAAGACCTATTATCTGCTATGATGTTCTCAAGTTGATTAGTATTCACTGTAATATAATAACTTCATAATCCTAAATGGGGATCAGTGTTTACATGCATGTATATGTGGGTTGCAGGGGAATCTGTGGGTTTATGTAGAAATGCCATGCTTTGGGTGCTGAATTCTGCAGGTTACTTCTGTTTTTTGTTTTTTTCTTAGCCCTGGCATAAGGACTTTGCTTTAAAGACTCAGAATTAAGTGTCACACAAGCATTATTATGACTATCAAACCAAAAGGTAGTAATAACGAGATAATATATTTAAAATGTAAAATATCTCAAAGCATGATTCAATGTAATTCAAATGTCTTAACAAATAAGTCTTTGATTTGCCTCTGAAAAGTCCATTTCAACAGCTGTATGGCCAGCATAAAATGTCTGATTCATGTTTTATCAGAGAGTTGGAGATCTGAGATCATTCTAGGCCCTAGCTCCTCTTTTTATAGATGAGGAAGCAGAGATCCCCAAAGTTTAGCAGCTTGTGGCAAAACCAGTCTTCCAAACACCAGTACAATGTATTTTCTTTCCAAGGAACTGATGTTAGCTACCCTTATTCCTGCTACAGTCTGACAATGATAAAGACAATAAATATTATGTGAGCTTTTCCTGTGTGCCAAGTGCTGGCTTAAGTACTTCACATGAATAGGTTATTTGGTTCCCGAAATCAACCCTATGAGATCAGAACTATTATCCTTATTTACCATATGAGGAAACAGAACCAAAGTGAGATTAGTAACTCATCCAGCCTTCCACAGACAGAAGGTGGTGAAGCCAAGATCTAAACCCAGGCAACATGGCTTAAGAGCTCACAGCCTTCCACCACTCCAACCAACTCACTGCAATGCCATTACACATACTACAGAACTACTGTATTTCTCAACTGGAAAGCCTGGGAGTTGAGGCTCTTGTTATAGCTTTGAATAAGTAGCATAACATAAATATAATTGAGAATTTAACATTTTACATACCACATGAAACTCCAAGTCATTTCTCTTTGCTCTTTTAATCCATGTACTTATCTCTCTCTCCCGCCCTCTCACTGTACCCCCATGTTTCGAGAGCTGCCTTAAGAGCTCTGATTTAGTATCAATGATGCCATTATTCACTGAGCTTGACAAATAGGTTGGTTTCAGAAAATCTGTGCTTCCCCTTTCTCCATTTCCTCTATTTCCCATCAGAGAATGAATGTTTCTATCTTAATGTTTCTATTCACAATTAAGAAGGAATTGCTATTTTTTTAATGAAGAGAAAGGACATCAAACCACCAGTCAACTAATCTATTATTAATGTATTCACTAGGCAGATTATTTACAATGACTGTGAACAAACCTGAGAGAATAGCAAACAAGAAGTTTAGTTTTTGCCAAGGGGGTCAGCCACAGTATTTGTACAATAATGGGGATATCTAAAGAATAAGAAATTTTCTCATCCAATTTTGTAAGTAGACATTGCACATTCTCTTCGTCCTTCCCTCACTGTTCTTTATTTCTTTTTTTCTTTTAAGTAAATGGGAAAGTCATTCAGCTGACATTCTTGTAAGTAGAAATAAAGAGAAAACACGCATTAAGACTATGTATCAAAGAAAAGGTGACACAATCAAAAGGGAAAGAATCAAAGATTTCCTCCACTAAAACAAATACTTCCCTCTTAAGCTAAAGCAATTGTGATTAACTCCTAGGAAAAGTTAAGATTTACCAATGGTCACAAATAAAATTAGCAGTCATTTGTGTTTGATGAAATAGGGATAAAATGCATCAAGGAAAGAACACATGCAAAATGTGGGACTAGGATGCAATGTTGCCCTGGCAAGGTGTAGTTTTAGTTCATCACCACTGACTGCTTTAGAACACTCAGGACGTGAGTGGGTCCTAGAGACCAACAGCACCTGAGCTTTGCTTATATAAATGAGTAGTGCACCCCCTGAAAGTTAACAACAATGAAAGGCAGAGCTTGCTAAATCTCTTCTTATGTGATAATTATAACAGGTACCATTTATGGCCCGAGGTGGTTCCGCATTATCTCTACTCCTTGGAGCACCTCTGAAGACACTAATATACCCTTTACAGGTAAAGAACCTGAAGCTTAATGAGATTGCAAAAAAGGCCTGTCCATGGCTTCTCAGTAAGTTGTAGCTGAGCAGACCTAAAATCAAATCTTACTGACTTCCGGACCGGCAGAGTGGCGCATTGGTTAAGAGCTCGTTTGGGATGCTAGCGGCCCCGGTTCGGATCCCACATATGAGTGCCAGTGACACTGCCCTCTACAGCTTACAACAGCTCCACCTGGAGCTGGGCTGTTCGAGCCCTGGCGACGGTGTAGGTTGCAGCCCCTGCTGCAGGGGGCTGCCATAGGCTACAGTGAGTGACTGGCAGCCAGCGTGAGAGGCTGGAAGCCAGTTGAGCTGCCAATGGCCGCGGTGAGCGACCATCCAGAGGCCGGCGACTGATCTACCTCATCTGGGAAGAGCGCAATGACGATACCAACATGGGCCAGTGGAGCAACGTCCTCCGCAACTAGACTAAAGAGCAGGGAGACGGCAACTTGTCTGTTCCCCTTCCCAAATTCCCCAATGCTGTTCCTCTCCCCCAACTCCCCAATAAAATCTTTAAAAAACAAAACAAAAAAAATCTTACTAACTTCCAAGCCCATGTACTAGACGGGAAAGAATGAGTGTGAATTTTATGGGAAAAACAGAACTCCAGAATAATTAAGAAAAACAGATGTAATGGAAGAAGAGGCCAGAGGCCCAACTATCAACTATAGAAAGAAAGCCAACTTACCAGCATATTTTGTAGAATTAGATTCATCCATGGACCAAAAGCAATAATCAAAGGCAAATACCTGAATAAAAAAATATATATATTAAATTTAAAAATTAACACCTATGAGTACACCCGATTGCAAAAAACAAAATTCATTGATGAAGATGAGGATGCCTGATATTGTCCAATTTAAAAAATAAAAGAAAAAACAAAAACACCATATGTTTGTTGCTTTGTAAACCCTGTTTCTTTTCAACTAAATTTATAGCTATCTTCTTGTATTAGAGTTAATTATATATGCACATTGCCATTTATCTAGAAGTCAAACAAGCAGACATCTTAACAACAACAACAAAAATTAATGATAAATTTAGTGACAAAAAACAGTTAACTTCTCTCCAAGTCCACAGTATCAGCATTTGCTCCAGCTGGAGCTCCCACAGCTTCTCAAAAAACACTGAAGTGATCAACTTTCATTTAAACCAATTCCTCTAACTTTCCATGATGCTACCATTTCTAGGATAGCCGAAGCTCAATACTTCCCATATTCCCATTTTGAACTCCATTCCCTCTCTGCATCAGCATGCAATCTTGGACCAAGTATTGTTAAGAAATCAATCATTCACTCTTGCGTGCATTAATTTCCTGTACGGTTATTGAATGCCCACTATGTGCCAGGAATGGCTGATGCTGCCTAAGAACTGTCATCTCATCCTTGTTTTCCATACATGTGACCTCCACTCATGTTCCTGGAATCATTATCAACTGCATAGGGCAATGTTCCCCAAAATGTGCTCCAAGGAACAGTAGTTTCATGAGACAATCCAATGAAAAACATGAGATCGTGTTGGAAATGGTGTACATTTTGTCCTGTTTGAGATTCTCAATATTAAAGGCTCTGAAAAGCCACACACCAAATTATTTTAATTGTTTAACTTTTTATTTCTCCAATTAATTTTGGTGAGGAGACCCTTTCTTGAGCAACACCGGTGAACATGCCTTGAAATCAGTGTTTCTCAAGATACTTCTCAGCAAACTATGGCCCAGATGACTCAGCAGCTACTTTCCTGGGTTCCTTGTAACAGCTTTTTCTTTCGTATGCAGTGCAAACAGAAAATTACAAACCTTCAATGGACAGGGACCTTTTATTTATTTTTTTTATTTTTTTATATTTTTTTTGAGGGTAGTGTCCCTGGCCCTCACATGTGGGACTGAACCAGGGCCGCTGGCTTCCCAAGCCAGCGCTTAACCACTGTGCCCCTCGGCCGGCCCTTGGACAAGGACCTTGTAATGCTTAATCATTTCCAACAGATATTAATCACTGAGCAAACAGAACCCAAGCTCTTTGACCTGACATTTGAAACTGGCCACAATAAGGCCTTTCAGCCTATGTCCCTTGACTTCTTTATGCCTCAGCTGAACTCATCAGCTCCTTGGTGGTACTAAGTACAACCCTACCTCTCTCAATGTTCTCTTCATTTCTCCCTTCAAAATGCTTCATACTCCTTAAAGCCCAGTTCAATGTATTTTTCTTCCAGGAAGCATTCCTTATTTCAATCCCAAGTTTCCCTTCTTTGAACTCTTATAACACTATTTAATCCTTTTTTTGTGATACCTATCCCAATTATTCTACTTTTCATTTATCATGTATATCATCTGTACATATGTTTTATCTCCACTGGTAGACTAAGTTCCTTGAAAGGAGGAACCATACCTGATTCGTATTTGTATCCTGCATCGTTCATAGAAATTGCTCTATAATATTTATTGACTGATTAATGGCATTGAGACCTTGCATGAAAGCAGGTATTTTCTACATCATCAAAAGACTAAATTATACTCTGAACAGTTTCAGCACTACATATATTTTAATGTTTTTAAAACTGATTCGAATATGCATACAACTTACATCATCAATCTCAAGTACAAATTCGATTTTGTTACTTACACAGTCACTCTGGTATTATAATAAATAAGGCTAAAATGAACAACTATGAAACAATAGTTTCAGCCAACAGTGTGTGGAATATTTACTGCATTCAGAGGGCTGTTCCAAAAACTTGTGAGACCACACAGGCATAATCCAGTTAATTTCCCTGCCTTGAGACAGGACTGAACTTCAACACTTCTCCTGAGAGATGAAGATCTGTCTAATTTTTAAACATTTCCAGAAAAGGAGATCCCACAACCTCCTTTTAATGGCATCTATAACACTTAACATTCACTCCCAGGACATTTTCTTTTCCTTTTGACCTAAATCAATGCTCCTTAAATGGCCATTAGATGCTATTTTCCAATTTTTAAGTTATTGTTTTCCTCTAGAGTCTCAATGAATTCCTGTTAGTTGTTATATAAATGAAAAAAAATCATTTATTTCCTATATGTTAAATTCCATAACTACCTATTTAATAGTTTGATATTTTGCATACAAGGTTAAAAATCTGAAGATTTACATTTCACAGTAATAAAATAAAATAAAAAGAAATCCACCTCAAATTTTCAATGTCTACTTCTCAGAAATAATCATTCCAAATTCTATGCCAATGTCAATTTCTAACAGTTAATACTTTAAGGCTGTTTTTACTCACAAAAAAATAAAATTTTTCATTTAAAAAATTTGCACCTAGAATTTAGACAAATGTTAAAACCCTGCAGAGAATAAAAGGACCCTGACACTACCGATAGATAAAACTGTTCCTTGTCGGTCAAATACTGACCTCTTCCTGAACTGAATCATATCTCAAATTTTACAACCTTTGATCACAGGCATTTTGGAATGCTCATCCTTCAAACCAGTATGGTTATTATTTTACTAAACAGTTACCAGTAAGAAAGGTGAAGCCCAGAAATTTGAGGGACTTCCCTAAAAACTCAAAGCTAAGTGAACAGAAAAATTCTTGTAATTGTTTTCTTTAATGCATGCCACAAGTGATCATCCGTTCACTCAAATTCTACAGCACTTGGTCGCTCCTGTGGCACTAGTTCACACGTGGTCCTATTTTATCCCTCAGTGGTTCAGTATGGGTCTTCCCTCCACTCTAAAGGAGAAGCTGTTGGGGACAGGGACAGCATCTCAAGCACGTCACACTGCCTGGATCAGTACCTCATACAGAGCAGCTGCTGTATGTAATATTTTTTTCAACAAATAAACATAATACCAGGAGAAGGAGTTGGAATGCAGACAAGAACACAGAATGGATGTGAGTGAGAACTGTTATGAATAAGCAGAGGTTCAAACTGTAAGATATATTTTTAGATATTTCATTACTTTCAGATGCATGGTTGGGGGGGGACTTGGTTCCATCAATGGTCAAATACAGATTTGGTCACAAGATGAGCATTGGGGTCCTTTTCGGCACCATCTTCCACGGTTCACAAGAATAAACAAAGATATCCTGTGTAATTTGCAGTTGGCATTGAAATGAGAATAATTATTTGTTTAACTGTTGCTAGAATAATTATTTATTGTGAATGTTACTAAAACAGTTGTAAAGATGTTTAAATTAACTTTTTTGTATTAGGTAGTCCTTTCATGTCCCTTGCAATCTCATTAGTACTGTGAACTATTACAAACAATTATCTTTCTTTTTATGGCTAAAATTAACTTATAATTTAATGACATAAGGTTTGTAACAAAAGGGGATATAATTTTCTTAAGTTTTACATAAATTTTGATTTTCCAATACAAAATCCACTGATATTTCAAAAGAGATAACCAAGCTATTTTCTTGAGTTACTCCTTGGAAATTGACCACTTCAAATAAAAAAGAAAATTATTTTTTTCAAAGCCAGCACATTAGAGAAATATGTTAAATAAGACTTCTAACTTATTTCATTAGAATTCCTAAAAGCTTATTTCATCTAGTCATTATGTAGTCACTAGTATCTTAACTGGAATGTGGGAGATGGGGGACATCTTAATGCATACGACTGAGTAAAAAAATAAATTTGGAAACTGAGTATACATTTCATATTTCATCAATGCCAATCAACACCATGAGAACTTTTTGTGGAAAGGCATCCATACCTTCCAAGAGCCTTCAATGAGAAAAAGGGCCAAAAGTGCAGATGCTCTCCAGTCGTTTTTAAAATCTGAAAGCCATTGTCTTCTTTGTTTTCAATAAAATGTGACTACACCTTCTCAGAATCCGACTGCTTCCTCTTCATTTGCAAATTGTAAAATTCATACCAGCATTTAATTCCCTGCAGCTTGCATATCTGCTCCACCTTCATCACTCTCTTAAAAAATGTTAGCTTTGTATCTTTGTGAACCACTGAACAGCTAGTAAAGTTACTACAAGCTGTTTTTAATAAGGCAAATGTGTTAAGTGATATATTCCGAGGCAAGGGAGTTCCAGGACTTAGGAGCAGGATGCACCATAGTCGAACTCCACTTTTACCTAAAAATCTAATCTCTGATGGCATTACAGCAAAATTCAATTTACAATTTTAAAAAATGGAAGAAGAATCTTCTATGTTCCTTGAAGAACCAGAAGGCATCAGTGTTCTAAGAAATGTGATCTGGTAATCATTTTCTTGATCCATAAAAACCAAATGTAAAGGTATTTTCAATTCCATTACCTCTGTTTCCTTTTATTCATTCTTTCTACTTATATGCTTTCCCTAATACGGTCTCCAGTTGTAAAATGTTTAATCCAGAAAGCAATCAACAAATACTTATTTGCCACCTCTCGATTGTGCGTACACTGGGGAATTCAAATGTGTATGAGGCATGCTTTTTGTCTTCTAGTCAATTACAGGCTAATGAAAAGGACAAAACACAAGACAATTATTCTTGAAAATTAAAAAAGCACTTTTTTTTTCCAAATTATTTTAATAACTCTCAGAGCCCCTCTCCAGGAAGAAAGTGATTAACCCAATACTTTTCTCAATATAATTTCATAAAGTGTATCTTCAAGCATACATCAGATTTTTTGTAAAGTAAATCAAAGCCCATCTCTTTCAATTTCTCCTTATTAAAATCTTTCAACATCATCTCAAATGTCACTCCCTTATGCACCTTTCTTAAGAACATTACTCCTTATTAGGCTGAATTTCATACCTGTCTAACCAGATTGCCCCCTCCCCAGAGCACTTGAGGGGAGGGGGGAGGGGAGGGGAGGGAGGGGAGAGAGGAGAGAGATTTCTTCTGTTCTGCTACACTATTAATTCTTAGAGGACAAAACCTTGGTTTTCCTAAGGTCATTCCCCAAACAAAAATACTCTGAGAATCTATTTTTTAAAGCAAGTCTTTGATGAATCACCTTTTAATTAAATAATCTTATAAATCTGTGTTTTCATATATGGTTTAAAATACAGTGATTATGAATCCTTCAGCAGTACTGCAGTATAGTAGATAACATAACTGTACTTTCTCAAAGTCTCCATTTTCACTTCATCTGTGGAAGTGACAAGACTGCTGTCACCCTTCGGACATTATTTGTGAGCTTAGTGAATTCTAAGACAGAAGCAAGATCCCCTATTTATCTATATTTTATGTCAAGAGACAGCCATCTCCCCAGCTCTGAGAGCTTCCACCAATGGTCAAGAAATCCTCTGGGTATATTAAGTACAGTGGGAAGTCCAGGGGGACAAAGTATTATAGAAAAGAAAATGTAGACATAAAAGAGAATCCCTCTTTTGTGCAATCCCCTCCCTCTCCTCACCTCTCTGCCCTGTGAGCTACAAATCATTTTTTAAGACCTATCTAAATGTCACCTTCTCCAATGTTTCAATTTACTCTCTGAAAAGTGTTTATTCCCTCGTCTGTGCTGTTTTAGTTGATAGCTTCACCTCTGTAATACACACTTTACCTAAGTAATTGCACATTTTACATTAAATTAGGACTGTGGGAATTTAAACAAAATGTGTACTAATATAATGCTTGATACAAAGTAGTAACTCAGTATACAGCAGCTATGTTATCAGTATTAACGTATCTACTGATGGGCTCCTCTCCCAGTTGATAGTACAGCTACCACCTATGGAGTATTTATAATGTACCAGGCACCATCCTAAGTGCTTTATATTCTTATCAAGCTGGGAGGTTTCTGGAGCTAAGGACTGTGCTAATTCATTTCTTTATTCCCTACAGGTATAGACACAATCAATAGATGCTCAGTATTTACTGAATCAAATAGAGACAAGAGAAAAGGCAAAAAAGGTCCATTTGGCCATAGGTGGAAGAGTTGCTACAGTTCCTTGAGTTTGGTGTCAAAAGCATTAATGCAAAACACACTACTTCCTAGTTCCCAAAATCAGAATCAAAAGGGCTTTCCCTGGGGAAATAAAACCTCACTCTATGAGAACTTGCTTTGTTTGCATAAAGGACTGTGTCTCTCTCCTCTCATTCTATACTATCATCCTCCTCTCTTTGCACAATTAATTCACTGTTCACATCTGCAGACCCAGCTGCTATTAACAGCCTGTTCTGGCTACTTTCTACTGTGAAAGCTGAGCCCAAGATCTCTCAACAAACCCCATTTCTCCTAAATACTGGCTTGCCAATATCCAATGTTTTGTGGTGACTTTTCAATTTTGTCAATTTGAGAGTCCAATTAATATAAAAGATGCATGCCAAATTTGTTCACATTTCACCACACTGTTATGAGACTTGAGTCAGACAAAAAAAAAATTAAAGTATTATATTCATGTCATGTTAAAATTTCCCTTTTAATGCCAACCTTCAAACCCTTTTCTTTCATCTCTTTCCCCTAATATCAAAGATGGGAAGAGTCATAAAAAAAACAAGAGTTAAACTTCCTTCATCTGGGCAAAGCTAGACTGAAATTGAAAGCAAAGCCCAACATTGAAAGCCTATCTGATCACCGGGACTATTTTCACCACTGCTATTTGCAAAACCAGCTCTGCCAGCACTGACTCCAGTATGTGTTTGAGCATATCTGCTCCTGGGCACCACAGAAGGGGTAGCAAACGATCACCCTCATTACTGCAGAGTTCTACTGACAGATACCAGCATCCCATTTAAAAAGCTGTCAAGTAACTGCTATCTTCCTTATATTAAGCATTTTCTTTATACATGCCTATATATGCATACCAAACGATGTCTTAAATTACAACTGTCAACACTGCCTGACGATGAAGATGTCAAAGCATTTTAAAGACTCAAGGCAAGCCAACACTATAGGTTGCATATCTACAAGCTCTGTTCTTGATCTCAGGGTGTTCAGTCTGTTGCAGGAAACTACGCTGTGGCAAGCACTACTCTGCACTGTAGTTCAAGTTTCTACCATGGAGAAGTGTCTCTTCAAAGAACAAATTCATCTTTGAATCCATTTAATAGGCATTTACTGAGTAGTTGTTATGAGCTAGTTAGTACAGAAAAAAAGAGTGCCCTAGTTATAAGGATCTCACACTTTATTAGAGGGAATTAACCAAGAATAGGAAAGAGTGCAATAATATTCAGTTGTCGGAAAAGTCATGACATATTTTTTTCTGTTTTCCGCTGCAAAAATGCGTCATGTCTTTTCCAACAACCCAATATATAGAAGTGAGTACAGGGTTCGGCAGGAATACAAAGAAGGAATAAATACATTGCATGGCGGGTTAAGGTGAGGTGGGGTGAGACCTAGGAAAAGTTTGTAAAAGAGGCAAGGCTTGGGCTGAATTCTGAAAGATAACTTGAGAATAAAAGTAGGAAAGGCATTTCAAGTAAAGGGTGAGGCTAGTAAGCAACAGAGATAAGAAAATGTTGGGTGTGATTGGAATGGTGTGCAAACAGCAGTGAGTGAAGGAAGAAAAGAGAACAATCTCTTCAGGCCTAGGCCAGATCATGTAAATCTTTATGTGCCTATTAAGAAGGCTGGAATTCAGCTTGTTTACAAATGACAGGATCACTTTCCTACTTTGGAATGACCACTGCAGCAGCAATATGTTAGACAGACTGAACAGGTAAGAAGGCAAGAGAAAAAGAGGCCAATTAGCAACTCATTATAATGAAGGTAAAAGTTTCTAATACCTAAGCTCAGTGGGAATGCAGCTGTAGTGAATAGTCACTCTCTTTTTTGCCCAGAACCCTATACCCCATTTATTCTAGAACTAACAACTTTTCTTAGGAGAACCGTACTAACCTCCATTCCAGCCATTTGGTTCCCATGGGTTGCCGCCATGATATAGATATAGAGAGAGAGAGATACAGATATAGAGAGAGAGCCAAAAATGTACACATATTTTAAGGAAAAAACTGTATTAAAATTTTAACACTCAATATATACCAATAACAAAAAATGAATACAAGTCATGTATACATTTTTTGGCACCCCAGTGTGTGTGTGTGTGTGTGTGTGTGTGCGTGTGTGTGTGTGTGTGTGTGTGTGTGTGTGTGTGTGTGTGTGTCTGTTCAGGGGAGAAGTCAGGGAAGATGCACACAGGAACTCAAGTCGGACCACTCATAGTTCCATAATCCCTTGGCCAGTTAACTAGTCCCAAGTATCAGACGGCATTTTTAGAGACCGAGAAAGTCAAACCAGTGTTTCATTAATAACTGATGCTATAAAACCTGGAACGTATTGAGGCCATGTTTCTAAGCATGTGGACCAAAGAAGCAGACACAGTTGGCCTGCAGTGAGAGAGAGAAATGAAGGGGACATACATGGGAACAAAAGCAGGAGCTAGGGAGATAAGGTGAAGTAACTGCATTTGAACACTAGCCACTTCCTATCCTTGAGTTCTTTTGAGAAATCTCAGTCATTTTCTTATAGTTCACTACTTTGAGTTCCTATCATTTTAGCTATAAGACCCCCAACTATTACAGGAAGAAATATGATACATGTAAAAGGAAAAAATAACCAGACTTGAACATCCTCTGAATATAGGAATCCTCTGAAAAAGTTATGAATATTAATATTCCTGTGGAAAAAGGCACCAAAAGGAAAAGTACTCTAAAAACCATCCAAAGTTCCAAAAATCTGAAAATAAAAACTAGCTCTACCAAATCCTAGACCAAATCTATGACAAAGCATAGAGCTTCCATTTAGCACAAACTCAATTCCAACTTTTGCAAATATGCCATTCCTTTCATGTTTAATCCTTTGTCATTCAGTTTTAAAATCTGCTTCCCTGAGGGGCAGGTATGGAGTGTAATAAATGCACAGTATGTCACATTTCTGTTTTTTTCATATTCTGATTACTTTCAAATTGATGAACACATCCATGTGCCAGGAGGGTGAGGCACCCCAAAGCCACATACAAAAAAGCTCCTGTGCTCGGGACCCTTCCAGACCTTGCTGTAGTATGTCTTAATCTGGTTGTTCATCTGTACCCTTTATAATAAACCAATTAACCTAAGTCATGTTTCCCTGTCTTGTAAGTCATTGTAGAAAATTATCGAACGTGAGGAGGGGTTCTTGGGAAATCGTAATTTGTAACAAAGTCAGATGGAAGTGTGGGGAACCTGGGGACCCACTACTTAGGTTTAGTATTTGAAGTAAGGGCAATCACATGGGACTGGGCTGTCACCTGTGGGGTTGGAGCTACCTCTGGTTAATGTCAGAATCTAAATGACTTATAGGACACCAGTTGCTGTCCAAAGAGAACTGTAGAATTGCTTGGTGTGGAAAACCCAAACATTTGGTGTCAAAAATATAGTGAGAAGCAGTTTTCCTTTAACATCCATTACTTCGTGTCTGTTCCTCACATATGTCTTGCTTCCTATCCCATATTCACTGCCTTTTGAAACCTTACCCATACTTGAAGCCCCACTTTTTTTTTTTTTGAGGGCAGTGTCACTGGCCCCCATATGTGGGACCTGAACCGGGGCTGCTGGCTTCCCAAGCAAGCGCTTAACCACCGCGCCACTCGGCCGGCCCAAGCCCCACTTTTACAATAGTTACGAAGCCTTTCTTCCTCTTAAGTCACAAAGTACTGAAACAATGAATGATGCTGTTTATCATCATTTATTTTCCATTACTTACAATGCTATATATTGGGTTGTGAGAAAAGTCACAATGCGGAGTTCCGGTAAGATGGCGGAATAGACAGACGCTCTCCGAACTGCCTCCCAGAATCACATCGAAATTACAAATAATTTATACAAAATTTAACTTCGGAAGTCCCCTGAACATTAGATGAACAGAACCTCTAAACAAAGGACCTAAAGAGGAAGCCACGTCAAGTCTGGTAGGAGGGACGCAGACGAGAGAGGGTGAACCCTGTGAGTGAAGTCCCAGCTGTGTGGAGGATTCTCCGGTTGGGGAGAGACCCTCCAGCCCCACACCGAGCTCACTAGCCCAGAGTTGCTTTGCCAGGAAGAGGAGTTCCATGATAGTGGGCAGTAGAAATTATTGAGGACTCTCTTTGCTTGGCTTGGTGAGGCAGAGGGCAGCTGGAGAACCAGTGGGGACGGCGCACGGATTGGCTCACGGGAGAGCACTCACCTGGTTCCTGTTGGAGGGAGTAGCTGCGTGAGCCAGGCCCAGGAGCCTGTGGGGAAGGACTGAACTGAGCACCTTTGGTGCAGAAGCTGGAGGTTTTGGGACTATTGTTCCACTGCTGCGAAGCTTGCACACGAGCGGTGCACAGGAGGGCGCCATTTTTTCAGGGTTGGGCCCTCCCACAGAAAGTCAGATCTGGAATCCCATTGGTCTAGTGAATTTGGCGAAGGAGTGCGTGCGTGCGCATGCGGCCTTGGATTGCCACCCTCTGCCCTGCTTGTGTTGCGTTGCCCAGGGAAACACCTGGCAGGTGCCCTCCGGCTCCATCAGGCTGCTCACTGAGTCGAAAGAGTACACGAGCCGCCTTGGGTCCCCACCCTCCGCCCTGCTTGTGCTGTGTTGCCAGGGAAATGCAGGGCGGGTGCTCTCCAGCTACATCAGTCTGTTCACTGAGACTCAGTAGCGCACAACCTGAACAACCTGTGAAGATTTTTTGTTTTTTGATAGTGAGCACGGTTCCAAAGCACACAGCAGCTAATTGTGGAAAGCTCACTGCAACCATGAGCAAGTGGTCTGCAGATTAAAAAGGACGGAGAGCCCCTCCACCTCTTTCTTTCTATTTTTTTTCTTTTTTTCTTTTCTCTTCTTTCTAGGTGATCTATCTGATACATCGAAGCATCCACAGAACAACAGCCAGAATGAAAAAAACGAAGAAACATGTCCCAAGTAAAAGATCAGAAGAAAACTCTGGAAATGGAACTAAATGAAACAGAGGGATCCAACCTTTCAGAGACAGAGTTTAGAACACTGATGATAAGAATGTTTAAGGAACTTAACGAGGATATAAAGAAGGATAGGGAAACCATAAAAAACAACCAGTTAGAACTAAAGAATACAATAATTGAAATGAAGAACACACTCGAAGGAATCACCAGTAGAATGGATAAAGCAGAGGAGTGGATCAGCGAATTAGAAGACAAAATAGCAGAAATCACCGAGCTGGAACAACAAAAAGAAAAAAGAATAAAAAAGAATGAAAATAGTTTAAGAGACCTCTGGGACAACATGAAACCCAACAACCTTCGTGTCATAGGAATACCAGAAGGAGAAGAGAAGAAGCAAAGGATTGAGAACGTATTTAAAAAAATAATGACTGAAAACTTCCCTACCCTGGTGAAGGAAATCGACATACAAACCCAGGATGTACAGACAGTTCCAAACAGGCTGAATCCAAACAGGCCCACGCCAAGACACATCGTAGTTAAAATGGCAAAGCTTAAAGACAAAGACAGAATCCTAAAAGCAGCAAGAGAAAGACATCAGGTTACATACAAAGGAACTCCTATAAGACCAACAGCTGACTTTTCTTCAGAAACTCTGCAGGCCAGAAGTGAATGGCAGGAGATATTCAAAGTGACACAAAATAAAGGTCTACAACCAAGATTGCTCTACCCAGCACAGCTATCACTTAAAATTGAAGGAGAGATAAAGAGCTTCCCAGAAAAGAATAAGCTTAAGGAGTTCATTACCACCAAGCCAGAAGTACAGGAAATACTAAAAGAGCTTTTTTAAACAGAAGAAAGGGGAAAACAAGCTAACCCAGGAAGACAAGAAATACAAATAACAAAATGGCAATAAATATACACCTATCAGTAATCACTTTAAATGTGAATGGGCTAAATGCTCCAATCAAAAGACACAGAGTGGCTGAGTGGATAAAAAAACAGGACCCATGCATATGCTGTCTACAAGAGACTCATCTCAGATCAAAAGACACACATAGACTGAAAGTAAAGGGATGGAATAAGATATTTCATGCAAATGGAAATGAGAAAAAAGCTGGAGTAGCAATACTTATTTCAGACAAAATAGACTTTAAAATGAAGACTACAATAAAAGACAAAGAAGGGCACTACATAATAATAAAGGGATCAATTCAACAAGAGGACATAACCCTAGTAAACAGCTATGCACCCAATATAGGAGCTCCTAAATATGTAAAACAGATTTTGACCGACATAAAGGCAGAGATCAACAGTAACACTATCATAGTAGGGGACTTCAACACCCCATTGTCACCAATGGACAGATCCTCCAGACAGAAAATCAACACAGACATAGTGGCCTTAAATGACACTTTAGACCAGCTGTATTGAATTGATATTTTCAGAGCATTTCACCCCAAAGCTACAGAATATACATTCTTCTCAAGTGCCCATGGAAGGTTCTCCGAGATAGACCACATGTTAGGCCACAAAACAAGTCTCAACAAATTTAAGAAGACTGAAATCATATCAAGTGTCTTCTCTGACCCCAATGCTATGAAACTAGAAATCAATTATACGAAGAAATCTGGAAAGCTTACAAATACATGGAAGCTAAATAACATGATACAAAATAGTGAGTGGGTCAAAAATGAGATCAAGGAGAAAATCAAAAGATACCTCGAAACAAACAAAAATGAAAACACCACGACCCCAAATTTCTGGGATGTAGCGAAAGCAGTCCTAAGGGGGAAGTTCATAGCAGTGCAGGCCTACCTAAGAAGGAAGAAAAATCTCAAATCAACAGACTATCTTTGCACCTAAAGGAACTTGAAAAACAACAGCAAAACAAGCCGAGAGGGAGTATAAGGAAGGAAATAATAAAGACCAGAGCAGAAATAAATGAAATAGAGAACAAAAAAAAATACAAAAGATCAATGGAACCAAGAGTTGGTTTTTTTGAAAAGATAAACAAAATCGACAAACCCTTAGCATGACTAAACAAGAAAAAGAGAGAGAGGACCCAAATTAATAAAATCAGAAATGAAAGAGGAGAAGTGACAACAGATACCACAGAAATACAGAAAATTTTAAGAAAATACTAGGAGCAACTATATGCTAACAAATTCGACAATCTGGAAGAAATGGATAAATTTCTAGAAGCATACAATCTACCAAGTCTGAATCAGAAGGAAACAGGAACTTTGAACAGTCTAATTACTGCCAAAGAAATTGAATCAGTAATCAACAATCTTCCAATAAACAAAAGCCCTGGACCAGATGGCTACACAGGTGAATTTTACAAAACATTCAGAAAAGAATTAGTACCTATTCTCCTCAAACTATTCCAAAAAATACAGAAGGAGGGAAGGCTCCCAAACTCTTTCTACGAAGCCACTATCACCCTGATTCCTAAGTCAGACAAAGATATTTCAAAAAAGGAAAATTATAGGCCAATATCCCTAATGAACATAGATGCAAAAATTCTCAACAAAATACTAGCAAACCGAATTCAGCATCCCATTAAAAAGGTCATACACCACGATCAAGTGGGATTCATTCCTGGTATGCAAGGCTGGTTCAATATCCGCAAATCAATTAACATAATACATCACATTAACACAATGAAAAATAAAAATCATATGATCATATAAATAGATGCAGAAAAAGCATTTGACAAAATCCAGCAGCCATTTATGATAAAAACTCTTAGCAAAGTGGGAATAGTGGGATCATATCTCAACATAATAAAGGCCATATATGATAAGCCCACAGCAAACATTGTACTCAATGGGGAAAGGCTGAAAGCTTTCCCCTAAGATCAGGAACAAGACAAGGCTGTCCGCTTTCACCACTTCTATTTCACATAGTTCTGGAAGTGCTAGCCACAGTAATCAGACAAGAAAATGAAATAAAAGGCAACCAAATTGGAAAAGAGGAAGTAAAATTGTCATTATATTCAGATGACATACTATAGAGAGAATCCCAAAGACTCAACCAAAAAACTGCTAGAACTGATAAACGAATTTGGTAAGGTAGCAGGATACAAATTAATATTCAGAATTCAGTGGCATTTCCATACACCAATAATAAACTATCAGAAGAAGAAATCAGGAAATCAATCCCTTTTACAATTGCTTCAAAAACAATAAAATATCTAGGAATCAATTTAACTAAAGAAGTAAAAGACCTGTACTCACAAAATTATGAGACACTGAAGAGAGAAATCAAAGAAGATACAAATAAATGGAAATACATACCATGCTCATGGATAGGAAGAACTAATATAGTTAAAATGTCAATACTACCTGAAGCAATATATAGATTCAATGCAATTCCAATCAAACTACCAAGGATATTTTTTTCAGAAATACAACATAGAATCCTAAAATTTATATGGAGCCACAAAAGACCCCGAATAGGTACAGAAATGTTGAGAAATAAGAAAAAAGTGGGAGGCATCACACTACCTGACATCAAATCATACTACAAAGTGGGAGGCATCACACTACCTGACATCAAAACAGTATGGTACTGGCATAAAAACAGACACATAGACCAATGGAATAGAATAGAGAGCCCAGGAATAAACCCTTCTATATACGGTCATTTAATCTATGACAATGGAGGCAAGAATTTACACTACAGTAAAGATAGTCTATTTAATAAATGGTGCCGGGAAAATTGGACTGACACATGCAAATAAATGAAAATAGACCACCTACTTACACCATATATGAGAACTCAAAATGGATTAGACTTAAATGTAAGACCTGAAACTATAAAACTCCTAGAAGAAAACATAGGTAGTAAGTTTGCAGACATTACCCTGAGTAATATTTTTACTGATATATCCCCTCGGGCAAGGGAAATAAAAGAGAAAATGAACATATGGAATTACATCAAACTTAAAAGTTTTTTCACAGCAAAGGAAACTATCAATAAAACAAAAAGGCAGCCTACTGAATGGGAGAAGATATTTGCCAACGAAATATCTGATAAGGGGTTGATATCCAAAATTTATAAAACACTCATGCAACTCAACATCAAAGAAACAAACAACCCAATTAAAAAATGGGCAGAGGATATGAGGAGGCATTTCTCTAAAGAGGACATACAGATGGCCAACAGGCATATGAAAAAATGTTCAACCTCACTAATCATCAGAGAAATGCAAATAAAAACCACAATGAGATACCACCTCACTCCAGTCAGAATGTCTATCATCAACAAATCAACAAACAACAAGTGCTGGCGAGGGTGTGGAGAAAAGGGAACCCTGGTGCACTGTTGGTGGGACTGCAAATTGGTGCAGCCATTATGGAAATCAGTATGGAGGTATCTCTAAACACTGGAAACGGAACTGCCGTATGATCCAGCAATCCACTCTTGGGAATCTACCCAGAGGAATCCAAGATGCTAATTCGAAAAAATATATGCACCCCTATGTTTATTGCAGGCTATTTACAATAGCCAAGACTTGGAAACAACCATCAGTAGATGACTGGATTAAGAAACTGTGGTACATTTATACAATGGAGTATTACTCCGCTATCAAGAAGAATGAAATTGTACCATTTGCAACGATATGGATGGACCTAGAGACTATTATGTTAAGTGAAATAAGTCAGTCGGAGAAAGACAAATACCATATGATATCACTTATATGTGGAATTTGAAAAACTGAATGAATGAGCAAAAGAAACAAACAGTCTCATAGATATAAAGGAAAAACAGGGTTGCTAGTTGGGAGGGGGTGGGGATGAGGGAGAAGGGGAAGAGATTAGACAGCATAAATAGGTAACTACAGTATTGTCACAGGAATATGAAAGACAGTTCAGGGAATATAATAATGTTGTTAAAATTTTGTGGGGTGTCAGATGGTCACATGTTTTGTTGGGGAGACTTCTTCGTGGATGGAGTAGAGGCTTGATCACTGCACTGTATACCTGAAATTGATGCTGTGTGATACTGTATGCCAACTGTAATTGAATATATAGATAGTCACGGGATGTGGATTATACGGTGGAAGGGAGTCAAGGGAATTGTAGTGGATAGTATGATATGGGGGGGAGGAGTGGGGGGAAGAATTTGGGGGGGTTGTCACTTTGAGGGTAAAAATATAACTATTGCACTTTGTTGTACACCTGAAGCTAATTAAAAATAAATAAATAAATTTTAAAAAAAAGTCATGATGCATTTTTGCAATGAAAACAGAAAAAAAATATGTCATGACTTCCGACAACCCAATGTTTAATCTTCCTGACCACGTTATAAATTCTAGAGAGCAGGAAACGCTTGAACCCCATGAACAACTCATATAGCACTTTTCACAGATGTCCTCAATTAATAGTTATCTAATTAATGACATTAGAATGGACAAGTAAAAAATGATTCCTAGGAAAAATACACCGCAAGAAGAGGTTATGAATGGTCTGAATTGAGAAATTTCCGGCTCTGTAGTGTTCACTTGGCACACAGAAGGTGCTCAAGGGAAGGACAAAGGGAACAGGAAAAGAAGCAAGAATTCATTTGTTTTTCTCTGCATGTGTTCAATGTGGCTCCTCAGGAGGATTAAGACACTTGTGCCAGATGTGACAAAAGCATGAAAAGCGAGGGGTCCTAAAATGCGCTGGACATTCTAGTGGCCATCTGGAAGACCTAGAACCGGGCTTATGAAGGCAAAGGACTATGACTGAGGACAGTCCTTGTTTTCCACCGTAGAAAGCACATAATAAGACAGTGATTCTCCATACACATACCTTTTCCCTCTGTACTACCTCCTGCCAAAATCCAAAGTTTATGAGAATGTGGCTAAACTAACAAGCAATTTCCCCCTTTTACCTCTACTTCCAATACCTTTAAGACAAAGACCTTGGACTCAAAACTACAGTCAGTGATAAGGAAAAACATGAAACAAAGGCTCTTTGATAGTGCGTGTGCGTGTGTGTGTGTTTAAACTAACAAGGAAGCATGAAGCAGATGTCTCTTTACTTATCTTTTTAAAGGAAAGAGAACACACTATAACACTGCATAATATGCTACTGGTTAAAGACTTAAAAGGCATGTACTTGGCTTACACTGAAATAAATGTTTCTCCCCTTAGGGGTACAAATTTACAAAATAACAACCAAAGAGAAAAATCCAAATATATAGTACAAGGCAATTTATACAAATATAAATTTCCCTTTGTATTTTAACATGTTACATATACAAGCTATATAAAAAATTTCTATCTAACTTTTAAAAGTCAACTACAATTGAAGAACATACTCATCTTTTCCTTGCCGTAACACGATACTAGAAAAAATAAATTTTAAGAACAAAAGAAACCCAATTTGGGGAAAACAAGCTTAAGTCTCTTCAATGCCACCATCACCTGCAGCACCCCATATCAGTGCCTGGCTTCTCTTAATCGTCACTGGCTCCTTCCTCCTTCTTCCACTCCCCAGAGCAGGGTTAGTCCCAAGGTGCTGACCTCTGTTCCCTCACGTCTTCTATTCCACTTAATCTTTTCTTCCTTGACAACACAGAAGGAAGATGCCCCTTCCTTCACCACCTATCTCTTCCCCATAAGAATTTATCTGACCTTTCTAGGGCAGAGACTGCAAACCTTGTACAACCTGCTACATATCTGCATCAGATGCTTTGCTGTCATTTCAAGTCAACCCACTCTAATACTGAGCCCATCAGCTTTTCCCTGCACCAAACTAGCTCTTTCTTTGTTCCTGCAGTTTTCAGTTTCAAACTTCAGTCTTCTCTGACTCTTTTTGCTATGTTGTGCTCTCCCATGTGCTGTCAGCATCCAAGTCGCGGATACTTTATTTCTACAATGTCTTGATATTTCTTCCCATGGCGCTGCACCAGGGCAGGCTCTTATTACCACTTTTCTTGCACAGTTTACTGAATACCAGCTCTAGTCTCCCCACTAACCAAATCATATTCATTCTGTGCTCTGTTTTCAGATTAACCCTCTAAAAGGAAAGCCCAACTACGCCACTGCTTTGTTCAAAAAAGGGATTTCTAAGACTGAAAATATCAAGGTCCAACCCTGGCATCAAGGCCTTCCAAAGCTGGATTTGGTTACAACCGCTTTCTAAATATGTCACCCAGGACTCCCCTTATATGTGCCATTAGTCAGACTCTATGCCTTGGCTTTTTCTGAACACAGTCAACACTTTCTTTTCTCCATTTCTTGGTACGTCTGTCTACAATCAAATGACCAAAATATATGTGGGATTTTAATAAACAGTCATGTGTATTTTTCACTAAGTATATCCCTAGGTATTTAATATTTTTGAAACTACTATAAGTTACTGGGTTTTTGTTAAATTTTATTTTCTAATTGTTCATTGCTAGTATAAAGAAATACAATTTGTACTTTGACCTTTTTTTTCTGCCACCTGGCCACCTGTAAGTTCTAGGAGCTTGTTTGGAGATTTCTTAATGTTTTCTAAGTATATGACATATTGTCTGTAAATAAAGATGCTTTCGCTTCCTCCTTTCTAATCTGAATTTCTATTTCTTTTTCTTGCCTTATTGCACTGGCTAGGACCTCCAATCAATGCTGAATAGAAGTGGTTATATATCCTTGTGAGAAACTGAGAAATATCCTTGCCTTATTCCCCATCTTAGGTAGAGAGTATTCAGTCTTTTACCATTAAATATGATGACAGCTCTAGATTTTTAATGGATGTCCTTTCCCACATTGAGGAGATTCCTGTCTACTACTAGCTTGCTGCAAATTTGCATCATAAATAAGGGCTGAATTTTGTCAAATGCTTTGTTCTACATTGACTGAGATGATCACATGATTTTTCTTTTTTATTCTGTTAATATGATAAATTACACTTACTTTTACATAATTAATATTTTATTTGTTAAAGCACTTCCAGGTTTACAGAAAAATTGAGCAGATAGTACAGAGAATTCCCATATACCCACTCTTCTTGAGCACCTCCGTGGTAGCTTCCCCTAATATTAATAATTTGCATTAGTGTGTTACATTTGTTATAATTGATGAACCAACACTGATAGTTATTAATAATAAAACTCCATAGTTTACATTAGGGTTCAGTCTTTTGAGCTGTGCAGTTCTATGAGTTCTGTTAAATGCATAATGTCCTATACCCACCATTACAGCTTCACTGCCCTGAAAAATCACATGCTCCACCTATTCATCTTTCCTCTCCTCATTCCCCCTGGCAATCACTGATTTGTTAGTCTTTTCTCCGAAGGCACCCAAGTTTGCATTAAATTTTAATTTGGATTTAAAATGGATTTGGCATATTGGAAATGCTGGATCTAAGGTAGCTATTATTAAGTTACAATGGAAATTGCATTCTAAGAGTTTAGTTCCAGGGATGGATATAAAAAAATATGAGACCTTTCCTGCATAATAGTGGGTAATAATAGTAATAACTTAACCAAATATTCAAGATGACAGTCCCTCCTGTCTCCTAATCAGCACTCCCAGCTTAGAACACTTCTCAGTAAAATGCACAAAATCCTGGGGTGGTCGGGTGGCTCAGTTGGTTACAGTGTGAGCTCTGAGCAACAGGGCTGCCAGTTCGATTCCCACATGGGCCAGTGAGCTGCACACTCTGCAACTAGATTAAAGACAACTGCCGCTGAGCTGCCGGTAGGTGGCCAGATGGTTCAGTTGGTTAGAGCACATGCTCTTAACAACAAGGTTGCCGGTTAGCCTCTCGCATGCGATGGTGGACTACACCTCCTACAACTAATGGTACCTTGGGCTGAGCTGCCAATGGGCAACGGATGGCTCAGTTGGTTAGAGTGCATGCTCTTAACAACAAGGTTGCCAGTTTGACTCCCACATGGAATGGTGGACTTTGCCCGCCACAACTAGATTGAATACGGCGACTGGACTTGGCATTGAGCTGCGCCTTCCATAACTAAGACTGAAGGACAACAACTTGACGTGGAGCTGATGGGTCCTAGGAAAAACACACTGTTCCCCAATAAAGTTAAAAAAAAAATGCACAAAATCCTTACATACAATAGAAACATAATAATCCTTAGTAAGAATGCTAAATATTGCAGGTAGGTGATTATTATTCTTTACCATCATCACATAGGCATAATTTCAACAATTGTCCAAACACAGACTATGTGAAAAAATATTACTTAAGGAAAACACAAATTAATGACAAGGGAATCCAAGTTGGTGGTGAGATTTGTTAAGGTCCAGTGGGCAATTCCCCTTTGGGGTCAGGTTAGAGACGAGCATCAGGATTATAGAAGATCATCTGGGTCATCTTACGCATGGAATCAGGTCAGAGTGTTCTCTGGCACAGTCTCCAGCAAAGTGGCTCTCTGTCCATTAGTGAAGGTGACTAATAATGTAACTGAACTTGAACCTTCTTTCTGCTAAACTGTTGAGTGTCCTTCTGCCCCAGCAGATCCTTACTTCTTTCTTTCCTTTCTTCAATCATTCAATAGTCATTGTGTAGCTGCCGTATGCTATGGGCATTACTCCAGGTAAACCACTAATTTTTTAATGTCTGTGGTTCTGCCTCTTCAGAATGTCAGATAGTTGAAATCATGTGGTACATAGCTTTTTCAGACTGGCTTCTTTCACTTAACAATATGCATTTAAGGTTCTCTCATGTCTTTCACGGCTTGATAACTCATACAATATTCCATTGTAGGGATATACCACAGTTTGCTTCTTCATTTCCTCACTGAAGGACATCTTAGTTGGTTCCAGTTAGGGGCAATTACGAATGAAGTGGCTGTAAACTTCCATGTGCAGGTTTTTGTGAGGACAGAAGTTTTCAACTCATTGGGGTAAATACCTAGAAGCATGATTGCTCAGTACCATAAGAATGTTTTGCGTTGTAAGAAACTTCACAGCTATCTTCCAGAATGGCTATACCACTTTTCACTCTCACCAGCAATGACTGAGAATTTCTGTGTTCCACATCCTAGCCAGCTTTGGTATTGTCAGATTTTTGGATTTCAGTCATTCTAATAGGTGACATTTCGGTTTTTGTTTTTGTTTTTTTAAAGATTTTATTGGGGAATTGGGGTAGGGGAACAGCACTGGGGAATCAGGGAAGGGGAACAGACAAGTTGCTGTTCTTTTGTCCTTCAGTCTAGTTGTGGAGGACGTTGCTTCCCTGGCCCACGTTGGTATTATCATTGTGCTCTCCCCGGGTGAGGCAGATCAGTCGCCAAACTCTGGACAGCCGCTCACGGCCGCTCTTGCCAGCTCACGCTGGCTGCCGGCTACTCACTGTAGCCTATGGCAGCCCACTGCAGCAGGGGCTGCAGCTATGCCAGCCCCAGGGACTCACAGCAGCCCAGCTCCAGGTGGAGCTGTTGTTCACCATCTTAGCTGTAGAGGGCAGCATCACTGACCCTCATGAGGGATTCGAACCGGGGTCGCTGGCGTCCCAAGCAGCTCTTAACCAAGGCACCACTCGGCCTGCCCTCATTGTTTTACTGTGCAATTCCCTAATGACATATAATGTTGATATTTTTTTCATGTGTATATTTTCCATTTATATATCTTTGTTGGCGAAGAGTCTATTCAGGTCTTTTGCCCATTTTTCAATTGAGTAGTTCATTTTCTTACTGTTGAGTTTCAAGTAAATTTGTATGTTTTGGATAACACTTCTTTATCAGATGTGTTTTACAAATATATTTTCCCAGTCTGTGGCTTTCTTTTCATTCTCTTAGCAGTACACCTTTGCAGAACAGAAAATTTTAATTGTAATGAAATCCCACTAATCAATTTTATTTTTACGGATCATGCTTTTGGCGTTGTATCTAAAAGTTATCACCAACCCACAGATCTCCTAATTTCTCCTGTGTTTATTTTCCAGAAGTTTATAGTTTTGTATTTTATATTTAAGTCTATGATCCACTTTGAATTAATTTTTGTGAAAGGCAGAAGGTCAGTATCTAGATTTATTTCCATGCATGTGGAGGTCCAGTTGTTCCAACACCATTTGTCTCTTCTATACTTCATTTTACGATTTTTGGATTACTTACATTCTATAGTTATTTAATTCTTTCAATAGCCAGATTTACTTTGCTACTAAACCCTAACATTAAGTTTTTAATTTTGGTTTGGGGTTTGTCAGAGTGACAATTTCTACTGGGTTATTTTCCCAATCCGTTTTGTTAATTTTTATAATATCTAGTCCCCTCCAATAATCTTATACTTTATCCCTCTGAATATAATAAGCACAGATATTTTAAAATTCATGCCTAACAATCTGAACATCTATGGGTTTATTTCTGCATTTTATTATTTCTGCTAGTTCTTGTTCATGTTGCCTTATCTTGTCATGCACCGCTTTATCTTTGATTATGTGCTAGGCATTGTATTTCTAAAACCATTTGTGGTTCACTAGAAACAGTATTACATTTGCTTCTGCCAGGTGCCTATGGGACATGAATTCTAGGATAACTCTGATCTGATTTTAGTGCTCTTGAGATTTTCTAGATCACATAAAGATCTTGCAACCACACAGCAATCCATGTGAGGACTAGTTTACTACTGTTTTACCTTTATACACCACCCAAAGCTGGGTCCCAATTCAGTTTGTCAACTCAAAACATAAGGAGTTTACCAGGGACTCCACCTCTGGCAGACTCTGAACTCCAACACTTTTGTCCCTTAGGTTCCTTAGGCCCTGCAGGCTGTCAGAAATACTGCTCTGTCTTAGTTGCTTTTAACTGAAAGGCATGCACTCAAACACCAGGTTAACCTATCTAAATTTCCACTTTCTCTTGGATCTTGGTCTGATAATTCCTCACTAATTTGGTATTTTTTCAATGGCTTCAAGCATAGGTTTTCAACATTTTTTCCAGTCCTATCTGTCCTCAGTTATGCAGAGGTCAGAACAGGACTCTGAATACTATGAATTCCACAAATATTCTGCCTCTAGTAGCCTTTAACACAATGGATTTTATTTTATATTATGCATATGTTCCTTATCTCATCCCCATTAAACACTAAGATCTAGTCTGATTTATGTAACACTTGTCCCTGCCCAGAATAATTATTTGTTAAACTGAACCACTAAAACTTTTCTGATGCTTGTGCTAATTATTCATATCAAAATCTCATTGTTTTAAATCAATAAACTTTTGTTCTTATATAATCATCATTAAAAGCACTTTTCCCTTTCCCATTTTCAATACTTCCAGTTTCTGCAAGAAAAGACCTTATCTATTTGAGTACCTTTTTAAACAATTTGTTGTATCACTTATTTGATTTCAAGATGGTCTTTATACTTTCCAGATGTGCTTTATGGCATGTGTATATGTATATGATAATTTTACATTCATTTTATTTCAAATTTTCATTACACTTCTTAGGAATTATCCACAGGATACCTAGTGAAACCACTAAGCTGGATAGAAAGTAACAGAACATTTCTGTATATAAAGCAATTAGTGACTTTTTAAAATGCTTTTTGTGCCTCTTTTCCATTTCAGTGCTTTCTCTTTACTAAGTAGCCACATATGGAATTGATTAGGGTTTTATTACCTTTTTCTGTGGGCAAGAATTAAATATATCACAAAGTTGACTGTTTGGAAATCTCTAGGAACCAACGGCAAGGGAAGCAAGAGCTACTTAAGGGGGACTCACATCTTTCTGAGTAGCAGAGATATTTTTTTGGTTGCAAATTCTAGGGACTATATCCACATCAGTAATTGCTCAGAGAGACCCTCCTAACCCCCCAGATTTGTCCAGGATGCCAGTGCCCACATGAATACTCCTGTAACAGTATATATTTCCTCTTTTTTAAAAGAGCTCATATTATTTATTTGATATATGCCTTTCTTGCTGGAGTTGAAACTCTTAATGTCAAGGGCAATTCCAATATTGCCTTCAATAAATATAAAGGATAGCATTTAGCATTTTAGTGGATTTCCATATCCCAAAAGCTAAATTAGATTTTCCCTTATAACCCCAGAAGCAAGTAAACCTAATCTATTCTGGATTCCTTATCCTCACCCAACATGTCTTAGAGTCTGACCATACAACATGTGTGAGTATAGCCTGTCACGATCACATCTCAGAAACCAAAGCTATAACCAGCATCATTGGTCAGGAACTTGTCAAATTTCTCCTTCCTTTTGGCACCAAGTGTCCCTTTGACCAATAAAATTCTCACTGGTAATAAAATCAGCATTTAATTATTCAGCAGTTGGTCATTCAGATCCCTTGCTTCTCATATTCTTTTCACCCCCCTTCTCTCTCACTTTTAGGTTTCTCACAGGTAAAATGCCATCGAAGAGCAAAGGACAGAGCAAAGGGGGGGTGACTCCAATTAGTGAACTTTGTGTTTGGCTAGAAACTCCAGAGGAGCACACAGAGTTGGTGGACAGTTGAAACTACATAAACGTTCAGGTAATTTTTTTCTGATGATATCAACTGTTCTTAAGAGGACACAGAAAAGACGGTTGGTGCAGTCAATAATCACAGTTACCACACTAGCATTCTATGATGTTACCATTTTTGTCCGTCCTTTTTCTAGGTGGGGATATGGTACAGTCCCCGCTCCTCCATTTACTCAACCTGTGAATTAGGACATGATGTTTCAACTCTCTGAGCCTCATTTTATTATCAATAAAATAGAAACAGTAACCTGACAGGACCAGAATATTAATACCAAGAATGAAATGTATGAAAGTGCTTTGTAAATGTAGAGGAATAGTCTAATTTAATACCATTACCAACATTGTTTGTTCACAGTTTAAGTTTTACATTAGAATGACAATTTTTCTTCTCAAGGGGACAGGTGTTCCACATGAGTTACTGTGATGGATAAAATCCTGGATTTTTGCACACTTAGCCACTATGCATGCCAAATTCTGTATCAATGCTTACCTTAGGAGGTTTCCTTAATGATGGAAACAAAAATTTCAGCAGCAGAAGTAAAAAGTGTTGTCAACACAGCAGCCACATCAGAAGGAAGCAATGAAAGAGAAAAAAACAAGAGAAACTCAGCATTGCCATACATGATTTGAAAGATATTCTACATCACAAAGATCAGAAGCCAAATTCACTTAACTGTTTGAAGTAATAAACTCTTACATTTACTAAAAAATATAGTATAGGCATAATGAATTTCTTTCCAGGTTTAACAGAATAGATCCAGTCACTCAGAGATATTTTTAATGTTTCTAAAATATGCCAATAGAAGAGCATCAAGATAAAGAAAGACGCTGCAATCATATTGTGGTCATTTAAATCAATTTTCATATTTAAATTTTTCTTAAATTGGTATTAAAATAGATTTTTTTTCCCATTTACAAATCATATTTCTAGATGACAATTTTCACATATTTCAGCCCTGAACAGAAATTTAAAAACAGGTTACATCTTTCCCCCATCACTAACCACATATGCACTTTTTTTTAACATTTGTTTTTGTATGTTAATATCTCAAAAATGACTGAAATCACACCTGGGGAAAATTATGAAAGAAAAATAGTTTTGAAAGTAACAAACCATTAGACTGACTTGCTTTGTAAATGTACACAAAATTAAGGTGCTGAAATACGATTTTTATGGTATGTGATCCTGTGATAGTTCTTGGACTTCCTGATGCGGTTATTCTTAATGAACCTCCAATATCATCAATTCATAACTGTAAAATTATTGTTAAATAGATATGGGAGAGTTTTTCCAGTGGCTTTAATTCTTCTTCACAGGGAATAGAATCATGAGGATAAGAAAAGAGATGTTCCAGGGCAGAGGGTATAAATAAATCAAAAAGTACAAACACAAATAGCCTGGTGCCCTTTCTCCATCATTGGGTCCAACAGAGCTCTGAGGGCCCCAAATAAAACGCAGGGCTCAGCTGCAAGGAAAGACTGTCTAAGGAATCCACAGTTAGGCAGATAACTCTAAACTTTTAAATCTAAAGAAAGAAAATCATCACATTCCTATATAGACAAAACTGAAAATCCATCTTCTTGAAATGCTATGAATTAGCTGAAAGGAAGTGAGCCCTTGTGTCATAACTTTGGACAGTTAGGCACAATGGGAATGTGATTTTTGTCGTCACATTTTAGAGGAGAACTCTCTCTGGAGAAACTGGTATCTCTCACTGCTTCCAAGCAAGTCTCAACATTCTCTGTGTCTACCCTTTAAAACAAGATCAACATTTATAGATGTTATAATAAAAATGCATGAGTGTTTTTAATTCTAAGAAAGCCATGGGTCTATGCTCTATGCATAAAACTTGAGGTTTCTGCCAAGAAAATTTCCTTAAGTGGAGCACTGCTCTGGAAGGCATCTGTTCTACGCAGACAGAACAGTATATGACTAAGCCTTCTCTTATTTTGCTTCTTTATTTTCTAAAAACAATTTAAGTCACTGCTTTATTTAACAAAGGAAAGAAAAGTCTGTCAGATCACAGTAAGGCAATCATATGAAACAGCACAGACCAGGTTAATAAACTATACGTTTCACAGTTAGCCTACAATGAACCAAGTAACCTAACGAGGGCGGGACATGCTAACAGAAACCCCAGGGATCACACCAGAGCTTTCATGTGCTTCCTTCATGCCACAGTTGGACAATCATCATCACCAGCATCAAAAAAACAAGTGTTGGTTTGTAGCCACTAGTACATTCACCTCCTTAGCAGTCCAATAATAAAGCTATCCTTTCTTCGTTTATATTCCAATATGGTTTTCATTATTCTTCTTAGGAAGCTAATGTACTTCAGCATTTTAAGTACTTGAAAAGTGTATCCCTTTCACTTAGAAAGATAGCATACAATATGGGAATGCCATGTAATTCTGCTTCTATATTTTGTGTTTCTCCCTAAGGACCATTTTGTTTAAGAATTAATGGACACTGGGCAGCAGCAGGGGAAAGGGAAGTCACTAACTTCATCTGCTGCTACCCAAATTTGTCATTTAGTTTAGAACAAGGATCCTTGCATATACAAGTCAAAGTAAGTCATTTAGGATATCAAAACAGTGCTTCATTAATTCTAAATCTTTCTTGAGATGTGAATCAGGCATAGGTTACTAAGTCATCCTTAATTCTGGACCACAGTTTACTGCTACAACCCCCAGAGGCTATATATATCATTTTTTGGTAGTTGTGAAGAAAAAACTTTTCCAATATGAGTAATATTGATACTATGATCAAATATAGTATGCTATCCTTTGAAAAAAACTAATGGAATATTATAAAGATAAATGGGCCGGCTGAGTGGCGCGGTGGTTAAGCACTGGCTTGGGAAGCCAGCGGCCCCGGTTCAGGTCCCACATATGAGGGCCAGTGACACTACCCTCAAAAAAATAAAAATAAAAATAAAGATAAAAGTTTTCATACATATATGAAAAGGGATGAATAATAATATAAACATCTATCAGAAACATAAGCAATAATAAATGTTATTTTTAAATCATGGCCTTTGTTGATTATATCAATAAAGTCTTATCAACAAAGAGCTGTCTAACACTCAATCAGGCTCAGGGATACTTATATGGCTCAATTACAGAAAGAGGTGCTATCCTTGGCTAAGCAAACATCCAGTGAACTATAAATAACATCCCTTCAAACAGACCAAACTGACCCATAGACATGGGCTTGACTGCTGATTCATTAGAAAACAGCATTCCACTGAATCTCGGCTACAGGCTTGTGTACTCCAGACCACTCTCTACTGCCCACCTGCTCTTTCATCCTCAAAAAAGTCCTTCTTTTTAATTATGTGAACCTCTGTAAATTTTCTGTGTGTGTGTGTGTGTGTGTGTGTGTGTGTGTTGCAAAGAAACTGAACAGAATTTGACATTTTAAAACCCAGCAAGATAACAGTGTTCCTAGGCACCCCCCCCCCCCCGAATTGAAAAGAAGATAGGAGGTGCAGTTCTACACTGACAGTAGCTCTATTTTGCAAAACACAAGAGCTTCTGCCCCTCTCTCCTAGGACAAGGAAGTCAAAGAATGGCTGTTCAAGTTACCCACACGTGTACTCACCAGTAATTCATGTAATTTCCATGCTTTTAATTCCACTTTGGTCTCCCTGCTCTGCCCTTGCAAATTTTCTACTCTCCAAAGCTCAGCTCAAGGCTCAGTTCTCTCAGTTCCTCACCAATTATTTGAGACCACCTCAGCCTTCACCCCTCTGACACTCCAGTATTCCTGTGGTCAACTAAACAGCTTAGCACTTATTTTACCTATACAGCATTTGAATTGCATGTATCCTTAAGATTTAAACCCCCTGAAAGCAGAGGCCATGCCACATGCTAATTTCCTGATCTCTGTCCCCAATGCTACAAGCTCAAGTAGGACTGAAAACAGTTTAAGAACTGAGAAGTAATTTTTTACATTAGTGAGTTAAACATAATCCAGATGTGCGGATTTACTTTGAGCACCACCACAATCCCATAATCCCACAATCCTGGGGCAAGATTGCTCACATTTAGTAGCAGTGAAGACCTCAGAGGCTGTTAGAAATTGTAGGCTATTTCCAATGACTTATTTAAAAATAATTAGTTCTTGGGCCGGCCGAGTGGCGCGGTGGTTAAGCGCTGGCTTGGGAAGCCAGAGGCCCTGGTTCGGGTCCCACATATGAGGGCCAGTGACACTGCCCTCAAAAACAAACAAACAAAAAATTATTATTTCTTTACACCAGCATTTCACACAAAGAAGTTCAATGGGGATGTTAACAAGGGTCAAACCCTCAAAACTTTCTGAGGTTGACTAAGTTAAAAAATGCAGGTTCAGTGAGACTAGAGTACACACACACACACACACACACACACACACACACACACACACAATAAGACTATAAAGATAAGTTGGACCTATATTGGGCCAGGTATTGAAATGAGGCTTGGTACTTAATTTAGTAGGTAATACAGACCTAGAAAGTTTAACAAAAGAGTGATATAAAGAAAGCAGTATAAACAGTACATTACAACAACCCTGTATAACTGGAATTCTTTCCCTTCACACTGAAAGATCTCTGGGTCAAGGAGCCTTTTGCCCATCACATACAGACTACTGAATATAGTCTGCCACTTAGGATTTAGATGGCCAAAGAACCCAAGTGTGCACAAGCCCTAATACCAGACCTCAGTCTTCTTCTGAAACAGAAATTTCACTTCCATGCATTGACTATTTTATTGATTGATTGCTGGATATTGCCACAACTTATATCTGAAAGATATACACGTACAGCTAAATGATATTTGACTCCTGAAGATTAGTCTACAGATGTGATCTTTACGACACCCCTGATGATCACTTCCAGCTCGGAGAATTAAGCCCTGCATCGCCTAAATTGTCTAAGAACTCTGTTAACAAACAAGTATTTGTTGAGTACTGATTTCCACACTACACGCTATAGGTACTTGGAGGAATATTCAGAGGAATGAGGCATGGTTTCCAACCTCAAGAAGCTTAACATCTTAGAGAGAAACAGATACATGAGTAACTATTACATGAATGGTGACAAGTGTCACAGCACAGACAGAAACAAAAAGCTATATTCCATCAACAAATACTGAATACCCACTGTTTGTTACTTTGTTGAGTTACAAATATAAATTAGGGCCAGCCGAGTGGCTCATTGGTTAGGAGCTGGCTTGGGATGCCAGCTCTGAGCAGCGGACCCAGGTTCGGATCTCACATATGAGGGCAAGTGATACTGCCCTCTACAGCTAAGATGGTGAACAACAGCTCCACCTGGTTGCCTCTATAGCTAAGATGGCTGGCGATGGTATGGCTGCAGCCTCTGCTGCAGTGGGCTGCCATAGACTACAGTGAGTGTTAGGAAGCCAGTGTGAGCTGCCTAGAGCCGCTGTAGGCGGCTGTCCAGAGGCCAGCTACCGATCTGAGAAGAGCGCAATGATAATAACACACATGAGTCAGTGAAGCAATGTCCTCCACAGCTAGACTGAAGAACAAAAAGGACAACAACTTGTCTGTTCCCCAACACTGTTTCCCTCCCCCAATTCCCCAATAAAATCTTTAAAAAAACAACATACAAATATAAATTAGACATGCTGCCTTTCAGACAATAAATTGAATTTGTATACACATATTATAGTACAATGTGATGTGCACAGCAGCAGCCCTAAAAGAAGGCAGGATCAACTAGGAAAGAGGGCAAGTCTCAGAGGAGAAAACAAACCCCTGAGCAGAATCCAGAAGGCTGACTAGAGTCACCAAGCTGACAAGGCAAAGAAAGAGCATCCCAGAATGGGGAAGTGTCTGTGTCAAAAGTATCGGGGTACATTTAGGACCAGAGAGTCATAGAATTGGTCTGTTGATGAGCTCAGCAGTTTGGCCATAGAAACAGAGACGGGGACATAAGAATGATACAGGGTTGGAGTTTTGCCAAATAGGTGGGTATGAAGGTCTATCCATCTTCAATCAGGATTATTAACTGTAGTTTGAAGACGAGTTTATATACTTGTGTACCAACAAGTTAACATACTCATATATTTAAAATATATAACAAATACTTCTATGAATTACAAAAAATTACAGGGATTATACAAACACTTTGAAGAGCCTCTGAAACCTATCACAAGAAGAATGTAAATGCCAAAAACATTACATTCCTTGACAAAGACTGGTCTGAATCTTTTAAAAAAAGAGAACCGGCAAATTAAAATTTGTTGTAGGAAGCTACAACAAAATTTTCTGAACACAAGCAGCAGCCAGTTCATTCAAGGGAAGTCTTACCAATCAGAGCAGACTTTTAACATGAATATATCTGGTTTGTTTTGGAAGAGTATGCCTTCTAGACGATACAGGGTTTAAGATATATGTTTAGTGTCATTTAAAAACTGTTTTTCTCCTAATCCCCTATTGCCTATAAGACTTTGACCTTGCCACCTATGGATTTTGCTAACTGTGAGGCTTTTTAATAACACAGTTCCTGTGGCTGGTAAGGGGCTGCTATGAATCAATGGGAAGACCAGATAGGGTATGGGCTGGGGAGAGAGGGAAGTAAAGTCAGGGGAAGGGTAACAGACTGAGAGAAAACAGCAAGGTAAAAACTTGTGGTCTGGGTAAGGTTAAAGAGCAAAGACGCTGATTATAGTTGACGAATGAGATGTAATATTTCAGAGGTAGAATGTTTCAGGGTGGTAAACTCTAACCCAAACACAGTAGTATGTTTGTAAAATGGAACGGATGGTCATTACTTTAATTAATAGTTAACACTTATGGAATTCTAACTATGTGCCAGGTCTGTTTCTGTTAGTTCTACCCGATTTAATGCATTTACATATTTGATAACCCTATAAAGCTCTTTATTATCCTTTTTCATAGAAAAATACTGAGATACAAGGTACAGAGATTGTATGACTTGCTCAAAGTGACAGTTACTTGGCAACAGCCTCATGATTCAAACCCAGGCAGTCTCTGGCTGTAGCATCCCCCACTCTTAACAGCTACAACATACTGCCTCTCGAGTTTAACAGAATTTAGGGAAAGCTCTTTGAGCCTAGGCTAGGATCCTACATTGCAACCCATGTGGATGCGCAATGATGTGGATCATCCATTTACACAGAGGTCATTCATGTGGTTAATGGCACCAACTGGACTGTCTGTGTCAGGACTATGTAAGAGAACCTCAAAGGATGGATGCCTTTTACATGAAAGGAAGGGATGGCATGGCAGTGTAGGGTTAGCGGAAGGCTGCAAACTCCCACGTCCCACCTGGAAGAAGGAAGCTGATTACCACTGCAGAGGGCTATGAATAAAGCCACAAAAATGTGTGTGTGTGTGTGTGTGTGTGTGTGTGTGTGTGTGTGTGTGTGTGTTGGGAGCAAATCTTAGGCAGGGAACAGCTGAAAAACAAAGTTGGAGAGCACAGGATATGTTCAGGGAGCAGCAGGCAGACAGAGGTCATTGAAAACAATAAAGCAGAAATAACAGACAGCAACCAAAGTGCAGACAGCACTGAGTGCCACGCTGACTTTGACTTCTATCAGAAGCCAGCGACATGGATGGCTTGTGCATCAAAAACAGCATGGCCTGATCCTTTTTAGGAAGGTGTTGTTGAGGCCACACCATCCAGAGCAAGCAGTGACAGATGTCCTGGCAACCCTCTAGTTGGAACCCACCACAGCCCTCATGGAGTGTAAGCTGGCACCATGGCAAAGGCAAGAGAAAACTAGGAAGGAAAGAAAAGAACAAGGAGATGACATGAAGGCAGACTCTGTAAGACCTGTTGACTGGTGAGCCACCCACCCGGCCTCCCACTACATCTGTACGGATGGAGCCACATCTTAATGGTGTGCGATGACTTCATATGGTGCTTCCATCACACACATTGAAAAGGGCCTGAGGAGATGAGTGAAGAGGAAAATGACTTCAATTACCTTAATATTTCATATGCTATTGAATTTTTATTCCAAATGCATTTACAATTAAAAAAAACAAACTACTAATTCCAAAATTCCTTGAAAGAAAACTGTTTCTTTTGAAAAACTGCCATTCCACTTAACCTGCTCTCATTTTCAATAAAATTCAAAATAAAAACTGAATTAATTTTATACTTTTGGAAAGACTTGTGGTTTAATTTTGGGTATATTTGGACTATATCCTTCTAGCATAACTAAATTTGGCTCAAATTCCTATAAGTAATATACGATAGTGGTGAAGAGTTTAGGATTTGGAACCAAACAACTCTAGCTCTGCCATCATCTAACTATGCTGACCTTGGGTAAGTTTAACCCCTCTGAGCTTCGGTTTCTCTGTCTGTAAAATGGGCATAGGAGAACACACCTTCAGGACCGGTGAAGGATTATATGCAGTGGCAAGGGTAATGCTCCACACCATTAGCACACAATTATTGCTGAATAAATGTCAGATGCTACTGTTGTCATTACAACCAACGGCCCTTCTGGATAATACAAGCAAAATGTCAAATCAGCTCAACTAAATTCCACCTAGGAAAAAGTAACTTGGAGCTAAAGAATGAGAGCACTTTTTTTTGGCAATAGCGTAAATTTATCTCCACAAAAGTGAAGGGAAACATGATGTTCAAATTATGCTCTTCAAACAAGGACAGCAGATGTTGATAATTGTGCGAACATACTAACAGATACATGGATGGTCATCACACTCTTTTAAAAATGTTGAAGATGTTCAAAATGTTTTCAATGTTCAGAAATCAGTTTTGGGGAAAAAAGAATACTCTGGCATAAAAGTGAATACATAGTGTTTGAGTCTTGAATGTCCTTACTGGGAAGATAAGAATGACTGCATGGTGAGCAGCACTGAGACCACCTGGCAGCAACAGAACTACCACCTCGCGCTTTGGAGGAAACCCGGGGCCCTGAAAGACGCCACGCCTTTTTACCTCAGTGATGGCATACCTTAAAGGGATGTATAATATAAAAATCGTAAGGGAAAAAATGCTCACTATGTTGTCAATAACACAGTGATTTCTGGCTGTGACAGCACTTCTAAAAAAAGAGATTTTCCCCTTAAGGAAAAAAAAAGGTTTTTAAGAAAACAGGCACAATAAAGGAAAGAACAGAGAGAAAAAAAAAGAAAAAAAACCTTTACATGTTAGATAAACATGTATAGTTGGACACTTTTTTAAGAACTAAACTAGGATATTAATTTTTTTAACAGAGTCAAGAGCAGCTGCCTAACTGCAACACTTCAGCATATTTCATCAGGTTGATCATGTTTGACATGTGGTCCCATGTAGTGCTACAAGGGTACAATAAAATTACGAAGACAGCTGACAAAATGGCCACAAGAATAATGATTTAAACTATAAAGGTATTTTTTATTTCAAAATTGATCTAATAGGGGGCTGGCCGAGTGGCTCAGTTGGTTAAGAGCTCGCTCAAGAGTGCGAGCTGAGCTCTGAGCAACGGCAGTTCGATGCCCAGCCCAAGCTAAGTTGCTGCTGAGCTGCCAACAGGTGGCAGGATGGCTCAACTTAAAAAAAAAAAAAAAAAAAGACCTAATACTTAAAATTTTGGCATTTATTTTCTCAGTCTATGAAGTAGTGGTTATTCACCATATCACCAGCTGAAGAACCTAGAAGCATTGTTTAAGGACTTGAAATGCCAGCAATAAAAGGTCAGCAGTCACCATCAGAAACAAAACCCCACGGAGCAAACAGCTTTTGGTTCCTTTTCCCAAAATAACACCTTGAATTTCCAACAGAGTACCAAAGAGCAGAATCACATCACCAATGTAAGAGGTGCCCAAGACGCCAGGATGGACTTTTCTGGTTTGACAGTTTCACTACTAAAGTCCACTGGAATGAATAGTGAGATAAGGTGATTTTAAAAATAAAGCTTTTCTGTTAGGCTTTGTCCAAAACATTTTCTAAAATGAAAAATGTGTCAACTTTATAATATAAGCAATAAACTTCTGAAATAAAGAGCAAAGTCTTACAATTCTCAATGGAGGTTTCCTAATCAAATGAAGTTTTATAATTAATTTTATTTAAAATTCTGATGATCAAAAAAAAATGTTTTAGGGTTGCAAGAGTTTGTAAATACAATGCAATAAAGTTTCAATTATTTTAATCATTTTCTTTCTGCATAGTTGTGTACAATCTGTGTGCCACACTGCAAAACTCAAGTTCAATTACATAGGCCCCACCATCTCCACTGATTAATCAGGAACACACGCAGTGGTGACTCTTCTATGCAGACCTGACTGCAGCCCTCATGGTGTACATCAAATGGCTTGTATTCAATGAACTCTTGTTAAAGGACCTAATCAATCAATCTGTGAGTTACCAACTTCTCCTAGTATCAGGTTCATCTCCACTATGATACTAGTAACCGTAAATATATTTCTAATAAAAACTATGTTGGCTAAAAATATTTTTTTTTTAAAAAAAATTGAATGTCATTCAGGTTGAGGCTAAAATCTAAATACCCCAACCCTGGAGGAGGGAAGCTGGGCTGGAGGTTGACGCAATCACCAATGGTCAGTAATTTAATCAATCATGACTACATAATGAAGCCTTCATAAAATCCTAATAAATGGATGGATTCAGACAGCTTCCCAGCTGCTGAACATGTGGAGGTGCTGGGAGGATGGAGTGCTCTGAGAGGGCGCAGAAGCTCTGAGCCTCTTTCCCAGGCCTGGCCATATGCATCTCTTCCATATAGCTGTTCCTGAGTTGTATGTTTGTATAATAAACTGATAATCTAGTAAGTAAACTTTGGCTGAATTCTGCAAGCTGTGGTAGCAAATTATCCAACTGGAGGAGGGGTTATGGTAACCTTCCATTTATAGCCATTGCGTCAGAAGTCCAGGTGACAACCTGAGACGTGTGACTGGCATCTGAAGTGGGCATGAGAGGGGAGCCTGTGGGATCTGATGCCAGTTCCAGGGAGACAGTGTCAGAATGGATCTGAATTGTAGGACAGCCAGCTGGTGCTGCCGAGAATTGAAGAACTGGTCTGTGTGAGAAACCCTGACGCATTTGATGGCCAGAAGTGCTGAGCAGAGAAACAGAGAGCTTCTTCCCCTTTATGGTGGTTACTACCTGGACAAGATCTGGAAACATCACTTAGCCCCATGCCCTGCACAGTGTAGTCTGAAGATTGGTGTCAGCCCATAAACTGTTTGTTACTGGTCCTGGAAGAGAAGAATCTCTCTAAGGTACTGGCCACTCTTGCCTTCCTTTAGAGATAAAATGGCACCATGCCTCCCTCTTCAACATTTACTCAAGTACCTGTCCCTGATGGATTGGCATTAAAAAGAAAAAAGAAATGGTCCTTCTGAGAGTTTTAATACTGCTGCCCAGAAACCAAGGAGAAGATTCAGAGGAAATTTTTCATGTCCAACTGGTTAATAAAACTGGTTAGTTAAAAAAAGATTACCAAAAAAATGCAAAACTTAAGAGGAATATACGAGTATATCCATAGTAGCTACTAATCCAACATAATGATGTTCATATGGGTTACATATATTTCCAAAATTAAAATGGGTACACAAAGTAAACAGAAATTTTTACAAGGTATATGACATTATTTTATGTAATCACTATCCATCAGTAACAGCTTTCCTGCCTTCTTCTGTAATATTGTCAAGGAAAGGAACACCTACATGGTTCCTGCTGACTAGCAAAACACAGCCAGCTACGGCTGTGGGGTGCAGGCCTCCAGGCAGCACGCGGGCAGCGGGGGTCTCTGTGGAACGTTCTCCAGGCCTCTTCATGGAGCTACCACTCCTAATTGTCATGGCTGCAATTCCCAGGCAGGGGAGCCTGGCAAGAACTCACACTAGGCTAACCAAAACACAACCGAGCAGAGAAAGCAGGGCTCTTTTGCAATTTTCTCGCTGTGTCTTCAGAAGTATCATGTAGTGGGGTTTTCAGAAAAATGAAACACAAAGCACAAATTCTTGATTTAAAATCAAGAATTAAGCACCTCTGTGAGACCATTCTCAGTCTAATGCTCAGTCTGTCTGCTACTATTAGACTTGACCCTTATTAAGAGTCTCATGCTCTACCGACTGAGCTAGCCGGGCACCTTGACCCTTATTAATATGTGGTTTGGAAGACCCATACATTTAACTGTCTGGTTTTAATCTTATTTCCAAGATGAACTTTGCATGTATGTAAGAGTTTGTACCTTGATAGTATCTACTTACGAAGCATATTTATGATTGCATAATCAACATTCAAATTTCCTACACTAGGGAGTCAGAAGCAAGCATCATGCTATATAGACAACCACTTCACGAATGCAGGGGTATTAGCTGAATAATCCTAGTGGAGATGGACAAGCGCCTCTTATAAGAGCCAGTTCAGCATGGTGGTTAGAAGCAGGGGTTCAGAAACCAAACTGCCAGGGTCTTATTTTTGCCTGTACCACTTCTAGTAACATGACCTTGGATGCGGTGCTTGCTCTCTCGGTACCTTGGTTTCCTCACCTGCCAAACAGAGTTATTGTGAAGGTTACATGAATTAATACATGTAAAGCCATTAAAGGTATCAGGGTAACACAGGTGATTCAAAAATCCCACTTTCAGCCACTGATTTTACTTATAATCTCCTTTCCATCTGCCATAGAAACAGGTGTCACTGATGCCAGTTGCTTGTGGACTCTGAGAGACTTCTGGACCTGCCACTCTGAGGGCTGAGGGACCAAGACACCCCTGACTCAGCAACCCACATACACTGTAAGATATCTGTGCAGAGCCACTTAATTTCAAAGTCACATTGAATTGAGTCATGAAGGCAAGAAAATTACAATTCTAATCAATCCCATTTCTGAAATGAAAGAGATTTTAGGAAGCATGCTAGCTAGCCAGGATGGCATTTCTCATCCCCATCCCCAATCCAGACCTGGGAGCTGCCCATGAGCCCCTGCCAACATCAGTGGTGAGCATTCATGACTATTATCCTCTGTGTTAGGAAGCAGGAGATGGTCAGCACGCCCAGAAGAGTTTGATTCTAGAGCTCAGATATATCTAAGAGCATTGGCAGGATCTCTGGGTCGACTTTCAATTATATGCAACCACAGCACTGAAAAGTGAGCTATCAAACCACAGAAAAGACATAGAGGAAACTTCAACGCATATGACTAAGTGAAAGAAGCCAATCTGAAAAGGCCACATACTGTATGATTCCAACTTTCCAACTATGTGACATTCTGGAAAAGGCAAAACTATGGAGAAAGTAAAAAGATCAGTGGTTGTCATGGGTTGTGGGAGTGAGGAGAGGGAAATGAATAGAGCACAGAGGATTTTTAGTGCAGGGAAAACATTCTGTGCCATGTAATGATGGGTATATGTCATTATACATTTGTCCAAACCCACAGAATGTACACCAAGAGTGAACCCTACCTAATGTAAACTACACACTTTGGGTAATGATGATGTGTCAGTGTAGCTTCATCAATTACAACACATGTACCACTCTAGTGCAGGATGCTAATAATGGGGGAAGAAGACATGCATGTATGGAGTCAGAGGGGTATGTGGGAAATCTCTACCTTCCACTCAATTGTGCTTTGAACCCAAAATGGCCCTTAAAAAAGATTTTGATTTTTAAAAAATTTTGTTTAACTTAAGCAAAAGAAAAAAAAAAATACCCCCCCACACACACTAGTTCTTTCTCACACTTCCCATAAATGGCACCTCCTCAGAGAGGCTTTCCCTGACCTCTCCATCCCAAACCCCTTATTTACTATTAGTTTTCCTCACGGCACCCATCACACTTGGTCAGTGCTGTGGCTTCTTGTCTGTTGTATCCACTTTAAGTTAATCTATACTAAGGCTATATGCCAGATCTGCTTTGCTCACTGCCATCTACCCCAGGCCTGGCATGTGGTAGCATTTGCTGGTCACAGACACCTGTCTCTTCCCCACCCTGAGTGCCCCCAGGCAGAGGCTGGGTCACACCCATCCTGGTTCTTTCCCACAGGTCTACATAGTGCTTGATATGCAGGAGAGAATAAAAGTTTACTGAAGAAACACACACATGCCTAAAAAATAAACTCAGAACTATATACTGAAAGAATGTAGATGTCTCCAGAAGGCCATTTATGACTGTCATACTTGAAGGATATACTATTTTTTATATAAATAGCTGGGTACATTTATTTTACTGCTGCAGGAAAGTGATTGTTTTGTTGTGGTTAACCACTAGTTTGAAAGTCTTCTTAATAAGGATTTGTTTACTGGCTTGTTTATTGGATTACTCAACAGCTCTTAATGTAGCAGGTACTGAGTAGGGAAGCTAATTTCCATTTAGGGCCTCAGTGAGCATGTGCATCAGGTGAACTGGCTGAACTGCGGGTCTCTGGGGCTGCCTGCCTAAAACTGAGAGCATCACTCACTGAAGAAAGATGTGTATTGCCGGGTGTCTGCACGAGAAGCTTCCGTTGCCTAAAATGCCCTCTCAGGGCTTCCTCCCCTGGGAGGCGCCTTCCTCAGCGCTGCCATCAATCAGTGCTGCAGCTGCCTGCACACCCCCTACCTACTCACTCCACCTCACATTGCTGTTCTCCTCACAGCACCTTCCACCACGTTAAACCATTTTATTCATTTATTTATTTATTTACCTACTTATCTATGGCTCTTCGCCCTGAATCTAAGCATTATGAGCCATGAAAATAAGGACTTTGTCTATCTTGTTCCCTGTGTGTTCCCAGTGCCTAGAACACGGTCAGGAATTAAACAAATTAACAAACATCTGTTAAATGAATAAATGAGTATATGAGGTCCTTGGCTCACATTATCAGGTTACTAGTAACATTTAAGACAAGGGTTATATTTCCCTGAGTAATTCCACTCTTCCGGGTTTGTCTGAAGACCAATCAAATATATATGCGGTGTTGTGTTTTTACAAATGCTTTATTAGGGAAAATTTCAAACACATACAAATGGAGAGGGAATAGCATAATACAGCCTCACAAACATCTCATCATATAACTGACAGAACACAACAAATCCTTCTTCAGCAATTACCTATACATGGCCAGTCTTGGGCATGTAAAGCATACTTAATGCTCCTGAGATAAGGCTATTAGAGAATTTCAAAAGTTATATTGATATCCAAACCAAGGTGGATTCATACTCAGTTTTGGAAAACAAAGCAGTCGATTATAAATTTCCAAAGGGCTCATCCAGGTTTTACACGGTAGGAGTACAATGATTACTCCTTTTCCCAAGGATCTCAACCACCCTGTATCCAGAAGAAAGCCTGTGGGTACCAGAAATAGATGTTCAACAGTCCCGAGGGGTCAGCCATATCTGCACTCTTTTTATTTTTCTTTTCATAATTTTTTTTTAAATATTTTATTGGGGAATTGGGGGAATTGGGGGAGGGAACCAGCCAAGTTGTTGTTCTTCAATCTTCGTTGTGGAGGGCGTCAATTGCCATCTGACTTCCCACTGGCAGCTCCTGACCTCTAAGCTCAAGGTGCTGTGTTCAATCTTAGTTGCGGGTGGGCGTAGCCACCATCCCATGCAGGAGTTGAACCAACAGCCTTGTTGTTAAGAGCATACGCCCTATCCAGTGAGCCATCCGGGGGCAGCTGAGATCAAGGTGCCGAGTTCAGTCTTAGTTGTGGGTGGGCATAGCCCACCATTGAACACACAATCTTGTTGTTACACCAGCTGAGCCATCCTGCCACCTGTTGGCAGCTCAGCAACAGCTTAGCTAGGGCGCAGCGTTCACTGGCCCATGTGGGAACCAAACAGGCAGTCCCGTTGCTCAGAGCATGCACTCTAAGCCAACTCTTAACCAACTGAGCCACTCCGCCGGCCCCCATGTCTCCACTCTTAATGCATTCACTCTGTGGCTGCTTTCCTCACAGGGATTCGACCTGCTCTGTTATTTATTGTAGTTTCTCAGCCCACGGCAGATAGGACAGCCAATATGCAAGGCTGGGAAGGGAAGCCACAGCAGGACAGTGTCTCCTGACAGCCTAACACTGTGACAAGAGACAGGAAGCAGAAAACAACCCCAGCTCCTTTCACCACACAGAAAATAATGAATGCTCATGATCTTGGCCAGCAGAAGCTCTGGCCTCTCAGAGTTTAAGACAGGGAAATGGGCATAATGGTTCTGGACTGCTGTTTGAAGGAATAAGCTCCAGTTACCTGGGAATTTAACTTATGTTAAAATACGTATGCATGGAGGAACATGAGCAGCAGGTAGAGTTGAAAAAAATGTGTTGGAATGGGAATTATTTTAGAAAAAGATTCTCATCAATTTTCAATTGTTCAGAATTGAGCTTCTCTGCTTTTTGTTTTAGTATTTTGGTAGAAAAGGTACTCTTAGATGTAGTTTTCACATCAGTCTCAGTCTCTTTTTACATGTTCAAGGCCAAGAGAATATAGAACAGTAACCAACAGAAGAAAACATATTCCCAGCAAAGCACAAAATGAAATCTACCTGATACACCCAAAGCAGAACGCCTATCTATCATAAAATATGCCTTTAAAAAAAAAAAAGATGTATGAGTGTCTCTGGTAGCTGCATCTTCACTTCTCCCCCCTTTCGAAAAAGAAAGGGAGAGAGGAAAAGAGAAGGTGAAGGGAGGGGAGGGGTAGAAGAAGGAAGGAAGGGTACATTTTTGTTCTCCAATCATTGTGAAGAACAATCATTTTCATTAGTGTTTTTTTGTGCAAATCTTCCTACACCTGGAGACATTCACAAAAAGATAATTTGGTCTGGGCCTTTTTTGTTACTTTCCTACTTTTGTGGAATATAATTCCAAGGGCAATGACTGACACCTTATTCTTCCCATCAATTTACAAAGCCCTTCTTCACTGTGTTCGTTCTCATTCTCTCTCTCTCTCTCTCTCAGTCACCTTTTTGGCCTATGTATTCTAAATTAAAAGTGAACTAAAAATAAGTTTGCCCTTAAAAGTTCACATCCTCCCTCAAGACAAATAGATATATCTTAAGGTACTAGAAAATTCCACTGCAATCCTGAGATGTAGGTAGGTGGAACCAATGGAGACAATGGGAAACCTATTAATGATGGCTTTCACAGAGTATTCAGAGGAAGATTATTACTACAAGAGACACTGCGGGGGGTTCCATATCAAATATGTTTTTGAACTCCTGCCTCTATAGCTACCCATTTAAATGTTCACAAAGCATGACAGCTTATCAAAGGCTCTCAGGGGACCTGCAGCAAAACACTGATTTAACTTTATTTTACTGCAGAATCATTTTTCTCTATATGGCAACCATTAACATCAGTTCAAGGGAACACATTTTAAGGAAAGCTGAACAAATCTCAAATATCAATAACCAGCTAATACAGAAAAACACACCCACACTCTCTACTTTATAAAGGATGAAAAACATTCAGAAACCTACTTTCAAAAGTGTCACAGGACTATAATAATGAAACCAGCAACCCCTTAGAACAATCTTTCCAGAAAAACTTTCAAATTTGAAAATAAATGTAACCAGCTGAAGTTTTATTAAAGCTCTCGTGGGCCAGCCGAGTGGCGCATTGGTTAAGCGCTGGTTTTGGGATGCCAGCGGCCCCGGTTCGGATCCCACATGAGGGCCAGTGACACTGCCCTCTACAGCTAACAACAGCTCCACCTGGAGCTGGGCTGTGCGAGCCCCTGTGATGGTGTGGGCTGCAGCCCCTGCTGCAGTGGGCTGCCATAGGCTGCAGTGAGTGGCCCGCAGCCAGCGTGAGCGGCTGGCAGCCAAGCGTGAGCTGCCAATAGCCGCGATGAGCGACATCCAGAGGCCAGCGACCGATCTGCCTCATCCGGGAAGAGCGCAATGACGATACCAACAGTGAAGCAACATCCTCCGCAACTAAACTGAAGAACAAGAAGACGGCAACTTGTCTGTTCCCCTTCCCCGATTCCCCAACGCTGTTCCCCTCCGCCAATTTCCCAATAAAATCTTTAAAAAAAAAAAAAGCTCTCGTCATTTCCACATGGGTATTTTAAAACTAAACGTAGGGACTGTCCCTTAACTCACTGCCTCAGTGGGAGGCACAATCCAACAGGAGAATAACTGATGGAAAAATGCCCTTGAAAAGCCAGATATGGGAAGCAGAAAAACTCTTACTGTCTCTAAAGACTAGCCTGGTTATAGCTAAAGCATTTGGGTTTCTAGCTGGACCCAATCTACCAAGAGCTCAAAAAAAAAAAAAAAAAAAGAGGCTTAGTCCTAAAAGGAGTGTGGTTGGAAGAAACCCTGGAAGAACAGGGCTTTGATTCCAGACCTAGGAGAATCAAGAATAACAATCTCGGGAGAAGTCAACGCAAGTTCATTGTCTAGTTGGTTGGTCTCCAGAAATGAGGACATCCAGTATTCCCACTAAAGAAAGCAAACCACCGGGAAATTCCTAACCCGACTCAGGATTTGGCCAGAAAGGAATTAACCTTGAAGCTTTAAATGGCAAGTTAACTTGCTGAATTTTGGGTCCACACTGTTTACCAAATATCAGTAAAGAAACACACTTGGAGACTGGAAAATAAACTGTGGCGATCCTCATAGTGCAAGACCTTACAGCAGTTCAAAAACATCAACTACAGTTACACCTATCAGTGTGGATGAGTCTCAGAAACATAATGCTGAAAGAAGCAAGTCTCTGAATAATATATTTAGTATGATTCCATTTACATAAAGTTCCCCCCAAAAGGGCAAAACTAAACAATATTTGTTGGGTGATCTATAGCGACATGAAAAATTGTTTAAAAAAAAATAAGCTGAGGAATAATGAACACAAAAATGAGAAAAGTGAGGGTATTTCAAGGGCAGTGCTCCTTTCATCCGCTCTTCTTTGCTGAAGTATAGGTAATCTAATTCCTCAGCTGATGGAGGGTATATAAGTATTCATTTTCATTATTAGTCTTGAACTGCACATATATACTTTTGTATATATGATATATTTCACAATCTTAAAAAACAACCAATGATTTGCCAGTCTTTAATAAAACAAATTTAAAAAACAGAATGGAGGGCGAGCCAAGTGGCTCAGTTGGTTAAGAGCCTGCTCAAGAGTACAAGCTCTGAGCAACAGGGTTGCCAGTTGGATTCCCAGCCTGAGCTGAGCTGTTGCTGAGCTGCCAACAGGTGGTAGGATGGCTCAGTTAAAAAAACAAACAAACAAACAAAAAAACCAGAATGGATGAGTCAGGAGACTTCATCAACCATAGCAAGATCAATAATGCCCCTGAAATTCAGTAAGTCTTTGCAATTAAAATACAAAATCCCATTACATCTTCCCTGTTCCAGAGACCTGGGGGCTGCTGGAAATGAGTCCTTGGTTTGTTTGCTTTTGGCAGTTGGCAGTCTAGATTTTTTTCATGTTTGTGGAAAGACTATATGATGATCAGGGGCGACCCTCCTCAGAATTAATGCATTATGGAACACAATTTTCAAATAAACCACTTTGACAATGACAATGGACAACAAAAAATCGGCAGACAAAAACCCTCCACAAACTACACTTGAAGATTCACATAAAAGCTCATCAACCCTTTCCCAACGTGTCACCTTTTACAAGTGTCTCAGCTGGGATTATGCTAGCAGTCCTCATTTCTGATCTTGAATGTCAACGAGGGCAGAACTCTCAAAAATCTTTCCCTAAGACTTATGGAGCTGAGGAGCTCCAGGAGGATAACAGCCAGTATTTACACAATAAGCTCTTCCAGGTCAGCCATGTCTCAATCCCATGGTACCTTCTGCACCTACCTCAGTATCTAACAGATGCAGGTACTCAAATATTGTTTACTTTAAAATATGATTCTAGAATTTAAAATTATTTTTATTTAAAACTTTAGGAAAAATATCTCAGGATCACTGAATAAATGCTAACACTGAAAGATACAATCATGAGAAGAGACTATATTTCTAATAATATTTGAGACACCATTTATTAACATGCTTAGAAAAGTCACACACATAGATTCCAGCATGCCCCGTACTCAATTTGGAATGTCTCCTGCCACTAATAACTATATTTGTTAGAGCTGCTTACAACAGACATTTTTGGGATTTTCTGCACAACTTCCAGTCTTGGACTTGAAATAAGCTATGCTATGAGCCCATATGATGCTCTCAAAAGTATTAATATCAAATTCTGTATCACTGTGCTTTGTTCTCCTTTTCTCTGGATTAGTCAATAAAAGTACAGTACTTTCATAAACCTTTAGTCACTCAAGAAATAGGACTTAGGGCTGGCCGAGTGGCTCAGTTGGTTAAGAGCTCGCTCAAGAGTGAGAGCTAAGCTCTAAGCAACGGCGGTTCGATGCCAGCCCGAGCTGAGTTGCTGCTGAGCTGCCAACAGGTGGCAGGATGGCTCAGCTAAAAAAAAAAAAAAAAAGAAATAGGACTTGGCAGGTAAAATGAAAAGAATATAAGCAAAAAAAAAAAAAAAATTCTACTGAAAATAGCCCCTCTTATATAAAGCTTGCATTTATGTTGGTCTAAATATTATTTCTTTGCCCAAAGAAAACTTTTGTTTCCCTTACAAACACAACAGAACAAGGGCAATAGTTATAGGAAGGGCAGCACTATGATCTATGAAAAAGTAGACCAGGGCGGGCAAGACAGACAAAAAAGAAGCTTAAAACTGTTAAGCAGCAAGGTCTCCCATACGTATAGAGAAATAGACCTAGCATAATTATTATTATATTCCATGCACAATTTTCTCTCTTATTGCTGGTTGTAGGTGGGTATGAAATGAATACTTCAGTGGTTCAGAAGTGACAGCAACAAATTCCCAGAAAACCTAGGTTAACTGAATTCCCCTATACATTATGATGAATGATCTCTAAGAAGACAGCAGATAGACAGATGGAAGTACTTTTAAGAAAATTTATCTTTACACACAAACTCCATATTAGAATTAAATTCACTCCTTCATTCAAACATGCTTTCCAAAAGAAAAAAAGTCAACAGGAAAAAAAAAAAGAAGAGAAGTCAACAAATGCTTCAAATCTATCCATCAGATATGTGGACGGAGACTATTCAAGGTGCAGGGACTGACAAGTGGAAACATACTGGTAGGCAAGTGCCTCTTGGGGACAGAGATGTTAAGAAATAGTCTTCTTCAGGACATATTTTGAAGCTGGCGCCGAGGAACTTGCTGATGAATTGATGGGAGGTATGCCGGTAAGAATGGAATCTACGTTGTACATCTGAGCAAGACGAAGAATGGGTTGCCTTTTACTAAAACGAGGAGACTTTGGGAAGAGCTAGCTCGGGGGAGGAAATCAGGAGTTTGGTTTTAAACATGCTGACTTTAAGATGCCAATTAGACATTTAAGTAGAGAAGGCAAGAAGACAGTCTAGATACACAAGAGGTCAGAATAAAGATGATGTTTAAAGCTATGTACCTGGATGAGACTATATTCTGTCTTGTGTAAAGCAGACCTGTCTACTAGCCAGCATGAAGTAAATACACCTGGTTTCTCCATCACTTTAAAGAGACAGTCCACAGCGTTTCCCCAAAAATAAGACCTAGCCGGAGAAGAAGCCCTAGCATGATTCCTCCAGGATATGGAGGGCACGCACCCCTCACATGAGGGTTTTATGACCTGTTCCAGGGAGAAGGGTACCTTTTCCACAAACTTCTTCAGCTTAAAGTATTCAGTATGCCAAGGTGTCATATTTTAGCACCTAAAATTATGTGAGGGCTCATTTTTTGGCTAGGTCTTATTTTTTGGGAAACGGGAGTTTCACAAGAGGAAGTAAAAGATTTCCTATGTACTTTACTTAGGAGACAATATAAACAACACAGCCCTGTGGGCAGGGGCAGATAACTGATAGAGAGTATATATGTGTACACTGCATTTAAACAAAGTTCATCACCTCACTGCTTAAGAAATATGCTTGATTAACTGCAGTCATTCACTGAGAATAGGGTCGCCAGCAGAATAATGACAAAAGCAAACAGTGTTATCTTTTAGAAGGATTAAGAGACACTTAATAAAGAGACACTTAGATGTCCGTTTGCTCTGGAAATTATTTACTGATGAAGAGGATACTTGGCTAGGAGAGAGGCAAAAATAAGACGGAAAATCTATTCGGTAGTACAAATAGCAACATTTATTAAAGATGTCAGTTATTTCTGCCCTGCCCAAACCCAACTCTTAAGAGAAACTGCTGTGCCCATAGCACCAGATGAGTCAGGCAGATTGATAACAACATCCTTGTGTAAACTGCTCATCTTATAAAAAAGGTGTCAGAATCAAACATGTAATTGAAGTGGTCATGTCCAAGTTCCTAACAATTCTGAAAAGAAATACACTGTTTATTTTTTGTTAAAATATAAGACTGCCAAGAAATTCAGCTCTTTTAAAGTTCCACAAGTTCCTAAATCTATCTACTGGTGTACAGTATTCTCCCCTTATCTGCAGGAGATAACATTCCAAGACACCCAGTGGATGCCTGAAACCACAAATAGTACCAAACCTTCTGTACACTGTTTTTTCCTATGTATACATACTTATGATAAACTTTAATTTATAAATTAGACACAGCAAGAGATCAACAGTAATAACTAATAAGAACAATTATAACAATATATGGTAATAAAAGTTATGTAAAAATACTACTGGAATTTTCCATGTAGTATTTTTGGACTGCTGTTGACCACAGGTAACTGAAACTATGGAAGGCAAAACAGTGGATAAGGGGAGGCTATTAAATTTCTTAGACACATTTAGCTGCATCTTGGCTGAAAGGCATCCCATTACACATTGACTGAGGAAGCACAGGACCACTAGGAAGGAGACTGAAACTTTCTTTGATATAAAAATCACTTACAGGGCCGGCCAAGTGGCACATTGGTTAAGAGCTGGTTTTGGGATACCAGTGGCCCCGGTTCAGATCCCACATATGAGGGCCAGTGACACTGACCTCTACAGCTAACAACGGCTCCAGCTAGAGAGGGCTGTGCGAGTCCCAACGATGGTGTAGGCTGCAGCCCCTGCTGCAGTAGGCTGCCATAGGCTACAGTGAGTGGCCGGCAGCCAGCGTGAGCGGCTGGCAGCCAGCGTGAGCTGCCAATAGCCGCGGTGAGTGACCATCCAGAGGCTGGTGACCAATCTGCCTCATCCGGGAAGAGCGCAATGACGATACCAACATGGGCCAGTGAAGCGGCGTCCTCCGCAACTAGACTGAAGAACAAAGAGACAGCAACTTGTCTGTTCCCCTTCCCCGATTCCCCAACATTGTTCCCCTCCCCCAACTCCCCAATTTTAAAAAAAAATCACAATTTTGGTGTGTAATAATTGGAGAATGCTTAAGTAAAGTAGGACATATGAAGAACACCTTATAGTCAGATCTGAAAGTGGTACCTTAAAATGTAATCAGAGGCCAGCAATTCCACTTCTGGGTATATACCCAAAAGAATTAAAATCAGGGGCCGGCTGAGTGGCTTGTTGGTTAAGAGTTGGCTTGGGATGCCAGCTCTGTGCAGCAGGGCCACCGGTTTGGATCCCACATATGAAGGCCAGTGACCCTGCGCCCTCTACAGCTAAGATGGTGAACAACAGCTCAACCTGGAGCTGGGCTGCTGTGAGTCGCCAGCGATGGCATACGCTGCAGCCCCTGCTGCAGTGGGCTGCCATAGCTATGTGAGTGGCTGTGTGAGCTGCCGTGAGCCACAGTGAGCAGCCATCCAATGGCAGCCATCCAATGGCCAGCGACCAATCTGCCTCAGCCGGGAAGAGTGCAATGATCACAATACCAACATGGGCGAGTGAAGTGGTATCCACCAGAACTAGACTGAAGAACAAAAGGACAGCAACTTGTTTGTTCCCCTTCCCCGATTCCCCAACACTGTTCCTTCCCCCAGTTCCCAAAAAAATCTTTAAAAAAAAAAAAATTGAAATCAGGGATTCAAACAGATATTTGTATATCTGTGTGTATAGCAGGCTTATTGCCAAAACATGGAAGCAACCTAAGTGTACCTTGACGAATGAATGGAGACATAAAATGTGGTGTTTACACGTTATGGAATATGATACAAACTTAAAGAAGAAATTCTGACACATGGCATAACACTGATGAACCTTGATGACATTATGCTAAGTGAAATCAACCAGACACAAAAAAAGGCAAATATTGTGTGACTCTGCTTATATGAGGTACTTAGAATACTCAAGTTCATACAGACAAAAAGTAGAACAGGGATGGCCGAGTGGCGCGTTGGTTAAGAATTGGCTTGGGATGCCAGCTCTGAGCAGCAGGGAGGGTCCTGGTTCGGATTCCACATAAAGGGCCAGTGACGCTGCACCCTCTACAGCTAAGATGGTGAACAACAGCTCCTCCTGGAGCTGGGCTGCCCTGAGTTGCCTGCTACAGTGTAGTGGCTGCAGTGGGACTGGCCGGCAGCAGGCATGAGCTTTCGTGAGCTGCTGTGAGGGGCTGTCCAATGGCTGGAGAGCGACTGTCTCACCGGGGAAGAGCGCAATGATGATACCAACATGGGCCAGTGAAACGATGTCCTCCACTAGACTGAAGAACAAAAGGACAGCAATTTGTCTGTTCTCTTTCCTTGATTCCCCAACACTGTTCCCCTTCCCCAATTCCCCAACACTGTTCTCCTTCCCCAATTCCCCAATAAAAAAAAGTAGAACAGAGGTTAAGAGGACCTAAGAGAGGGAGTAATGGGGAGTTAATGCCTAATGGGTAAAGAATTTCTGTTTGGGATGATGAAAAAAATTCTGAAAATGCTGATGGTTGCACAACATTGTGAATGTACTTAATACTGCTAAATTATACATGTAAAAATACTTAAAAATAGTAAATGTTATGCTATGCATATTTTACAGCAATAAACAATCCAATCAGAGTACAGGCATTCCCTACTTTCATAATTGCTGCGTACTGAGACAGATAAAGACACAGATTTCTCCTAGAGGGAACAGGATGATGAGGATCAGGGGAGGCTGGCTCAGGCAGGACAGCTCTGGGCATAAGCAACGAGTGTGAGCCCCTGCAGCACCAGAACCCCAATCCCAAACACCCCAGAGCAGACACTGACAAGCAGTGACAACATTCTGACGCTAATAACCATCAGCCAGGTGATGCGTGAAAGACAGACTTACAAGGGAAAGACAGGTTAGAATCATCTTATTAGGTATAATGTGTCAAATGCAGGCTGTGAGAAAAATGCAGTCTATGAAAGCTGTAAATCTCCTGCAGAAGCTCAGGCTTTTATTTCCCAGGCTATTTTGAGCATGGAAAATAAACCAAGGTCAGTGAGCTAGTAAGCGGGGCCAGCTCCTCTCATCTTTGTCAGACTCTGCACTGAGTGATTTGATGAACCAAAGGGAACACCACTCATTTATGTATATGCTTCTATATAGCTCAGGTACTTGTATGAACATATTCTTGGGAGTTTCTTATCCTTCAAAATGCATGAAGTACTCCACACAAGTCTCAAAGAAACCTTTTCACAGCAGTCAGAATAAAAAACAGGAGAGAATCAGGACATTCAGGAGGCCTGGGGTGATAGTGACAGTCAGTTCAGGCAGCTGAAAACCTGGGGATTTGGTCAAAAGAACCAACTAGACCTGGCACTACCAGCTTGCTCCTGGTATCGGAGGCCACCATCAAAGGGCATTTTGGGAAATAGGAGCCACAGTGAGTTCTACTTCACTGACCAACGTGGTACTTAGGGAATCAGGGAAACGAATATTCAGAGTTCATTTTATGCTGCTCTACATATTATGCTACACATAGACTACAAGGCAGTAAAAACCCTGACTATAAATACTTTCTCTTTGCTGCTCTGTAACATGCTGTCCAAGACACCTTAATATTAGCACAGTACAAAGTGGGAAATTGGATTTCTCTGATCTAAGTACTACCACATGAAGGGTACAGATTATGCCATCTAAAATATGCCTGTTTGGCATTAGGAGTATTTTGCAAAACAGCAGATGCAGAAGAGCTTGGGAAACAGAGAAGTTACCCATTAGGGGATATTTACATTTATAAAGGAAATACCCATTTGTAAGAATATCCCCCAAACCGCATCAGGAAGAAAAGGATTACTCTCAATCCTAAGAAACTCTTCCTGGAAAAGGCAGGGGACTTAAATCTGCATAAGAAACCTCATCCTTATTTGTATCCTGTTGTTCCCGGTAACCTCCCTTAACTGTTTTCTCTCTCTCTCTCTCTCTCTCTCTCCCTTCCTCCCTCCCTTCCTCCCTCCCTCCCTCCCTCTCTCCCTCCCTCCCTCCCTCCCTCTCCTTTCTTTTGTTTTTAGCTGAAGATGTTATTAAGGTGTTATTTACTTTTCACTGGGTATTTCCCATGTACATATCAAGTATACATGTTATTATAATAAACTTATTTTTCACTTGTGAAGCAGGGGGTCTCAGCCAAGACCTCCAAAGGACAGAGGGAAAATAATTTTCCTCCCCTATAGTGTTAAATGTCATCATAAGATAACCATCCAAAAAGTTAGTTTTTTTTTAAAAAAAATATTAGCAAAAATACCTAATAGAGAGCACATCAAGTCCTGAACTTCAACTTCAGAACAATTTGGGTCACACTAATATTTTATAGGTGAACTTAGACCAGTATACAATGGAAATGTTGAGGAAGAATTTAATGTAAGATCCCAGACACTATAAATAACATAAAAGCTAAACACAAGATTACAAACAATTTGATAATGTAAGCATTCCAGTACAAGCTTATGTCAAAAGCCAACAACTTAAAAAAAAAAAAAAATTGCTCCCAAACAAAGCAGCTCTTCAAGAAAAAGGTACAAGACTCTCAATTAATTTTTACATTTTATTAACTGTTTTGTAAAGACTGAAGTACATTTAGATTAAAAACTGCATTCTGGAAACGGGGCTTTACCTTTTGACCTCTGCTGGCAGGAATGAAGTCTTACATATGTGAGCCATAGCCAACCCTCATGACAGCATGACTCCCAAACCACAGACAACAGTCAACAGCACACAGTTGCAGGACAGCTGACAAGTAGACTGTTACATGAGACTCACTAAACCTTAAGTCAAAGAGAAGGAACTAAAAATGGGTTTACAGTCTGCCTGCAATACTTAAGACAATGATACCATTTGTGAAGTGTATTATCTTTTTGCTCTTTGAAAGATAAAATGAATTAACAGGTGCCCAGAACTTACTTGGCCAGGTGCCAAGTAAGCAGAGCAAAATTTCCCCTCTCCTGGAAAAAGTCGCAACTTAGTTTGAAACTTTCATCAATATACATCAAACCATTACAAAGTATTTACTTAGCAAGTAGAGGAATTAAGTGTCAGCTTGGCTGGAAGATGAAGTACCCTAAGAATTTACAAGGGAGAACTCACAAAGCCTAATTCCTTGGATTCCTAATAGAGGCATGAACGTGAAGTGACAAACAAATTCCTCAGGTGAGAGATCATTTTTTACACAACAGACTCATGGATTTCCATGGAGACTGTAACTACTTGAACTTCCTGGAAACACTGTAATTGGAAAGGAACTTACGACGTTATCAGGAAACACACTGTTAAGAAACTATCTTGCTTTTCCTCAAGTCGTCTGACTTCAGAGTTCACACAAAGGTTAATTAATAAGTGCTACTGCCAAATTGGCTGGGCAGGATGGAAGGTAGGAACTTGGATCTGCCAAACTTTGTCATAACCTTCTCTAGAGCAGAAGGACCAGGAGTTATGTAAATTTCCACCACAGACCACAGGGCTGCGAAAAAGAAAGAGGCAGTGGTGATCTCACTGTTTAGACCACACCATTGGCTTGGAATTTTAATATGTTTCTAACCAGATTCTTTGAGTGTGGGCTCACTTGATTACTGTGACAATCCAAGGTTCTCACAACCCAAATAGCTCCCATTTATACACTAGGGTTTAAGCCAATGGGCTAAGTAACTTGCCTAAAATTTGGCAAAATCAAACCTAGAAACCAGTTCTCTGGATTCTAAGTCCTGTGTTTTCTCAACTAGCCAAAATCTAAATTTACTTTCAATTAAGAGAGGGCCTTCCTAAAATACCAATGATCAATGAAACTCAAATAATACCCTTGCTATTCTTTCATGGGAAACTCCTGCATTCTTGAGGCTCTGTTTTTCGTGTTTGGTGTTATGTATATATATCATTCCTAAAATTGTAAGGGCCAAAATATGGAGATCCTTTACAAGATAAAATGATAGTTCAGTGCCAAGTTTTTTTGGTTGGTGGTTGGTTGGTTGGTTTATTCCAAGGTCAAGTGAGTTGGATTATTGTTTTGGTCTTGACTTATTTTGTTGCCTTAAACAAATTCTTTACTTTTCTTTCAGATTCTGAGGGGAGCGCCTCTTCCAAAGAGACGTCCAATACAATTTGTATTCACGAACTGGGATTCCTTGGGGTCTTAAAAAAAGTGATGTGGCATAAAAGAATCTGACACTCTAACTAACTGAGCCACTGAGAACCTACTGAACACTTACCATGTGTTTAGCACCAAGACTGAACTCCAGGTGACAAATATGCCCAGTGAAAAAGCTCACATCTTGGGAAGACAGAAACAAGGGACACGAAGGACTGACCTCTCAAAGCTTTGGTTTTACAATGGCAATAGCATAAGACAGCCGACAGAGAACAGAAACTGTATGTGCTTACGAGAACAGAAGTACTAGAGAGAGCCTGAGAAAAAAAAATGTAAATGCTCTTTCTTCTGATCATAACAGTAACACTCAGTCATTGGGGGGAAAAATAAAATACAGAAAAGCATACAGGAAAAAATATGGAGCCCCATGATCCCACTACCCCGAAGGGAGATAACTACTGTTAACTTTACGGCAAACTATCCTTGTAGACTTTTTCCTGTGTTTCTCTTTGAGAACCACAATAGTTTTCAAAATGTGATCCCCAGACTAATAGCTTCAGTATCTGTAAACTTGTTAGAAAAGCAAATTCTCAGGCCCCAACCCAAACCTACTGAATAAGAAACTTTGGGCAGAACGTAGCAATCTGTATTTTAACAAGCCTGCCAGATGACTCCAGATGATGTGTGCCAAAGTCTGAGAACCACTGACATAGGCTATAAACACATACACACACATACCTTCCCCCTTCAAATGCAGTCATGGTATGCATATTGTGTAAAATTTTAAATCCATACTTGGCACCAAGCTTATATTTTGGAGATTACTTTAATATTACATAACTATTCTAGTATATGCCTGAATGTCTTCTGCATGGGTGAGAAATATCACAAAATGATTCTTATAACAAATGCAATTAAACACCAGAGTCAGACAGATTAAAACATTGATGCCTGAATAAACAAGTCATTTAGCAATGTAAAGACCTAACAAAAGCCACTTAAATCTGAGTAGTTATATAACGTTTTTAGATCTTTTTTCAAAAAATAAGACACATCTGTATTAGCTTCTCTATCCTGTCTGAGAGTCTATTTTGGGGTTACTTAGAAACTTGCCTTTGTTTTCCAACATTCCGGCACCAGCAAAGAGTTGCTGACCCACCAATCTGACACACCAGAACTGTCACCCAAACAACTCTTGCTTGTGTCACCTCCACCCCACCACAGCAGACCACTACTGCACAAACTCCAGAAAAGCAGTAAAAGTTCTGGAAGCCTGTATACAGGCCAGGGGACCTTGACTCAGGTAAGGCAGTGAGGGTCAAAGCAGGGAGAGTCTGAGAATGGAAAGGAAAGAAAATTGGAGTAAGCTGCACCAATATCCCACAGACATTTTGCCTAACTTTGCCAAATTATTTCTCCCCATTTGGAATACATGCCTTTCAGAAATCTTTGCCAACCCCAGGGAAACCCCAAAGGGGGGGGGGGGAATCAAGCATTTTATTTGCTCCGGGTTATCCAAAAAGTTTAACTGGGAAAAAAAATCAATTCATAGTAAGATAGGAATATCTCAAATATACCATCATTACTTTATAAAACAGATAAGCTTTGTGACCTTGGACATGTTTTTAAACTTTTCTGGGCCTTAGTTTCCTCTTCTGTGAGAGTGACATGATGGAGAAAATAAACTTAAGAGTCATCAAGTGATGGCAAAAAAGAAAACTCAAGAAAATGCAAGTATAATAAGGCTTTACAGCATCTGCAAAGGATTTATTGGATAGCAATCTCTCTTCTCAACAACAAAGAAAAGAGTACATTCCAACCGCATTCTTTGTTAGAAATTCACAAGAGGGGCTAGACACGACATAGCAGGCACAGGAGTTAAGTTAACAGGCAAACTGGAGCCAGAATGCCCAGGCCGGTATACTGGTTTCACTACTCACCAGCTAGGTGACTTGGAAAAATCGCTTAATTCCACTGAGTCTCAGTTTCCTCATTTAGAAAATAGGACTAATAGAGTCTTGCGAAGATTAAATGATTATGTAAAGTGCATAACAATTTCATATCTATATGTTTTAGCTACTATTATTATCAATATTATTAGTAATATTGGATGTTCGTTCCACTCAAGAGGCAGAGGGTTAAGACATGACAACAGTCTAGAAACATCATTAAAATGTTAACGTTTGTGCCAGAAAACATAAAATATGTATCTAGGTGACCTAGGGCCACCAAAAAGGTAATGGATTGAGGTCATTTAAGTGGGCATGCTAGTCTAAATCCTAGCAGAGGCTACCTACCACATAGTTTACTACTGCAGTATCTCTCAAGAGACAACTTTCAATCTACAGACTAGAGAACAAAGCAAAATAGCTCAGCGGCAAGATTCAAGGCTATGGGTCAGAATAGGATCTGTGTTCAAATCTCAGTACCTCTATTTCTTGAGCTACGTGGCTTCAGGAAATTAAGCTGAGGTTTATGGCCCTTGTCTCATAAAATGATGTCCTTCCACCAACGCTACAAAACTGGTATAAATCTAGCACAGGGCCAGCCACATAACGAGTGATGGATATATGTAAGTAATAATGGTTATTTACATATAACCAACCATATAACCTCGCCTTACAAGTGAGGTAGTAACACCTCAAACAAAAGCTCCACTTAAAGTACGACAGCTTAAGAAGATCAAACAGTGGATCAAATAATCCAACCTTTGTCTATTTTGATGCAGACAGGGGAGAGTGTGCATGGATCACTAGGCACCAGAAGGGTGACAGCAGCCTACTTAGGGAGAGATGAAGGAACCAAGGGTTAGAGACAGGTACTGACCAGGCTCAGGCCAAGCCACAAAATTCACAGCTTTGCTAGAGGCTGCACTCCTCGCAAACAAAATGGTGCACTGAAGTATTTTTTTTGTCTTCGGGTTACAGAAATAGCTTTGTTTCTTCTGTCTTAAAGTTTTATTTTGCTGTTTTTAATTACAGGCTTTGTTTCTTTAGAAAGTAACTATTTCACCTGTATTAATAATAACAGCAATTTACTAATGTCAGAAACCATATGCTGGGACCAAAATGAATGAAGCCATCACTTCTCATAAGGAGTAACTAAGAAATGTAACACAGAATATACCTTTTCTCAGGAATGATTTCCCCATCCATAACTTGGTTGCTCTTCTTACCATGAGGTGATGTGACATGGTTAAGAGTTTCATTCATGGAAAGCCATTTCATTTGATCCTACAATAAAATCTTATCTTTTATGGCTGTTTTTCCTGCAGTAGACTAACGTAAAAAATTCAAGAGACGATAGCTCCTGAAAACAGTCTCCTGTAGCAATCCCTGGTGAAACAAGAACAATATAAGGGAAAAACTAACAAGGGTTGGCCACAAGGGGACCTGCTTTAAAAGAATGACAGAAAGCTGAAAGAACAAAATGGAACTCAAATAAATAGATCCTTGCTCTGAAAAGAAAACCATGTTTATACTATATTTTAGGTGAAAAAGATGAAGAGTTCTGGTTTTGACTCAGAGCAGGTACTTCCTAGAATTAGTCACAGGAAAAAAAAAAAATACAAGACATTTTATGCTTTTCTTCCTAAGACAGTAATTCAATCAGGTTTTCCAACCTCATTTTTCACCTTTAGATACTTTACTTTATTATAATGCCCTTTGAACTTGATGACATAGATAATAAATGGTATCCTTCCCCTAGTCGGGGGGAAATGGGTATCTAAAAATAAAACTAGAACAAAAAAATACCTTCAGTTTTCTTGTGACTGTTAACTCTTCTTCTATGAAGCAGATTTGATAAGTAAGGTCTCAAAAATTCTGCTTCAAGTTCCAAAAATATCTTCATTGTTGTCTATGTTCCCATACATCGCATATAAAAACACAACAGGATGAGCTGTGATACAATGGGGAGAGTTTCCATGAAACTTTCTAAACTGGTCAATCCCCAAAAAGCATCTTACAAACTAATCTATAAACTTTATTGCAAACAAGCATCAATTACCAACTCTAAGAGTGGTACATTCACACTGATCCAATGAGAAGTGTGTTAAAGGTAATACACACAAGGTTATGTCCTATCTGTAACAACTCTACAGTGGAGACTATTCATCATTCTTTGAAATTTTTATACCAAATCTTGATTCTACCCTTTTCCAGGTCATATTAAATTGAGAAAACCAAACAATTTAGACAGCTTCACACTGTCTGGTTTTACCGTTTAAAACAGCAAACTTCAAATAGAAAACATTATTGCTGGAATTTTTTTCACCATGTACCAAGTCCTTGCCCCTCCCCTACTCCAGCCGCATCAGGTAATCCAATCACAAAAAAAAAATTAAATAACTGATGCTCATTTTTTTATTAATGTAATTTAAATAAGCAAAATAAAAGAAATAAAGAGTTTGGACCAAGTAAAATAGACATTCCGCCTAAAATCTCCAGGATTCTTGGAATAAAGAAAATAAGGAAATAAATGGAAGCTAAAAAGAAGTAGAAATCAGGATGATCAAACCAATAATTTAGATATTAAAGGTTAGTGATTTCCTGCATGTGGAGGGGGAGGGGAATACTGTGTGCATTTCCAAAGGGAACAACTTCAGCAAATTATGTGTTTAGGTACTGATGAAATTTAAATTCCCCAGCACAGAAGCAACAGTCCTCAAAGCATTCAAAATGCCTTTCTTCCAATGAGAAACTTCAACCCGTTCAACCTGCCCGTCTAGCTCCTGACTAAAAACCAGGCCCAGCGGCTTTATAACCACATATATCTCAGTCAGCTCCTGGAGTGCCTTTCAGATCTATCCTCCAGTCCGACTTTTATCTCATGATAATGCAATGTAACTATGGAAACATAAGATTTAGAGTTACATTTTCTATGCTTTTTATAACTCAATGCCATATAAATTGTGCACTTAGGGTCAACTTTATTTTTTAAAAGGTTGGGAGTGTGGAGGTCCAGAGCCACCCCAAGATGTCCCTCTGTGCTATGCACATTACTCTGAGCTAAAGGCAACTTTAGCTGCAGGCTCAAGAAACATTTCACCCACCCTCCCTTTAACTTCTTAAAAGAATTAGAATGAAAGGCCTTGCACATAACAGATTATCAGAGGTAATTTTTATTGACCTTTCTAAACCACTCTGAAAAACTACTAATTACTGAACTTCTGCTCTTCTTATCATCCTGCAATGACCCTCACAGCCCCAAAGGCACCTTCCCTCATCCCCAGCTCAGGATGTCTCACATACCTCAATCCCCTTTCTATCTCTGAACCTCTCGGGCATGTGGGATCTCTGACTCGTTCATGTATGTGGGGTTCCCGTGGGCATCAGATTAAATTTGATGTTCTCGTGTCAATCTGTCTCCTGTTGATTTGATTATTTGGCCAATCAAAAGAACCAGAGAGGGAAGGGGAATTTCCCCCCTACTACGCAGGTAAAACAAGCATTTAGGTGGAAAAGAACAAAAAAAGGGAACACATTTTTTTTTTTTTTTTTTTTTTTTGAGGGCAGTATCACTGGCCCTCACATGTGGGACCGAACCGGGGCTGCTGGCTTCTGAGGCCAGCGCTTAACCACTGCGCCACTCGGCCGGCCCCAGGGAACACATTTTGATAAAATCCAGGGCAGCTTATCTTTGCAATTATAAAGAAGGCCCATTTTGGTCACTACTTCCTGATGGTCACAAGACATTGGCCTTCTTCAAATCCCTAAGTGAAGCCGCTGGGGTCAGACCAGAGGCCCAGGCTTGCAGGACTCACTTGCAAGTGGAGAAACCAAAAGCCAGCTGCTTACCAGAGACCAGGGAGACTGAACATGGGCCCATTCCTAATTTAGGAACTTGGAACTCTCCCTGCTCTCCATGCTTCTGCAGCTAGAAAGTCAAATAACATACTCTGGCAAGTAGCATTCTAATATCATAAATACAGACTCCCCAATAATGTCATCATAAAAAGACAACATCTAAAAATAATATTTTTGTGCTAACTGCATGTCATAAATATGGCCACTGTCTAATGTAGACTGGGACCTTTTTTTTTTTTTTTCCAAGCAACACATAAATACAAACACAGCAGTCTCATGAGGATTAGAATCTCTCACCTTGCAATCAGGTAGATCTGGGATTGGTTTATTAGCAGCAACACCAGAAACAAGTTTCCTTTACACCTTGAACTTCAGGCTTCTTATCACTCTAAGGGCAACAGTAAACTTGATTTGGTGGCCCAAAATATTGGGTTGACATAAAAGTCATGACACATTTTTGCAATGAAAAATGTAGAAAAAATAAAATACGTCATGACTTTCCAACAACCCAATAATACTCAATAAAGTGAAAGTTCACTTTTGGTTATTGTTGTTATTTTCATCCTTTACCTGGGAGAGATGGAGGGGCATTCAAAGGTTCTCTCTTTTGGAGGTGGGATTGCAGACAGTTTTCTGTTTCTTGTCTGTGCCTTTCTATAGTTCTTAAATATCCTACAATGAACCTTTTAATGTGTTAGTAACCTTTTCTTTAAGTTGGCCACTCTCTGGAATTAATGTCACCATCAGATACTGAAGAAACATTTATTCTCTTCAGAGGGAAAAAAAATGGTTCCCGCTAAACTTCTCCTATCTTTGACAGATAATTCCTGATAAGGGTGTCAGTTTGAAGCCCAAGGTAGAAAAGCCTTTGAGTCCCCAGGGGCTCAATAAGGAAAATTCAGTGCCACTGACCCCTGACTCAGCTCCAACTCTGCTGAGGAGAGAGGGTGCAGGGAGACCTGAGCATACAATCCTGCAGGCAGCTGGGTCCTCACTGCAGCCCTGAGAAAAGCAATGTATCTTCTATTCTTCTGTCCTCACCAAGTGATCAGAAGGTATGGGCTGGGCCTGTGCAGAGTACTTTTCTCAAAGCACTCAAGTGATTTTTAACACATAGCTGGTGTTGAAAATTACTAGCCTAGCAGGTCCATTGAACCTCTAAGCACCAACATCCCAAATGACGGAATTTTGATTCTCTCAAAACTGAGGGCTCTACTCCTAATATGTAAATGTGTGGGCACTACCCTTGACAGTTTTATAAAATAGTACCTGGTATACAAAAATTTTTATCTTCTTAAATTTATACAAGTATATAACAAAAACCTGGTAATTTCAAAATGCAAAAGCCAATTTAAACTACACTGGTTAGTATAAATGAGGGTTTTAAAGAGATAAATTACTCATTTCCAACCTAATTGTTGAATTAATAAAATCTGAAGGCTTATTTGGTTTTAAAGAGATTATAAAATCACAGTATCTCCTACTCATTAAACCTCACCTCCTGTATCTTACACTGACTTCATAGAGGGTTAATGAAAACAGAATTTCCCCCAGTGAGAATAACACTGAAGACCCCACAAGATCAACTCAAACAAATACAAAGGACTAATAGTGACTTCATATCACTTCCATAAAGGTCTATGTTAAATTGACACCATTGGAACAGTTCATCAGCCACCAGGAGAGCGAGGGCTGGACCAGCTCTTCATTGCCTAGCTAGAAAAAACTCACTGTTTGCCCTTTATTCTCACACTCACAACACTTCTGACACCAGATCTGTGGGTTCCTCACCCCGCCCCCGCCAAGCAATTCGGACAGTAACTGCCCAGAGTTAGCATCAGATGTCACAGGTTCAAGGCTCAGTCTCACAGGGCTGCCCCCCCGCCCCAGACCAGCAGTCCAGGTTCTCACCTGTGCTTCAGAACAACAGCTATAAAGGAGAGGTTCCCAAATCTCCTCCTCATGTTCAATCATTTGCTAGAACAGCTAACAGAACTCCAGGAAGCACATTTACCAGTTTATTATGCAATAAAGGATATGATAAAGGATATGGGTGAACGGCCAGATGAAAAAGAAAAGTACTCAGGGCGAGGTCCAGTAGGAACCCCCAGAGGCAGAAGCTTCTGTCCCTGAGGAGTTGGGGTGTGCCACCCCCAGCACATGGATGTTTGTTCACCAACCCAGAAGTTCTCTGAATGCTGTACATCTGGTTTCTTTAACTGAGGCTTCATCATAGGCATGATGGATTATTAACTCCATTTCCAATTCCTCTCCCCTTTCAAGAGAATGTGGGGTGGGGCTGAAAGTTCCAAATTTCTAATCAAGGCTTGGTCTTTCTGGGGACCAGCGCCCATCCAGGAGCTCACCAAGAGTCCCCTCATTAGGACAAAAATTGTCCCTATCACCCAGGAAGTTCCAAGGAATTTAGGAACTCTGTGCCCCGGCACTACTCTCTCTCAGGAAATGACAAAGGACTTAGAAGCTCTGTATCAGAACTGGAGTCCAAGACTAAATATTAGAACCACAGATCCTCCTAGCAGTCCTGTTTACAGGGATTTAGGAGCTCTGTATCAGGAACTAGGGGCCAAGACATACATGTATATGTATGTGTATTTGTATAGAGATAGAGATATATCAATCATTATTTCACATTGCCCTAAATTTTCAGTAAAGCAGTAAAGCATCTCTCTCTCTCTCTCTCTCTCCCCTCATATCATTCAGAGGCTTCAATGGGTGCACCACGTATGCTTTACAGTCACAGGCAATGTTTTCAGAAGAAAACGGAGGGCCGGCTGAGTGGCGCGGTGGTTAAGCGCTGGCTTCGGAAGCCAGCGGCCCCGGTTGGGATCCCACATATGAGGGCCAGTGACACTGCCCTCTACAGTTAAGATGGTGAACAACAACAGCTCCACCTGGACCTGAGCTGCTGTGAGTCCCCGGGACGGCATAGCTGCAGCCCCTGCTACAGTGGGCTGCCATAGGCTACAGTGAGCAGAGCCGCTGTGAGCGGCCATCGAGAGGCTGGAGACCGACCTGCCTCACCCGAGAAGAGCGCAATGATGATACCAACATGGGCTAGTGAAGCAACATCCTCCACAACTAGAATGAAGAAAAAAAGGACAGCAACTTGTCTGTTCCCCTCCCCCAATTCCCCAATAAAATCTTTAAATAAAAAAAATAAATAATAAATCTGTTTGAATTCACTCAGAAAACCAGGTAGTGACAACCAGAAAGTTTCTTAGGGGAAAAGGGAGCCTGGATTCAGGACTGGCCACCAACAATCCAAAGCAGGGACAGCAATTGGAAGTGTCTGGTAATTCCAAGAGTTGTTATTGCTGGTGGGTCCTAAATCCAAGGGAAAGCATTCTCTCAGCATGGATTACAATCTGAGGCAGCAGTGACCTCTAACTGTTTTACTCCTTCATCCCCTCTAGATGTTTCTTTTTGTAACTGCTGAGCATAGTTGGCAAGAGTTTATTCCACAGTCCTTGAATACACAGTTATGTCCAATTATGTTGTTTGGAAAAAGTAACAACAGGTCTCTTCATATCATTATGGGAAGCAAAAATGCTTTTTAAAAGGAGAACTGGATGGTTTATTCAGGCTTTTTTTTTTTTTTTAAGATTTTATTGGGGAATTGGGGGAGGGGAACAGCGTTGGGGAATTGGGGAAGGGGAACAGACAAGCCGCTATCCTCCTGCTCCCCAGTCCAGCCGCGGAGGACACCGCCCCACCGTTGGTATCATCACTGCGCTCCTCCTGGACAGGCAGATCGGTAGCCGGCCTCTGGACGGCCGCCCACACCAGCTGCCAGCCGCCCACGCCGACCGCCGGCCACTCGCGGCAGCCCACTGCAGCAGGGGCTGCAGCCTACACCGTCGCCGGGGCTCGAACTGCCCAGCTCCAGGTGGAGCTGTTGTTAGCTGTAAAGGGCAGTGTCACTGGCCCTCATATGTGGGATCCGAACCGGGGCCTCTGGCATCCCAAAACCAGCTCTTAATCAATGCGCCACTCGGCCAGCCCTATTTAGGCTTTTGATAAGTGAAATTATACAACTATAGACATGGACAATAGCACCTCAAGCAGCACTTTCATTTGACTGTTAGTTGTGCAATATAAGAATGGACAAGAATCTATATAGCTTTTCGATGCCATTCCAATTAGGAAGCACAGTGCCTGACACATAGTAGGTGCTCAACAAAGACCTGTCGAAGGAAGGAAGGAAGGAAAGAAGAAAGGAAGGAAGGGTAATGAAACAAGCATACAAAAAAGGTAAAATAGTACAAAATGTGATCAATACAATAAGACAGGTATGAGGTGCTCCTGGAGTTTGGAAGGTGGGGACACTGCTCCTAGCAGCAGAAGTCATGAAAGTCTTGGTGAAGGTGGAATACATACGGTCCTGAAAGATGAGGGAATTTGTCAGTCTACCTTTTCAGCTAATGAAGCATAGGGTGTATATTATAGCAGCTTGGAAACATATGCTTACAACTTGATCTGAAACAAGCTTCATGTAAAAAGTAAAGAAGCATTAGCTTTTATATATCCTTTCCCCCTGGAAATTTGGCAAATAAATCTCACTGAAATGTCAGAAACTAGTGTCTCAGTTTTCTGAGCTATAATAGATTCAATACAGTACTTAAAAAACAATCTCTTTCCTCCATCCATCTGCCATATGTAGGTAGGTTTTCCTTGAATCATTATCTTGGAGCTGAAAGTCTTCAGAATTTAACTCCTTTGGAAGCAACATCTCCTTTACCCAGCAAAGAAAAGGTAGTGTTTTTAATATGTGGGATATACTCTGTTAATTCTGAATCATTCTGTAAAATCAGTTCAATTTAGTCAATCTCATGAAATTATAGTCTTGCATGTCAAAAACTCCATGATGATAAAGATAAGAGTTGTTTAACTCTAATACTTATGCATTTGCTATGCAAGGAAATGGCACAAGTTCCTTCTTCAATACCTCCATTATTTGTTCCAATAGAATAAAAATTCAAAGAGAAACAAAGTCAATTCTTGAAAGAACTCTAAGGTGCTCCAGAATGGTTTCCCCATCCTCTCCCTAGCTCCCTTCCCCGTGCATCTGCTACATATTAACAACATTAAAACAACAGAAGACATCTATAAACAACATTTCCTGCAAGGAAGACACAGACATTCTGGTGAATATCTCAGTAACAGATGTTTTAGTACATCTGAAATCCAATAGTCAGCAAAGCAGTGATGATATACTTTATTGTAACATAACAAAGAAATATGTTACTCTTAATTTGTTTTTATTTATAATAGATCCTCAAGGCCATTTTAACTCAACTTTTTCAACTCTCCTGCTGTCACTGAACACCAACCTCTTCAGAGTCTCAGAGTCTAACCATTTGAAATGGAAATGAAGTCTCACAAAGGCTGTACTGGAATGTTACATACACTCACAGGTTCAGAGAATACTAGCAATTATCTCCAATCTCATTTCACATATATGTAACTTGCCCAAGTCAGCATGACTCGTCAATGGCAGAGAGGACCAGAGCCCCGGATTCTGGATTGCCAGTTGTAACAAACACACATACACAATGAGTGTAGCAGCTGCAGCTTTCCTGGTGAGGATACTACGATTGCTGTTAAAGAAGCCTTGACTAAAACACAGCTTGAGTTTCTTCATGGTAGATATGCAAGGAAATAAAAGTGGATGGTCATGGACACTTTTTCTCCACTAAGCTTTTAAATAGTTTGTTACAGTATTGTGTTTGTTTCAAGAGGGGTTTAAAAGTTTGGGTGAATTATCTGGTGGGTTGATAGGATTGATATCTGTATTCGTGATGAGAACTTCTCTTCATGAAGTAATTGCCAGATTTATTGTTCACTTCTGTAGTGGGCATTTTCCTAGTCTAAGTAAGTGCTGTTGGGTTTGGTGGTGGTAGCAGCAGCAGTGATGGTGGTGGTAATCACTAGTAACGATAGTAACAACATCCAACATGGCTGAGTTCACTGTGCCCAGCCCTGTTTTAAGAACTCTACAAACACTAACTCCTTTAATCTTCCAACACCAAGGTCTTATCCTCATTTATAAATGAGGAAATTGAAGGGAAGAGAAGGTTATGCAATAGGTAAGTAACGAGCAATTGAGTCCTCCTGAATTCTCCTTTAGACAACTGGATATAACACTGGAATGGAAAATACAGACAAAATGTACTATAGGTGTTTTTTTTATATAAAAAGTTCAATTATCAACATCTAAAGGAGTGCTTTTTAACTTGCATATGTACACATATTACTTGGGAATCTTATTAAAATACTTTGATTCACTAAATTTAGGGTGGGGACTGAGATTCTGCATTTCTAACCAGCTTCCAGGGTATGCCAAGGCTGGTGGTCCACAAACCAAAATGAGTGACTAGAAATGATTTGTGACAGAGAAAGCAGTACTGTTGAATTGATTCTACATATGGAAGAAAAATACTACTAGTGTACCTACAGATTCAACTTAACTAGGGGTCAAAAATCATCATATACAGTGCATACTTTGTCCTTCCACTTATTGTTTCTTTTGTTTCAAAATGCACCAATGGAGTTTATTGAAAACTCCCATTTCCCCTGTCAGGCACAGCTAATGGGTTTTCAGGAGCAGATCTCACAGGAGGAGCATATGTAAAACAGAGCTAATGGCAGAATTTAGAGTAACTGCTGCATAATTATTTTATGTTAAACAGGATTATTTGAATTCCAAGTCCTACAAGTTTTTTCCCAATAAAAAGAATTCCTATAGTGAGCAGTTTTTTATGACAAATCTTTTAACTGGTTAGGATTAACATATGTGATTCTAAATCATCAAAGAAGCTTCAATTGATCTTCGAAGGATCAAATCCATTATGCTACCGAATACCGTATTTTGCCATGTATTATGTGCACCCATGTTTTGGGCCCAAACTTTCAGAGGAAAAAAATGCCTTTGTTTTAATTTTTTTTTTTTTTTAAAGATTTTATTGGGGAATTGGGGGAGGGGAACAGCACTGGGGAGCCGGGAAGGGTAACAGACAAGTTGCTGTCATTTTGTTCTTCAGTCTAGTTGTGGAGGACGTTGCTTCACTGGCAAATGTTGGTATCATCATTGCACTCTTCTCAGGTGACGCAGATCGGTCACCGGCCTCTGAACAGCCACTCACGGCAGCTCACAGCAGCATACTCCGGCTGCCAGCCGCTCACACTGGCTGCCCACCACTCACAGTAGCTTATGGCAGCCCACTACAGGAGGGGCTGCAGCCTATGCCTTCGCCAGCGACTCATGGTAGCCCACCTCCGGGTGGAACTGTTGTTCACCATCTTGGCTGTAGAGGGCGCAGCATCACTGGCCCTCATGTGGGATCCGAACCAGGGCCCTGCTGCTTAGAGCTGGCATCCCAATCCAGCTCTTAACCAACGCACCACTCGACTAGCCCTTGTTTTAATTTAATTCAAATTTTTATTTGTTTACATTTAGGTACTTGTTTTTTGTATTATAAAAAAATTTTAGCATTTATTTTTAACATCTTATGCTACAAGAAATTTTATGTAACAAATAATTACAAAGCACAAGAACAGATACAAGGTACAAGAAATTTTATGTACCGGTAACAAATTTACAATATTTACACATCATAGGCCAAGAACTCTTCGTCATCCCAAGTTCATTTTCATTAAGTTCAACAAAACCAATTATCGTTTATTCCAGGGTATTATTTTGCATACGGATATCATTATAGATTTCTAGAGTTACACTTCTAACTCATAAGCATGAATAAAAGAATTAAAAACATTTATATAGATACAGAATTAGTACTACACATATTTAACGCGCAACCTTATTTTTCCCTCAAAAATTTGGGAAAAAAAGTACACATTATACATGGCAAAATATGGTACACTTCTAAAACCCATTAAGAAGCTGGGCTGCTCTCACCAGGTTTCAAATGGCCTGGATCTTTTTTTTTTTTTCAGCTGAACCATCCTGCCACCTCTTGGCAACTTAGCAGCAGCTCACCTCGGGCTGGGCATCCAACCGCTGTTGCTCAGAGCTCAGTTCGCACTCTTGAGCGAGCTCTTAACCAACTGAGCCACTCGGCTGGCCCACAAGTATCCTGGTTTATGAACTCTGCTCTAATTATATTAAAGAAAGAGAAGTCAAGGACATTCAAATCTCAAATCAAAGATCTTGGCCTTCTGGGAAAACTCTAAATTACCTAAAAGGATCTGAGTTGTTGTCATGTTCTTAAGTGTGCCATTTCCCCCCACCCCCAGCCCATTCATGTGTTGAAGTCCTAACCCTCAGTATCTCAGAACATTAGATTTGGAGATGGGGTCTTTAAAGAGGTAATTAAGTTAAAATAAAGTTGTTAGGGTGGAACGTAATCCAATATGACAGATGTCCTTATAAGAAAAGAGATTAGGGCACACATACAGAGGGAGGACCATGTAAAGACACAGGGGAGAGGACACTCATTTACAAGCCAAGGAGAGGAGCCTCAGAAGAAATCACCCTACCCACAGCTTAATTTCAGACTTCTAGCCTTTAGGACTATAAGAAAATAAAGTTGTTATTTGAGGCATCCAGTCTACGATATTATACTTTATTACAGCAGTTCTAGCAAACTAATACATTAGCTTTTTGCTTTGATTCTCAATTCAGAGTGAAATATAGCAGCAATTCACTTTACATATGATTCAGAAAAAGATGGGTTATACATACTATTCATTATGAACATTATTATTGGAAAAGTTGGCACACAAGGAAGTCCATGGTGAAAAATAGAAGGCCTTGCCATAGATACTAAATTACTTGTCTCTTTATATGCAGTGGTGCAAGGTATTCTATATCAATATACATATTCTGTTCACTGACATTTAGACTTTGCCACCAACAGAATAACCTGCAGCCCACCTTGGTTTAAATTTTGGTGCTGTCATTTAATTAGGTGTTCAATCTCCAAGTTTGAGCCCTACTCTATCTCTAAAATAGATACAGGCCTCATAAGGTTGTGGTAAAGATTAAATGAGATTATATTTCAGATCAGACACTGGCTGAGCAGCTCTTCAGCACATACTGGATGCCTATCAGCCTTGGTTATGAGATTTATCAAAAATAACCAAAGCCCTCATCTCTTATGTACTGGGTTTGGCAGCTGGACCATAAGTTGAAAAACTACAGTAAAGCAGAGAATCATAAAAACTGACACTTGTACTTTTATACATTTTTATGCTAATTTGTACCACATAAAAGTTCATTCATTCACCAGTCTTTACATATGAGGCAAAGGCTATTTTTTTGAGAATCATCTGCTGAATTGAGTTCTAATTGTCTTTTCTATGTAAACTATACCACAACGCATTATCAATTTTCAGTTCCTGTTTTTTGTTTGTTTGTTTGTTTGTTTTGGGGGTATTTAAAAAGATTTTATTGGGGAATTGGGGAAGGGATACAGTGTTGGGGAATTGGGGAAGGGAACCAGCCAAGTTGTTGTTCTTCAATCTTTGTTGTGGAGGGCGCCAGTCGCCATCTGGCTTCCTGTGGGCAGCTCAGCTCAAGGTGCTGTGTTCAATCTTAGTGGCAGGTGGGCATAGCCACCATCCTATGCAGGAGTCGAACCAGCAGCCTTGTCGTTAAGAGCACATGCTCTATCCACTGAGCCATCTGGGGGCAGCTCAGCTCAAGATGCCGAGTTCAGTCTTATTTGCGGGTGGGAGTAGCCACCACCCCATGCAGGAGTCGAACCAGCAGCCTTGTTGTTAAGAGTACATGCTCTATCCTCTGAGCCATCCTGGTGGCGGCACAGCACAAGGTGCCGAATTCAGTCTTAGTTGCGGGTGGGCATAGCCCACCATCAAACAGACAATCTTGTTGGTTACACCAGCTGAGCCATCCTGCCACCCATTGGCAGCTCAGCAACAGCTCAGCTCGGGCACAGCATCACTGACCCATGTGGGAATCGAACTGGCCCTGCTGCTCAGAGCTCGCAATCAAGTCAACTCTTAACCAACTGAACCACTCAGCTGGCCCTCAGTTTCTGTTTTTTAAAAAGAGGATTAAGAATTTTGATAAAAGATCTTTGAAAAACAATCTGAGTGCAGAAGCCTCTTATATTTTTACAATCCCCCCTCCTTTCTGTACTTAATTCAACTGCAGTATTTTTTTGTGCAGTCGTTTTCAAAAGTTAGCATGCTTTGGAATCACCTGGAGAGTTTGGTAAAACAGATTTCTGGGCCTTACCCCCAGAGTTGCTGATCCAGCTGGCCAGGGGCGGGGCCCAAGAAGCTGTATTTATAATAAGCTCCCAGAAGATGTTGATGCTGTTGTGGTAACTGCACTTGCAAAACTCACCTTCCTGATCCTATCTTTCAGAAAAAGTGCATCTTTCTGCATTCATATTTCAGCAATTTCCATAATATTGAATTAAATTCTATAACTTAAGGACAAATACTACTGGCGCTTACAATTCCACTGGGAGGGGTAGAAGTGCCTGGGAATCCAACTGGGATGTCCATGGACATTCAACCCACCATGGACATAAGTTGACATGTTACAGAAAGAGCACCACCCTTAACTCATAGGAGAACAGAGTCATGAGCTAGAAATATATACATGCTCTTCTCATCATCACATACTTACTAAAGACTTCTCACTGCTCAGCATAACAGGCCATAATTACATTACTATGAAACAAGGTGATCAATCCAGCTTTAATTTGTGAGTATAAAAATACCCTGTTGACAGCTCACAGGCCAGCCTTACTGCCTTTATCACAGTCGTCTTCTGACAAATCACATGGCAATTTGTGACTCAAGACTTTTGTAACTTTATTATAAAACGTCACCTTATTTTCTAGGAGTTTCCATTGATCCGTATACACTGGAGTCCTTCAGATACAGACAGTAGGGCTTATTGTGTCTTTCCAGATTCAGTATGTCCCAAATCTGTTTTTACCCAATTAAACAGCAAACATATATGATAGAACAAATTACCACTCCTCTACATCTTTTGGATATCCAGCTGCACTGATAAACCAATAACAGAGTAACCAACTGTGACAGCTTGTCAAGACCACAGGAGAAAAAGATTCATCTCCAGTTGAAATGCATAAACCAGAGGCCAAGGACAAAGTCACCACCTGTGGTCTTACTCCTCCCAAAACACACGGACCCTGGAAGGCAGCAGAACCCCAAAGCTGTAAAAAATATAATAGAAATTCCAGCTCACTTTCACTTTCAAAATCTAAAGAAAACCTAACTTATTCATAAAGCAAAATATCCCATGATTTTTGCATCTGATATATTTTAAGCTTGTTTCTTTTCTCAATCAAAAGAAATGAAATCTAGGGGCAGCCAGTTAGCTCAGTTGGTTAGAAGGCAGGCTCATAACACCAAAGTTGTTGGTTCGATTCTCACATGGGCCAAGGAGCTGCGCCCTTCACAACCAGATTGAAGACAACTACTTGACTTGGAGCTGATGGGTCCTGGAAAAACACACTGTTCTCCAATAAAATTTCAAGAAAGAAAGAAGAAAAGGGAAGGGAAGGGAAGGGGAGGGGAGGGGAAGGGTGGGAAGGGAAGGGGAGGTGAGGGGAGGGGAGGGAAGAAAAGGAAATCTATAAGGACCAGGAAAAAAAAGGGGAACTATCATTATTAGCAAATAATGTGACTATCTACAAAGAAAGTCCAAAACAACCTGGAAAGAGATATTGTATTAATGAAAATTAGCAGAGTTACTGCCTATAAAAAAATCAGTATATACAAATGACAACAGCATTATTCTAAGCTACAACAAAAAGTTCAAAATGCCGTTTAAAATGACCCTTTGTAGGGCCGGCTGAGTGGCTCAGTTGGTTAAGAGCTCGCTCAAGAGTGTGAGCTGAGCTCTGAGCAACACCTGTTCGAGGCCAGCCCGAGCTGAGTTGCCGTTGAGCTGCCAACAGGTGGCAGGATGGCTCAGCTAAAAAAAAAAAAAATAAAAAATCTTACTGTTTAAAATGACCCTTTGTAGTATATTCACACAATTGAATACTATACAACGAGAATCTACAACTACAACAAGATGATAAAAATAACACTGAGTAAAAGAAGCCAGGTATAGAACAAATGCTCTATGATTCATTTACATGAAGTACAAAAAAAGGCCAAACTGACCCATGCTTTTGGAAATCCAGACAGTAGCGGCCCTTGAGGGAATGCCAGTAATGGGGAAGTAACAGGAGGGGGGTTTCTAGAGAACTGCTAATGTTCTGTTTGATCTGGGTGCTCATATTTAGTTTTAAAATTCAGCAAGCTGTGCATTCATATATATGTGAATGTAAAAATGCATGTATCACATTCTTTATGTCAATAAAAAGGTTTTTAAAACTACTTACAATAGCAAAAAAAAAAAAAAATCTTAAGTACCTAGGCCTAGATACAAATTTAAGGAGATATACCATATTCTCCAGTTAGAAAATTCAATACTGTAAAGATGTCAGTTCTTTCCACATAGAGCTATACGTCCAGTGTAATCACAACAGTTTTTTAATAGAAAGCTATAAGCAGGGTCAAGCTCCCCCTAAAAGCAGAACAAATTTGCCGTGTAGTTGTCAATAAAGCAGAGGATGTGGTATGCCTTGGGGATAGGCAAGCAGAACACTAAAACAGAATCGAGAGCTGAGAAAATGATCCTCAGTTATCTGGAAATCTTATATGAGAGAACTAGTATCACAGATAAGTGATGAAAGGCTGGACTATTCCATAAACAGTGCTGGGCAATAGGTTATCTATATGGAGGGAAAATGAATCCCTAACTCATACCATATTTTTTAAAACCAATTTTAAGGATTTAAATGTGAAATGCAAAAGTTTAAAATGTGTAGAAGAAAATACAAGAGATTAGTGAAGGACTTTTTAAAACAGACACATAAGACATTAACTTTAAATAGAGGTAAAGAGTAGATTTGAGTCTTTTTAAAACTAGAACTTCTGATAATCAATAGAATTTAAAACCAAGTAAAAAGAGAAACCACAATCTGAAAAAAGATATCTGCATATGACTAAAGAGTAATATATATGTTCTCAGTAATATATGTGAATAATTCCTAGTAATCAATTAGAAAAAGGCAAAAAAAAAACACAACACAGCAAAATGGACCAAAAAATGAGCAGGTACTTTGCAAAAGAAAGCAAATTAATAGCTAACAAATATGTGAAAAGATGTTCAATCTTACTAGTTATGAGGAAAATGCAAATTAAAACCATAATGAGATAGCATTTCATGTGCTCCGAACTGATAAAAACTTTAAAGTCTGATAATATTAAGTATTATCACCATAAGTAGCATCATTATTGTATACTAGTGGTGGTGCTATATCCACTTTGGAACACAATTTTACATACATATAGTACATTTTAACATGCACATACCCTACAATCCAGCAGTCCCAAAGTGCACAGCAGCAATGCTTAAAAAGCCTAAACCTGGAAACCACCCAAACGTCCACTGACGATGAAAGGACAAAGTGTAGTATATTCATGCAATGGAATATCACACAACAGCAAAAGTGAATCAAGTGCAGCTACATGCAGCAACATGGACAGATGAATATCAAAAACAAAACTGATTGTGGAGGTGGTTGCACAACTGTATAATACTTACCAAAGCTCACCAAACTGTTCACTTAAATGGATACATATTACTACATCTAAATTATACCTCAATAAGACTATCCTCCCCGCAAAAAAGTTGACCACATAAAGTGTGTGAATGGGGGGGGGGGGAAGGTGAGTGTAAAAAGTATAGTTCCATTTACAAAAAGGCCAAAAACAGGCAAACATAAAATTAAATGCAATTAAATTACAAAGAAAATTAAGGATAAGAAATATACAAAATTCAAAATAGTAATTTCCTTTCAGGGGCCATGAAAAGGAATGGAATTGGGAAAGTCATACAAGGGGCTTCAAAAGTACAAACTGGGTAGTGATAGAAGGTATTTATGATTTTTCTTAAGTGTTAAAACCAAATATATAAATGATGTACTCCTTTATTATACATGTAATGTTTCAAATTTTTTTTAAATAGAGGAAATTTAAATAGCTGTATTTTAGAGAGATCAATGGAAAAAAACAAATATATTTTAGCAAACTTTGATAACAAATATAATTAAGGCTAACTACTTTGTTTTGCTTTCAGGTTCCTCCTTAACTTCAAAATTTCAAAACTTTGTTAAGTGTTCTAAATTTGGATATATTCTTTAGAAAATAGACTCGAGTATTAAAGGGCTAAAGGGCTATGAAGTATGCAACTTACTCTCAAACAGTTCAAAAAATACATTTTGTGTTTGTGTGTGTGTGTGTGTATACATACATATATACATACATACACACACACACATATTCATAAAGAGATAATGATAAACCAAAAGCAGCAAAGGTTTAAAATGTGGATATTTGCTCTATTTGCAACCTAAACATTTTTCCAGAAGTTAGAAAAAGAAAATTAAAACTGTTGTCCGAAGAGAGACTAAAAACCCAGCATAGGAAACACACTTTTTATGCCTCTATCCTATCCTATTTTTGATGGTAATGAGTCACATAACTGGGTCACCTGCTCTCTCCTACTGGTCTCAGACCAGAGGTGCTGGAATGACTAAGCATCAGGGCAGGCTTAAATTTATTATTAAAGTGCCCTGGGCTAAAATTAATTCTCATTGAGTAGCCAAGTAGTTTCAAATGGCACCAAACGTAGTGGCACTTTGGGAGAGGGCACTGTAGGTTCACAAATTTCTGTTTAAAAAAAGGTATCATTTTCTTTGGGGAATAAAAAATACAAAGAGCCGCTGTCTACCAACTTTGAAAACAATGACAGAAATCAACGCACTCTCTCAACACTGTAGATTTTCAAAAGTAAAGTAAGTTATGCTGCATTAATATTAAAGGAAATGTTTTTGTTCCAAACCTGACACATATTCTATCGCAAGTCATCTTTTGCAATATAGCAAGACTGTGCAATAGCAGGAAAGTACAAGCTCTTTGAAAGCCAAGTCCACACTTTAATAGATATTTTCCAACTAAACAGACTCTTGCTTTACAATATTATATTCAATATGAATACACAAGACAAATGTACAATACACAACATGACCTCAGGAAAAATAAGACCAGACGAGATGGAGTGTATGCCATCTCAAAGGAGATGCTGAACTCACCCATCATTATACATCATAGCTCATTAGAAATTTACATTAGCCTCCTCAGGGTCAAAACGTCACTTTGCATATAAAAAAAAAATTATCGTGCCCTGGTTTGCCATAAGTATAAATCTTTTAGGGAAGTCACCAGAGTGTACCATAGCTCATTGATAAGTTAATTACTAGTGAGGCAAAGCATGTGAGCAAAGGCTTTGGGGAAGGCTCCGCTTAATATTTATTATAGTAACCACAAAAGCCTTCCTGCTATGAATTAAAGCCACCCACAACATTTCAATTCTGGTTACTGAGCGATTAGAGAACAGGCAGCTGCTGATATATTTCACCTCTTTAGTATAAACAACTGTGACAGTCTAGAGACCTCCGCTGTATACGGGGTCTCTAAACGTATTGTGTTGTTAGTGCAGGTCTCCTAAGGAGGGGAAAGCCAGTTAGAAAAAGAAAAACATGCTTCTAAACACAGCCATAAAATATACCTGACACCAGTGTTCTTAATTTTCTAGGGTTGTGAAAACCTTTGAAATTCTGATCAAAGATATGAACTCTCACCCTTGGAAATTACACATACATCCACAAACGCATCATTTTACATTTAATATCAGGGGTTCACTGACCCCAGTTTAAAAAGTCCTGTGCTACACAGATTGTCATAATATGACATTCAAGGTTTAAAAAAAGAAATTGCTAACTCAAGCTTTTATGTCCAAAGAATGACAAACGAAGACACGGGGCCAAAACTAAACAGTTAAGAGATGACAAATATACTGCTGGTGGACTTCTAAAGTAATAATTATAATGGTTTTTATATTTAAAAAATTCACTGATTAACTAATATGACACACTCCTACAAAATGCAGTCACAAACTTACTCTAGCTAGTTCTCTTTTTCCTAAACAAAGACTTGCACTAAGACAATTATTAATTACAACCAATTTACTGGGCACTCACAATGCAAGGGTCTACTGAAGACAAAAACTATTGACCCAGATAGTTTTCCTTGGATATAGTCTGTAGCATACTGCTCTAATTGTTTAACTTAATCCTTGTTCTTTTATAAATCCTTATTCAAATGTAAATTACATCTGGCAGAGTCTCAGAGTGTGGCATATCTGATCTTTTCTGTTGATCAGCATAAATACAAACTACAAATCTCTCTACTTCCTAACATAATAAGGAAAAGAAGAGCTGAGAGCAATCTGATTCAATTCTACCAGACCAGAGGGGATTTGAACAAATCTGAATGCAAACTATATTTCTGATTAGAGAAAGAGAAGATTAAAAATATAATCACTCAAATACATGTGATGTTATAAAAACGTTTATTAATGGATTATAAAACAAAGTACTGTAATTATAGATTTTGTTGGTCAAATTTACCTTCTTAAACTCTTTAGGACCAACACATAGTAGAACGTATGCACACAAACACACATTCCTTTCTTATACCCTATTTTCTGGATGACTGCCCCATGGAATTTTAACGAAAGCATTATTTATTCAACAGCTGAGCATCTAACAAAATTACAAAGCAATAGGGATCTCTCAATCTTAGGAATTTATCTTTATTTCCTTATAATCCTCAAAAACACTTTTAATCATACCTAAACAAATCCAAATGAAACATTAAAAAAATACTTAAAGATCAGAAATATCCCTTAACCACCCACCTAGAAAAACCTCTATTACTGAGGGACTTTAAAATTTTTCTTAATTTTGACTTTCTTAAAAGAATACAATACCGTTGGCTGTGAATGACTAATACGTGGGCCACCACAAGCCACGAAGAAGCTGCATTCTGCTGACCACCCACTTTACATGTCGGCTCTGATGCAATTCACCCCAGGCTTCACTTTTTAAAAATAAGAGCTTCATTGAGATGTAATGCATATACCATGCAACCCACCCATTTAAAGTATACAGTTCAATGATTTTTAGTATATTCACAGAGTTGCATAGTCATCACCACAACTAATTGTAGAACATGCTCTACACCCAAAAAGAAACCCCATACCCATTGGCTGTCACTCCCCATTTTCCCCCCAAGCCCCCCAGGCCTAGGCAACCACCAATCTACTTTCCACCTCTATGAATTTGCTGTTCTGCACATTTCACATGAATGGAATCATACAATATGTGATTCCTAATGACTGCTTATTTCACTTAGCATGTTTTAAAAGTTCATCCATGTTGTAGCATATAGCACCATTTCATTCCTTTATTGCCAAATAATATTCCATTGTATGGATGTACCACATTTTCTTTATGTAATCATCAGTTGAGGGGCACTTGAGACCTCATTTTCATCAAATCTTTTTCTTGTTTTTGTTTTTTGTTTTAAGATTTTATTGGGGAATTGGGGGAGAGAACAGAGTTGGGGAATCAGGGAAGGGGAACAGACAAGTTGCTGTTCTTTTGTTCTTCAGCCTAGTTGAGGAAGACGTCACTTCACTGGCCCATGTTGGTATTGTCATTGCGCTCTTCCTGGCTGAGGCAGATCCATTGCTGGCCCTTAAACAGAAACTCACGGTGGCTCACGGCAACTCACGCTGGCTGCCAGCCACTCATGGTAGCTCACGGCAGCCCACTGCAGCCCACACTGTCACCGGGCACTCAGGGCAGCCCAGCTCCAGGTCAAGCTGTTGTTCATCATCTTAGCTGTAGAGGCACATCAACACTGGCCCATGTGGGATCCCAACCGACGGCCCTGCTGCTCAGAGCTCTTGCTCCCAAGCCAGCTCTTAACCAACAAGCCACTCAGCCAGCCCAAATCTTTTTTTCTTAAATGAAATATTCTAGCCTTCCAAAAATATTTTTATGTACAACTCTAGAAGCAAGTTGGCAAATTATATTTAAAATTTAAGTGTTCATATCCTCTTCCCTAGGTTTCTACTTTGAATAATTTATATTTAGAAAAAAAAATACTGACGAGGGCGAAGTATAGAATAATGCTAACTGGAACATTGTATATAGTGAAAAGTTATCCAACAATATCCATCAATAGGGCCGGCCGAGTAGCGCATTGGTTAAGAGCTGGCTTGGGACACCAGCGGCCCCGGTTCGGATCCCACATACAAGGGCCAGTGACACTGCCCTCTACAGCTAACAGCAGCTCCACCTGGAGCTGGGCTGTGCAAGCCCTGGCAATGGTGTGGGCTGCAGCCCCTGCTGCAGTGGGCTGCCATAGGCTACAGTGAGTAGCCAGCAGCCAGCGTGAGCAGCCGGCAGCCAGCGTGAGCTGCCAGTAGCCAGCGGTGAGCAACATCCAGAGGCTGGCGACCAATCTGCCTCACTCGGGAAGAGCGCAATGATGATACCAACATGGGCCAGTGAAGCAACGTCCTCCGCAACTAGACGAAGAACAAAAAGACAGCAACTTGTCTGTTCCCCTTCCCCGATTCCCCAACGCTATTCCCCTCCCCAATTCCCCAATAAAATCTTTAAAAAAAAATCAGGTTAGAGAACAGTTCATATAGATGATCTTATTTATGTAAAATTATATGCACATATATATATACACAGGTGCCTAAATACCCATATTCTCTCTATCTCAAAAGATACACTCCAACTTTTAAAAATGATTACCCTTAGGTAGTAAAAGGGAAGGGAGTTTTTGTTCTTTCAAGACATGATGTTAACAGAGCATCTAACAGCCAGATAAGAGTATTTTTCCTTCCTGTTCACACTGTCATGATGCTTACCATCATGACAAAGTGGCTTCACACACTTTCAGAAAGCTTTAAAAGAACACTATGAGGTCTTAGGCCAGTCTTCCTCCAGGAAACATTCACAGAGAACTTTTTCAATAGTCAAATGTCTCTAAAAGCCGTTACCAAGCCCTGCTATTGAAGCAGCTTTCTGTCTGATAACGTGACACAGAAATAGAAAGTTCTTTATATAATAGACAACTGCCTCTACAAGCCATTAAGCTTTCATCTAGTTACAACTACGAGTATACCATGTACAATGAGGGATTTAACCAAAGAATAATCACCAAGCACTCTAATCAACTGTAACGTGTCTTCACTGACATTAATTTCATCTACTATTTCCAGATGATCAACCTAAATTCCCCAAAAGATACTGAAGTGCCTTGCAAAAACTCTTCCCTGAAAAATTTTATCTCTCGACCTCCATTCCTCTTAGCAGAAGTGTTTTTTTGCAATTGCTCTTTAAGAATAACTATATTTGCATAGGGTGTTCTACATAGCACAAATGCAACACAAATGCATCTCTCTCTCTCTCTCTCTCTCTCTCTCGTAAAAACTAGATACAACAGACTTCTTAGCACCTGAAATTAAGTAAAAAGTCTATAAATGTCCCAATACATAGTTTGTTGCTTATAACATTGGTTCTCAAGCTATAAATAGACTATTCTCTATGAATGTAGTACAGCTGTTATTTGAATTTTAAGGGGCAAAGTTTACTACACCAATTGGGTATTCTAACAGCAATTTACTTTTTCCCCATCAGCTATCCTTATATTTCAAATTGGAAAATTCTGTCCAATTCATTCATCTTCACCTTGAATGTAAAATGTGATATTTTCAATTAATTCCTGGTGTATGACTTATTCTTGTACTTTAATTTTATTTATTCCATTTAATCCACTGTCATGGTTTTAATCATACAAACACTAAATTGATTTTCTTCCACTATTTTCCTGCATGTATAAAAACCCAATTATAAAGTTATTTTGACAATGCTAACATTTTGTATCATTTATTTCTAAATAAAAAATTACTACATTGGTAAGTTATCTACAAGTCACTGTTTAAGGAGCTACACACATCTGATCATTCATTCAGTGCTTACTGTAAGGCTTCCTGCTAGGTACACAATGACAAGCAAAAGTGGCATGATGCCTGAACTTTCTCATTTATGTTTAGAGACCCTGTATGAAAACTCAATCACACCCATACAAAACCATGTATTTTATGTATATTTGCAAATGGCTCTTTATTAATTGAGCTACATCATGTTTGGGAGCTGCAAAGTAAAAAGGAATTTTATAAAATATTCAGTTGCCACTAAAAATAAAATTCTCGGAATACCAGATGTTTCTCTGTATGAACACATACAAGTTAAGAGCTAGAAAGCAGGAGAGGAAAGAATGTGTTATTCTTAGAAAAATAAACTGGCTAGAAACAGGCAGCCACTGTAAACAACCTTCAAACAAGATGATCTCAATATCTTCTGCATCAGTAGCTTTCTTCCCAACATGTAGAGATCTATCCTGCCTGAAGCAGGGAGGACCCTTTTTCAGACGGGTCAGATCATTTTCAATTACATTTATATTAAACCTCCATATTAACCCAAAAATAAACATGAAAATGAGGGGCATCTAATGGTAGGTTTCCTCATGCAATTAAAAAGCTCTCAGTTCTCACCAACCGACATGCTCTCCCCAAGAAGATATGGTCACAGTCTAAAAAAATGCGTTCATTTTCAATGGCATTTGTGATGACCCAAGCAGTAAAGAATTTTAGGGTTAAAAGCTGCCAACATGGTATTGATAGAATCATTAAAAAAAAAAAATGAGTCAATGGGAAATTAAAAATAAAAAATTTTTCAGCCTTTTGAGCTCCTTCTTTTGCTCTGCCCACTCCAAACTCTTCAGAGTGTACTTTCTCTTCTAATAATGGCCCTTGAGGCATTCTCTACTGCTCAGGCCCACTTCTACATCTTTGAAATGTACTTTTTCTTCTAATAAACTGCTCTTTCACCACTTTAAAAAAAATAAAAATTAAAAAATTTTTTTTAAATTTCAAGAGCCATGAAAAATAATTTTGGATTTTACTTTGACTGGGAACACTAATGGATCAGCTTCTGGGCACCAATGCTTGTTGACTGAATTTAACAAATTAATAATAAATTAAAATAACAGGGCTAAGCTTCAAAGCCAAGACATCTTTGTTAGGCAAGTCTCCCCATAAACAACTTTTTTTACCTTCTATAGTCTAAATATGCACTTATGAATGTGATCAGGCTGGCCAACAAATCAGTGACTATTTTAGAGTAATAGCCTTCAAGACCATTATGTGAGAGGGTAGTCTGATATCATTATAGCTGGGGAGAGGTTACAGGGCTCCCCCCTTCCTTTCCACAGGGGCTATCTGAGAATACCATCTCTCAGATGTGAGATTTTTAAGTAAGATTTTTAAGGGCCACAGTTTTAAATGTTTGATAAATACATTTTATGCCATTCCTCAGGAGAGGAATGGTATCTTCAAAAGAATAAGGATAAGAAAGGAATCTCAGGAGAATTAAGGGTAAGTAAAGAATTGTGATGGAATTGTGGTGTTCCATCATTACGCAATGCATGAGAAACGGCTAAGTAAAAGCGAAAGGAGCTGGGAAGAAACCCTATGGGATTCATCACTAAGGACTGAATTCAGAGTGATACATACCATCAATTCCCTCATTGTGCCGACCCTTGCACTAGACATCTTTGACGCTGCAAAGTAAAAGAAACTAAACCCTTTCAAGAAGCTTACCATATAATTCAGGGGTTTTTTAATTACAAAAAAGAAAATAAACAAGTTCATGATAACTTGATCAAAATTATCTAAATAATATTAAGGAGAATTGAAGTTAAGACAAGTGTCAGAGAACGATTCTTAGAGGATGCACTTTGAATCATCTACAAGAAACTAATGAATGTGAGTTTATGGAGAAGACAAAAAAGTACTTTAAACTGGAGAAACTAAGGAAGTGAGAACTTGGGTGTGCAGCTCAGTGAGATCTGGGCATGGCGAGAGGATGGGCTTTGCTGGCATTGTCAGGGATAGGGGGCTGATAAGAAGCTGGGACTACCAAGATGGGAGGTAGCAACTGAAGTGGAGATAATAAAGCAAGTTACTAAGGTATGAGCTAAACCAAGCCCCAGCACGGAAGGCAGGGACCTGAAACTACCACACAATCAACCCAATAAGCACCAAGCATATTTTAAGCTCTTTTTATATTATCCCTGAATTAGGTCAGACCATAAAAGGCAAACTGCACTAATAATATTTTACTAACTGACTACAAAATTGAACAGACAAAACAGACTTATCAAAATGACTGTATTTAAAGTTCTGGGGATGTAATGCACAACATGGTGATTATAGTTAAAAATATTATATTATATTATATTATATACTAGAAAGTTGCTAAGAGAGGAGATCTTAAATATTCTCACCACACAAAAGAAATGGTAATTATGTGACATGATAGAGTGTTTGCCAAAGCCATGGTGGTGATTATTCTGCAATATGTAAGTGTGTCAAATCAACATCATGTATACCTTAAACTTACACAATGTTATATGTCAATCATATTTCGAAACAATTGGAAGGAGTGACTATGGTAGAGATTGTTAAGGATCGTGTTCACTAAATAACACTGTAAGAGGAAAAGAAGATGTTTCATCCAGGACTTAGTAACAAAAATGGCTATGTTCTTTCGAGCAATTGGTTTGTTTTCCTGTTACAGACAATCATACCTGATAAGTGTTTTCCTCTTTGCATGGGCTTCTAGGTCCTCTAGCCAAAAATGAGGCTCACCTCCAGCAACCACATAGACATTACCAAGTGCACAGGTTGTCTTACCCACGTTTCAAATGCCATTTCCTGTCCTCTCTTCACCGTGGATGTCCTCCCTCTAAGCGCTCTGCTCCAGTTTATGTGCTAGAGCACTCAGTGTTTGGTTGGTGGGACAGTCCTCATCCACATTTTAACATTTTAGAATTAGGAAACATCTTATAATCAAGGTTTAATGGCTCAATTAGCAACAGTTTTTCTTCCTTTTTGTAGCAGCCAAACACCAATGTTTCTTAATAACCTATAACATTTTAGATTCAGTGAAAATATGGCAATAAATTGAAGAACAGGCTTGAAACAGCCATGAAAGGTCAAGTTTTCCCTGCAAAGGCTGAAACACAGGAGAGAAGCAAGCAGGACACCACAAAAGGGGCCATGAGAGAGTATAGCCCAGTAAGATGTGTGAAAGCACCTGGCAACGGAGGCAGAAAAACAGAGGACGCAGGCCACAGAGAAGAGCACAGCTAGAAAGAGACAGGAGCCCGAAAGGGGTGGCTGGGGAGGGCGGAGCTGGACATGGCCATCGGGCCATCGGCCCCACCCTGGGGCACAGCATGTGTGTTCGCCTGAGTATGGAGGCCATCCACAGGCACGCTGAGGCACTTGGCCACGGAATGGGCACAACGGTGTTGTGTACTTTGACCTGACAAATTCCCCATGGTCCTCTCTCTCACTCTCCTTGCAGCTTCTAGATGTTGGAGGTATAACGCAGCCACTCAACACTTTTCCATTCAACTGTAATTGTCCTCATGTTTGACTCAAATTTGATTTCTCCAATTAGTTCTGGCTTATTAATGACAATGCAATGAGTAGAATCAAGCTCAACTTATCAGCCAGCCCCAAAGGGTCTTACATATATGCATGATTCAATTATTTAAATTGCAAGTCTATCTGTCCTTTCTCCTACTGCATGGTAACGTTCCCAAGGACAATTATTTATCCCATATAGTATAATTACATAATCACTCGGTGTAGACATCAAAGGATTTTTGCTTCCCTTTCAACGTTGTGACCACTAGAACTGGGGTAGAGAGGATGTAACAGTGGCATGTGAAATAACATGGGGAGAGAGGGCTCTACAGAATGAAAAATACATATTTTGCAGAGACTGCAAAAGGGCCCAAGAGAGTTATCTGGGTGATGGAAATGTTCTATATCGTAATGGAGGTGGTTACCCAGGTGTATGCAATCACAAAACTTAAGAAGGTATACACTTAGTATGAGTGTATTTTGTGGTAGGTAAATTATACCTCAATAAAGTTAATTTTAAAGAATATTATCCAGGAACCAATTGTTCAGTTTTGAGTAAAGCACCTCCATTAACTCTATTCCTTCTCTTTTAGCTATTCATATTGTAGCCACCTCACTAATTTTCACAAAATACATTTGAAGAATGGTAGACGAAAGGAAAATGGTAGTCAAATAAGTCAAATTTTCAACTTTTAAGAAGCTAGGATCATTCCTTGGCCTAAAAGAATGTTTTATAAAATCTTGTCTTAGGTTCTCAAAAGTTGACATCAGGGGGCTGGCCGACTGGCTCAGTTGGTTAAGAGCACAAGCTATGAGCAACAGGGTCGCCGGTTCAATTCCCACATGGGCCAGTGAGCTGTGCCCAAACTGAGCTGCCGCTGAGAGAGCTTGTGCTCCTAACAATAAGGTTGCCGGTTTGACTCCCACATGGGATGCTGGGCTACACCCACCCATAACTAAGATTGAACACAACACCTTGAGCTGAGCAGCTGTGAGCTGCCGATGGTCGGCCAGATGGCGACTGTACTTGGAGTTGAGCTAACTGCGCCCTCCACAACTAAGACTGAAAGACGACAACTTGGTTGTTCCCCTTCCCCAATAAAATCTTAAAAAAAAAAAAAAATTGACATCAGAAAATTGTGCCTTATACCTTATTGCCCTCAAATGTAGGAAAAAAGTGAAGAAAATAAAAAGTACTGAACCTAATCTTTAGATAAAGGACAAGTAAATCAAATTCATAAAAACAGTAGAAAATTTCAGTGTTACACTGAAGAGGAAAATATAAGTGGAATGCTGTCATATGATGCACTCAATGCTGCTTTCTTGAAGAGAAACCCAGAAGTTTAAAGGGTTTTTTTTTTTTTTGTAATAACACGTAAAATTAGGCAAAAATGATACTAGCCTGGCAACTTTTTCATGGGTTTAGGTTATCGCCATCCGTAGAGCTTCAAAGTTGGCTTGATTTTATCCCAGATAAAGCCATAGGAGCCATACAAACCATCCAAAACCTGACCATCTGAGAATAATATTCAAATATTAAAAATCATAGGTAGAGAAAAATAAGGCTTTTGTTCTACTTGATTGGCCAATATGTCAATCATTATTGAGAGAAACTCAGAGTTCAGACATAGAAACTGGTTCTCTGGTCCTTACGAAATTTCACATAGCTTTTACTGAGTCAAAAGTTCCATTCTCTTTTTAGAAGCATATTACAAATGACTCAAAACAAAGTAATTTAACTGTTTCATTAGTGAGATATTTTCAGAGCACAGCCACTGAAGATATTAGTGATATTAAACTTATTACTTATTCAGTAGCTTTATTATCAGGATTAATACTGACCTTGTTGTTTTATTTTAGATTTATCTATGTGGTGATAAATACATTGATTAGCTTTAGTCACAATTTTAGATTAAGGAATAACCACATGCTCATCAAATTAAAAAGAAGTACAATACTGGGGCTAAAAAACTTTCAAATAGGTAGGGGTTAGAATAAAGGTACAGTTAAAATGAAAATTACCAATGTCAACTCATAAAAATTGTGTGTATCTTTAATTCTATCTCTAAAGTGGCCTAACATAGCAACTTTAGTGCTCATAAGAAATGACTTGGTGCACCCATTAGAATTTGTCTCCAATGTTCTTTTCCACAAAATGGAGTTATATCCTGGAACAATAGGTATTCATTATTCTGGAAAATATTTTTGCCAGTGAGCAAGGGCACTTTTAAAAGTTCTGAAGAGTAGCTGCAAGAATACAGTTAAGATTCTCACTGGTCAAGATGTGACAATTTGCACACTTACAAAAAAAAAAAAAAAAAAAGGGTGTGAGTAACAAGTGTCTACTAGGTCTAATCCAAATACGACACAATGCTTGATCGTTTCAACATAGATCGGGCACAGATTCACTTGAATACATCCTCCCCATCAGATAATTCTGAAACATTCTATCAGTATTATTGTTCTTATCATCATTGTGCATCATACTACTTCATCATCCCTATGTCTATGGTTCTTACTACTGCATTAACAGTAATAATAACGGACTAACAAAAAAATAGCTGACACATTACTTACCACATGCTGGAAATTATTCTAAGTGCTTTATCTATTTTACACAATGAGGGAAGGTAAGGCCCAGTGAGGTTAAGCAGCTCACTCAAGATCACTCAGCTGGGGCGGCTGGATAGCTCAGGTGGTTAGAGCACAATGCTCACACCAAGGTTGCCAGTTCGATCCCCACCTGGGCAGCTGAGCTGTGCCCTCCACAACCATATTGAAACAACTACTCAACTTGGAGCTGATGGGTCCTGGAAAAAAAACACACTGTTCACCAATCGAAAAAACAAAAAATTAAAATAAAATAAAAATCACTCAGGTAATAAATGCACCCACCAAGGTTCACCCTAAGGAAGCCCAGACACCAGGACTCATGCTCCTCATGCTGCTTCATCAACAGGCAAGGAAAACTAAATATGCCAGCAGGACCAGTCTTAGCTTAGTGGACATTCTATCCCCTTTTAGTACTGAGCACACTTTCTCAGGGGAAAGGTTGACTGAGGAGGGGAAAACTTTGGTGGAGGGAGAGATTAAAGATACAGCAAAACCTAAAACAAAACTAACAAAAAGAATGTCAATAAGCTAGAACTTTGACTTGGACCAATGCTTCGTTAAACTTAGTATTCTACATTTTCAGACAATCGTGTGCCAGCCCAGAGCCAGTATACAATTACTATGTTTTCCTAACTTTAACAAGTAAGTTCCACATCTCAGCAGTATAAAATAATATGCACAGAAAAAGGGAAATGAATCAAACCATTAGTAGGATTATGAGCATATTAAATTTTATCTCTAATATCCTACATTTTCAAAGTTAACAGTGAATGGGCATCACTTTTATAACTAGGAAAAATTATATATTAAAAAGTTATTGGAGATTTAAAAAAGATAAGGAAGGATATATGAGTGTGCCTCTCATTTCACCTGCATAAAGAAACCCTGTGCCATGCAAAAGTTAGCTGCAAGTTCATAGAAAGTCTGTCATACAGGTACTTGGATTAAAACAATAACAGAAGTAGAAGCATTTTGTTATTTTATCATTTTTAAAGTGCTGTGAAGAAGGAAAAATAGCAGGAGCCCATTTCACACTCAACTGCTCAAGGACTAAAAAACTAAACTTGTCTAAGGCAGAGAAAGCTGTCCGAGGCCTTTCTGGAAGGACTGCAGGTTCCAGGAGCCTGGATGCCTGGTTATGTCCAGAGCCATGAACCACCCCACCACACAGACTGCTATTAGCAACAGCTTCCTAGAAGCTGCTGCCCATCTTTTCCTCCCAGAGGTAAGTGCAGAAGTGCAGTGTGGGTTTTCTCCTGCTCTTAACCTGAGTCTTCGGCCTTCCTGCTCTGATTTCGGAACCAACAAGTCTAACCCATGGGACTATGATGCCTTAATGTTTAGTAATTGTTGGGAGATATACCAAAAGCAACTTGTTAATAAGGTACATATAAATGAAAACTGTACTGGCTGATTTAATAAAGACTGTATAGTCTTAATAAAGACTGAAAGTCTGTAGCGGCTTACTTAAAAATATAAATAAAATAGATTCAAAGCTATCCCTGTAGAATGCCATTCTCACAGGATTTCCATTCCAATGTGCATTTTTAGACAGCAGGCTATGAGTTAGTTTCCTACCACCTTCAGTGACCCTGGAGGACTGATACATTCAAGAGTATCATTTGATCTTGTCAGGGAGACCACTTCATGGACGGTGTAGTGGCCTCACCACTGCAATGTACATCTGAAGCCGACGCTGATTAATATTAGATGTTGACTTTAATTTAACACATATATAGTCATGGGATGTGGAATGTAGTGTGGGGATGGAGTCAATGGAATCGTAATAGATATGTATGATATCAGGGGTGGGGGAGCAGGGGAGGGGGGAGAGGGCAGTCATTTTGTAAGAGGTGAAAAAGATAACTACTGCATTGTTTTATACATCTGTAACTATTTAATAATAATAATAATAATAATAATAATAATAATAAAGAGCATCATTTGATCAGTGTGTTGCATTAAAAAAAAAAAAAAATTGACACCTGCCAAAAGGGCAAGCAGAAGATATAGCATCAACCCAACTGCTATTTAGGAACCCAAGAATGACAGGTCACTTACCCACCAGCAGGAAAAGGAGCAAGCAGGCCAGGAGCCCCTGCCACTCACAGAGATGTCCCACATTACAGGCACTGGATTCCAATATCTTCCCTTTCTTTCAACTCTGTCCTCCACCCCTTTCCCCCAACAGAAGAGGAGGAAAAACTTCTCATAATCTGACTCACATCAATGCCAACTGAGTCAGGCTGGTGTACGGTACACCCAAGTCTGGGACCATACACCACTCACTCTTGTGCAGACAAGAGCTGTGGCACCCCAGGAAGTGAAACATACCCAAGGTCATGACTGTCTCAGACTGGACTCTCTTCCCTAGTTATCTATACAGAACTTGCTGCTGAGGTTGCTACGTAGATTGTGCGGTGAACATTAAAAATGTGAACTCTGGGGCCGGCCGAGTGGCGCATTGGTTAAGAGCTGGTTTTGGGATGCCAGCGGCCCCAGTTTGGAACCCACATATGAGGGCCAGTGACACTGCCCTCTACAGCTAACAACAGCTCCATCTGGAGCTGGGCTGCGAGCCCCTGGCGACGGTGTAGGCTGCAGCCCCTGCTACAGTGGGCTGCCATAGGCTACAGTGAGTGGCCGGCAGCCAGAGTGAGCGGCTCCAGCATGAGCTGCCAATAGCCACGGTGAGCGACATCCAGAGGCTGGCGACTGATCTGCCTCATCCAGGAAGAGCGCGATGACGATACCAACAGTGAAGCAACGTCCTCCGCAACTAGACTGAAGAACAAAAAGACAGCAACTTGTCTGTTGCCCTTCCCCGATTCCCCAACGCTGTTCCCCTCCCCCATTCCCCAATAAAATCTTAAAAAAAAAAAAAAAAATGTGAACTCTGTCAAATTCCAGGTGAACCCCCAGCTGAATCAACCTCTCCTTATGTTAAGTAGTGCTAACAGAGATGGCCTCTATGTGTGTCATCCCCAGGCAGCAGTAGTCAGAGTGGGAAGGGGCCAGAACTACATTTGTACTGCCTTATCCAAAAAAGCCACACCGCAGTGCAGAGCTTGTCATTATGTAATAATTCAATGCGAAAATTAAAGGTCTCATAGGGCCCAGGCTAGAGGAGGCAGAACCACAAGTAACATGAGGGATACGGCCTGAGGATGAAATCATAACGTTCCACCCACAGACTAATATACCAAGACATAGCTCTTTTTATACAGTTAACATCTATATCTGTCATGGTATCCAGTGATAAACATCTAGAGGAAACCTACTGCGTACAGCATGTGCTACTGCCAGAGGAATGGGGTAGGGGAGAAACAGAAGATATAGGGCCGGCTGAGTGGTGCATTGGTTAAGAGTTGGCTTGGGAGCGGGAGCTCTGAGTATCAGGGCCGCCAGCTGGGATCCCACATGAGGGACAGTGACGCTGAGCCCTCTACAGCTAAGATGGTGAACAACAGGTGGACCTGGAGCTCGGCTGTCGTGAGTCGCCGGCAACAGTGTAGGCTGCAGTGGGGCTGCGGTGGGCTGCCATAAGCTACAGTGAGTGACTGCAAGACGCTGTGAGCAGCCATCCAATGGCTGGCGAGTGACTGCCTCACCCGGGAAGAGAGCAATGATAATACCAACATGGGCCAGTGAAGCAACATCCTCCACAACTAGACTAAGAACAAAAGGACAGCAACTTGTCTGTTCCCCTCCCCCAGTTCCCCAACTCTGTTCCCTCCCCCAATTCCCCAATAAAATCTTTAAAAAAAAAGGAAACAGAAGATAAATGAGATGGGGGCTCTGCTCTCAAACTTATAGTCTAGCAAAGGTGAGAAGCCACTGGCACAAATCCTCCAGGGACATGGGTTGGCCATTATCTTCCACTCCAGTACATAGAAACATTTACTCATTACTCCATGACTGAACTCATAGAGCTATAATGAACTGTCAGTAAATGAATGCCAAGGTACTTTACAAGTATTGTTTGTAAATAAGCTAAATAAAAACGAGCAAGTGTGCAAACATGTATGAACACACTAACAGAATGTTCACAAGAATCTGTGCCTCCAACCTGTAAAACATTCGATAAACTGTGAGGGACCTGGGACAGCTCTTCACAGACCCATGGTTCCCATGGTTGCCACGACATGAGACCAGAACCCCCTGGGTAGCCTCTTCAGGGCATACCTGCCCAGTTGCGCCTGCCCTCATAAGGGAATCGGCTAACCTTTATGGTGGAGGTGGCAAGTGGGGCTGTACTGGGACAAAGGTACCACATCATTCCCATATGTGTTCTATCTTCTCTCCACCATCCACGGAGCTCCTCAATTGCAGATGGAGGCAAAGAAGGTTGGACAGTTTATTAAATGTCAAGCTTCTTCCCAAGAGTCCAGTCCAATATTGAGGCTGCAGTCCAGCCAAAATGAGAAACAGGTGCTCTTAGGGGCCGGCCGGATGGCTCAGCTGGTTAGAGCACAAGCTCTGAGCAACAGGGTCGCCAGTTTGGTTCTTACATAGACCAGTGAGCTGCACCCAAGCTGAATTGCCCCTGAACTGCTGGTGAGCAACCGGATGGCTCAGCTGGTGAGAATGTGTGCCTTTAACTAGGTTGCAGGTTTGACTCCCCCATGGGATGGTGGGCTGCATTGCGCCGCCCTTCACCCTCTCCCCACAACTAGATTGAAAGCAGTGACTAGACTTGGAGCTGAGCGTGCGCCCTCCACAACTAAGATTGAAGGACAACAACTTGACTTGGAGCTGATGGGTCCTGGAAAAACAATGTTCCCCTTCCCCAATTCCCCAATAAAAAAGAAAGAAAGAAACAAGTGCTTTTAAGTTCTGAAGATGACATGCCCCAAATATCATTTTCTAAGTTGATACAAAGCAGCACAGAGCCCTTGTAGCATCTGTCTACCACCTCAGTCAGAGTGAGTGAGGTTAGGCAGTTTCCACCTGTGGACTGGCCTCCATGCAACAGCCCCCAGAGCAGGTGGCACCAGGCACTGGCCAGGGCTTCTGCCCCCGCTAACGATGGTCACGCAGGGACACTCATAGTTATGACTCTAGTGCCATGCGGCTGTGTGCACTGATATTAATACCCTGCTGCGAAATGAGAAGTCTTTATTAAAGGGCCACATTATGCAAGCAACTGAAGAGCACCCGTGAGAAACAGCTTTTCAGAAAACTGGAAATATGAGCATTATTGATTTTCCCCAATTTACAGGCCCTGAAAGGCACATCAGTTCCTATACTACAGCTTTTCTCAACTCCACCTCACTTGCCAAAAGGCAGCTGGGATGTCCCAATGATACAAAGTACGTCTGGGACAACAACGAGGCAAGCGCCTTCTTCATGCACAGGACTGCAAGGCTCTGGCCAGCAAGCGTCTTGCACTGCAAACACTAAAGAAACAAAAGTACTCTAAAACTGCCTCATTCTACCCAAGGGCTTGGTGAAATAAAGGAGGGATGCCTTTGAAAGAGACAGCTTTGTTTAAGTTTCTACCTGTTCCAATTCGAACAAGAGTTTTCAGTCCTCCCCCAAATACCATATTATTCCTAAATGTCCAACTCCAAAGCAGATCAAGAACCAATCTGCTTGCGTTTTCACAAGAGCCCACCTTAGGCAAACACATGTGAACATGTGACCTTCAGCAGCACTTATTTATTTTTGTCTTTATTCAAAGCAACAGGTTTTGGCCACATGGATGGAGGAGGGGCACCAGAATGATGAGAAGAATGGATTCACAGCTTTTGGATGGCTATAATCTATTTCTGCTCAGCTCTCCAACCAGAGCCTATCACCAACATCCCTAGAAAGAATTCACTAAATAAGGGGCTTAGGCAGATGTTCCCTGTCACTAATACCCATAGCCTGGGCTATCCAGGATCCAGATGTTTAAGTCAAAGACCACATTCAAATTAATGTAAAAAACAAACAAACAAACAAAAGAAACACCTGGTAATTGAAGCAGGCAAACTGCCAGACACATGTAACTGATCTAAAATCTATTTCCTTTCCAGTTGTACTTAGATCTCTCTCTGAATCCTGAAATAAAAATGTTCCTATGCACTCAGTGTCATCCCTTGAATGACACTTTGCGGAGTAATGGCTGGCTAATAAGGAAGGCTGACTAATCAAGTAAAAGGCTTTATCTTTCTAATTTAAAATTGAAGACATCTAATACATACCTCAGATACCTGAAGACATTCACCCAACCCCCCACACCTGTCTAGGCCTACTGCTGGCTCCAAGGCAGCCTTGGGCAGGGGCTAGACAGTCAAGGGCATGGGGGCACTGGTGCTCAAGGCCCAGGCCTATTCCCTTCTGGTAATTCCTCCTCTTCCCAATGCGGGATCCTGTTCTTTGCTTCCAGGGGTGGAACAAAGGGCGAAGCCGCAAACTCTAAAGAGAGCAGAGAGGACAGCAGGGAGAAGCAAAAGGAGAAACTCACTCCTGTACTTCCCCCTCTTTCGAAGCCACAGGCCGTGAATGTTGGCTGAGATGTTTTATGTGCAGAGAGAAAAAAAGCACAGCACACACTTCATGTTCATTCACGTAAATGTACAAAGTATTTAGTACAATAAAATGTTTCATTTACCCTTTAGTTTTGGTGTATTTCTACACACACATAAAAACGGAAAAACTGATCAAAATTTCTGAAAAGGCACACATCTCCTCTCCTTTATTAACAAAATATACCACAAATATGCATGCATTTAGGTTTGCATGATATATTTTTTTGAAAAAAACTTTAAGAAAATGACCAGTAAATTCAAAGGAAACTACCATGTTTCTATAAAATAGCCTAAATATATTTTCTAAATCTTAGTGTGTCAGGAAAAGAATGCCAAAAACTAAAAGATCACCAAAAATAATAATAAAAGAGAGTTCAGGGATAAAATATATTCACTAAGGATGGGGTGCCAGAGACCAGATATACAAACAAAAATATTTCTCTATTTTGAATTTTGAAGAGGCCCCGAGTCCATGTCTCCAGTATGGTAAACAGAACAAGAGTCACCAGCCTGGGGACTGGGATGATAAAGTCAGTTGCCTCAATAAGAAAAAGGGAAGTGCAAAAAGCCAGTATCACTGAACATAGTATTTCAGTAGCTCCAGATAGTTGTTTTCTCAGAAGTCAGCTTTGGACGAGGTAGTACATCGTCTATGAATCGCCTGTACCAATTTAGGCCTCATAACCATACATCCAATTAATAGAAATATAATCAAATAGAACATTTATTGAGAATATACTATGTCTAAGGTAACAAAGGAGACCGGTACCCAATAGCTAGAACACAGAGTTGAAGTTCCAAAATTGGAGCTAGAGTCCCATCCCTATGACCCATAACAGGCCCTCATGTTAGTCAGGTAGTTTGACAACAGCTGAAATTCCAGGTGGGCCATCTACACTGAGGCTTCCCCCTCAGATGTTATTCCACAGTTCTGGTGCACCCTGCCATCACCAGCTCCCATTCTTTGCACACAAAATAAAAAACATGGCAAACTTTTTGTCAAGAACATTTATTTCTTACAAATATTCACATACATTTCTTGACATCAAGCCTTTACCAAAGGAATGACTACCAAATGACCAGACACTGGTAAGTAAACACCTGTGAGAGGAGGAATTTCCCTCTCAACAAAATTTATTGTGTCCATCTCAGCAAAGCGTCCGTGGCCCTGTGGTCTGTCAGCTAAGATGGTGAAGTACCAGATGTGACATCGCAAAGCAAGTCTTCAAGTGTTCACTTTTAAATCAAAGGTAATCAGAAAATTCATATCATTTAAAAGAATTTTGACATTTTCTTTTTAACTGCTCCTTTTAAGTATTTTTGTTTGTTTGTTTTAATGCCCAGGTCAATAAGCTTTAAGAGTTCCACAGTAACAAAAATAATGAAATTGTCAACAATTAGTGTGTGCTGTGTGCCAGGCACCATACTAATCCTAACCCTATGAGTTCTACACTTTTATTATTCCCATGTCACTGATAAGGAAACCAAGACACAAAGGTTCAAGGACTTGCTCAACGCTTTTAGTAAGTTGCAGTCAGGTTCAAACATAAGCAGCTTGCCTCCAAAATCCACTCAGTGGCTCTTGGCTACTACAACATTCTGTCAAAATACTTGTAGGTTTCACAAAGCTAGTTATTCACACCCAACTGGTGACCAGAGAAACAACGCAAAAGGCAAATAAAAGATTTTCCTTCATTGAAAGCAAACGTTTTGGCTCAGCTACAAGGTAATTCACAATACCTAGTAGGAAAACGTAAACTTTGTTTAGGCTAACTTTTAAATAGATTGGTGCGGTAACTTCAATGTATCAAACTACACTGTATCAAACTTCAATGTAGCAAACTATAAAAGCAAAGATGTACCCTGTCAATTTGTAGTATAAGTTTTGCCGGAAAGGCCAATGGAGTCCAAGACACTCAAAAACTCTTAACAGGTGATGTCCTGTTAGACATCCCTGCCACCAGGGACATCCACCAGTGCAGCACAGGCCAGGGGTCGCCAGGGAAAAAGAAAATTAACAAGTGGTAAGTTTTTTACAAAACTAAATGTATCCGCTATTTAAATTCTAATTATGTCCTTCCTCTATTCTGTTAAGAGTTGTTAAATGCAGTATCAAGATATAGTCATGTTTGGGATTTAGTGTGATTCTCAACACATTTTTAAAAAGTTAGAATTTTTTACTTATACTGGCTTTTAAATTTTTGGTTCTCAAGTCTAGGAACCAATAGGCAAGGATAGCTAGAAGTTACCCTTGGAAAACACTAGTTAAATAATAACCTGCCTAGGAAACTTTTTTAAGACCCTTAGGAGTACAGTAGATCAGCAATTTTGGGAAATTATTCATCATAAAAATGCAGATTAAGCTGCCATCCTCAAGAAAGGACCACAGTTCTATAAAGCTAGCAATACAAGGCTTCAAAAAAACTTAAAAGACATTACAATGCTAATGTTACCTATTTATACTGTAACTCTAGATCAAAAAAGCAGATGTTTAAAACTGGATAAGGCTGCTCAAATTTAACACCATTATCTTGATAAGCTTTCCCTACCACACTCCTCCCTCCTTAAAACTTTACCCAAGAGAAACAAGTTATTATAAGGATCTTTCTCAATGTTATAATGTAACCATTCCCTGCTATGATTTGGTATGGTGAATACTAAGCTTTAATTAACTATATAAATAGAAGTAGTTAAGGATAGAAAACAAAAAGCAAAACAAAACAAAACACAGCTTGTTATTCAATTTTAAAAAGGGCAGTTACAACTGCAAGTTTAGCTGTAAACCTTTACACATTCTCTGTTTAGCTGGGATAATAGGTATGTGCGCACACAAAGCATCGATTCTGAGGACTCGTTTTACTAAGCTATAGCATGTAAGTATTTTAAGGTCTTGTTAATCTGATCAACAAACTACACGTGAGTTCACTGTACTTGGCCTTTCCAAAATTCGGGATAAATCTACTTGGTGCTGGCCACAGAAAGTCTGTGCAGTTCACCCTTGTTTACCTTTCCAATTTTCCTCTGAAGATCCCAGCTGGAGATACACGAATAGTTGTGGTCATTCATGGTGGGTGTAACAATCTAGGGAGTGTCCCCTCAAGACAACAACACAAAGAGCCAACAGCAAAGGATAAAGCTTCCCTTAACACAAAGGCTTCCTTCCTGTTCCCTGGCTTAAAAAAGAACAACAAGGCTCCAAACATCTTCCCTCAAGGGAAGTGCAAACAGAGGCAGTCCTCATGCCTCTTCTGACAGCAGCAAAGCGCATCACACCTATGGACCTGACGCAGAGGGAATCCACGAAATCAACAACTTCACTCTGCTTTCAAAAGAGAGGGCAAGAGGCACAAACCCGAGGGAAATACACGTGTCTGCACACACACCTTAGAGTTCATCTCAATATAGAAGATAGGAAATATTGGGGATTAACCGTAGTTTGGTAGGGTTGTTGTAACAGAATCCTCAGAAAAAAAAGAAGCTGCCCAAGGAAGCTTTAAGCTAACAGCTTTGGAAATGTCATTTCTCCATCCACATACACATACTTATTGCATAAAATAGCCGTATGCCTGCCAGAACAGCTTAAAAATCACTGAGCCCCAAAAGAACAAAACTGTACAAGACAAAAACTAACGGAAAGGTCCAAATCAGATGATTTGCTATGCCCTGCAAGCACACGCAAAGCTGCCGTCCTAGTCAAGGAAGGAGGCACACAGGATGTCGGTAAGGACCCTGCTCTTCAGCTAGCTGATCACCACTGGGTGTCTGCAGGGAGTGGCTGTCTTGCTTCACTTAGCACCTTGGATTCTCTCATCAGCTACTGCAGGCGAACTGCCTGCAGAGAACAGTGACCTTGTCATGCCCAGCTTTCCCAACATGCTGACAAGGCACCAACCGCAAGGCAACTCTTTTCAGGCCCTATAACTGTTACCTATTTACTCTAATTGACTCAACTTTACATTTAAGTACAGCTGGGATAAATCTGAACTTTAGAGCTTAAATTACAGATTATCTAGTGTGGCCCTCAAATTTACAGATGAACAACTCAGATGGAAAAGGATTTAATGGCTAGCTTAAGGATACAGACCAGTTAGGACGAAACCAGGTGGCCCCCAGACTTCCCACCCAGTTCATTACACCATGCTGATCCTCTGCATAGTTGCGGTATAGGAACTGAAGTCAGAACCACCACATGGTTTCAGGGCCTGAAACAGGAACTGTGGTCCAGAGGCCACTGGAAAGCTGAAGACCCCATGCTCCCCAAGAAGTCAGTATCGGGTGAAGGGATAGGCAAGTACCCTGCATCTGGACAATTTAGGTGATTCCTTCCCCCCACCCTGCAATAGTCAAGTAAAAACAAATTAAGAGAAGCATTTTGGTTAAATACACTGGCTAGGAGTAGAAGGCTTTTAGTTTTTAATTGGAGAGAATTTATTTAGCCATCTGAGGCTTTATTTTCACAATAATGCATATGCTTGACGCAGGCAGACCCTGTTCAAGCTCCATAAACTACCTTAATAAAGTATATTTATGTTGATTTTATGAGGCTTTCAGACATTACTTTTGAGAAGGTTAGTGGTTCTGAGGATTTGCATACATGATCACAATCTAAATGGTCAAATAAACTAAAGGACAAGTTGGAAGAGCAGGCTTTAAACCTGGTGTATTACACTAGACCAGTGGTTTTCAATCTCGGCTGTACATGAGAAGCAACTGTCAGCCATGTGAGTGAACCACTTTGGACAATCAACCTGGTCAAGCCTTTAGATGGCCATACCCCCCGACTTCTAGTCTTCACAGATGAGGCCCAATCACATATGAGGCCCCTGATATTGTGGAGTGGAGACAAGTCACATCTACTTTGCTCTGTCTGAATTCCTGACCCACAGAATCCATGGGCATAAGAAAATGGCTGTTTTGAGACCACTAAGTTTTCAGGTGATTTGTTAAGCAACAATAGAAACTGGGACACCTGGGAAGTGTTTAAAAATCACAATCTCCAAGTTGCACTACAATCCAATTAAACAAGATTCTCTGGGAGTGGGACCCAGGCATCTATAGTTAATGCACTGCAGGTAATTCTAATGTACCACCGTGGTGAACCATCTCTAGATGTACGCTGTCCAATGCCTGTCCAATGCCGTAGCCACCTGCCATATGTCACTATTTAAATTTAAATTAATGCAAATTAAATAAAATTTAGAACTCTGTTCTTTAATTGCACTAGCCACATTTCAAGTGCTCAATATTCATATATGTATGGCTAGGCGTTACCATAGATACATAGAACATTTCCATCATCACAGAAAATTCTATTGGACAGTGCTGATCGAGACCAGTAATTCTCAAAACTTGGTCCTCAACTAACAGCATCACCTGGGAACTTGAGACATGCAAATTCTCAAGCCACACACCAGACTGACTGCACAAGAGCTTTTGGGGTGAGACTCTCCAGATGATTCTGTACATACTCCAGTGAGAACACCACTCATCTTGTTACTCCCCATACAAAACCACTTTTTTCTGTGATCTGTTTCATACTGGTATCTGAAAATTACCAACTTTTAACTCCATTATAATGTAAGAGAACAGTTCATGTTGTCATAAAATGTCAAAGATATATTTTTATGTTAACAAGCTTGCTTGAGAAGAAATGCCTTTCAATTAGCAAAGGTTCTAAAAAGTTTCATGAAGATGCTCTTAGTTATTCATAATCATTACAAGAAATAACCTTAAGGTCCAAAAATATAGAAATGGGTTAAAAACTATAAAACTCAACAGACTATTCAATTATTAAAATTATAATTATGAAAACTGTTGTCTGACAAAATGTAATGGGAGAAAGGCAAAACAAAATTATAATTGCAAATATTTGTATTATATGGATAAGTACAAAATGAAGGTAGAGGAAGAATAATAATAACTGATTTGTTAAGCTTGATTGGATAATGACCCTCCCCCTTTTTATTTCTGTTATGCTTCTTATAGTTATCTGTGCAAAAATATTTTATAGTATCTAAGGAAGCAAGTTTTTTAAAAGGATACAATTGTGTTTTGATGTGAAAAGTCCATTGCAAGAACATTTAGTAAAATAGTTCCACTTTATCAATGATTCACTGAATTATTCACCTCATAGTAACATGAAATAAAGACTGGATTCAAGCACATGATGACACCTGCACTGAAAGTCTACAAGGATTTCTCCTCTCTACTTTTCTTTTTGAAACTTAGATCCTACAATCAAATATATATGAATTATGCAGGGCCAGTCAAATGGCTCAGTTGGTTAAGAGTTCACTCAAGAGTGCAAGCTTTGAGTAACAGGGTTGCCAGTTTGATTCCCGGCCCGAGCTGAGCTGCCAACAGCTGGCAGGATGGCTCAGCTAAAAGAAAGAAAAAAAAAAGTATTATGCATTTTTTACAAGTGAAATTTTAGAGATGTAAAACCTTGACTTTTTTTATGTGCTTATTTAGATTCCACATAGTTGCTGGGTGGTAAAGTGACAAATAAATCCAACAATTATGTGTTTCGCACATTTTCTTCTTACATTTGCAAGTCTAAATTCCTAGAAATATTTTGTAGAGTGATCTTCTACGAAAAGAAGATCCCATCTAGATCAACTCAAACGTTTTAATATATGTTTTCATACAAATTTTAGCTTTACTTCCTTAATTGGCAGGTCTGCTGTTAGTAAGCTTAATTTCTAACATTGTCAAGGTACAAAATAATCTTTCTGTTTTTATATGTCTGTGTTTCTCTTGTTATTCTGTTTCTTTTGTGGGTAATTTTCTCCAAACTCCATTAAATTCTAAATGCATAAACACCCTCTCTGCTCTAGCGCCAGGGGAGGTTTCAGAAAAGGTAACCATAGCTGAGTAACTCGGAGAAAGCTTCATATCTTCAGGGAACCTACTCATTTGGGAGAAACTTGTCCCTATAAATTTCTTTAAACTGAGTCCACAGCATGAGTCATGTTATTAAAAACTGGAAACAATCCTGGGCCGGCTGAGTGGCTCAGTTGGTTAAGAGCTTGCTCAAGAGTGTGAGCTGAGCTCTGAGCAACAACAGTTCGATGCCCAGCCCAAGCTGAGTTGCCACTGAGCTGCCAACAGGTAGCAGGATGGCTCAGCTTAAAAAAAAAAGGGGGGGGCCAGCTGAGTGGCGCGGTGGTTAAGCACTGGCTTGGGAAGCCAGCGGCCCCAGTTCAGGTCCCACAGATGAGGGCCAGTTACAATGCCCTCAAAAAAAAAAAAAAAAAAAAAAAATGGAAATAATCCAAGTTATCCACTTATCTCTAGCTAGATTTCACTAGAAGAAGCCCAGTCAAGTAGAAGGATGATAAACTGGCCAGTTTGGTATCATTTTGAAAAAATTTCCCAGCCCAATAGGCATACACATTTTTAAATTAAAGATGACTAAAAAAAATTTCTGAACTAAAATGTTTGCAAAAGTGATGCAAAAATAGGATTTTTCAGAATTTTCCAACTTTTTGTACTCACTACAATTAATTATCCTCATGATTGTGGATAATTGAGAGTTCTTTGGGGCAGCTACCATCTTCAATTCTAGCATTTACGTATGCTCTTAAGAAAAGAAGAAAAATCATTGTTTTTCTTTCTATTATCGCAAGTTAAATAAAGAAGGGATTTGACAGAAGATTCTAATAGTAATATATACATGTATTTTTTAAATAGCAAAAGAATTTACAAAATGCTTTCTGTGTGCTGGGCATTCTTGAATCTAGGCACTGAGAACACAAAGATGAATCATACATAGTCTCTGCCCTGGAGAATCCCCAGTCTAACTGGACACCGCTACATCTGAGAAAGGTTCTGAAAAGTGAGACATAGACCAACACACACAAATAAAACAATGCAATCTAGGGGGAGAAAGAAAAGACTATATGGAGGAAACTATTATTAATATCCTGAGAAAGAGGGGGGAAATGCCACAACAAAGAAACAAGAATAGGATACTATTTAAAATAATAATAATAAAGAAAATCAGGGACCAATCAGAACTCTTGGAAATTAAAAACATAATAGCAGAAAAGAAAAATTAAACATAGGATTTAAAGATAAAGTAGAAGAAATCTCCCAGAAGACAGATGAAAAGTAGAAAGGAAAAATAATTAGATGACCAGTTCAGGAAACCCTATGCCCAAATAAGTATTCCAGGATGAACAGAATAAAGAGGAGAATTTGTCAATGAATTAATTCAAGAATTTTTTTTTTAGAACTGAAGGACATGAGTTTCCAGGTCAAAAAGGCCTTCTATTGTGATTTCATGGAAAAAAAAAAAAAAGAAAGAAAAAAAAAAGGAAAGAATATTCCACAAGATTCCAGAACGGAAAATCTAGGTCACATCCAAAGGATTAGAAATCCAAATAGCTGTGACCTTTTCAACAGAAACACCAGAAAATAAAAAACATGAGAGCAACTCACATCTTTAATGTGATACCCATCCAAATTATCAATGAGGTAGGTGGGTAGAACAAAGATATTTTCATGGTTTCAAAAACCTTTACCTCCCAAGGTCCCTTTCTTAGGAAGCTAATAAAGGATGTGGTCTATAAAATTGAAGCAGTAAACCAAGAAAGAAAAAGGGAAACAAAAACAAGAGATTCCACACAGAAGAGAGGTAAAGGGAATCCTTATAATGATATGATGAAAACCCCAGGAAAACAGCTAAGCCAGACAGAGAAGGTCACAAGTTCATAAAGGAGCATGTTAGAAGAGTCAGGAGATATGTGTCTAAGAAAATAAAGTCAAGAGAGTGCTTGATATGTTTGAATGTCTTGAAACGAGATTTAAGCAAGGAGCAGATATTTCAATGCTGGAATAAGTACATAGAAAAAACAGGAAATTAAAGAAAAAGGAAAAAAATAGAAATAATTGTTAACTCCAGGGAAAATAAAAAGTTCTATAAGACAGGAAAAAAGATCCTAGAAGAGTTCATGCCTGGACTATAAGCAGTGTTATATATAGTCATATAAAAAATGTAAATAATAAATATTGGTAGAACCAAAATTACTACGTAACTATATTGGGAAAATGAGGAATGGGAAGAATCTGGGGTGGGGAGGGGATACAGCACAAAAAGGAAACAAAGAGCAAATCAAAATCCAGCACTACCAGCATGTTACTCAGAAATATGGAGGGAAATTCCAAAAGAATGAGCTAAAATTGCTATATGTGGTTGCCTCTGGGGAAAGAAATGAAGGGGAGGATTTTTTTTTATCATAGCCTTTATAAATTATAGGACTACTTTACACTGTACATATATGTGTGTGTATCCAGAATCCAACCTCTTACCCACTAAACTTGCATTTTTCAAATTATAAATTTGTGACCTATTGGTGGGTTGTGAAATTAATTCTGTAAGTTACAACCATCATTTCTAAAATGAATTAGAAGGGATAGAAAATAACAGACATTAAATTTTTTCATGAACACACACCACACACACACACACGAGTTCATAATATAAAATGCATTTTTAACTGTGGACTATGAAAAAAGTAACTTTAAAAACCATTTATCTACACTGCATTATAATTACTTTTAGTCTTGTTTTGAAAAGTAAGAGATTTCGAATCTACCTTTATTTTAAAATAAAGATGGAGAATGTTCACAGCTAATGAAAATACTCCATTATAATGCTCTTTAAAATCCCACTAATTTCATGCATGAAGAGTGTTCACACCTATGTTAGTGAAACCTAAATAAATACTCTTTGCTTTCTTATAATCAACTCTGTAATATTTGAGCCAGAAAAAAAGAGGAACAACACAGAAACCAGAACAAAATTCAAAGTTACTCAAATAATTCTATAATGTGAAATATTATGCTTCTTAGGTGATCTTTTTAATTTTGTATGACTTTCACTAATATTTAAATTTCTGCTCTACAGAGACACTTGAGCAGAAGGACCCATCCCAGAAGCATTCTGGAATGGGAGAGGAAGACAATGTACAAATAAAAATTGCAACATATAATACATAAACTAGAAAATATACATGCAGTTGACCAAGACATACCTTTCCTCCACTGATCCTCCCTTATAACACTTTACAAGGTATGCTGCACATCTTGAAAGATGGAAAATATGGGCAAGAAGTTAAAACTTCCATGCTTTTTTACTAGGAGCCCAAATATAGCTCATTTTTTCTTTTAACTTAGCTAGGTTATATATGCACACTGCTTTGGATGTCTACCCTACAATTCACTTACATAAAATAATCAAGAACAAAAACTTCCATAGAAAGCAAGTTCCACTATGCACTCTTCAGGGTAAAGTTTCACTTCCCAAAAGTTATAAAAATCAGAATTATAAGTCATCCATCTATATTTTTTAAAACCACCACTACCATCCATACTGGATGTAAAAAAGAATAAATGAGTCTTAATACACTGGTATTTGAAGATAGAAAAGATGTTTGTTGAAATATATATAAACAGCACATAAGTGTGTGTCTGAAAATATACACAATGAATGACTGTGGTTACCATTTTTTGGAACGGTGAGGAGATAGGAAAAGCAAAGGTGAGAGAAAGACTTTTTACCATATATCTGTTTATACTTTGATTTTTTAACTATTACCCATTTTGGCAAATTAAGGGTTCTCATTCTATCCCCTCCTCCTAAACTGCCTTGCTTCTGCATCCTACTGCACACCCTGGGGGCTCACGTGCAAGCACGTGCAAGCGCACACATACACATACACATACACACACACACTCACCCAGGAGTAATTTGTGGCAGGTGTGCTTTCACTTTCTTTGAGAAAAGACTTTCTCCCATTCTTGCAAAAATGAACCTAACTCTTAGCACCCACATGACCAACAGAAATGCCACCTGTCTTTGCAGGTTGCCAGGACCTTGGGTCACTTCCATAACCCCTCCTTAGTGCTACATCACACTGGAAACCTAAGCAGTATAGACATTTGCTGAGCACCGCTTCTGAGCCAGATGCTGCCCAGGGACATGGGACACAAAAGTAAGTAGGGCAAGGTACCTACCTGCCTTCAGAGAGCGAACACTCAAAGAGGAGACAGAAGAGGAAACAAGCAATTTCCAAATAATACAGCACTTGTAATGGCAAAAGTATAGTCTGCACAATCTGCCTCACTGTAGTTTATTTTTTCCTCCCTCTTCCCACATCTCTCAAAGGTAAGAGCCTCTGGTATAGGCCCATGGTTACTGGGCCTATAAGTTACCTTTAGATCTTCTGTGTCTAATATGTTGTCTGCATGATCTGAACTTCATAAAATGTATAGTAATGCAATGGTATTTTAAGAAACAAATTCATATGTCTTAATGTTTCAGAACAGTGATGGTATGTATACAACTACTAACCTGTGTTATAATCTTAGAATTTCAGAATCAAAACAAACATCTTTAACCTCAGATACCCTGTCACCTTCTAATCCTCACCATGTAGTCTTGGCTGTGATTCCACAAAGGGGAAAAGCTATGAAAGCTACGCTTCTTTTCCTGGAAATTAATGCATTCTTACTTGTTTTTACTGGTAGGACTGCAAACTTTTACCCCAGTAACTTAAAATTTCTATTCATGGTTAATACATTTATAATTTCTTGCAATTTTCAGAAAAATAGTAATTCTCAATTTGACACAGGTTTGCCAATATTAATTTAAGGACTTCTTATACGTCACACCTTGCACTTCCAGGTAAGAAAAAATAATATTCTTGCCTTGCCCTGAGCACTATCCCAAAACAAATGATAGAAATGAACTGTAAACATAACTTGAAGCACTGTCATAATTAAGCAACCCAGACCCCAAGGGAGGAATTGTTTCCATTTTTAAATGCACTGTTACTTTAAGAAAAAATCTGGTGGAAAATATAATATCAAGCTGCATAATGAAAATCAAGATGCAGGGCCGGCTGAGTGGCACGGTGGTTGGGCGCTGGCTTGGGAGGCCAGCGGCCCCGGTTCGGGTCCCACATATGAGGGCCAGTGACACTGCTGTCAAAAAAAAAAAAAAAAAAAAATCAAAATGCATTTGGTGTCTCCATCCTTGCAAGACAGTAATCCTAACCTATAAGCAGCACAGTTGTGTTGACCCCTCAGGTGGCTTATAAACTGAATGACAGGTATCCAGGTAGAACCCCACAGAAAGGGCCCATCTACTAGCACTCAAAGAATCAGATCTGTCAAGAGGACAGAACAAGAGAACACCCATATTTCAATGCTATTCTTGTAGCTCCAAAAAAAGAGGTTATTTCAATACACAAGCGGATAAATCCCAAAATCATCCTGCAAATCTTTACTTAAAAGATCCTGATTAGTCACAGTGGCAGCCCTAAAAATGATCAACTGGTTATTTGGCCGTATAACCAACTGTCTACAGTTATAATTTCTATCCAAATTCCACAAAATTAAATGTTTCTCCCCATAAATGACAAAGCTTCATTTCATTAAATAGCAGCTAAAAGTAGCATTCCTTACGGTTAAGAGTGACAAGGAGCAGGTGCCAAACCAGCATGGAAAACAGAAGCAGCAGCTTCATAACAGGAGTTAAAATATTCTACCTGTTTCCCAGACTGCCTTGAAGAACCTGACCCAGTGTAATTTTTTTTTCTGAAGCAACATAAAAAAACTAGTTTTGGCGGGGCAAAAGGGGTGAGTTGGTGATGTAATTTAATCTGTGGATTTTTAATTTACTCAGTGAATTAAAAATTACTATCACCACAAAATATACAACCACACTGCTATAAATGTATCTAAAATACTCTAAACATTTAAAATGTATCTAAAAATATCATCCAAGGATACATCCATTATTGAAAAGTTTAACAACATTTTAAACATAACTTAGCTGTTTACTAATTAAAATAACAATCTGCCCTAGGTAGCAAAATGTTTGCAAACTGAATAAAAACTATGCTAGCCTCAGCACAAAAAGAAAAAATAAAAAATAAAAAATAAAAAAACATTTTACCTCCTAATAATTTCTTCCCCCAAGTTTAGCAAAACTGTCTGAACACCACATGATTATAGAATGGAAGCAGTTGTTTCCTTTAGCAATAAAATAACAAACCCTACTTCAGAGTTTCCAGTGAAAATCTCTGAAGAGCAAAAATCTCTAACTTGTAGCGCATCAATCAACAGGTGACTTTCAGAAACGCAAACTCATAGACTCCTGTACAGAGGGGGATTAATTTTGCCAAATCTCCAGTTTTTTCTTTCCCACTTTTAGAAGCTATCGCATTGCTATACTGAATGAATTCCATTTTCTTTTCAGGGGCTTACCAGAAAAATGCCAAATATTCAAATTATTTTAGAGCATTTTCCCATACTGCTGCGTGGAACAGGGCAGAATTAATAAGGATCCTACCACAGTTACAACTTTTCAAATGCAAATATGTTGCCATCTAGTAAATGCAGCCCCCTTTTAAACATCCCCCCAGTGTCTACACAGCTCAAACACCACTTTTGTTTCCTTGAAAATCAATATTCGCGCATTACATTCAGGCATTATCTCAACTCAGCACCAACCAAAAAGAGGGAAAAAAAATGATTTTAAATGGTGCAGGCCACAGCCTACATCGTACAAGGCTGTTTTTGCTTTATTGTAGGGCTCCCCCACATTTTACACACAAAGTCCCCTTAAGTCTGCCAAACGAAGCAAACAGTGCAGAACCTGGAAAGAACCTGAGGCACTGGGTTCGACGAACAAGGCCTTGGAGCGGTCACTTGCCTCCTCTCTGGCCTCCGTTTTCTTAGCTGTAAAATGTGGCCATTAGACTAATTATCTCTAATGTCCCATCCGGCCGCTCGCTATCTGGGTGCCTTGAAACCGCCGGGGACATAGATGGCTGGTGCAAGCTCTGGCCAGGGTGCCCAGCCTGGTGTCGCTCTCTTTTGGGGGTGAAGGGGAGAAAGGGAAGAGAGAAACTTGGACTTGCAACGGCGTCAGACAGGAGCGTGCGACAAACTTGAGGCCGCCCTGCTAACAATGGGAAGGAGCACTCCCATTTTCCTGGCTGAAACTTGCAGACAGCGGGGTCGGACCCTCCTCCCGCCCTCTCCGCGCCCGCGGTACCTTTCTCCCTGTTTGGTGTTGGAAGGAGGAGGGTGCAGGACCGTTTGATTCCCTTCCATCTCCACCACGCATTTGGTGTTTAGTTCCAGTTCTGAAAGCAAAAGGGCACATGAACGTTGCGAAGTCCAGCATCCCGCCCGCCCGCCCGCCCGCGCGGGGTCTCCGGGAGGCGCCCGGGTCCCGCGCGGCCGGTGCAGGCGCCGCTCCGCCCGGCTCTCCGGCCTCCGCGGCGCGCTCGCCGCCCGGCCCCGCAGCCCCGCAGTTTCCAAAGTTGCCCCCGTCCCTCAGCCCGACCCCGGATAGAAACGAGCGGAAAGCTCCTCACCTCTTCGGTTCATGGGCCGGACCCGGACTGCAACTTTTACCTTGGTATCCGACATTTTGGCGGCGCCCACTCGGCCCGAGGCGGCCCCTCACGCGCCGCGCCGCCGCCGCCGCCGCCGCCGCCGCGCGCCCCCGGAGCGCGGCCGCCGCCGCTCCGCCGTGAGCTCCGTGAGGCAGCTCCGAGGCGCGCGGGCCATCCCGGGGGAGCGCGACGCGGGGCACGGCCGCGGCCCGGGGAGGGGCGGGCGCGCGGGGCGGGGCGGGGCGCGGCGGGCGGGCGCGCGGGCGGGGAGGAGGCCCCGCGCGGGCCCAGGCGCCGACCTAGCCGCGCGGGCCCAGCCGAGCGCGCAGTGCCGCGGCCCCTCGCGGCCGACCCGGGCCCGGCCGCACCGCCATCTTCCGCGCCGCGCCCGCCGGGGCCCAGGGGCTCGCGGAGTCCCGAGTCGGCCGCGCGCTGCGCCCCCCGCGGTGCGGCGGGGCCCGGGCGGGAACGCGGCTTGGGGGGCCGCTGCAATCAGGGGCGGGACGCCTGGTGTCCCCGGGCGAACTCCTGGGCCAAGCCTGCACCGGCGCCTGTGGGAACCCCACGGGGACCACCGTGAACCCGGATCACCTTCCGGGGCCGCTGTCACCGCAGCCCTGGGGCGTGCCGGGCGGGCAGGCCCTACCCACGGCACCAAGCACGCTGCAACCGCGACGCCTGCACGCCGCCCCCTCCGCCCGCCCCGCGCGGCGCCCGCAGCGGCATTTTACTGTCGTTGTGGGGAACCGAGGCTAGACATTAATCCGTGCGTGTACCACGGAAAGAGTATGAATGTGTAAAGAGGACTCTCGCTTCCCTTCCCCTTCTCTTGTCGTGGGAGGGATGTCAAGTGGGCTGGGAGAGTCATTAACTCTTACATAAGAATTGACTAGCAATGGATTCTGTCGTCCTGCCAAATGCAGACCTTGCTGCCAGGGCGGAACTGGTTGAATCTGATTTATTCTGTTTGGTTCAACAAGGGCTTTGGGGCTCTCCGTGTGCCATGCACTTTGAAGCATACAGAAATCTAAAAGCAGAGTTTAGATCTGGGGAAATCTTCCGATGTTGCTTCAGTGTGGAAATGTAATCATTAGTTCATTGAAAGGTATATTTATTAGGGACCTACTGTTTGCAGCGAGCGTGCTATGGAGGACGCACACACACATGAATGAAGCTACGCACACAGCACACTCAGATATAATGCCCGACTGTGTGCCGATGGGATAAAAGGTTCAGTTCTGTCCCCAGCGGCTGCCAGATATGGGCTTGACTTTAAATGATGCTCAACTGTTGCTACTTCTCCACCAGTATCTTGTTCCAGGGCCAGCTAATTCAGTCCACCTCTGAAAGGCCTATGGCATCTTTCCTTCCTTCCTACCATGGAAAGCCTACTTCATCCACCGACTCATCCAATCAGCAAATGTGTACTAAGCACCTACTATGTGACCAATACTGTTCTAAGTTCTTGGGATATATTGCTGAATAAACGAGGCAAAATTAACAGCCCCCTAGAGCTCACAGTCAATAATAATTCTGTGCCTGTCTCTTCACCTGTGGGCTACTATGGCATCATCTTAGCTGAACTTCCCAACTCTACCTCCTATAATCTTTCCTATATCCAGCTTCTAGTCTGTTTTTCATGAGTAAAATTTGATCATGCATGTTATTTCATTGTTCAAAAAAAACCCTCCTGGTAATCAGATCTACCTTATTAATATTACTTCCCCTGTTCCTGAAATTCTTCACTTCATCCAAAGCCTTTTCCCAAGCGAGATCCCATCCCTGTATTAAGCCTCTGTTACGTAGTTTCCACCAATGTAAATTATAGAGGGTTGAATTGTATCTCCCAAAGGTACCCCAGTATTTATAATGTGACCTAATTTGGAAATAGGGTCTTTGCAGGTGTTATCAAGTTAAAATGAGGTCCTGCTAGGGCTTTAAATCCAATGACTGGCATCTGTATAACAGAAAGGAGAGGGAGATTTGAACTGAAACACACAGGGAAGAAGGCCATGTGAAGATGAAGGCAGAGATTAAAATGATGCCGCCACAAGCCAAGAAAGACCAAGAATTTCCAAGAGCTCTGAGAAGCTAGAAAGAGGCAAGGAAGGATTTTTCCCTAGAGCTTTCAGGGGGCGCATAGCCCTCCCAACACCTTGGTTTTGGACTTCCAGCCTCCAGAACTGTGAGAGAATAAATTTTTGTTATACTAAGCCAGACAGTTTGTGGTCATTTGTTATAGCAGTCCTAAAAACTATGGCAGGAATTAATGTCTCGGTCTCTCTCCTGATCCTTCTCTTTTCATTTCCCTTACCCCTTCATTCTCTGCCATATCATGAAAGCCTTGAATGCCTAACTAAGAAATTTCACATTCTAAAAGCAAAGGAAACAAAGGTTTTGGTTTGAGAGGCAGGGGCTGACACACTCAGAGCATTCTGAGGAATGACTTCATAAAAGACTATCCAGAGGACTGTTGTTGCAGTCATCCAGATGAGAGGTGATGATGGTATGAACAAAGCCAATGGCAGTGCAAATGGAACACAAGGAACAGATGCAGGGCTTACTGTGGAGATAACAGTGGGACAATTTAACAAGCAGTGGGATTGAGAACTGAGGGATCCAAAAGGGTTGCATATGACTGGGAAAGGGTCTGGGAAGGATGGCCCATAACATACCACAACTGGATGAGGAGAGAATAGGCTGTAAGGTGAGAGGGGCATGGTTAATTTGGTGTTGCTGGGTAAATAAACAGTTTGCATTGGTTCTTTGCTGAGTTGTCCCTCCTGCTGCTTTTCACCTTTCCCCACCCCCTCCAACCATGAAAGCCCAGATTAGTCCTTGCCTCTTCTAAGAAGGATTTATTAAATGTTTCTTCTTCAAAACAGTTTTAGCCTTAACTCACTTGGAATTATATCTTTTTAGAGTTGGAAGTTACCTTTGGGGTCTTCTGGACCCTTCTACAACATTCTCAAAAGTGGTCATCCCTCTGCTTGAGTATGTCTGGTGGCAGAGTGCTCACTGTTGCATGACTGTTCTAAAGCTCTACAGTTAGAGGAGACTTCTAAGAAAAATCAAATTGGCCTCCCTGTAATATCCCCAACTGTTGATGCTTCCTAGAGCATCACATTCCAAGTCAAACTCCTCTAAAACATGACAGCCCTTCAGGTACTTGAAGATGGCTCATATGTCCTTCTGAAAAACTCTGGTCCTCAGAATGTGCTTACTCCTGTTGTATAACATATGCTCCCAAAATTTAGCAGCTTAAAGAGAACTCTTGAGAAGGGTTCATCTGGGCAGTTTGAGCTCTGCTTCTATCATGAGGTTGCAGTGAGATGGTAGCTAGAGCTGGAACCATGTGGGGCTGGAACAGCTGGAGCAGGCATGTCTTTCTTTACGCAAGTTCAAGGTTTCTCCATATGATCTTTTTGCATGGGTAGGCCTGGGATTCCTCACAGCATGGTGGCTAGGTTCCAGGAGTGACCATTTCAAGAGTACCAGTGCAAGCCACATCATCTTTTATGATCTTACCTTACAGGTCCTATAGTGTCACTTCTGCCATAGCCACACAAGCCCTCCCAAATCCAAGGGGAGAACTGTAGCCCTCTTATCTCCATGGGAAAAATGTCTAAGTTACTGTTTTAAATCATGTGGGGTGGGAGGTATTTGTTGCAGCCCTTATTGAAAATATAATCCACCACATAATGCATGCTCTCAACTATCGTGGCTGTCCTCCTCTAAAAGTGTGTTATAATGAAATGGGGCTTAGGAATTAAATGGGCTGAGTTTGAATCTTGTCTCACTTATGTGTGGCCTGCAACAAGTAATTTAACTTCCCTAATCTTCAATCAGTTCAGGAATAAGTGTGGAATCTGAACTCCTACCATATAGGATATAGTAACACCTTTTTGAGTCCATTATGCAATGTTCCATTTTTTTTCTGAAAACTGCTGTTCCCTTTTCTCCCACACCCCAGCCCTTGGCTCCTGGGATTCAGCTTCCATATTTGTACTAATAACCCCACCTGCCTGGTATAGTTCACTGGACCCCAAGGGCTATTCCTGCCACATGCTGAGTCTATCAGATTCTTCCCTCTTGTAAATCTGGGCTTGGGATTCAGTGAGTTGTGACTGACCCTTGGAATCAGACTCTGGTTTGAATCCTGAACCTTCCCTTTCTGAACTAGACACTCTATATTAACTCTTCTGGGCTTCAATTTTCTTATTTGTAAAATATGATGATGGTCAATAAATCAACTAACAAGTGCTGGCGGGGCTGTGGGGAAAAAGGGACCCTGCTGCACTGTTGGTGGGATTGCAGATTGGTGCAGCCACTATGGAAGTCGGTATGGAGGTATCTCAAAAAACTGGAAATGGAACAACCTTTTGACCCAGCAATTCCACTCCTACGTATTTATCCTGAAAAACCCAAGACACTAATTCGAAAAAATATATGCACCTCTATGTTCATTGCAGTGCTATTTACAATAGCCAAGACTTAGAAACAATTGAAATGCCCATCGGTAGATGACTGGATTAAGAAACTGTGGTACATTTACACAATGGAGTATTATGCAGCTATAAAGAAGAAAGAAATCGTACCATTTGCAACGATATGAATGGACCTAGTGAACATCATGGTAAGTGAAGTAAGTCAGTCAGAGAAAGACAAATACCATATGATCTCACTTACATGTGGAATCTAAAGAACTGAATGAACGAGCAAAATAATCCGAAATAGTCTTAGGGACACAAAGAAAAAACTGATGAGGACTAGATGGGACGGGGGTGGGCATCAGGGAGAAGGGGAAGGGACGAGGCAACATAAACTGGTAATGCAATACTACCGCAGGGACAGAAGAGACAGTTTAGGGAATATAATCAATAATGTTGTAAATATTTTTTTAGGGGACCAGATGGACTCATGTCTTGTCAGGGAGACCACTTCATGGACGGTGTAGTGACCTGACTACTGCACTGTACATCTGAAGCTGCCGCTGATTAATATTAGATGTTGACTATAATTTAACACATATATAGTCATGAGATGTGGAATATAGTGTGGGGATGTCATCAATGGAATTGCAATAGATATGTATGATATCAGGGATAGGGGGATGGGATGGGGGAGGGAGTAGTCACTTTGTAAGGGGTGAAAAAGACAACTATTTGCATAGTTTTGTACATCTGTAACTATTAATAATAATTAAAAATATAATAAAAAATAGGATGATGGTGATTGATGATAGTAAAAGTGCCTTCTTCATAGGAGTGTTATGAGGATAAATTGAGTTAATACCTTTGAAATTCTCATAATAGCATTGTGAATGGGGGCTGGTACCTCCAGGAAGTCAACCTGAGGACTATGGAGTGGCTATATTTTTCATAGTCACAGGAAGGCCTAGAATGTTGCTCTGAAGAAGAATAATCATAGAGCAGTCATTCAGGACACTTAAAGAAGAGAGAAGTGTTTGGTTTCTGAAAACCTTCCAGGTTCTGCTTCTAGGCTCAGTGAAGGCTGAGCTGAATTTCTGATCCTACATTCTACAGTGGGGACAAGAACTAACCTGGGAAAGTGCCAGTGTGACTGAGAAGACAAGAAGATGCTCAGTGAACAGTAGTTATTGACAGAGAATGTCAATAAACCCAACAAAATATTGCTGACATCACCCTCCATCCATAAGTTCCTTCAGAAAGGGAATATTTAGAGTTGGACACCTAGATTATAAACATGATGAAGAAGGAAAAGCTGCATGGTATAAGCAGTGAAAGTATGCACCTTGCCGTCACACAGTCCGGTTTCAAATTCCAGCTCTGCCACTTGCAAGCTCCATGACATTGTTCAAGTCACTTATCCTATCTTTATTTCCTCTTCCTGATCTTTAAAATGGTGCTGATGATGGCACTTATCTTCTTGTGCCGGCACACTTGGACCAGGATCTGACACATGTTAAGAGTAAATAAAGTAAGCATCATGTTGACATCATTATCATTATTATTTATTAATCATGAATCCCTTCAGTGAGCCTAGGTTACTCAGCATTATTTAATAGATATGACCCTATATTTGATTCCTTAAATGTCTGAAATATTTCACAGTGTGAAATGAAGAGTGTCATTAAAACAATCCTTAATACGCCAATGCTGTCAGCCCTCCCAGAGCCCCTACAAAGTGCAAATTACACAATTGAGGCCATAAAGGGACCCTGTTGTCCAGCCACAGCTGGCTCTTCAAGCCAGTTTGCTAGGAAAGGATAGATGCGGGCCTTCCTAGACCTTTCCCTAGAAAGAAGTTCCCAAAAGGCAGTAAGGAAAGTTGTAGGAACTCCTGCCTCAGACATTTGGCAAGCAGAAATCCAAGTGGTTATTTATCTAAGAAGGAGTCGTAGACTATAGACAAGGGGTTTTAACTGAATGAACTTCTTAAGGAGAATCTGGAACTTTCTAAATTCACCCATGCTTGTCTTTTTTATTTTCTTCTTATCCCTGCCTATTTAATTGAAGTAAGCAGTAAAAATGGCTAACAAAAGCATGCAAGTGCTTTTCTTGAGCAATAGCAAGGGAAGTTCTGGGAGCTAGACAATGTCCCACTTGAGTCAGAAGAGAAAGAAGCTCAGGGTTCAGCAAGGCATCTTGTTGAGGTCACAGGCCTGCTGCGTAGAAGGAAGGATCATGGAGAAGCTGGCCTAGCCTGAGAAGAACCCCAGAATGGTGCTGAGCTATGGAAAGACTGGAGGGGACCTCCATGACAGCACAGCCTGGCCTAAACATTCTTTTCAACCACCTGTACAATCCCAAAGACCAGCTTAATCAGCTAATATAGCTATTGTGAGCACTAGTCACTAGGCACACCCCAGCCTATACACTTTTAGGAATGAACATGCTGTTTGTTAGGAAGAGCTCGTTAATGGAGTTTAATCTTAAAAACTGGAAATGCCCTTAGTTCTAGAGAACGGGCAGACACCTGATAACAAACCTCCCAGGGCCACTGGAATTATCCAATTTCTGTAAGATGAAGTTCCAAAGCTATTTTAGTGGGCAGGGGCCTGCCAGTCTGATGTCAAAACTGCTAATGGCTTAAGTCTACAGAGGATCAAAGAGTCATGATGGAACAGTTTCTATGAATCTACTTTAGCAAGAGCTAGCCTAGGCTAATATACAGTATGGTTGACCAACAACCTTCGAATCTTAGTGGCTTTTATAAAAACAAGGCTTAATGCCTCACATGACTTGTCCATCACAACCTGGTTGTCCATCATAGCTCTGCTCCTGTCATTTTCATTCTGAGTCCCAGACTGATGAAACAGCCCCTACCTGGGACAATGCCAGATTTGTGGCAGAAAGAAAGGAGAAGGTACCAGCCCACACAAAGGCTCTTCAAGCTCTGGCTCAGAAATGACACATATCACTGCTCAATTTTCATTGGACAAAGCAAGTCCCATGATCAAGCCTAGCATCAATGGGGCAAGATCTGATACATGGTAAGGGGGTAAGGGTAAAGTAAGAGTAATTCTTCCCCAAGGAGGGTGTGATGTTGTCATAGAACAAGAAATACACGTTTTAGTGTTCATTCATGGCTCTTGGCTCACAGTTCCTAAGGCTCTTACAATTACCTAAGTGATTGGAGCATAGGAGTATCTCTTATTACAATATTTGGTATTTGTCCTTCATTCTTGAAAAAGTTCTAGAATATTAATGGCGAAATGAGGTGATTGTTGAAAAGCTCCTGGATAACCAGAGGATGGGAACTGGTTGCCAGGGAAACCAACCATGTGACTTGAGGATTGAAACTTTCAGCTCTACTACCCACCACCCTTACCTCAAGGGAGTGGAGGTGGGCTGGAGGTGGAATCAGTCACCAATAGTCAATGATTTAATCAACCATGCCTACACAGTGAAAGCTCCATTTTAAAAAAAGGATTGGGTTTGGAGAGCTCCCAGGCTGATGAACACGTGGATGTGCTGGGAGGGCCGTGTGCCTAGAGAGAGAGCATGGGAATTCCACATAACTTGTCTTAAGCATATCCTTTTATTAATATATATCAACCAATAATTTAGTAAGTAAACTGTGTTCCTGAGTTCTGTAAGCTGCTCTAACAAATTATCAAAGAGAGGGCCAGCCGAATGTCTCAGTTGGTTAAGAGTTGGCTTAAAGCGCAAGCTCTGAGCAACAGGGCCGCCGGTTCGATTCCCACATGGGCCAGTGATGCTGCGCCAGACATGAGCTGTTGCTGAGCTGCCAACAGGTAGGAGGATGGCTCAGGTGGTGTAACAACAAGATTGTTCGATGGTGGGCTACTCCCACCCACAACTAAGACTGAACTCTGCACCTTGAGCTGAGCTGCTGCCCCATGTCTCAGTGGATAGAGCGTGCACTCTTAACGAGGCTGCTGGTTCAACTTCCACATTGGATGGTGGGTATGCCCACCCGCAACTAAGATTAAACACAGCACCTTGAGCTTAGAGGCCACGAGCTGCCAACGGGAAGTCAGATGGTGACTGGCACCCTCCACAATGAAGACTGAAGAACAACAACTTGGCTGATCCCCTTCCCCAATTCCCCAACACTGTTCCCCTCTCCCAATTCCCCAATAAAATCTTAAAAAAAAAAAAAATTATCGAACAGAGGAGAGGGTCATGGCAATACCCAGTAACAACCTGGACTTGTGATTTGTATCTGAAGTTTGGTTGGGGCAGTCTTGTGGGACTGAACCCTTCACCTGGGAAATCTAATGCTAACTCCAGGTAGAGAGTGTCAGAATTGAATGAAATTGTAGGACACCCAGTTGGCGGCCCCCGAAAATTGGAGAACTGCTTGGTAAGGGGAAAAAACCCTACACATTTGGAGTACAGTGAGTAGTGAGCAGACAGAAAACACAGTGAGTTTTTTGCTTTATAAAAGGGCTTCAAACCATCTGCCACAATAACATTTATATTTTATAATAGTTAACAAGAGCGAACATTTATTAAACATTGAATACTTACCAAGCACATTTCTATTATTTAACCCTCACAATAACCCTGAGGCACACATTATTATTATCCTCGATCAGTAAAAAATAAAGAGAAAATGTAGGTACTTGTTCAAGGTCACATAGCTGGGGTGTAGTGACCTGAGGATTTGAATGTACATACAAAGTAAAACATGCATGTGATTGTTTTCTTAAAGATGATAATGGATTTGCTCTACCTCATCTATATTTTTGGCAAAAATGATAAGCAATATAAATAAATAGTAGTCTGTTAGTATTATGCTTTACAGTTTAATGCAATATGTAGCTTCCACAAAAGAGTCAGTATTGGAGATAGAAGAGTCTCTTCTATTGGAGATAGAAGAAAAAAATAATTCTTTTAACGGCAATGATCTAGGATGCAGGGGGCAGAGAATATTGGGCTCACAGTGGCATAGAAGGGAAAGCTGATACTGATGTCATCCCAACTTTGGTTTGTTTTCTGCCTCTGTAACTTACTTGCTACGTCTAACTTGGACATTCAAGCCTCAGGTTTCTTGTATATAAAGTGAGTACAATAACACCTGTTTCATGGGGCTGTTGTGAGGATTACATGAGATAATGTATGTAGAATGCCTAACTTGGAGACTGTCACATCCATAAGAGACATTCAACAAATGATAATTGTTATTGTTACTACTACTACTACTGTTGTTATTGAATAAAGGATAGAATTTTGATATGAATAATTATGGAAGTGCCATTTATGTGGAGGGACCAGTGGGAACAGGACCATCCAGGCAGGAAAACAATGAAATTCTCTGCTTTAGGAAGCTAATCAGGAGAAATCAGACACTGAAAGTGATCTGGGAATGGATTGTCCGAGCTGGGTTTGAAGAGTACCTGAAGTAGGTGGAGGATGAGCAGGGACAATGGCGAGGAAGAGAAGGGAGGGGAGACATCCCTGGATAGAAGTCTCTGTCTGCAAGGCAGGTCTGTTAGTCCTCTTGCCCTGCCCTCTTCTGAGCAGGACCAGCGGCTGATCAGAACAGGGTCCAGCATCTTTTTTGATGCACAGACCTATCACCCACCCTTATAAGTATAGTGTCCTAGCCAGGGGGTCCCAATCCTGCCTGGCCATTCTTTGGAGCCTGCTGAAGCAGGGATTACTGAGTCTTCCCTCAAACACATTCAGGAGGTCTGGGCTGGACTGATTCTGGAATATCCCATGTCTGGACTGGCCAATAGGAATAGCTTGGCAAGGCCACCTCATTATCACACTGGCTGCAGCCCTCAACGTAAAGGCAGAGGGACTATCCCTGGATGTTGTATGGCCTTAATTCTGGAATATAAGCTCATGGAATAATATGGAACTAGCCAAAACGAAATCAAAACACGGTGAGAAGAAGTCCAAAACAAAACATAGGCCTTACCTGAAGAATGGACCCAGCTATGAAGACTGCAGGTTGGAAGTTGTATGGGTAAGTGTAGGGAAACCAAAGAGCTTTAGTTTTAATTCTATAGAGATCACTGATAGAAAGATAGATCATGAAAATCTCCCTGCATCTATCTAAGAATGAATCTATTCTTTTATCAAGTGTTTATCGAGCAACTTGAACATGAGGTACTGCAGGAGTTGCTGGGGATTTAGAAACAGACATTGTCTCTTCCCTCAAGGGGTCCCGGGCAAGGGAAGAACAGCTAGACACCCCCCTAAAGTGGGCCACACTCTCATGGTTCTGTGAACCGGTTTGGTAGGAAGCTGTGATTTTCATCCTGACAGAGACTTCACGTTAGAGAGGACATTTGAGCTGGATCCTAATGGCTCAGAGGTAGTTTGCCAAGCAGGGAAAAAGAATATCTTAATCAGGAATGATTGAATTGCAAGAAACAGAGACAGACTCAAGCTGGCTGAAGCAAAGTATGTTGGAAGAATACATCTCTTTGGGAAGGTAAGTTCCATTGCTCTCATGAAGGGTAGTAGCCAGAGTCTGGAAAGCTGAGAATTCAAATTACTGCCTAGTTTCCTTTTAGTCCTATAGTCTTTCATCTGTCTCTGCATGTTTAATTTTTTCTTCTCTCTCTCTCTAGAGAAGTTTAACACGTTTGTGTGTAGCCTTCTTGTTTCATTTCCAGATAACAGCTAACCACAGAAAGCAGCAAGTAATATCTTGTCTTCCAACTAACTTCAGGTCCAGTTAAAGTCAGAATGTGTGTGTGTGTGTGTGTGTGTGTGTGTGTGTGTGTGTGTGTGTGTGTTTGTGTGTGTGTGTGTGTTGAAGGGGGTGGGGTGTTGTGATAGAGAAAGAGGAACCAAAAGTGTTACAGACTGAATTGAAGAAAAGGCTGAGTCAACTGGGCAAAAGAGATGAGTGTGCAGGGGACTGCAGGGTGGAGGAAGGAAAGGAGGACTGGAGTCACGAAATGGGGAGGTAAGAGGTCAGGGGCACTGAGGAAGGAGGGAGGCTGTGGATGAAACTTGGAGTTGTCTGGTCCTGTGTGTGGTGGGGCTGGTGGTTAACTTCCCCATTCCTATCATGATTATTCTACTGCTGCACTTCCACCAGAAGGGACATTTTCTTTTATTTGGCAGCAAAATAGATTATATCTCCACATCACCTTTCAACATTAAATCATTCAGTCAGATCCTGCCATTTCCCATCTAGATGTGAATCATATCCAATCATCCATAGGAAGCAGCTTAAGTAGGAAGGAGAAGCTCCTGGGAAAGGCATGGAGGGGATCAAGTCAGGGCTGTTTTATACCTTCTGCACGCCCGACAAGTATTGGTTGCCAGAAGAGGGGACCCAGGAGAAGGGGTTTGTGGGAGTGTGGAGGAAGCATAGTTAGTGACTCATAAAGAAACGGTCTGAAAAACATGGGAATGGATGATAGAGAGCCTCTTGAGCTGCCTTGTCACCTATGGGTCATGGAGTGTCCTGTTCCAGGAGTAGAAGTTCCCAGCACACTCACTCAATGAGATGGGAAGAGAAGATGAAGGGTTCAAGGAAAAGTCTGGAGCTGGAATGCCTGTCTTTTGGTGCCCTACTTTCCACAGGCCACTTTGGGTGCCCCACTGCCCTAGCCCCCTTCCCTCTCACGGACTTTTCTGTTTCTTGGCTTATGGCCTGCATATGCTATGGTGCCCTCACTATCTGGTTCAAATATCAGATAGTATAGGATTTATAAAATCACCAGCCCTTGTCCATCCTTTTCTTCCTCCTGTTATACTCCTCATGGGCAATCATCTTAACCTTACATACCTACTAGCTTTGTAACCTTGGGGAAATTATATAGCTTCTCTATGCCTCAGATTCCTCATCTACAAAATGTCACTAATAATAGAACTACTTCATAGGGTTATTGTCAAAATTAAATGAAGTAATTCAAGTAAAGTGACAGGCAGTATGCGTTCAATAGTAAGAATTCAGTAAATATTAACTATCATCACAGCGCATTACAATCAGTTGGTTTGCTTGTCTATTGGACTGAGCTTCTTAAGTAATTAGAGTCTGTAAAGTGGAAACATAAAAGGAACTCAGTAAACGGTAGTTATTTATTTATTTATTTTTAAGATTTTATTGGGGAATTGGGGGAGGGGAACAGCGTTGGGGAATCGGGGAAGGAGAACAGACAAGTTGCTGTCTTTTTGTTCTTCAGTCTAGTTGTTGAGGACGTTGCTTCACTGGCCCATGTCGGTATCCTCATTGTGCGCTTCCCGGATGAGGCAGATCGGTCGCCGGCCTCTGGATGGTCGCTCACCGCAGCTATTGGCAGCTCACACTGGCTGCCGGCCACTCACTGTAGCCTATGGCAGCCCACTGCAGCAAGGGCTGCAGCCTACACCGTCGCTGGGGCTCTCAGCCCAGCTCCAGGTGGAGCTGTTGTTAGCTGTAGAGGGCAGTGTCACTGGCCCTCATATGTGGGATCCGAACCAGGGCTGCTGGCATCCCCAAACCAGCTCTTAACCAATGCGCCACTTGGCCAGCTCAACGGTAGTTATTTTTATTAATCAAAAATGGTGGAAAACTTGCCTTGCTCATCTGAATAGTGCCAGACCAGGGCACAGAAGCTGACACCTAGCATCTTCTCAGTGGGGCCTCCTAATGAATTGAATAGTTGAGTCTCTGGTCTTTTCAAAATAGTCAGCATGGAAGTAAATGCATTGGTTATTGTGATGTTTCTAATATTTTTCTCTTCAGAACCTGTGACACATTCTTGTGAGCATTCTCAATGATGGCAGGTCTTCATTCATCACCTAGTCCTGAGGTTTTCAAGCTGGAAGGGATCATAGAGATCATTTAACCCATTATTTTGCCTTAGATCAATTGGCACCTGAGACATTAGGTGACATGACGAAGATGACACGGCCCTTCAGCAACAAAGCCAGGAAGATGGGTTTGGCTTTCATAAACAGCTTAAAGTCATTTGTCGTTAAGTCCACAGGGAAAATGGGTGAAGCTGAAAAATATTGGTTTGTTCAAAACTGAGGTAAGAGTGAAAATAAACTAGACTTCTTTGTCTCACAGGAGTGAAGGCAATTCCAAGAGAAGAGTCCCAAAGTGCTAGGATGTCATCACTGAAATGCGTGAGCTGGCTTTAAAGGAGAGTGTCAAAATCAGCTCCACCCCCTCTCTTCTAGCTCTCAGGATGTTCACCCCAGGCCAGATCACAGGTTTTTCATTAAAAACTCCCTTCCTGTGAAGTTGCAGGCCTGGAGAGCCTAAGCATCTTACCTGACCTCAGCTCCAGACATTGATTCAGGGCCTCTGTCTGGCACTCTGCCCACCCCTTCTAATTTGATACTTTAGAGAGTTTCATCAACCCAGGTTCCTCCTCTGAATGACAGAACACAGAACATGATTTTCTCATTTCTCCCAAGGTTGGTACATAACCAACCCTACTCTAGATGCCTAGGAGAGAAGTTAATTCAGTATACACAATGGATGCCTTGGGGCATTAGGGCTTAATCCTTTTACACAGCCAGGTGAAGAAACATCCAATTGGCTGTCCCTGTAATTTCTAGTCCACCAGCCTCTACTGTCTTTGCCTCACACTATCAAAGATTCAAGTCCACCCTGTCCCCAACCACTGCCCCCACACGCAGCCTCATTGGAATGTTCGGTCAGGACAATGCTCTCTTGTCAGTGAAAAAGCACTGATTTATTTGTTAAAAAACAAAAAACAGTTTCTTTTAGTCAAGTTAATGTCAAGACAGACAACTACGGTAGTGAAAATTCCACAGGAAAGTCACCAACTAATCTTGTTTGGAGTCAGTTAAAGGCAGCTGTTGTAAATTAAATAATATTTCCCTCCTCATGGACAAGAAAAGATTCTTTTGCTTCACTAGAAAATTCAGAACAGCTCCTTTGAACTATGATTCCTAATGTCCTAGGGCCCCCTTAAACGCTTCTCTAGATCTCTATCCCATCAATTGTCCTTGTCTCCCAGAAGCTCTTTAAAATGGAAGGAAAGCAATAACCTGCAAAATCTTTCTCCAGGGAAAGTGCCTTTGTGGGAACTAGGAGGAGTTCAGGTTTCCACCTGAAGTGCTTGCTGAAGGATGGTTTATCTCCCTACTCAATTGCTCTACTTTCTAGGTAGCCCTGCAGGTATAGCTTTGTAATTGTAGAAAGCATTTCCTAAAGACTTTGCCAGACAAGTGGGAGAAATATGGCTCTAAAACTGGCTGTTCCCTTTTGAACAGAAAATCCCACATTTTTGTGGAGGGAGTAATGCACTGTCGTGGTAGCAGACAGATGTGTTTCCAAAAATAGATTATAAGGCAACACTTGTGAGTCTACTGAAACCTCACTGGTTGCGTGAATGCCTTCTGCAGAATTACTAAACTAAGTTCAAGCACCTATTGACCTTCAAAAGGCTTTAGCTACATTTATATTTATTGCCTCCATAGGCTATGAAATCATTATTATGAAAGGCCAAATATCTTCATATATTTGAAGAAGAGAAAGGAGTGACAATAATTTTTCCTATAAGAGTTTTTAATGCAAAAACTTAACCAAATACAGTGTGTGAAATGTTGGATCCTGATTTAAACAAAATAAGCAGATATTTTGGGGCCAAGCAGAGAAACTTGAATATGCACTGGGTATTAGGTGATAATTAAAGAATTATTGTTACTTTTGTGAAGTAATAATAGTATTTTGGTTATGTAATTAAATGTCATTTTAAAAAAGATGCATACTGAAGCAGTTAGAGGCTAATATAATGTCTAGGATTTGTTTTAAATACTTTATCAAATATGTATAACAGATGATGCTAAAGGGGTTAAATGCGAATTAATATAGGTGATTGTTATGTTGGGGTTATTATAATACTCTTGATTTATAACATTGAAAATATTTCATAAAGTACTTTAATAATAAAAAGAAATACAAATAAAATTTTGAAAAGACTCTAATACTTCAAAAAGGTCACTTTCCATAAAAGAAATAGAGGCATTTCACAAATGGAAATAAAAATGAACCTGAAAAGGTCATTTGCAAACCTAGTACAAAGCAAATTTAGTTTTTCAGCGAATTTTGTCAATAATTCATGATCAAACGAACACGGGAGCCTGACCATAATAAAGAAATTAGAATGTTAAAATAATATAAAATGTTTCACTTAAATTAAGCCCAAAATGCACTTTTAGATTTAAAAAAGTCACAGTTGGTTTTTTTTTGGTTTTTTTTTTTTTAAAGATTTTATTGGGGGAACTGGGGTAGGGGAACAGCGTTGGGGAATCAGGGAAGGGGAACAGACAAGTTGCTGTCATTTTGTTCTTCAGTCTAGTTGAGGAGGACATTGCTTCACTGGCCCATGTTGGTATCGTCATTGCACTCTTCCCGGATGAGGCAGCCTCTGTCGCCGGCCACTGGATGGTCGCTCACTGTGGCTATTGGCAGCTCATGCTGGCTGCCAGCCGCTCACTGTAGCCTATGGCAGCCCACTGCAGCAGGGGCTGCAGCCTACACCGTCGCCGAGGCTGGCACAGCCCAGCTCCAGGTGGAGCTGTTGTTAGCTATAGAGGGCAGTGTCACTGGCCCTCATATGTGGGATCCGAACCAGGGCTGCTGGCATCCCCAAACCAGCTCTTAACCAATGCGCCACTCAGCTGGCTCAAAAGTCACAGTTTTTTATAGAATATCTTTGATAATTTGTAATAAAAATTATCCATGTAAATGAACTGTAATGTTAATATGTTTAGTGTTGGTTGATTTTTTAAAATAAATATGGGTTAAATGTACAGATTCTTTACATTAGCAGAAAAGTAAAACCAAATTGCATAAATCCTACCAATCAGGAGCAAGGTTGTTTCTTTGTGTCTAATGTAGTAGCAGGAGAATCTCATACAAAGCTGTATGTTATCACGTGGTTTCCCACGTCTTAGGACACGTTGTCTTTGAGGATACCCCTAGTGGAAGATGCTTCCTCATGACCAACTTCATATTGTCAGCAGGACTTCACATGGACTTACCAGTAGTGGGATTTCAGCTTAAGTCATAGCCTTATTCTAGCCACTGCTGGGCTGTGGGCACATCTAGGCTGTTTTCTGAAAGCCTACCAGGACCAGCTTGGAGGATGTGGATTTGAAGGTAGAGCTGAAGTGCCTCCTAGGACAGAACTCATTCGAAGAGAGAAGAAATCAGACATAAAGACTTAGTCATTAAACATGGGGAGGGTTCTAAATAGAATAGAGTAGGCTATTCTCTAATTCTGTGTGATAGGGCATCCCAAAGATGAAACAGAGAACGCCTTAAATTAGGATAACTTGAGGAGAGTTTGGGGACCTTTTATAGGGTAAGAAGGGACCTTAGGGACAGTACAGTAACATGAGGTTAGACCAGCGTAGATCTTGCCACACAGAGAAGTATGAGGGGAAGGAGTGGTTACTGTCAGCTGATGGAGGGAGTTGTGAAGAGAAGGACTTCTTGAGAGGAGCAGTGACTTTTAGTGCAGTCACAAGCAACCTAAGGTGACCCCACAGGGAAGAAGACAGGAGTAAATACTTCCTCCCTGCTGGATCTACCATTCCCAAGGGTTGACCAGCTGATGCCAAAAGAGAAGAGAGCCCTGCTGAGAGACAGCAGGAGGGGAAGCATGGAGAGGGGTGTGGGCACATGAGGAGAGATCTGCACAAACTTTTTCTCTGTCCAATATTCAAAAGCAGCCAGAATAGTGTGTAAAAACATTTTTTTTAGTGTCATTCCTGTATTCTAACCCCTCCATAACTTTCCCTCACACTTGGAGTAAATCTAAACTCTTTACCAAAGCCCATGTGGCCATCACCACATGGATGCTGCCTGCTTTCTGGTTTCACCTCTGAGCACCCTTCCCAGGCATCCTCAGCTAGGCCACACTGACTTTCTTGCTGTTCCAGGACACATCAGACTTTCTTGACTCAGGGCTTTCATCTTAGCCCCTGTCTGGAAGATTCTTTGTATCATTCATGTCACAGCTCAAAGGCCACCTTGGAAAGGTCTTTCCTGACCACCCTATCTAAAATAGCTACCTTTCTTGAGGCACTTTCTGTCACCTTACCCTGGGTTTAGTGCTCCCCTGTTCCTGGACCCCTGAGGCCCATGACCTGGGTGCTCTGCTTTTAAAAAATGGCCTTGCTCCAACCACATGCCCTTTCCATAGGGCAAGAAGTCCACAAGGTCAAGGGAATGTGCCCCCAAGAGCCTATACCTTTGAATTAGGGTTCAATATGAGAAGCAGAATCACTAGGGGATGTATATATCTACACACACACACACACACACACACACACACACACACACACACACGCTCATACAATGTACACACATACATATATATACATATGGGGAGAGAGAGAATTGTTGCAGGGATAGACCTCATACAGTTGTAGGAGTGATTAAGCTGTTGTCATGGTTTCTAATATTGAAGCTTTAAGTCCACCAGGCAGATAATGGGGAAGGGGAGATGGACATAAAGTAGGGAGATAAAGAACAAGCTGGAACCCACAGCCTGAGCTGAAGCCCATGAAGATGAATAGAAACCTAGTTCTTGTTAACTCTGACCTTAGGGGTGTGGGTGTGCCTTGTCACAAACAAAACACACACATATCTGGCTCAAGAGTCAGAGAAGCTGAAGGAGGACCCAGGGGTACAAGGAGCACTTGCAGGCAACTGCCTTGTGGGCAGGAGGTGAGCCAGCAGATTAGAAACCATGCATATGACTTACAAAATGGCTGCTGCTTCCTTTCTGGCCAACAAGTCTCCCACAAAAAACATGGGAAAGGGAATTCTAGGAAATAGAAGTCAGCCCAGCCAACTTGATACATTAAAAGTCTACCACCGCTGTTCTTGACGGTCCTCCAGGAACCTCATACCCTGAAATTCCCAAAGAGCCTTAATCCTACTTCTGTAATCTGCAAGGACCTCTTTCCTGGTTCCATCTTTCTTTGGGCCACCCACACTGCCCTGAGACATGACCAAGGGATGGCTGTTTTCAGAAATGTAAATGGAGTTTGAATATGTAGGTTGGTCCACATGTGTGTGTCAGAGGACACTTATGTTTCAGGACAGAGTGGGAGGTGGCAAGAGAAAAAGGAAGATCACAGAGCAGCCCTCCCCTGTTATTACATTCCTGAGTGAAATGCTGAAGAAACTAAGAATCCTAAATCTGAACATTGCAGACCATTATGAGGACATATTTGTCAAGGTTGATGGACAAAACATGTTTTATTTAAGTTTTTATACTGATCTATCATTTTTTTTTTTAAATTGGGGAATTGGGAAAGGGGAACAGTGTTGGGGAATTGGGGAAGGGAAACAGCCAAGTTGTTGTCCTTCAATCTTAGTTCTGAAGGGTGCAGCTAGCTCAGCTCCAAGTCCAGTTATCATCGGGCCACATGTTAGCGGCTCCTGGCGGGTCAGCTCCAGGTGCCCTATTCAATCTTAGTTGTGGGTAGGCGTGGCCCATCATCCCATGCAGAGTAGAACTGGCAACTTCGTTGTTAGGAGCACGTTCTCTCACCAGCTGGGCCATCCTGTCACCTGTTGGCAGCTCAGCAGCAGCTCAGCTCCAGTGCAGCTCACTGGCCTAGTGGGAATCAATGTCGGGATCAAATGAGTGATCCTGTTGCTCAGAGCTCACACTCTTTTTTTTTTAAGCTGAGCCATCCTGCCACCTGTTGGCAGCTCTGCAGCTGCTCAGCTAGGGCCAGGAATCCAACTGGCAACCCTGTTGCTAGAGCTCACACTCTTTTATTTTAAAGATTTTGGGGGGGAATTGGGGGAGGGAACAGCATTGGGGAACTGGGGAAGGGGTTCCTGTCCTTTTGTTCTTCAGTCTAGCTGTGGAAGACATTGCTTCACTGGCCTATGTTGGTATCGTCATTGCGTACTTCCTGAGTGAGGCAGATTAGTCACCGGCCTCTGGACGGCTGCTTGCAGCGGCTCTTGACTGCTCACGCTGGCTGCCAGCCATTCACTATAGGCTATGGCAGCCCACTGCAGCAGGGGCTGCAGCTGTGCCTTCACTGGCGACTCACAGCAGCCCAGCTCCAGGTGGAGCTGTTGTTCACCATCTTAGCTATAGAGGGCAGTGTCACTGCCCCTCATATGTGGGATCCGAACCGGGGCCCTGATGCTCAGAGTCAGCATCCCAAGCCGGCCCCAGAGCTTACACTCTTGAGCAAGCTCTTAACCAACTGAGTCACTCGGCCGGTCCTGATTTATAAATTTTAAATATTTAGACTTTATGAGGGTAGCTTATCAGTGTGCCAGTATCTGGGAGGCTGACCCAAGGAAATATACATTGAACAAAGATCCCCTATGTGCACAGTGTTCACTTTTCACTTATTTAGGATAACAATAACATGTATCAAATCAGAAAGAATCTTAAAGTCTTTTTAAATTTGTATTTATTTTTGAATTCACATGATTCAAAATTCAAAATAAAAAAATGATAATCAGTAAACAGTGTCCTTCCCAATTCTGTCCCCCAGTAGCCAGTTCCTCTCCTCAGGACAAGAAATATTGCCTGTTTCTTAGGTTCTTATTCAGAGACACCCTCTGAATATATAAACAAATGTGTGCACCTATTTCCACCCTTTAAAATATTTAACCCAAATGTTAGCATATCACCTGTACTGTGCTTCACCTTGTCTTTGTCACTTAATAATGTATCATAAGAGTGTGTCATATGAGCACATGAAGAGCTTCCTCCTTCTTTGTTTATAGCGGCATAATAGTTGATAATTTTTTAACTAGTTCCTTATTGAATGTACATTTAGGTTGTTACCAAATTTTAATTATAAATACGATTTAAATTAAATTAAAAATAATGCCAAAGTGAATGCTCTTGAAATACTTACGTCTGTAGGAAAAATTTGTACAAGTGTGATTGCTGGCTCAAATGGCTAGTACATTTAAAATTTTGGGAGGTACTACCAGTTACTTTCCATAGAAGTTATATCAAGCTACACTCTCATCAGCAATGTAGGAGAATACCTGTTTCCCCTACTTTTGCTAACAAAGCATGGATGACAGCCTTGAAAATGCACCACTCAGATTTCTTGCCACAGAAAATGTAATTACTGCTGTTCTGAGTTCACCCCTGTAAATGTACTGAGGCCAGGCTTCTCACGGACAGCTATGGGAGGAAGACGCCGAGGAAGACCTATTATTGTAAGATGTGGGGCTCCACTATAGGTGACTTCAGTTCAACTCTCCAGCAGCCTGGCCAAACACTTAGAACTCTGCTACAGCCTGAGACTCCCCTTATCCAACTCGCATTCCTTCCCCCAGGGGCCAGGTCAGCCTCATGGTCCTGAGGCTGTCTTCATTTCCTCCATCTTCCCTACCCTTGTTCCTTCACAAGAATTTCCCCCAAGTCATCTCATGTATATCTTGATGCCTGCTTCTCAGAAGAACTTGAGTTTTTCATATTATGAGTGAAATTGGACATATTTACATATTTAAGAACTATTTGTCTCTCTGACCTATAGGACCTCTTTATATTTGAGGGAAATCAGATCTTTTTAATATGAACTACAAAAGTATTTTGTATAATTTATGTTTTCTGCTTTTGTATAAGGTGTTTCACGCCCCCCCCCATGCAAAAACTACTTATTTTTTGTCAAATTTATTTTTCTATTCTTTCATGGCATTTGGGTTTTGTTCCACATATTGAAAGTTCTTAACTACTCAGAGAGGATTTAAAATTTCTCTCATCAGTACTTTTATTTCATTTTTAACATTTAAGTCTTTGATCCTTCCTGAATTTATTCTGATATAACATATGAGGTAAGAATCCAAAATTCATTTTTTTCCAGATGGCTACCAGTTGTTCCAACCCAACTTATCAAATAACCTTTTTCCTACAAATTAGAAATGCCACCTTTATCACGTAGTACATTTCTATTTCCAATTGGTCTTTTTCTCTGTGCTTCATTTGATTCTGCTGATCTGTCTCAGAGAGATGCCTTGGCCTGTATTTTATTAATCTAGTGTTATAAAAAAATAATTAGGCAGATATCCAAGATTCTGGCATAAATTTACTCAAACTCCATCCAGAGCAATATACTCAACAGATTAATTGTTTTTTGGAGAAAATATTCTAAAACCCTATGTATGCTAAAATCCAATCTTCTTCATGTGTTGAGATTGAAGTCCAAACTGTAAGTATTGTCAGTATTACTTAATAAATCTTGACTTTTCTATAGCAAAATAGCTGGCTAGTGTCATTTTTGTTTTGTTTTTTGTGGGTTAAGTTAGCATGTTAGCGAACTACATTCATAGTTAGGGTGAGAAATTGATCCTACCATTTCTCTGTTCACCTTCTTACTTTCTCCCAAAGCATGGTTTAGTTTTTGTTTTGTTTTGTTTTGTTTTGTTTTTTTGTTTCATAAGCTGCCTATATGTACTTATTGGGTTGTCGGAAAAGTCATGACATATTTTTTCTGTTTTTCATTGCAAACTGCATCATGACTTTTCCGACAACCCAATGATTTATATCCTTACCACAAATCACCCTTTTTTCAGTAGTAGTGGTGTTTTGATTTGTAGATAGCGGTACGACAGTGCTTTATAGAACTCCAGCTTTGGGGAGTATAACTGACCAAAGACTCTAGCTTCTATGTCCTGAAATCCATTGATGTGTGTGTGCTGAGATGGCGCCTCCGCAAGGGCTGCTCCCAGTGGCTACTAAGGGAAGCAGAGATACTAAGGCAGGCTATTCTGGAAGACAGGGAACTCCTCTCAGAGCTGCCTTTGGCTCCCAGACTGCCCAATGGCTTTGCTGAGCCATCCTTTGGATCCACGACAGTCAACCACACTTCCACCAACTGTCTTCCCCGTCTCCTTTGCTTGGGGTCAGATGTGCATGGTGGTCTAATGGTTCTCCCAGCCTTACCCGGCTTTCTCCCCATTTTTCTCTCACACGGGCATTTTTTTCTTACTAAAATCCTTGTACATTTAATGCCAATTTGACATCTGATCCTTGGAAGACCTTCATTAATGCAAGCTTTCTGTTCTTATAGCTATTAAATGAACTTATTGGTGCTTTCCCTACATACCCATTATAATTGAACTTGTATGTTGGATCCTTGGCTCTTGGCCCCCTGCTTCACCCTCTGTGCTTTAGGAATCACTCTTTTTCTCAGTTGAGCCTCTTAACTACAGAGATGCAGTCAGAGATGATTAAATCTGTATGTCAGTAAATTAGGACTTTCAGACTTTAGAGCTCACATTGCAAAGATGAATGGAATAGTCATGTGAACAACAGTTAGTGCCTGACTAATAATACAAAGAGATCACTTCAACTTGAGTTTCACTGGGGTGTACCCAAAGAACAGAGCTGCTCCCGGGGACTGAGGTCACCCTTTTGTCTGTAGGTGAAGGAGCTCTAATACATCATCTTATCCATCCAAAGATGAATAGACACACCCTTGAATTTAGTTAAACATCGCCCCTCCTGCTTTCTCTAAAGTTCAGTGCTTCTAATGCTATGATTTAATTGCAAACATTCTTCCTCTTTCCATCTTCAGGGATTCCACTGTTCTGGAGGAACCAAGTGTTATCTGAAGGTTAAAGCTCAATTATTAATCCTGTCTCAGATTTCCAGGATTACGTTATTTTCAATCATGATGTGCTTTACATGAGAACTGTTGACTTCTGGCTTCACCAAATCCTTTCACGCTGTGACATGCATGCTGTACAATTGTTTTGGAATGTGTCTGAGAAGACTTCCGCAGGTGAGACTTCTCTTTGCGTGTCCATGGGGCTAGATCAGTCATGCCCAGCTCATCACTGATGAGGCGCGTTTGTGTGAAAAAGAATTTTAAATGGTTTACTTAACAGCTCTGATTCATATTAGTATTTGAATTCTAATGAGTCAGAGACATTTAATCTCTCATTATTAAAAATTCCTGCCTTTTTCACTGTGCAAAGAATGTATATTAGCAATACATGGGTGGCATTGATCTGAGAAAGAATTTAGGGAGGAGAATGTTATACTATCCCCAATTTTGTGTGGGTAGCCTGAATTTTTACCAGGTAACCTAATTTTCACTAGGCTTGCCTCAAAGGTTCTTATCGCTTTACAGACCATCCCAGTATGATATTCCAACTGAAATGATGTGCACCCCAACCCTATTTCCTTTTTTCCTGACTGTTCATGCTCCATTGTTAATGGGATATACTTATCTTAAACTAAATTCGGTAGCAGGTTACTCTTTTTTTTTTTTGAAGGCAGTGTCACTAGCCCTCATATGTGGGATCCGAACCGGGGCCGCGGGCTTCCCAAGCCAGCTCTTAACCACTGCACCACTCGGCTGGCCCAGGTTATTCTTGATATAAGGCTTGTTGAGCAAGCCAGAGCTGTCAGGCCTGAGGCTGGCACTGCTCCATGGGGCAAACCATGAACAGCCTTGGCACCTAAAGATGAACTCGAGTATTAATAAAAAGGACCAACCATCCCAAACTGTCTCAGAACTTTGACAGTTTGCTATTTTATAAATTTGTAAATGTCACAAGGAAGATAGTCTAATAAAAAGAAGAAAAAAATCTCCCCCTAAACACCATGGTGTGCTCTGTTTTAGAACTGTAAAACCCATCCCAATCTATATTGATACATGCATACAGCTTTTGCTTGGATCAGAGTGTGTATAGAATGTGCCCAACTTCTTTCACTCATTTCAGTGTTATGACATATCCATCATATTTATTATTTTTAATAGCTACATAATATGCCATCATCCATATGTAATTTCTGCATCCCTCCCAACTCTTAAACATCTAGGTCTTTATGGGTCTTTGATTTTTTTAAACACCCTGTTAATGCCAATATAAACATCACTCTGTACAGCTTTTTAAAAAATGTATTTCCTTCGTGACCAATTCCCAGAAATAGTATTAGTGACTATAAAATATTTTATATTTTATATAAAAGAATATAAATATTTGAATGACTTTTGATAGGTAGCCAAATAATCCTCCAAAAATTATAATACAGATTTACAAGGCTACTAGTATAGATAATACATAAAACATATTAAAAAATAATTCATGATGTGTTGCTATCAAATATAAACAATAATAAAGCGGCAATAAGCAGTTCAAATTAGCAAGACTTAAGAAGGAACAACACACAGAACAGGCAAAAGGCTTAGCGAGGGCTGCTCTGTCTTAACCGAGGAAGCTCTAAGGGTAAGAATGTCCCATGTGAGGTATCGAACTGTTTTATTGGCAGTTTCCTTTTGAGAACCATTGGGTTTAAATTGGGATTTGGAAAAGGTTGTGATATTAGGAGCAAAGAACAATCAAGGATAAATTTTGGATCCAGACATAGGTTGAAATCTTAGGTCCATTTTTGAAACCATGTGGCCTTGGGCAAAGTACATAGCCTTTCTCAGCCTCATCAGTGTGGGAAAAGCTTCATGCTGTATTTCCCTTTTAGAGGGCAACTATGTACACCAGCAAATAAAGTCCCTGAGAGACCAGTAATAAAGAAACCAGTTTTAATTTTCATTCATCCAGTATTTCCTAGCTAACATGTATCCACATATTTCTTTTTTCATAATGCACATCCTGTAGATTTAATTAATGCTCCGCAGAAAAGTTTGGGAAATGATAACCTGGTTCATCCTCTTTCTTTTACAGGTGAGACATAGAACACCAGATATAGAATTTTAAGCCAGACCCAACTGCAGGGAAAGTCAGAAGTATCCAAATTGCAAAGACCTAAACCCTGCCCCCAAAACAGGGCATAAGCTCATAGTACACACTTGAAGGGGCAAATTGTACCCGGTTTGAATGGAAGCAGAGATGTGTGGACAGCCTCTTGTTTATTCTGCCAGCATAGTCTGAACTGTGCCCTGGCTGAGGAAAGCTATTTCAACCTAGATACCCTCTGGTAATTTATACGTCCCTGGGTTGATGAGCAGTAGAATGTTCAGTCGTACTGCCCTCAAATCATGACATTTACTAATGGAAAACCAGTTTTTCTTATCTGTAAAACTGAGATAAGATACCACGTACCTCCCCCTCAGAGGATTTACTATGAACATTTGAAGCTTAAGCCTCGGGTCTTTTACTTAGATACACCTCTTTTATAATTTTTTTTGGTGTAATTTCTATATTCATTCTAAATAAATGTGTGGCATAGTAAACTTAGATTCTTTTTTTAAAGAGCCCCTGAATTTGCGTACACTTGAGACCCTGTGAGAGTTGGATTCCACACTCGTGTGCCGTGTTAAGTGACTAAACCTGAAGCTCCATGAGGGTAAGAATCTCCTGCACCCAGCATTGAGAGCCTTCCTGGTAATTAGTAGGAACTCAATAAATATACGTTGAGGGCTGACTATTTAGGGATAATGTACATTAAACACTTGGCAACTAGTCTTCATTACATGGAGCTTTTATGAATAAGCCATCCGACAGGGGCAGAAACAGAAAGTGCGCTCATAGGTGTTTATATGCAGAAATATGCACATGTCATTGGTTTTGAACTGACCTACAATGCCTGTGAAACATATTCTGCATCATAGGAACAAGTTTCAGGTTTAGGAATATAAGTTTGTCCCTCTGCTCCAAAATGAATTTGCCCTTACCATCACTTATGGCATATGTGTGCTGGTTTGGAAAGCAGCTGAGGCCATCTGCCCTTATCTGCAAGAATGTGACAAAGGGGACTTTGATGCAATGTAAACCCTAGTCTGAGCTCAACACAGTGCAGGTGAAATAATTAGAACTGCAAACACTCAGTCTGATATTCCTTAAAAGATGGATGATTTCTCACTCAGGGTTGATTGACATTCTTTATAGTAATGATAGGGAGCAAGAGGGCTTCCAAGGATGCCAATCAGAAGGCAGTTGAAAGAGTAAAATTAGTGGCATGTGTGCATGTGAGTGTGTGTGCATGTCTGCATATACTCTTTGTTATAGGTGCCTCTGTAAACGAAAAACCAGCGGAATCTTCTGAGAATAGCAATTTACCACAGCAGTAAGTGCCTGAGCTATTAATAAAGCAAGCACCAAGGCAGGACCAAGAATAAGAGACTCTGCCCTTCTTTCCCCCTCCACCACATCTCTCCTTCTCCAGAATCCTTTCTAGAAGGTGCTCACCATTTCTCATCATTATAAAGAATGGCTGGAATGTGAGGATGGCTGGAACTAACCTCCACTGATCTGTTGTCTGAGTCTTAAACACTGCTCCAGTCTAGTCAAAGGAAATGAAAGTGGAGGGACAGCCCAGCTTATAGACACTGGGGACAAGATGTCAGTGCCTTCCGCTGCTGGACTGAAACACTGGGCTATTTATCACACAGAGCCCCATCTGTTCAAGGCAGAAGCATGCTATTTGCTTAGAGAGGAAAGAAAGAATTGATAGCAATATTCCCTAGCTTTTTCATTAGAGGGTTTGAAAAATAGCCTTTCAAAAGAAAAGCACCTTTATATTCCGACTGAATTATGAATTTAACAGCATCACTGGGCTGAGGATCATTACCTGCTTTAGTCAACCCTAAGACGCAGCAGGGTTTCAAATCTTCCCTTTGAGAATTCTGCTCTGTGAATAAATCCCCTGAATCTTTGGCAATTTTTGTTGACCCCCACCCCCATCTCTGGCCCCAAAGGATTTGGCTTATTATTTTATAGTGAGCAGAATTCAAAGGGAAGGAAAATAATAATGGCTTTAGATAAGAGAAGAGCACATTTGCAGAAAACTTGCAAATGGTCATCTGACTCCTCTGCAAAGAACATCTTTGAGGATGATAATCCTGCAACTAAATCCTCTCTTTATCCCTAGTTTTGAGAAAATTCAGTATGAAGTACTGTAGTGTAGGCCATCATCATCATTTTTTTTGTTGTTGTTGTTTTTTTAGCTGAGCCATCCTGCCACCTGTTGGCAGCTCAACGGCAACTCAGCTCGGGCTGGCCTCGAACAGCTGTTGCTCAGAGCTCAGCTCGCACTCTTGAGCGAGCTCTTAACCAACTGAGCCACTCGGCTGGCCCATCATCATCATTATTATCTCACTATTATGTTGGGCTGTTGTAGTCTCTTTAATCTGGAATTTTGTATTTTGCAATTTTGAAAGTTTTTTTATTGTGTTATTGATGATTTTCTCTTTTCTATTTTCTCTATTCTTTGTTTCTGTAAACCTGTTAGCTGGATTTGGGGATTCCTGGAATGATTCTCTAATTTTCTCATTTTTTACTCCCGTTTTCCATCCTGGGAGATTTCCACCAACATTACAATTCAACATTTCTATGGAATTTTAAAATTTGATTTATATATATATATATATATATATATATATATATATATATATATATATGGTACAAAAGCTCTTTTTTGAATTTTGTTCTCTTTTCTTAGAATCCTTTTAGGGCTGGTCGAGTGGCGCGTCGTTGGTTAAGAGTTGGCTTGGGACACCAGCTCTGAGCATCGGGACCTCTGTTTGGATCCCACATGCGGGACAGTGACCTGCGCCCTCTACAGCTAAGATGGCGAACAACAGCTCCACCTGAAGCTGGGCTGTCATGAGTCACCGGCGACGGTATAGGCTGCAATGGGGCTGGCCGACAGCTGACAAGTGCTTTCGTGGGATGCTGTGAGCTGCCGAGAGCTGTCATCCAATGGCCGGCGAGTGACTGCCTCACCCGGAAAGAGCGCAATGATCACAATAATAACATGGGCCAGTAAAGTGATGTCCTCCACAACTAGACTGAAGAACAGAAAGGACAGCAACTTTTCTGTTCCCCTACCCCAATTCCCCAATAAAATCTTAAAGAAAAAAAAAAAAAAAAAGAATCCTTTTATTGTTTCTCTTATGTTTCAGCATCCTATTCTTGTTTCTTATTTCTCTTGAGGATATTCATTCTAGCTTTTTAAAGTTTTCTTTTATTCTTTGCATTTTTTTGTTTCTTTTGGGTTATTTAGTTTATTTTTATGTTCATTTGTTTGTTTTGTACTCTCTTAGCAGCCAAATCATTAGCCACTATCTATGGATAGATGTAGATCCTTCCCCCTGGAAATTTCTCTTTCCAGGCAAAGTGAATAACTGGAGCTCCTGCTTAATGCCCTAAGCACCAGGATGCTTTCCCTTCCTCGCTCTCTATGGCCACTCCTGAGTGGGGCCATAATGCTGCTGCCATCCAGCTGGTGCCAGTATGTGGTGCAATGTAATCTATAAAGCCTTCTTGAAGTTTTCTTCCTCAACCCACTGCTTATTAGGAACTCTGGCAACGCTATAGTTATGGGCTGAGGAAAGAGAGAAACACAGCAGGAGTAGATGGTATGGAAGTCATGCTTTGTGAGCTTCTCAAGGCCAGTCTTGTCTGTAGCATTTCTATTTGATGGTAGGTGAAGCAGTAAAGAGCTGAATGAAAATAGGTGTGTGTGTGTGTGTGTGTGTGTGTGTGTGTGTGTGTGTTTGACATGCTTTCCAGGTGGTGTGCCTCAGAACAAGGTGATCATGTGTCAAGCCAGCTTTTTCATTGGAACATTGAAAAACGTAGGAACACTGAGCATTGGAAATGCCAGTTCCTAGAAGTCTCTCTCTCTCTCCCCCACCCCCTGCCCCCAGGACCACTGATAGCCTTATGGGTATTCTGTTGTATGTGATGGGTTATTTTTCTCTTGCTGCTTTCAAACTTATCTCTTTGTCTTTGACTTTTTTTTTTTTTTAAGATTTTATTGGGGAATTGGGGGAGGGAACAGCATTAGAGAATTGGGGAAGGGGAACAGACAAGTTGCTGTCCTTTTGTTCTTCAGTATAGTTATGGAGTACATCACTTCACTGGCCTATGTTGGTATTGTGACCATTACCACAGATTGGTCACCGGCCCTTGGACGGCGGCTCATGGCTGCTCACTATGGCTGCCAACCGCTCATGTTGGCTGCCAGCCACTCATGGTAGCTTACGGCAGCCCACTGCAGGCACCCTGCAGCCTACCACCATCGCCAGCAACTCATGGCAGCCCAGCTCCAGGTGGAGCTGTTGTTCACCATCTTAGCTGTAGAGGCTGCAGTGTCACTGGCCCTAATGTGGGCCAAACCGGCAGCTCTGCTGCTCAGAGCTCACGCTCCCAAGCCAACTCTTAACCAATGAGCCACTCGGTAGGCCCTGTCTTTGACTTCTAACATTTTTATTATAATGTGCCTCATTGTAATTCTTTGGATGGATCTTGTTTGGGGTCCTTTGAACTTTCTGTTACTGAATGTCCATATCTCTCCCAAGATTTGGGAAGTTTTCAGCTACCATTTCTTTAAATAAGCTTTCTGTCTTTTTCTTCTCTTCTTTTTCTTCTGGGACTCCCATGATGTTCATTTGATTGATGGTATCCTATAATTCGTGCAGGCTTTCTTCACTATTTTTTATTCTTTTTTCTTTTTGTTCCTTTAATTTTCTAATTTTTTTTTTTTTTTTAGAGGGCAGTGTCACTGGCCCTCATATGTGGGTTCTGAACCGGGGCCGCTGGCATCCCAAGCCACCTCTTAACCACTGCGCCACTCAGCCGGCCCTAATTTTCTAATTTCTAATGATCTCTCTTCAAGTTCACTAGTTCTTTCTCCTGCATCTTAATTTTATAAATGAGCAAGCTAACACCCAGTATCTCCTCATAAGATAGGCAGCTTTTCATGTAAGTGTGAGGGATCACAAGTCACCACCAGGTTTTCAGTTCATTTTGGCCCCAAGGAAAGTTGGAAGATCTTGGTATGAATAGTCAAGGCGAAGGATGTTTTGTAACTTTGGTGTGAGGGAATGGAAATTTGGTGTGACAGAGAATAAAGCAGATAAGAATAAGTGCCACTTTGGACTGGTTTCCCTTACATAGCTGACTGGCCCAGAGCTATCTTTCATCTGAGGGACAGTTTAGATAATTGGGGGGAAACATTTTAGATTAGTTTTGCTCACGGCTTTATATTCAAGTGGTTCTCTTCTTTCCTTGGTGCACTTTTCTTAGGCATGTCTCTCCTTCTCTCTTCTTTCCATTAGAACACTAAGATCTAGAGGACTGATATTAAAAGGAGGACCTGGAGCAGTGGTGATAAATGGGTTTCCACTTACTATCGTTCTAGTTGTTTTTTGTAGTTACTTAGAGAGCTGTTTTGATAAGAACCCTTAAGATTTATCCAGGCTCAGCAAGAAAAAAAACAAGTAATATAATTAATTAGCATTATATTCTGACATGGCCACTGTTTTAGGTAGATTCCACAGAAACAGTCTCTGAGACTCAAAGCATTACTTGCAGGAAGTTTATTAAGGAGTTTACTCAAGAACAACACTCGTAAGGAAATTAGAGAAGCAATATGAGACATTACAGTTGCAATAAAGGCCTTAGCAGTTTCATGGGGAGTCTCTAGAGCTGGGTCTCACCCAATGAGACAAAGTGCCAGGCCTTAGCACTAATCTCATTCCCCCATCCTCCCCAATATTGATCCTGAAGAGTTATAACCTTGGGCAAGGTAGCTCACCTTGGCCAAAGTCATTCTCAGAGAAGATGCAACTATGAGCCATTAGTGGCCAAAACTGGTGGCTGCTGAGAGAATGCATGCATGAGTCTTGAAAAGGGAGATCTGGGTAGCATACCACAGTATCTTCTATAGCTACTGAAGTGGAAGTGGCCATGCATGTGAGAGATATTTGTCATTCTGGCCTAAGGAAGAGGACCAAAGAAATTCTCTGCTGTTTACAGTGTGAACCTTAGGCCAGAGGAGCAAGATCTGACCATGCAATAACCAAAGGCCAGTCTAGCTCACTAGGGGACAACATTGAGGCTCCGAATCCAAAGGTTGCTGTAGTCATAGGTGTTCTTGCACCTGGTCTTGTCTGTGGTATGTATCCCTCCCTTGGGAAACTCAGGTGGGATGACAGCTGCTTTGTTAGCAACTAGAGAGGATTTAGGAATTCAGGCCTTGAATTCTGGTCATCTTTCTGGATGACACTGGAGACACGACTAATATCAATTTCATTCCAGCTCATCATAACTAATGATATGGTTCTCCTTTGCTTACTCCACCCTGCCTTTCCTCAATGTTTCCTTCGCTGGATGTGTCCATGTTACAGGATATCAGGGCTTTATCTGGGCTTTCACCAGAGTCTACGTTGACTGCAGAAGTCCAGAAGCTAGTGTAAGTCTGAGCCTTGGAGAGGGGATCATTTGAAACCTAGGAATTTTCTATAATTCTATTTATTCCCACCACACCCCTTAATTCATGTCTTCTTGCAAACTTTTTTTTTTTTTAAGATTTTATTGGGGAATTGGGTGAGGGGAACAGCATTGGGGAACAGGGGAAGGGTAACAGACAAGTTGCTGTCCTTTGGTTCTTCAGTCTAGTTGTGGAAGACATTGCTTCACTACCCCATGTTGGTATCATCATTGCGCTCTTCTTGAGTGAGGCAGATAGATCGCCAGCCTCTGGATTGCTGCTCACAGCGGCTCTTGGCAGCTCACACCAGCTGCCAGCTGCTCACACTGGCTGCCATCCACTCACTGTAGCCCATGGCAGCCTACTGCAGCAGGGGTTGCAGCTATGCATCCCGGGGACTCGCAGCAACCCAGCTCCAGGTGGAGCTGTTGTTCACCATCTTAGCTGTAGAGGGCAGTGCTACTTGCCCTCATATGTGGGATCCGAACCGGGGCTGCTGGCATCCCAAGCCAGCTCTTAACCAACGCACCACTCGGCCGGCCCTCTCCCAAACTTTTAACTATAAAAATCCTAGGTATAGCTTGTCTGTGGGACCAGAGTTAGAATCACAATGTTCTACAAAGTCACACAGCACTTGTTTTCTACCCAGGTGAAGTCGTATTGCGTTACTGCTAAAATTTCAACGTTGTGCAATCTAAATAATAATAAACACACTAGCGGTCTTCCATGTATACTTCTTTGATTAAGTTTAAGTTATTTTCTCCTTAATTGAAAAAGAATCATAGATCTAACTATGAAGGTTAATTAATACTCTAAAGCTTCCAGGAGAAACCACAGAAAAATATTTTCATGACTTTTGAATAGGCAAAGATGTCTTCGATAAGACCCAAAAAGTATAGAAGACAAAATTGAAAATTAGACTTCATCAAAATTAAAAGCCTCTGCCCATCAAAAGATATCATTGAGAATGTAAAAATATGTAGACTTGGAGAAAATATTTGTAATACATGTATTTGACAAAAGACTTATATACACCCTACACACCAATAATGGAAAGACAATTCCATTAAAAAAGAGAAACAGACTTGAACTGGCACTTCACAAAAGAAGATAACTGACAGTCTATACACCGTATGAAAAGGCTTTCACAATAAATCAGGGAAATTAAAGTTAAAATCATAATGGAATACCACTACAGACCTGAATGAATGAGTAAAATTAGAAAGACTGACAACAACATGTGACGGCAAAACAAGGATGTGGGGTAGCTGGGAATCTCATACAATCTGGGGTGAAGACGAAATGGTGCAATACCACAGAAGGCTGTTCAGCAGTTTCTAACAAAGTTAAACATATACCTGCCTTCCAGCTCAGCAATTCCACTTTTGAGTATATATTTATAAATGTGTGTATGTGTGCACTTAAAAATTTGTATGTGGATGTTGATAGCACTTATTTTTGACAACTCCAAAATGGAAATAACCAAAATGTACCTCAGTAGGAACATAACTAAACAAAGTTCAGTTGTAGATGTTAATACAATGGAATACCACTCAGAAGTTAAAAAGAACAAAACCTGATACATACAGTGTCAGGTGGGTTGTAGACTTGTTGGGGTTATCACTTTGTGAGGGGTGTAAATATCTAATCGTTATGTTGTTTTGTACACCTGAAACTAATAAAAATAATAACAAAATAAAATAATAAAATTTCAATAAATTTAACTTTTATGTATGTATAAATTTTAAAGATTTTTATTGGTGAATAGGGGAAGGGGAACAGACAAGTTGCTGTCCTTTTGTTCTTCAGTCTAGTTGTGGAGGACGTTGCTTCACTGGCCCATGTTGGTATTATCATTGTGCTCTTCCCAAGTGAGGCAGTAGGTTGCCAGCCATTGGATGGCCGCTCACCATGGCTCACGGCACCTCACACCAGCTGCTGGCAGCTCACGCTGGCTCTCAGCCACTCAAGGTAGCTCATGGCAGCCCACTGCACCAGGGACTGCAGCCTAGGCCATCAGCGGCAACTCATGGCAGCCCAGCTCCAGGTCGAGCTGTTGTTCACCATCTTAGTTGTAGAGGCTGCAGCATCACTGGCCGTCATGGCAGCTCATGAAAGCTCATGCCAGCTGTCGGCCAGCCCCACTGCAGCCTAAGCCATTGCCAGTGACTCATGGCAGCCCAGCTCCAGGTTAAGCTGTTGTTCACCATCTTAGCTGTAGAGGGCGCAGCCTCACTGGCCCTATGTGGGAATCCAAACCAGGGCCCTGCTGCTCAGAGCTGGCATCCCAAGCCAAGTGTTAACTAATGCGCTACTCGGCCGGCCCTTAACTTTTATATTTAATGATAATTTGTTAATATTTGTTATATACTTGTGGTTTTGATCAATCTATACTAACAGTAATAGAAATAAAAATAAATCCAGATGTAATTTGGGGACTTAGAGTGGAAGAAAGCTCATATAGGCAACAAAATGGATGACTTTCAAAACCATTAGGTTGAGTGAAAGATACCACTAAAGACTATATGAATATACTGTATGATTCCATTTATATAAAGTTCAAGAAGAGAAAAAAACAATCTATGGTGATAAAAGTAAAAAAGCAGGTGAATGAGTATTCATTGAAGACAAGAGGAAGGTTTCTGGGATGATGGAAATCTGCTATATCTTGATCTGGGAGGTGGTCACACAGGAGTGTATATGTACAGATATTTATTAATTTTCTTCATTGAAAATTTCGCCTTAAAACTTATGCATTTTACTGTAAATTATACCTCAAGGCCTAGTAAAAGAATACATGATCTTAACATACAAATTGAAAGTGTAAAAAAAGCAGGAAACAATTGCCTATGATCCAATCACCCAGACACAATCTCTGCTAACACTTCTCTCCAGTCTAGTTTCAATACATGTTTTACGTGGTTGAAATACTATTGCAAACATATTCTATTTTGCTTTCTCCCCTTATCATCATATCATAAGCACTTTCTCATAACATAAAAAACTTCTCATGAACATGATTTTAAGTGCCTATATCATACATCATCATATACAGTAAATTATTTAACCATAAAAACACACAAAATCCCTGGTTAAATCTTGTGTGTTTTTATTTTTCATTAGTATAAAGAATGCTTATATAAAAAGCTATGTATCTAAAGTTTTATTTCCTTAAATTTAGAACATATATTTAAGTAATATTCCCAGATGTGTATCAGTTGTGATTTTTTTAAAAAAGAATTAAGAGGTAGCAGCAAAAACTTACATCCGGAATTTCTACTCAGTGGAGTAGTAACCTGACATCCTGCCACAGAGGTGAATGTAGCTCCAAGCTGATTTATCAATCATCAATAGATATTACCGATATACAGGAGAGATCTTCCTCTGTGCCCAACCCAGGGGGAGATGTAAGCCAGACTGAGATGAGGATGCACAGGCCCTGCTCTTTATGGACTAATCATTCAGAGAATAAGGAAGAATGCAGGAAAACTTCACAGAGGTGACATTTTAACTGGTTTGAAGGATGAACAGGGTTTTACCAGACAGGAAGTGAGCTACAGGAAATGAGCAAAGGCATGGAAGTACAATATCAGTACTGGATCCTGAAAGTGTTTAAACGTTAAAGTGACACCATCACATTTCTGTTTTAGAATTCTCTGGCAATGTTCTAGATCTAGGAGAACGGATTGGAAGTGGAAATAGAGATAGATATTAAAGGTGGTAGACAAATTAGGAGACTCTCAAGAAACAGGCAGGATTAGTGGGATTAGGATGGAGGGAATTTTTTGAGAGGTATTTGGGACAAGTCTTTAGGCTTTAGAAAAACTTAGTGCAAGGGGTGAAGGAGAGAAATTTTATTCAAAAGCAGCTTCCTGCTGAATTTCTAATCCTAGCTATGCACTGACTAATTGTATGATTTTCGGGAAATCTCAGTCTGTCAGAGCCTCAGTTTCTAACCCATAAAATAAAGAGATTGGACTGGATCAGGACTAGATTGGTCTCATGATGTCACCTTCCCCTCTTATATCAAGGGCAGATAGATGTCACTAACTGAACAGAGTCTTTTTCCCTGTGGCGCCAGGACAGGATTCCAGGCAGGCACCACCAGTGAGGAAATGTTAGCATTCAGGTGAGAAAAGAAAACAAATGAATTACTATTTGTTGATTTATGACATTTCCAATCACTGAATATTAGAATTTAGAGAACAATTCCACAGTTCAGTGGGTTACATATACAATTTTGGGTTATTTGACAGCTAAAAGTATTTGTTCTCTCTAAATGCTATTTTTTTAGTGCTTCCCTTGGCTTGGCACAACTAGCTTCTGTTATTAACTTTCACATGCAATTTTGGACAAATATTTCATTCTTAGGCTAACCAATGTCATTAAAATAGAAGAAAGAGACCCCACAGAGGCCCTCACTTTGGCTAATATCATCATCTTTATCCTCGCCTCACCTTTGCACTGCCACCCACCTCCACCTAAGGCGATTCACATTTTTCCAACCATAGGATAGAGAGAACAAGGGCAAAGAAAGAGTTCCAAACATGGCTTTTGTTCCTCCCATCAAAAGGCCCTCTTCCAAATACATGCACCCATCGTGGCCCATTTCATCCTCCCTGTGCTGTGAATGTGTCCTGGGCCCATAGTAAAAGGTTTTCTGGCTCAGTCCATTCAGGCTGTTATAACAAAATATCACAGGCTGAATAGCTTACAAACAACTTGGCTGGGAAGTCCAAGATCAAGGTGCAGCATAGTCCTCTTTAATGAGGGCCCTCTTCCTGGTCCATGACCAGCACCTTCTTGCTGTGTCCTCATGTGGTAGAAGGGGTAGGGATCTCTCTAGAGCCTCTTTTTAAAGACCCTAATTCCATTCATGAGAGCTCCCCTTACATGACTTAAGTACCTTCCAAAGGAACCACCTACTAATACCATCACCTTTGGGGGTTTAGATTTCAACATATAAATTTTGGGGGGACATAATCATTTAGAACATAGCATGGTTTTCCTTTCTGTAGGTGGATTAAGGAAGTGTGTCCCAACTCCCTCTTGACTTTAGCAGCTGGAAGGGTTCTCTTCCCAGAGGTGATGAAAACACTAAAAAGCAGAGGACAATGTGTAGAAGACAAATGTGGCCTGTTTCCTAATTTTACCCCTGCCAGCCTTGGTGTAGGACCATTCACATTACCATTTGCACAAGGACAAACAGCCTGAATCAGTGTGGCCCAGGACAGAAACAGCCTGATCTGGGGGCTCAAATGATATTTGACAGACGCCCACGTGGCTCTCTGATCCCTTCTCTCCAGCAGTTTCTGTCACCGCTTTTCAGAATAGCAAAATGTTGCAATGGTTGGAGGGATTGCCATTGAAAGTGCAGTTAGGTAAGGCTGGAAAGGAGGTCTGTACTTCATTTACACCATTTTACATATAGTATCTGTATTTATTTGGTTCAAAAGGAGAAAGGGAATCATTTCTTACTGGTGTTTCTTATCAGTTCATAGTTCTCTGTTCCTTGAACACACTCCATACTTTCTGCCTCAGACTTTGAAGTTCTCTGCTTTGCATTCTGCCATGTTCAAAGCTTAGCAAATGTAATTCTCCTTAGCCAAAATGTTTTAAAATATTTTTACTGTGAAAAAATTTTTAAAGACAAAAATAGAAAAAAATAGTATAATATGCCCAATAGTGGGTTGAATAGTGACTCCTCAAAAAGGTATGTCTGTGTTCTAACCTTGGGAATCTATGAATGTAATCTTATTTGGGAAAAGGGTCTTTGCAGATGTACTTAAGTTAGGGATCTTGAGATGAGATTGTCATGGATTATTATCAGTGGGCCCTAAATCAAATGACAAGTGTTCATATAAGAGACAGAAGAGGAGCCACAGACACAGGGAAGAAAGAAGACCATGTGACCACACAGGCAGAGACTGTAGTGATGCAGCTACTAACCTGGGGCCACCAGAAGCTGGAAGAGGCAGGAAGGATTACCCCTGGAGCCTCCACAGGGGGCTCTGCTGACACCTTGATTTCAGACTTCCCGTTTCCAGAACTGAAAGAGACTGTGTTTCTGTTGTTTTAAGCCCCCAAGATTGGAGTAATGTGTATGGCAGCCAAGAAAACTAATATACCCCATGTATCCACCAGGCAGATTCAAAATCACAATTTTGTCACATTTGTTTCACTTATTCTTTCTTTCTTTTTTCCTTTCCTTTCCTTTCCTTTCCTTTCCTTTCCTTTCCTTTCCTTTCCTTTCCTTTCCTTTTCTCCATCTTCCCTCCCCCTTCTCCTCCTCCTCTTTCTCTCTCTCTCCCCTCTTTCTCTTTAGTCTGAAGTGTTTTAAAGTATATTCCAAATATTATATCATTTCATCCCAATATACTTCAGTATCCATTTTAGAATTTATGGATGTTTTAAATTTTAACCACAGTGCCACTATAACAACTAAATAAATAAACAACAACTAAATAACTAAAAATAAGTACTTGGTATCCAAAATGTTTTTTAATATTTTCCTTTAATTCTATCTCTGAAATCTTGTTAGATGTCTCACTCCTCTTTGAATTACCCTTTGTTTTCTAGCTATCTTTCTAGAAAAGAAATGCCTGAGATTAAACACACTGTTACAGCTTCTGGCTCTTAGGTGCATGGGTAGCAAGTATCTCAATGTCCTTCCCCATTCAGTGATGAAAAAATTCTTGGAATTCTTTCTCTGGTTAAAAATAAAGATTTTTTTTTTTTTTTTTATAGAATATGAGCTTTTGTCTAGGATTGACATTCAGAACTTCAAAGTCATGTTGGAGGTGGATGAGAATAAAGTCATGACAGAGAAAAATAAGTTAGATTTTAATTTTTTTTTTCCAAATGTAGAAGAGTTTTGCTTTAAAAAATGAAATAGAATTTTTTAAAGGTAAAACCAGGAAGTTACTCTACATAGGCTTTTAAATGATTTTCTCCCACAAGTTTCCTTTTTCTCTGAGAAAGTTATTCACCAGTTTAAAGATAAAACAAATTTATGCTCTGAATAATTGCATTTGGCAATCCTTTCAAAGAGAAGTATAGTACCTGTGGATTATACTTCAGTGTTTGCTCATATAGAGGCATATCTTTTTGGCACTTTACCTGTGTTCCTAAAATTACTTTTCTTTTCTAAGGAGATTAATATTGATCATTTCCATTGCCCCCTAATAAAAGGGGTTAAAGGTAAATCATTCTTATGAAAAGAGAAGATTGGCAACTTTCTAAGAGATGTGGTATGAGGGGTACAAGTAGGATCCTTTGCCTGAAAAATATACTCTTCTCATCCTAGGTTACTATCTTAGAAGCATCTTCATTTTAAGGTTCCCCTTGACAAATTTTAAATGCTCCTTTGCAAGTTTGTACCTTTCATGTTCTGAGATATGTTGGTGATAAGAGCAAGAAAGTCAAGATTACCGTGACTGACTGTAGCTGAGAGCTAGACTTGCAAAAATTGGGCACTTCATATTTTGGGGAGACAGAAGAGAGGGTACTGTCATTAGGAGGAGAGAAAGGCAGCCTGAATAACAGAAAATTGTGAGGGTACCCAAGATAAAACCCTCCAGCTTCCTCTCACATTGTTCCTCTTTCAGACCTGGTTTTCCTGGGTTTAAGGCCACCAGGACAATTGCTTAGTGGCCTTGGCCACCAGGACAATTGCTTAGTGGCAACTACTTCTGTGGAACCTCATCATCTAAGTAGGTTTAGTCAGATCTTGAGATCTAGCCAAATGACTCCTCCTCCCTAGTATCCACACATATATGTTCCGTGAATGGCTCTCTTTCAACAAGGCAACAGCACCTCCCTCCTGCAGAATTTGAAGTTCTTGATTTATGCAACTTGTTTGTACTTAAATGAAACCTTTGGCAGAATAGAGAAGCTTGTTGAAATCTCTCTTCCAGATAATATTTTCTTTTATCATAACCTAGTCAAGGAGAAAGAGGAATGTACCTGTTATGCACACAGTTTATAGCATAAAGAGCTGGGAACTAAGAACGATGCAGCTTGAGTTCCAACACTTGTCTACCTTTCTTGGTAACTTATTGTCTTATTGTTCTCAGCACTCTACCAGAAGAAAGTGAGAAGAGATCAGTAGAGGTCTTAAAAATATAAGCGAGGCCTAGTTTTAGCTCCAACATTTAAAATTCTTAGAAGTCACCACTGCTGTCCTTACAAACAAGAAAAAGCTGAATAAAATGAAAATAAATGTCTTTTCTTAAACCTGTCAGAGAAATGAGGTCCCAGGGCAAACTACCATTCGAAAATCTGGAGAGACAGGTGAATACAGAGAATAACTGAGATCAGCTTACCTGGAGCAGCAGCTATTAGAACTATAAACTGGTGGAAATATTCAAATGGTAATTTTGATGAGTTGCTAGAGGTTAAGTGTGGTTTAGTTTGAGAGCGAGAAATTCAAGCAAGGGGGTCCAGTCTAGGGCCACCACACACTTTCATGGATTTTTGCCTCCAGGAATCCTACCAAGTTCTTAAGATGAAGATCTGAGAAATGTCCCCTCATATTTCTGGCAGTGGGAGGGGAAAAGTATTCATTTAAAAATTCATCTAGATTCTTCTCCATAACAAAGTCCTGCTCTCTAAGGGTAACAACATTACCAGAGCCTTATCTATTTGCGGGAAGGGCAATTACCTTACTACAGCCCCCTTTAGCCTTCTGTTTCCCCTAAGGGGAAGAAAAAAAGAATACAAACATTTCTGAAGGTCACAGCTCAGGGACCCACTAAAAGACTGAGATTTAATTATAAGATTACAAAACACACCCCCTACACACACACACACACACACACACACACACACACACACACACACACATTACATTGTTAAAACAACAGGACACCAGCATAGTAACAGTAGGTTACAACTAAAGGAAATGTAAGGTACAGACTCTCCTTAAATTCTGAGGGAAACCCAACCCAAAGAAAATAGGACACAAAAAAACCCCACAAGAGCACCAGAGGAAACTAAAGCTCTGGCAAAAAATCTACAGAAAACATGAAACATAACCAAGGTCCTAGTTAGATTAACATAAAAATCTTACAGTAAGTCTTGTTTACTTTACAATATAGTTATTATTATCTAAAACATCATGTCTCACATTCAGCAAAAAATGACAAGCCATGCTAAAAGGCAAAGAAAAACATAGTCTGAAGAAACAAACTAAGAATCAGAATCAGACTCAGATATGATATAGATTTTGGAATTATCAGATAAGAAATTTGAAACAACTAGGATTATTATGTTAATAGATTTAATGAAAAAAGCAGACAACATGGAAGAATAGATGGGTAATGGAAGCAGACAAATGCAAACCCTATGAAATAATCAAAAATAAATGCTATAGCTGCAGCTCCTGCTGCAGTGGGCTGCCATAGGCTACAGTGAGTGGCCAGCAGCCAGCGTGAGTGGCTGGCAGCCGGTGTGAGCTGCCAAGAGCCGCTGTGAGCTGCCATCTAGAGGCGGGCAACCGATGTGCCTCACCCAAGAAGAGCACAATGATGATACCAACATGGGCCAGTGAAACAACGTCCTCCACAACTGGATTGAAGAACAAAAGGACAGCAACTTGTCTGTTCCCCTTCCCCAGTTCCCCAATGCTGTTCCCCTCCCCCAATTCTCCAATAAAATCTTTAAAAATAAATAAATGCTAGAAATCAAGTTTGGATAGAACAAAGAAAGCTTTTAATGGGTGCATCCATAGACTGTAGACAGCTGAGAAAAGAATCAGTGAACTTAAGATATGTCAATAACAGTTTCCCAAACTAATATGTAAAGAGAAAAAAGAAAAAAAGAACAGAATATGTAGGAACTGTGGGAAAATTACAAAAAGTGTAACATACACGTATGTATGTTGGACAAACAGAAGGAGAAGAAAAAGAGGAAAGGGCAGAAGAAATATTTAAAATAACAGTGACTGAGAATTTCGCAAAGTTAATGACAGCCATGAAATCCCAAAATTAATGACAGCCATGAAATCCCAAAATTAATGACAGCCATGAAACTACAGATCCAGGAACCTCAGAGAACACCAAGCATGATAAATACCAAAAATCTATACCTAAGAATATCATATTCAAATTGCAAAAAAACAAAGACAAAGAGAAAATCTTGAAAGAAGCTGGGGTGGAGGGGAACCTTACTTAATTAGAAACCATACAAGCAAGAAGAGAATGGAATGAAATATTTAAATTGTTTAAAGAAAACTCCACCAACATATAATTTCATATCCAGTGAAATTATCCTTCAAAAGTAAAGGAGAGGGCCGGCCGAGTGGCGTGGTGGTTAAGCGCTTGCTTGGGAAGCCAGCGGCCTGGTTCGGTCCCACATATGAGGGCCAGTGACACTGCCCTCAAAAAAAAAAAAACAAAAAAAAAAAAACAGTACAGGAGAAAAAAAATGACTTAGACAAACAAAAAACGAGGGAATTCATCACCAGTAGACCTACCTGTAAGAGATGTTAAAAGTTGTTCTTCAGAGAGAAGGAAAATTATATAGGTTAGAAACTCAGGTCTACATGAAAAAAGGAAGAATGTTGGAAAGGAATAAATGTAGGTAAAACAATATCTTTTTTTTTATTCTTAATTTATCTAATAGATAACTGTTTGCTCAAAGTAATAATAGAAACAATGTATTGGGTGATTATAGCATATAGATAAGTGAAATCAATGACAGAAATGTTATAAAGGATTAGAGCAAGGAATCAGAAATATTCTATGAAAAACTACCTGTACTATCCATGAAGCTGTACAGCATTATTTGAAAGTACACTTAAGCTAGTTGCAAATATGTATTGCAAACTCTAGGTTATCCACTAAAAATTCTTTTTGAAAAGGAAGTATAATTGATATGCTAAGACAGGAGAGAAAATGGAATCATATAAAATGCTCATTTAAAACCACAGAAGGCAGGGCGGGCTAAGTGGCTCAGTTGGTTGGGAACGTGAACTCTGAGCAACAAGGCCGCTGGTTGGATTCCCACATGGGCCAGTGAGCTGCGCCCGGGCTGAGCTGCCAACAGGTGGCAGGATGGCTCAGCTGGTGATAGCATGTGCTCCTAATAACAAGGTTTTCGGTTTGACTCCCACATGGGATGGTGGGCTACACGCACCTGCAACTAAGATTGAACATGGCACCTTGATTTCGGAGACCGATGGAGACTGGACTTGGAGCTGAGCTAGCCATGCCTTCCACAACTAAGGTTGAAGGACAACAACTTGGCTGTTCCCCTTCCCCAATTCCCCAACACGGTTCCCCTTCCCCAATTCCCCAATAAAAACTTTAAAAAGAAGAAAAAAAACCCACAGAAAGCAGAAAAAGAGGATAAGATTTAAAAAAACAAAACCAAGAACAAGTGCAACAAACAAAATAGTTACAAACATGGTAGATATTAATCCATCACTTTATATGTAAATGGTCTAAGTAACACCAATTAAAAAACAGAGACTGTCAGAGTGAATTAAAAAATAAGACCCAACTATATGTTGTCTATAAGAAACCCACTTTAAATACAAAGACAGAGATAGGTGAAAAGTAAAGAGGTGGAGAAACCTATACCATGCCAACACTCACTAGTAGAAAGCTGGAATAACATATTAATTTCAGACTTTAGAATAAGGAAAATTATCGTGGACAAAAAGAGGCATTACATAATGATAGGGGCCACTTCTTTAAGAAGACATGATGATTCTTATTGTGTATGTGCCTGACAAGAGTCAAAGTGCATGAGGCAACAACTTATAGAACTGCAAGGGAAATAGATGAATCCACTATGATAGTTGGGAGGTTTCAACACCTCTCCATCAGTAATGAATAGACCCAGCAGGCAAAAATCAGTGAGGATATAGTTGAATTGAACATCACCATTAATCAACTGGACCTAAGTGACATTTGCAAAATATAGGTTAGTGTTACTTTAAACATAATTAGAAATATAAAAATACATACTTAATTAGGAAACCAGTAAGTTTATCTGTCCTACTTAATTCAATATAGAAAAGAATTCTTTAGCTTACTGAAGTATATCTATTTTTATTCTATCTGATAATTTTTACAGATTTCCTTTAAACATTTATGTAATGAATCCATTTAAAAGTTTCCAGTTTACCTATCAGAAACAGAATTGTGAAATACATCATAATAAACCCCTATAAATATTTGGAAAAGTGAACTCCAGAAGCACCAATGGATGTCATACAACACCCTAAGGAGCTCTTGCCAAGAGACTTATCTTATAATTTGTGGGGGTTTTCCTTTCTAACTCTGAAGGAGAGAGTGACAGAAAAGTGCTGCTTCTCCAAACCAAATGGGGACCTTTTTAGTGGCAGTTAGGAAGATAGTGTGTATGTAGGACTGCTTTTTCTCCAGGGCCTCTCTGTTTGTCAGTCTGCTCTTTTCTGCTCTTAGTTAACCCCTGACAGTCATTCATTCTTTTAATAACTTTTAGTGAGCACCTGCTGTGGGCCAGGCACTGCCCCTTAACCACAGACATTCAGATCAATCGGTTAATGTATCATTAACATCACTCTGTACATCAAAACAATGATGACAGGTTACAAAAAGTGGCAATTCTCAACAAAAGTAGTTTGCCCAGTTTTGCATCTATTATCTGCCATATAACTCTCAGGTGGATGGAATGAGAGTCATAGCAAACCAAGGTCAGTCCTTTATCTCTTTCCTTCTCTCTTCCTATTCTCTGGCTGCACAGAAACAGAAGGACCAGTTAGCTAGTTGGGGCTTTTGTTTTTCTTTTTTCTGGGAGAACTTCATGAAAGATTCATTGAACTTTGTATTAAACTCTTTTTTTCATTACACTTTCATTAAGTTCTCCCATAGAACCCTTGGTGAGCTTTCTCTAGGACTCCAGGTAATTGTATTCATTCGTTCAGTGCTCACTAAGCACAAAATGATGCGCTGAGGATTCGCTGAAATGTGAAAATAAAAAAACCCTCCGTCATTGCCCTCCAGAGTTTGCAATCTATAATATTCTTTCCAAACAGTTCCTGTAAGGTTCTTACCTGTGTCCTGCGTTTCACAAATTTGGTTACTTTCACTTAATTCTGTTTCCTTCCTCACTTTTATATCTTTTGGAAGCACCGAACATGGTACAGGAATAATATAATAATCTATCTTTGTATGTGTATTTATAATTCCATAATCATCAAAACAAAGCCCTCCTCAGTACAGATCTAAAAATTGGAAAATCTGTGTTTGAGTCCCATTCCTGCCTGTGTAGCCTCAGACCAGCCACTTAACCTACGCTGCCTATAGCATAGGACTAAGTATTTCTGCCTTATCTACTGCACAGTGTGTGTGTGTCTGTGTGTGTACCAAATAATCAAATGCACATGCAATCATTTTCTACAACATAAAATGATATACAGATGAAGGTTGTTACTATTGAAAGTTTGTAACGGAATCAACCTCAGGGTTTGCTTATGTGTACAATACAAATGCCATAGAAATAGTAACTAAGGGCAGAACTTGGCCCAGGGCAGTTAACTACAGCAATTTTTTTAAGGGTAGAAGGGGAAAAAAAAAAATCAAAGACTTTTTATTCAAAGCAGAAAACTTTCAAACAAGAGTCAACACTTGGCAAGGACATGGGTACTAAGTGGATCCCCTTGAGGGAAAATTCAGAGGATGAAGGCAAGCTTCAGAGAGCAGGAACTGAAAAAGTGTTTAATGTTATCATCTTCCTCCTCCACCCCTGCTTAGAATTCCTTATCTAATCAACTGGACACACACATCTTAACAGTTAAACAATAAAAATGGGATGGAATTTAAGTATGGATCATTACAGAGCCCAAAAAACATTCTGGTCAGGCTGCTATCATAGCGCTTAGAGGAGGCACCAGACTCCACTTTCACTTATAGGGGAACTACAAACAAAATGCCTTCCTCTCCTGAATTTCTGAGGTTTTTCTGTGGTTAAAGCTGGTTAACATATAGTGCTAAAAATTACATTATGTTCACAGAACCTAGTAAAGAAGCAAAGGCTACGTTCAGTTCCCCTGAGATGAATCGGTAAGTAAAGAGAACGCTATGAAGTGGTGGGGGGAAGGAAGCATGAAGTGTGGGGGAAGGAAGGACTTCAGCCACTCCCAGTTTTTCCAGCTTGGTCTCCTGCGTGTTACGGCAACTTCTAGAAAAGTAGAAATAAGGGAAATTATCAGAAGTGTGCTTGGTGTAAGATATTGTGATGGTTAAAATGAGAAAGGGTACAGGGAATTGGAGAGTATTAACAACTTCAATTAAAAACAAAGAATAAAATCTCACACCCATTAGGAATGACCACTATCAAACAACAACAACAACAACAACAAACTAGAAAAGAACAAGTACTGGTAAGGATGTAGAGAAACTAGAATCCTTGTGCATTGTTGGTAAGATTGAGAATCGGTGCAGCTGCTATTGAAACAATATGGTGATTCCTTAAATAATTAAAAATAGAACTACCATATGATCCAGCAGGGCCATTTCTGGGCATATATCCAAAAGAACTGAAAACAGGATCTAAAAGAGATATTTACACATCCATGTTCATAGCAGTATTATTCACAAGAGCCAAGAGATGGAAGCAACATAAGTGTCCATCACTAGTTGAACAGATAAATAAAATGTGTGCTATAAACATACAATGGACTATTATTCAGCCTGAAAAAAGGAAATTCTGACACATGCTACAACATGGATAAATCTTGAGAACATTATGCTAAGTGAAATAAGCCAGTCACAGAAAGACAAATACTGTATACCACTTATATGAGGTACCTAGAGTAGTCAAGTTCTTAGAGACAGAAAGTAGAACAGCGGTTGATAGGGACTGGGGAGGGAGTAATGTGGAGTTGTTGCTTGGTGTGTATAGTTTTAGTTAAGCAAGATGAAAACCTTGTGAAGATTTGTTGCACAACAATGTGAATATACTTAACACTACTGAACTGTACACTTAAAAATGGTTAAAGTGGTAAATTTTATGTGTTCTTTTACAATTAAAATTTTAAAAAATATTTTAAAAGAAAAACCTAAATGAAACCTGACTGCCCAGATTAACTTTATACTCATGACCAACTTCTTTGCTTATAGATTCTGATGATTTCCTATGCCTATAAGGTCCAAGCCCCTTAGAACAGCATTCGGCCTTCCTGGAGGTGGCCCCTTGACCCATCCCCTCAATCTTTCCTCCTGCCACCTCTTACAAGCTCCACAGTCCTGCCCTGGTCTGCACTCCATCTCCACACACCTTCTCACTGGGTGTCCCTTCTATGTAGTGACTGACCTTCCTTCATTTTTGCCAGTCAAAGTCTCATCCACCCATTAGGTCCGTTCATATGTCCTGCTGAACTTTCCCCGATCACCTCAGAGACGGTAAGCTTCCCTTGGCTGGGTTTGTAGTTTGTCATCTGTCACATCCTGCCCTGTGTTCAGGTTTGTGAATCTTAGTAGCAATCAGCTCTGCACAGGCAGGGTTGGTACCTTAGTTATTTGGCATCTTCACAGCACCAGTAGCCAACAGATGTTTAATATAAGGCAGATCACATCACTTTTCTGCTCGGAATCTTCTGCTGGCCATAGTGACTTATACAAGGGCTTCAAAGGACTGAAGGAGTCTCCCTCAGCCTGCATCCCTACTTCCCTGCTCTCATTTCCTACAACTTTCCCCTCATTCACTCTGCTCCAGCCTCCTGGCCTCCTTGCTGTTCCATGGGCCTTTTGGGTGTGTTTTCAGTTTAGGGCTGATTTCTCTGCCTGGAATGTTCTTCCCTCAGATTCCTACCTGGATTCCTTCAGGCCTTTGCTCAAAAGTTACTTTCTTTAAATGTTCTTTCCTAACTGTCCTATCTGAATTACAACCCAGTCTTATCTCCACCCCAGCACTCCCCACCCCCTTTCACCTCCTTACTTTTCTCTGTCACACTTACCACCAAGTTTTATAGTATATATATATATATATATATATATATATATATATATATATAATTTATTTGTTTTTTTTGTAATCCCCATGAGGGCTGGTATTATTTTACTTTTTTATTCACTTCTGTTTTTTTAAACTTCAGCACCTTATACAGTGCCAACACACAGTAAACTTCCAATAAATGTTGTCCAATTAATTAAATGACTGAATGAAAGAAAGCATTGCAGACTAAAATTATTGCATACTTTCTAATTGTTTGTAATCCAAATATTTTTTTTCTGTGAGCACTCATCCTAAGATTGGGGGTGGGGGGGAATTGCAATACAAGACCTTCTTTGTCTTCACTGCACAGAATTTAACCTGCACTCAGTTGCAATTGATAGATGTTTTTCTGTTGGCACACTCTTTAATCATTTCCTGTCAGGAATTAAAGAAAAGGTCATGTTGGATAAGCACTCAATTAAGTCTTTAGATGACAGTGATGTGTAAACAGACTTATTAGTCCATATGTGTAATTAATTCTCACGTTACCTTGCTGGTTGCTTTAATAATGTAGTAACACGATTCCTGCTACCTTGTTACCGATATTCCATTATGAATCCCAATCTGTTAGTAAGCCCAGCTCCCAACATTTTATTGTGAAAATTTTCAAACACATAGGCAAATGGAAAGATTTTACAGTGAATCTCCATATACTTGTTCTTCAAGCATTTGGGACACACACACACACACACACACACACACACACACACACACAAACACACACAGGGTGCCCAAAAAAAGTATATAAGAAAGGAAAAAACTATACTAAAATTGTAATACTCAATATATACAGATAACAGAAGATGAATACAAGTCATGTGTATAAATTTTTTTTGGAATCCTGGTATATATGGTTTGCACATATTTCATATGTCTCTTATGCTCTTCTCTTTTTCATCCTTGTTTTTCCTTGTTCTACTTCAATTTGAATGTTTTATACTTGCCTGTCTTCTAGTTCATGATTGTTCTCTTTTGCTGTGCTTATTTGCTTAATTTCAATTTGTTTTTTTAGTTTCATAATTGCCATTTGCTTTTTCTATAGATTCCATTCTTTTGACTAAAATCTCCATCTTTTAATTAATTTCTTCAACATGTTAATCATACTTATTTTAAAGCCCTTCTCTGTTAATTCCAATATCTGGTCACATGTAGGTCTTTTTCTGTTGTCTGTTTTTTTTCTCTTGGTTTATGTAATTTGTCAGTGTCTCCTAGAATGATTGCTAAATATTGATTAAACTTCAGACACTGTGGGTGAAAAGTTATAGAGCATCTAGATGTCATTATCTTCCTTCAGAGAAGATTTAACTTTTTTCCTAGCATGCAGTTAGAGTAAGAGCCAAATACCTTTGTCTAATCAGAAACTAAGATGATTAAAAGGTGAAATTCAAGCTTTGAAAAGCCTGGTCTATTTCTACTTTTCCTTAACTCTAAGGCAGTAGTTGTCAATGGAAGATGATTTGGGGCCCCCAGGGGACATTTGGCAATATCTGGGGACATTATTGTCACAAGTTGGGGATGGGTGCTACTGACATTTAGTGGGTAAAGGCCAGCTATGCTGTCCACATTCTATAATGCATGAGACAGCCCCCCAACCCCAACACACACAAATTACCTAGCCCAACAAATCAATAGTGCCAAGGTTAAGAAACCCTGCCCTAGGCCATAGTCCTTTAAGATTCTCAACTGAAAAAAAAAAAAAAAGATTCTCAACTGAAACTGGAGTATTTACCAAGGCTCCTCCTCTTTGGTAGGCCTTGAACTCCAGCTTTTCTCTACCCAGCACTGTAAGACTGCCAACCCTTGTTTACCTTATAGCCTCTTAATAGCTGCTTTCTGCTTGGTGTTTCAGGCTCTTGTCCTGTTCATACACTGTTTAGGAATCAGCCAGTGCTTGAGGTGGAAAAAGCAGTGCTGATGTTGGTTTCACCTATCTGGGATCTTGGCCTCTCAGAACCTGTCTGCTTTGGTTGTTTTTTGATGTTTTAAAAAACCTGCTTGTTTGCTTGTTTTATTCATTTTTGTTGTTGCTGTTATCATTTTGCATTTTATCCAGTTTTTATACTTATTCTTGTTGGCACAGTGATTATGATCCAAGCTATGTTGTCATAGCCAGAAGTGTAAGTCTGCTAAGCTTACCTGTAATTTAGTCAGTTTAATTCCATTTTGGAAGTCTTTCAATTAATAAAAACTTCAATGATTGTTGTGATCACCAGTATTTAAATAAAAACATGTTTAGGTTTTATTTTCTGCCCAGATATATGATATGTGAAAACATTTATATGACAACATACCTTTCAAATATTTACACACTGTAGATAATTTAGAAAAATTAAAAGCACAATGAAGAAAATATGAAATAAAATTATTTTCCACCACTCAAAAACAGCCATTCACAAAGTTTGGTGTAGTTTCTTTCAGTGCTTCTTCTGCTCATTCCTAATAATGTTCTTTTTTTTTTCTTTTTTGGGGGGACTAACTCATAGGCCTTTATTAATATATTTTGCACTTTTGAACAATTTTTTCACAATTTTAATGAGCTATAATTTATATGCCATAATATTCACATGCTTTAAGAGTAATTTAATGATTGTTCATAAATTTAGAGTTATGAAACCATCCCCATAATCCAATTTTAGAACATTCCTTCTAGCCAAAAAGAAAGTCCATTTGCAGTAACTCCTTGTTCTCACCTCCAGTGCCAGGCAACCATTAATCTACTTTCTGTCTCTATGGATTTGCCTGTCCTGGACATTTCGTATAAATGGAATCAATTGTTGACTTTTTGTGTCTGTCTTTCACTTAGCATAATATTTTCAAGACTCATCCATGTTGCATATGTAAGTATTGCATTCCTTTTTATGGCTGAATAATATTCAATTATATGGATATTCCACATTTTGTTTCCATTCTACCTAGAAATATTTTTAATTAAAATAATTTAACTAATAAAATGGGAAGTATTATGATTTTAAAATATTCTCGCGCATCTATTAACCAAAGGTTATAATAAAGGATCAAACAGTATAACAAATACAAAACAAAAAAAAAGTTTAACAGAAGAGCTAAGCTACTTTTAATGATGCTCTGCCTGATATGGAATAACTTCTGTGCCCAGATATTTCTTTATGTGAACTGGAATGAGCAACATTCTCAAATACTGTTATAAAAACAGAAAAATAACTGCACAGAAATGCTTTTACAAAAATACTTTGAACAAAGAAACAGTGTATGATAAATGGGGAAGTGATAGGCCTATTGTTGATGATAGAAATCTCTAGAGCACAGTCTCTACAATGGCACTGTGAATGAGAAGAACACTATTTATTCCCTTAATTTCCTTGCTCTTTGAGAGAGTGTCTTTGCCTCTTATCTCAGCACTCCCTCAAAGAGCATACCAGGTAGTTCAACTGATTAGGGAAAAGGGGCTCACGAAGTCAATTAATTCTGTTCTTTTACAAAGTGAGAGACTATCTTAATTTGGACTGCTATCAGAAAATACCATAGGCTAGGTGACTTAAACAAAAAACATGTATTTCTCACAGCTCTGGAGGCTAGAGAGTCCAATATCAATTTGCAAGTAGATTTGGTGTCTGGTGAGAACCCTCTTTCTGTTCTTCAAACAGCTGCCTTCTTGCTATATTCTCACATGATATAGAGAGATAACTCTCATATCTCTTTCTTTTTTTTTTTATAAGGGCATTCATTCTATCATGAAGTCTCCACCTTCATGACCTAATATAACTTTAATTACATCCCAAAGGTCCCACTTCCAAATATCATCATGTTGGGGATTGAGGCTTCAACATATGAATTTAAAAGGTACACAAACATTCAGTCTGTAGCACAGACTATAATCCTGGGCACTAGTTTTGCAAATTTTGGGCATCGTGAGAAACCATCAGTAGTTTGATCCCCAAACTAGCTGTGCATTACACACACACACACACACACACACACACACACACACACACAAGTTTGTCAGCCGAATCCTCACGACAGGAAAGCCTATACTTTTGTTAGGTGACCCAAGTGATTGGTAGTCAATCCATTGATCAATTCCAAAACCACAGATTTAGGGGCTGAGTGGCGCATTGGTTAAGAGCTGGCCTCAGCTCTGAGCAGTAAGGCCCCGGTTTGGATCCCACATATGAGGGCCAGTGACACTGCTCTCTACAGCTAAGATGGTGAACAACAGCTCTACCTGGAGCTGGGCTGCCATGAGTCACCAGTGATGGCATAGGCTGCAGCCCCTGCTGCAGGGGCTGCCATAAGCTACCGTGAGCAGCCAGTAGCCGGCACGAGTTGCCAAGAGCCGCCGTGAGTGGCCATCCAGAGGCCAGCGACTGATCTGCCTCACCCAGGAAGAGTGCAATGACGATATCAACATGGGCCAGTGAAGCAACATCCTCCACAACTAGACTGAAGAACAAAAGGACAGCAACTTGTCTGTTCCCCTTCCCAGATTCCCCAATGTTGTTCCCTCCCCAATTCCCTAATAAAATCTTTTAAAAAACAAACAACCCCCACACACACATTTAGAACATGTCCTCTGCTGCAAAAGTAACTCAATATACATATTCTCTGAAAAGGGACAGTAGTTCCCCCCATTATCCAAGGTTTAACTTCCTGCAGTCTCACTTACCCATTGTCCATCATGGTCCAAAAATATTAAATGGAAACATCTAGAAATAAACAATTCATGAGCTTTAAATTGCTCACTGTTCTGAGTAGTGTCCTGAAATCTTATGAGGACCCATCTGGATGTGAATCATCCCTTGTCCAGTGTCTTCTTGCTATAGATGCTCCCTCCCCTAGTCACTTAGTAACACTTCAGTTATCAGATCTACTGTCATGGTATTGCAGTGCTTGTGTTCAAGTAACCCTTATTTTACTTAATAATGGCCCCAAAGTGCAAGAGTAGTGATTCTGGTAATTCATATATGCCAAACAGAATCGTGAAGTGCTTGTTATGTATAATCAGAGGGCAACAGTAGCCTAACACTATGTCACAACGCCTATATCATTCATCTCATCACATAGGCATTGTATCAACTCACATTATCACAAAAAGGGTGAATAAAGTGTAATAAGATATTTTCAGAGAGAGAGAGAGAGAGACCACATATACACAACTTTTATTAGAATATATATATGGTTCAGTGCTATCTGAGGGTTTAGGCATCTACTGGGGGTCTTGGAACATATCCCCATGGGTAAGGGAGGACTACTATATAAGGTCTAGCAGAATAGCAGTACATTATAACTGTTTATAGGGCAACCTCCATCTTGGAAATGTTTAGGCACTTTATAAATGTGGATCCCATGAAGCATTCATGAATCAAAAATTGAAGGCCTAGTGAGTGCCAAGCACACTGTTTCTGTGATAGTTGCTGGGGTCATAATTGTGGACCAGAAAAAACTCCTGCCCTCAGAAACACACAGAAACTATAACTGTGTAAACAAAAAATGACAATAAATGGAAGAAGTGCTCTGAGGCGGTCAGCTCAGGTATCTGTGAGTCCATGAAATCTGATAAGAGACACCTAACTGTATCACTAACTATAATTCTCCACAGGTGAATGCTAGGTCGCTACTATCCTAGAATGAATAGAAGGTAGCCAAGAAAATGAGACAGGGAAGGGCATTTCAGAAAGATGAAACATTATGTACAAAGATATCAATGATCATGGTGTGTTTGGAGAAAGAAGAATAAGATGTGTGTATGGAGGACTGGAACATGAAGCAAAGAGAGAAAAAAGGGCTTAGAACCTGAAGGGTGTTCATGCTAATTACATATTTAAGACTTTATCCAACAAGGAAGTGGTGTCCAGAGTGGAGCATGAAGTAAATGTTAGAAATTCTATTTATATTTATTTGTATCATCCTTTTTCATTTCTAATTTTATGTTTTACAATGTACATATATATTATTTGCATTGTAGAACATGTATATAAATATATATGTGGGTATATACATTTGGGGCATGCTCAACATTTTCTTTGGGGAGTTGGTGTCCACTGTTGTGGGCAGTGAGGAGTAGGAGAAGGATTTGGGGCAGAGGAATGACACAATCAGGTCAGCATTTTGGAAATATCCCTCAGTACTGGGACATCACTAGCCTAGGAAGGGGTTTCTCAAATTGTAGGTTTTATTCTTGAAACTAAGGCAAATTGAAATTTTCCCTTCCTCATTTTTCTAGTAGGTTGGCATTTTCCCCCTTGTTTAGCTTGTAACTTCCACTCATGAGCTTCTACAGAAGTACTAAGGGAGGTAAGGAAGATGGGGGTCTTTTGGAAGGAAAAGGTGAGGGACAGGCCCACAGTCTGTCATCCAGTGTGGCAGCATGAGGTACAGCATTCAGGTCTCCCTTTAAGAGAATAAGCTGTGGGGAGAGTGAATGCCTGACATGCCCAGTTGCTGCACACTCTCCTGGACTGCTTCTGCCAATAACTGAGATGGGCGGGGTCCTGGAGCCAGGGGATGTGGACTTCTCCAACAGGCAGCATTTGCTCAGCAACTCCCCACACACTTGTGGCAGTCTGAGGCTCTTCCTTCCCAATTCTCCTTCCTTTTCTCTCTTACTCCACAGATGTCAAACCTGCTTTATAGTCTGAGGCTCTCTCTACCTTCTGTTTCCTTTCCCTTTTGTCCTCCATAGGCAATTCCCTTAATAAATCTCTTGCTCATTGCATCAGGCTGCCATGACAAATATCACAGACTTGGGGGCTTAAACAACAGAAATCCATTTCCTCACAGTTCTGGAGGCTAGAAATCCAAGGCCAAAGTCTTGGCAGGGTTAGTTGCATCTGACACTTCTCTCCTTGGCTTGAACATGGCCATCTTCTCCTTCTGTCTTCACATGGTCTTCCCTCTGTGTGTGTCTATGTCCTAATCTCTTCTTCTCATAAGATCAACAGTCATATTGGATTAGGGTCTGCCCTAATGACCCCAATTTAACTTAATTATCTCTTCAGAGATCTTATCCTTAAATATAGTCACATTCTAAAGTACTGGGGATTAGGACTTCAATATTTGAATTTTGAGAAGACAAAATTCAGTTCATAATACTCATTCAGTTCTGTCTTAGCAGCTGCTTTTTGGATACCAGGTAAAACTAATAGAAGACAACCATGAGAGGTGCTCCAGCCTGACTCCATAAATCCAATTACGAAAGAATAATAAATATACAAAAACATGGAAAAGTATGTCTCAAATATGAAATAAATTTCCAGTTTCTTGGGTAATCTTTAATCCCTGAAAAACCCACAAAAAGGATATTGTAAAATAGAAATCAATAGCAACAATAATAAATAAGATTCTTCTTATCAGTGGCCACTGTAAGTAGAGCACATGGCCCTCAGGTCAGCAGTACTTCAAGTGTGGGAAGCCACAGACCTGTCCTTTTGAGCATCACACTGAATTCCATCACTAGCATGGGAACAGTCTTCTTTAGCCAAGATGGCAGATGCAAAGTTTAAAAACCTTGGATTGGGAAGAATGTGCGTGAAAAATAAGCTCTAGCAGCGATTTAGTGATTATGTCATTTGTTGGCGGACATCCAAAAATTATTGGCAGTGTTTTAGGGCATATTTTGCTTTAATAAGTAGGGAAAATGCTTTAATGGGTACCCTTTATTTACAATTTTCATCATTCATGTCCATGGAAAATTCCAACATTTTCCAAGTTCATAGTTTCTAGGGGTTTGGCAGTGTACCAGATTCACAACTGTTTCAAAAGAGAGAAATTTTTCTCTCAGTCAGCAAACATGTTTTATTGCTTAGAAGATTGCTCCTCATTAACACTACCTGGTGAATCTTAATATGATCCTTAGGGCTATTCTCCTCGGACTTCTTTTTTCTATCATCCTGGTTTTTAAAGGGTTAGTCAACATTTAATGAATACTCATGTATGTCAAATTTCATATAAAACAGGACTGGGTTTGCTCAAGGGTGATAAAAAACAGGTACAGTCTTTTTACAAAGTATATATTATTATTATTATTATTATTATTATTAATCAGAAGTTCTTAACTGCATAAGGATGACCTGATTGCTTTTATTTTTTTTTATTATGGTACAATATGTATAACATAAAAGTTACCATTTTAACCATTTTTAAATGTATAGTTCTGTGGCATTAACTAAATTCATAATATGGTTTAACCATCACCATCATCTATTCCAAAACCTTTGTATCACCCCAAGCAGAAATTCTGTAACCATTAAATTTTCCATTTCCCTCTCCCAGTCCCTGGCAACCACCATTCTAATTTATGCTTCTATGAATTTTCCTAATCTAGGTATTTCATATAAGTGAAAACATGCAATATTTTTTGTGTCTAGCTTTATTTCATTTAACATGTTTTCAGAGTTTATCTATGTTGTACCATGTATCCGAACTTCATTTCTTTTTATGGATAAATAACATTCCACCATATGTATATACCACATTTTGTTTATTCATTCTCTGTTGATGGACATTTGAGTTGTTTATATCTATTGACTATTGTGAATAATGCTGCAATGAACATTGGTTCTGTTAAAGTCTCTGCTTTCAATTCTTTTGGGTATATATTGGGTTGTCGGAAAAGTCATGACACATGTTTGCAACAGATGGTACTAGTTCATTTTTGGAAGTACATTTGCATCTGCAATTGCTATGTCATTTGACAGCTGACAGTTCTAGCTTCATTCTAAAAAAAAATTGAGCGATTTGGTTGAGTTTTGGAGATTTTACAACAAGTTGAAGATAGACGACAACACTGCATTTTTGCCATGTTTTACTGTTTTACTTCCATAAAGGGAAGAATGCATCAAGCTTGTGAAAAGTTGCATAAAGTTTACGGTGACAATGCTCTACAAGAATGTCAGGGCCAATGATGGTTCATGAAATTCCGTGCTGGTGATTTTTATCTCAACGATGTTCCTCTGTCAGGGAGGCACACCGAGGTTGATGACGACAAAATAAAGGCATTGATCAGGTCAAACTCACGTTACATGACACGAGAGATTACAGAAACATTAAACATTCATAATTCAAGCATTCATGACCACCTGAAGAAGCTGGCATACCTAAGCAAGCTTGATATTTGGGTTCCGCATGAACTCAAAGAAGTTCATTTAGCAGCGAGTATAAGCAACTGCAATATGCCCATTAAACGTGAGGAAAACGATCCTTTTTTGAAGTGACTGAAAACTGGTGTTGAGAAGTGGATTGTTCAGAACAATGTGGTGAGCAAAAGGTTTTGGTCCCGACGTGATGATACACCTCAAAGGACATCGAAAGCGGGCATTCATCAGAGGAAGGTTATGCTCTCAGTGTGGTAGGATTTTTTTTTTTTTTAATATTTTTATTGGGGAATTGGAAGAGGGGAACAGTGTTGGGGAATTGGGGAAGGGGATCAGACAACTTGCTGTTCTTCAGTCTAGTTGTGGAGGACGTCGCTTCACTGGCCCATGTTGGTATTATCATTGAGCTCTTCCCGGGTGAGACAGATCAGTCACCTGCCTCTGGATGGTCACTCACAGCAGCTATTGGCAGCTCACTCCAGCTGCCAGATGCTCACGCTGGCTGTTGGCCACTCACTGTAGTTTATGGCAGCTATGTCGTCCCCGGGCACTCACAGCAGCCCAGCTCCAGGTGAAGTTGTTATTCACCATCTTAGCCATAGAGGGCATTGTCACTGGCCCATATATGTGGGATCTGAATCAGGTCTGCTGTCATCCCAAGCCAGCTCTTAACCAATGCGCCACTGGGCCAGGCCTCAGTGTGGTAGGAGTCATAAGATGTCATGTTTTTCGAGCTCCTACCAAGGAACCAAACAATCAATTCAAATGTGACTGTCAGCAATTGGACAGTTTGAATGAATCCATCATCCAGAAACATCCAGAGCTTGTTAATTGTAAAGGAGTTGTGTTCCATCATGACAACGCGAGACCACACACAAGTTTGATCACCCATTAAAAATCATTGGAACTTGGATGGGATATGTTGCCACACACACCATACTCTCCTGACCTTGTGCTATTAGACTCCACTTGTTTTGCTCTCTTCAAAACTTCTTGCATGGTATAACGTTCAATTCAGATGAGGTTCTAAATCAGCACCTTGTTCAGTTTTTCGCAAATAAAGACAGGTCCTTCTATGAACGAGGAATTATGAAGCTCACTGAAAGATGGCAAAAGGTTATCAAGCAAAACGGGCAATATATCATTGATTGATCTTTGTTCTTTATATAAATAAATGGCCTTTGAAAAACATAGACAAAATATGTCATGACTTTTCCAACAACCCAGCACTTAGGAGTGAAATTGCTGGGCCTTACACTAACTCAGTGTTCAGCTTTTAGAAACATGTTCCAAACAAAAGGAATGAAGGGTTCCAACCCCACAAGAGCTTTTCAGCCCAGGGTTCCAGTGCCAGGAAGAAAAGTTCTTACAACTTCTGCCTGTGAAAACCAGTGGCGATTGTGGCTGCGTGAGACCAATGGCTGCTGGAATCACAGGTGATCCTCTTAAAGGGCACAAGCAAGGATTTACTTGTTGACAGGCTCACCCACTCTGAGCTCCAGTGCTGGGGCAGCAGCATGACAGGCACCAGGGACAAAAGGGGAGGAAATGAATTGTCTGACTTCAGGACAAGAGCTGCAGGGGTAGCTTTCTTCCAGACAGAAATGCCGACAGAAGGGATTGCTCCTTTGTGAAGCCCTCCCCTCACCAAGCATGCAAACTCAGGCAGCTGGCTGCTATATATGAGTTCCCATCAACCTACCTAACATTGCCGTGTGCTGGTGATTCCCTGAGACTCTGCCCCACACGACTTACAGGCCCACCCAAGCTGTTCCAGAGACTTTTCTATACAAACAGGCTGTCTTGACTTCAGACTTTCCTAAAATCTCTTAAAGGCTCACAAAACCCAAATAAGCAGCATGTGACCTCAGCGTGCCCCATACTTCTTGCTGAGCAACCCCAAGCCAGTCACTAGTGGCAGTCAGACTCAGGTTGTATCTTGGCTTCTCCCAGGCAACTGCAAGCACAACACAGGCTGCCACCTGTGGATGGTTTTGTGGCTTATGCCAGGTGGCCTTGGGTAGGGCACAAGCTATGGCTAAACTTGGCCTGTGGCGGGGCCCCTCCCAGGGAGCCCCAAGGCCAGCACAACTGGTGGCCAGCTTTGGACCCAGCTGGAGCACCACCCAGCTGCCTCCACAGGTGACACACACAAAGGGAAGACTGGGCGGGCACCCAAGCCCTGCTAAAATTAATCCTGCTTCATAGGGCCAGCCCCTGCACAATAGCTCCTCCACTGTAGTATGGCCAGTCCTCACAGCCAATCAGCCTGAGGGTTAATCCCTCTCATTGATGTGCAAACAGCAACCAAGGCTTGACAACAACAGGAGGACACACAAAACACACACAAGGGAACTACCTGATGCACCTAGCTCAGGTCACCAGAGAGACTATGTCATTGGGTGCCACAGAATATCTACTATGTATAGCCACTCTACTCAGACCAGGAGACATAGCAACTCTACCTAGTACATAGAAACAAACATAGGGAGACAGCCAAATGGGGAGGAAAAAGAAATATGTTCCAAACAAAAGAACAGAGCAAAGCTAAAAAAAAAAAAAAAAAAGAACTAAACAAAATGAAAACAATCTACCAGATGCAGAGTTCAAAACACTGGTTCTAAGGATGCTCAATGAACTTAGGGGAAGAGTAGGTGAACTCAGTGAGAACTTTAACAAAGAGATAGCAAACATAAAAATGGAGACAGAAAACATAAAAAAGAACCAGTTAGAAATGAAGAATAAGGGCTGGCTAAGTGGCACATTGGTTAAGAGTTGGCTTGGGACACCAGCTCTGAGTAGCAGGTCCCTGGTTCGGATCTCACATGCGGACCAGTGATGATGTGCCCTCTATAGCTAATATGGTGAACAACAGCTCGATCTGGAGCTGGGCTGCCTTGAGTCACTGGTGACAGTGTAGGCTGCAGTGAGGGTCTCCGGCAGCTGGCATGCACTTTTGTGAGCTGCCGTAAGTGGCCATCCAATGGCCGGTGAGCAACTGCCTCACCTGGAAAGAGTGCAATGATAATATTAACATGGGCCAGTGAAATGATGTCCTCCACAACTAGATCGAAGAACAAAAGGACAGCAACTTGTCTGTTCCTTTCCCTGATTCCCCAATGCTGTTCCCCTCCCCCAATTCCCCAATAAAAGTCTTAAAAAAAAAAAAGAAAGCATACAATAACTGAAATGAAGAACACATTAAGGGGAATCAACAGTAGATTAGATAAAGCAGAAAATCGAATCAGTGATTTGAAAGAGAAGGCAGCAGAAAAAACTCAGTCAGAATGACAAAAGGAATCCAACAACATAAGAATAGTTTAATGGGCCTCTGAAACAACATCAAGCATACCAACATTTACATCATAGAGGTACCAGAAAGACAAGAGAGAAAGAAAGGAATTAAAAACATATTTAAAGAAATACTGATGGAATAGTTCCCTAACCTGGCAAAGGAAATAGACATACAAGCCCAGGGAGCACAGAACATCCCAAACAAGATGAATCCAAAGAGGCCAACACCAAGGCACATTATAATTAAAATACCAAAGCTTAAAGACAAAGAAAGAATCTTAAAAGCAGCAAGAGAGAAACAGTTAGTTTTCTACAAGGGAGCCCCCATAAATCTGCTAGCTGATTTCTCAACAAAAAGTTTGCAGGCCAGAAGGGATTGGCATGAAATATTCAAAGTGATGAAAAGCAAGGACCTATAATCAATATGACTTTATGCTATGATTTAGAATCAAAGGACAGATAAAGAGCTTCCCAGACAACAAAAATCTAAAGGAGTTCATCAATACAAAATCAATATAATCAGAAATCTTAGAAGGATTTCTTAGAAGAAAAAAAGGAGGAGGAGGAGGAAGAAGAGGAGGAGGAGGAGATGAAAAGAATTAAAGGTAACAAATATGAATAATAAAATGGCAATAACTACATATCTATTAACAATTGCTTTCACTGTAACTGGATAAATGCTCCAGTCCAAAGATAGGGTACCTGAATGGATAAAAAACAAGACCCTTACATATGCTGCCATAAGAAACTCACTTCAGATTGAAAGACACACGTAGATGGAAAATAAAGTGTACTTTACTTATACCATTGGGGTAGCAATATTTATACCAGACAAAATAGACTTTGAAACAAAGGCTATAACAAGAGACAAAGAAGGACCCAGTGATCCCACTTGTAGGTATTTATCTAAAGAAATCTAAAAATTTGAAGGGACATGTGCATCCATATGTTCATTGCAGCATTATTTACAATAGCCAAGATATGGAGGCAGCCTGGGTGTCCATCTGTGGATGAAAGGATAAAGAAGAGGTGATACATTTACATAATGGAATGTTACTCATCCATAAAAAGAATGAAATCTTGCTATCAGCAACAACATGGATGGACATAGAAGGGATTGTGCTGAGTGGAGTAAGTCAGACAGAGAAAGATAAATGTCATATGATTTCACTTATATGTGAAATCTAAAGAACAAAATAAACAAACAAACCAAAAAGAAACAAACTCATAGATATAGAGAATGTTTTGACAGTTGCCAGCTGGGAGGGGTGTTGGAGAGTGAGTGAAAAAGGGGAAGGGCTTAAAAAGTACAAATTGGTAGTTACAAAATAGTCACTGGATGTAAAGTATAGCATAAGGAATATAGTCAATAATATTGTAATAACTATGTATGGTGTCAGGTGGGTACAAGATTTATTGGAGTGATCACTTTGTAAGTTATATAAATGTCTAATAACTATGTGGAACACCTGAAATGAATAAAATATTGTACGTCAACTGTAGTTTAAAACTAAAACAATTATTTTTTAAAAAAAAGAATACACAAAGCCTCTTATTCTAAGGTTTATAAATTGTTCAAAGGGTAGGATATGGGGTAGTATTTTTGATGGGAATGAGGGGCAGAGCTCATAGAAATTTGATTTGCTTGAAATTAGTGGGGGAAATATTGAATCAGAATTCATGTGAGTTATTGCTGTACCCTTGTCAGCTCTCAAAGATACAACAAATATTTATTGAGGACCTACTATGTGCCAGGCACTGTTCTAGGTGCTGGGGATACAGTGGTGAACAGGACAGAAAAAAAGTTCTGCTTTTCTTTCATTCTAGTGAAAGAAGATACATAATAATCAAAATAAATAAATGAAATACAAGTGCTATACAGGTTAAGTACTATGGAGAAAACTAATGGGAGGGACACAGGGAGTTCTAGGTGAAGAAGGATGATCAACAGCTGCTACCTGAAATACAGTGGTCACAGTAGGCTTCACTTAAAAGGTGGAAAGTGAGTAAGGGCTGAGAAAGGTGAGAGAGCAAATGATGCCAGCATCTGTGGGAATGAGCAGACCAGGTAGATGGAGCAGAAAGGGAAAAAGTCCTGATCAGGAAGTGAGTCTGGTATGAGAACTTTGAAGAGCCAGGAAGGCTGGAGGGAAGAGCAAGAGGGAGAGCAGGAGGAGATGAGGGGGAGGGCAGATCATGTCGGGCCTTGTAGCCATAGACTTTCACTATTTCCCGGAGTGACATGGGAGCCACTAGAGACTTGAGCACAGGAGAGACTAGACCCGATTTAGGTCTTTACTTTTTTTTCCCTCTGGCTACTCAGTTGATTGCCTGGGATAAAATACTTAGCGCCCCCCGGGAAACATAATATGCATTCCACAAATGTTTATGTTTTGGGGTATTCCAAACACATCCACATTATCCCTAAATTGAAATTTGGAACATTTTCCCACATAACTCTATGTCCCTGAAAGGCACCTCCTTTAACACATGTACAGATTGAGAACATTCAGCCAATCATTCATTTACCAAATTTTTATTAATGGATGTCTACAATGTGCCAGGCACTGTTTTAAGCACTGGGCACACAGTGATAAGTGAATAAGCTAGAAAATGTGAAGGGGTGGGGGGCGGCCAAGTAGCTCAGTTGGTTAAAAGCATGAGCTCTGTGCAACAGGGCCGCTGGTTCAATTCTCACATGTGGGCCAGTGAGCTGCGTCTGAACTGAGCTGCCACTGAGCTGCCAACAGGGGTAGGATGGCTCAGCTGGTGAGAGCACATGCTCCTAACAACAAGGTTGCTGGTTGAACTCCCACATGGGATGGTGGGCTACGCCTATCCGCCCACCCGCAACTAAGATTGAACACTGCACTTTGAGCTGAGTTGCCCTGAGCTGCCAATGGGTGGCCGGATTGCTCAGCAGTTAGAGCATGTGCTCTTAGCAACAAGGTTTCCAGTTCGACTCCCTCATGGGATGGTGAGCTACGCCCACCCGCAACAAAGATTGCACACAGCACCTTGAGCTGAGCGGCAGCGATGGGCGGCCAGATGGTGACTGGACTTGGAGCTGAGCTAGCTGTGCCCTTCACAACTAAGATCGAAGGACAACAACTTGGCTGTTCCCTTTCCCCATTTTCCTAACATTGTTCCCCTTTCCCAGTTCCCCAATAAAGTCTTTTTAAAAAAAAAAAGAAAAAGAAAATGTCCATGGGGCTTTTATTTGAGTAGTGGGAGGGCAAATAACTGAACAAATAATACATAAATAAACAAATACATATATAATGTCAGGTGGTGACAAGTACTAAAAAGATAAAGTGGAAAAGGGGAATTGAATGGCAGAATGATGTGCAGTTTTCAGTGGAGTGGTCAGTGACGTACTTTTTTAGCTCAATAATATTTGTTCTCTGTATGGCAAGGCACTGTGCTAGATTCTGAAGCATTCCCTATACAATTCCTGCCCTCAAGGAATTTAGAATCTGTGGTAGACAGAGTGGCCCTAAGGTTTTTGTCCCCTGGTGTACACACCAGGTATAATCCCGAGACTCGTGAATATGATGTGATAATGACTCTTGTGGTTAAGTTATGTTATTTGGCACGGCTGACTTTAAGAAAGGGAGATTATCTATCTGGGTGAGCCTGACTGAGTCACATGAATCCTTAAAAGGGACCAGGTTCATCCTAAAGAGATTCTAAGCAGTAGAGGGATTTGAAGCAAGGAAAGCTTTCTGCTGCTTCTTTTGAAGGTGGAGGGAGCCGTGAGTAAAGGAACTGATAATGGCTTCTAGGAAGTGAGAGCAGTTAGGTCAAGAGCCACTAAGGGGACAGAAACCTCAGTCCTAGAGCTTCAAGAAACTGAATTCGGCCAACAACCTGAATGAGCTTCAAAGCACATTCTTCCTTGGTCAAGTCTCCATATGAGATCTCAGCCCAACTGACTCCTTAATTTCAATCCTGTGAGAACTTCAGCAGAGAACTTGGCCATGTTGTGCGAGACTTCAGACCTACAGAACTGTAATATGACAAATGGGTGTTATTTTAAGCTGCTAAATGTGTGGTGATCTGTTATTGCAGCAATTTAAAAAAAAAAACTAATATAGAAGAATCTAATAAGACTTCTAGTTTCCAGTCTAACATATATGAAGCTTGGAAGTCAAAGTCACCACTCTATCCTAATAACAAGTAAAAAGCTGAACAAACAGGACAATCAACTCTTTTAAAACACATAATAGAAGTGAGGTCACAGGACAAACCCATTGCCCTCAGAACTGGAGAGATCAATGGGCAAATACAGAGAATCACAACTTACTGGAGCAGAAACTTCCATGGGAACCAGGGCTAGTGAAAGGAACCTGAACTGTAATTGACAAGTTGCTGGAGGCTCCATATAGACAATACTGAAAGGTAAAATCTCCAAAGGGACCCAGTCATTGGAGGCCCCCACATTTTTGTAAGTTTTACCTCCAGGAATTCTACTAGGTCCTCACAAGGAATATCACAGAAAAATCCCCTCTTGCAGTAGGGGGAGGGAAAAAGAAACCATTTCAAAATACACCAGGGCATTCTGTTCTTGCCCTAAGAGAAACTGTTTAATCCAGCTAACCTGCTGAGTTTTACCAAAGTCTAAGTGATCTGGAGGGAGGGAAATACCCAATTCCAGTTGATTCTAACATTCCACATGGGAGAAGGGAAATACCCAGCTCCAGCCCACTCTAGCCATCCTGCCCCACCTAAAAAGGTAGGGAGGAACTGAGACGCATATGTGAAGTTCACAGTCCAGATTCAGAGGCCTAGTAAAACACTGAGACCTAATCATAGGACCATAAAATGCTCCCTCTTCCCTTACCCCTTATCACCACATACTGAAGGTTTATTTATAGGAGTTCTTTTTACTCAGCACATCATGTCCAGCTTTCAACAAAAAATTAAAAGGTATACTAATGGCAAAAAACATAGTTTAGGCCGAGTGGTGCGTTATATAGTGGTGCGTTATATAAGAGTTGGCTTGGGATGCCAGCTCTGAGGAACAGGGTCCCGGTTTGGATTCCACATCAGGGCCAGTGATGCTGCACCCTCTACAGCTAAGATGGTGAACAACAGCTCGACCTGGAGCTGGGCTCCTGTGAGTCGCCACCAATGGCATAGGCTGCAGCCCCTGCTGCAGTGGCTAGCAGCCAGCATGAGCTGCCAAGAGCTGCTGTGACCAGCCGTCCAATGACCGGCAACCGACTGCCTCAGCAGGGAAGAGCACAATGATTACAATACCAACATGGGCCAGTGAAGTGACGTCCTCCACAACTAGACTGAAGAACAAAAGGACAGCAACTTGTCTGTTCCCCTTCCCCTATTCCCCAACACTGTTCCTCTCCCCCAATTCCCCAATAAAATCTTCAAAACAAAACAAAAAAACCATAGTTTAAAGAGACAGAGCAAGCATAAGACAAGACTCAGGTATGTCAGAGATGTTGGAATTATCAAACCAGGAATTTAAAATAACTACAGTTAATATGCTAAGGCCTCTAATGGAAAAAGTAGACTTCATGCAAGAATATATGGGCAATACAAACAGAGAGATTGAAATTCTAAGAAAGAACGAAAAAGAAATGCTAGATACTCACACACACACACACACACACACACGAGAATGCCTTTGATAGGCTTTTTTTTTTTGAGGGCAGTGTCACTGGCCCTCATATGTGGGACCCGAACCTGGACCGCTGGCTTCCCAAGCCAGCGCTTAACCACTGCACCACTAGGCTGGCCCTTGATAGGCTTATTAATAGACTGGACTAAGAAGAGAATCTCTGATCTGGAGATACCTCCAAACATCCAAACATCCAAAACTGAAAAGCAAACAGAAAAAGGCTGAAACAAGCAGAACAAACTACCCGAGAACTGTGGGACAGCTGCAAAATTTATAACATATGTAAGAGGGATACTAGAAGGAAAAGAGAGAAAGAAACACAAGAAATATTTGCAATAATAATGACTGAGAATTTCCCCCTAATTAATGCCAGACACCAAACCACAGATGCAGGAAGCTCAGAGAACATAGGAGGATAAATACCAAAAGAGTTACACTGAGGCATATCATTTTCAAACAACAGAAAATCAAAGATAAAAAATCTGTGAAAAAAGCCAGAGGAAGAAAACAGTTCACCTATCAAGGAGCAAGGATAAGAATCACATCCAACTTCTCCTTAGAAATCACGCAAGCAAGCTGAGAGTGGAGTGAAATATTTAAAGTGCTAAGAGAAATAAAACACCAAACAAACAAACAAACAAGCAAAGCAAAAAAAAACAAAAACACCAACCTAGAACTCTGTACCCTTTACCATAGACTCAAAGGGTCCACTTGCCTGTGCACATTCAAGCCAATAAAAGACCCAAGCAGGAGTTTGCAGCAAAGAAAGTAAAGGTTTATTTAAGGAGTTGGCACCAAGTGTAGAGACACAGGTGAGCTAGTGCTCTTAAAAACCTGGCTCCCTGATGGCCACTAGCAGCTAGGTTATATAAAGGGAAAAATTGTTAATCATGGTTTTATTCCTTTTTTTTTTTTTTTGAGGGCAGTGTTACTGGCCCTCACATGTGGTACCGAACTGGGGCCGCTGGCTTCCCAAACCAGCGCTTAACCACCGCGCCACTCGGCCAGCCCTTAATCATGGTTACTACGGGAATTGGGGTTGTGGTCTCTACTGGTTGGTCAGGGCTAAGGCAAGGAGCAATTGATCATGGCTTCAGGTTGTGGTGTCAGTCATGGCACTGTTTGGTCTGATTCCCAGGGTATGAGGTTTGTGGGCCCATTCCAGACATGAGTCTGGAGCTGAAACATAACTGAGGCTAAGGTTTATCTTTGTTTGACTAAAATCTTATTCTAGTTTGAGATTTGATTATTGTACCTTGGTCATGGTTGATAGACCTGGAGCTTTATTCTTAAGTGAGTTTGATGCTGAACAAAATCTTGTCCTAAAAGCTTAATGATGAAAAGGAGTGGACATACAGTATATGTACAGGTAGGAGAATCTGGGAAACAGAATTTGATTGAGTTATAGTTCTATCCAGGTAAACAAAATTAGCTTAAATTAAAGCAGAATTCATGCTAAAGAAATGATGGTCATGTGCAGTTACACCCTGAGAAATTGTCTTTCAAAAGTGAAGGAGAAATAAAGACGTTCTCGGACAAAATTTGAGGGAATTTGTTGCCAGTAGACCTGCCTTGCAAGAAATCTTACAAGTTCTTCAGTCCCTTCCTCAGCACTGCCTATGGAGGTGGCAGCCATCTCTTACTTGGCATCATGGCTGCCCTCAGAACCCACATGAAGCCTCAGATCATCAAAAAGAGGACCAAGAAGTTCATCTGGTGCCAGTCAGATCGATATGTCAATATTAAGTGAAACTGGCAGAAACCCAGAGACACTGGCAATAGGGTGCACAGAAGATTCAAGGGCCAGATTGTGATGCCCAACACTGATTATGGGAATAACAAGAAAACAAAGCACATGCTGCCAGAAGTTCCTGGTCTACAATATCAAGGAACTTGGCTGATGTGCAACAAATCTTACTGTGATGAGATTGCTCACGTCTCCTCAGAGAACCCAAAGCCATTATGGAAAGAACAGCCCATGGGCCATCAGAGTCACCAATCCCAATGCTAGGCTGTTCAGTGAAGAAAATAAATAGATAGCATATGTGCACATTGTGTTTGTGTTAGTAAAACCATAAAATTCTGCCAGAAAAAAAAGTTCTTCAGAGAGAAAGAAAATGACATTGTTCAGAAACTTGGATCCACATAAAGAAAGAGCTTCAGAGAAGGAATAAGTGAAGATAAAACAGAATCCAGTAAGTGGATATGAAAAGTATATCAGCATCTATAAAACAAAGGGTACTCACAAGGGGTGAGGACAATCTTTGCTTTTTGAATAACAAAATGGGTAAATAATGAGGCGGCTATGGGCAGGCATAAACAAAATCTAATTTAAGATAACTGAACCTTGATTTCTCTGCTCACAACTTATTTATGTTGTGATTGCCTTACTCAGAAGTCTTAAGAGGTGCCCAATGCCTACTGGAAAGTTTACACCTCTGCACTGGACATTCATTCTAGCCCTACTGTCATCTCAGTAACCTACCATTCCAGACTCATCTCTGATTGTCTCCTAGGCTCTCCAGACTCTCATTAAGTGTTGAATTTTGCAATCCACTATCCTTTGGATGGTCCAAAACGCCTTCTCTTCCATCATTTCCCAGCATTCCTTTAGCCCAGGATAGAGCAGAATCATTACAAACAAGACAAGGCAAATGGAAGCAAATATTTTAATTCTAGCCCTTATCCATAGACTCTAGAGACAATAAAGTTATCATAAATGTCAGAGAGCTGCAATCATAGCATGTCACCTCCTTGCCAGTAGTGTTCAATGGCTTCCTATTTCCTATGAAATAAGATATTAGATCTTTAGTAAGGTGTCAAAATCTTCTAAGGTATGACCTCATCATACCTTTTCAAAGCCATCTCCTGTTATACTGGCCTATATATTTTCCTCACACTGTTCTGGCACTTGTCTTTGCCATCTTTGTTTTTCGCTCAAGTTGGTTCCTATTCCTGAAATGTCCTTCACTTCTTTATCCGCTTTATCAAATCCTGAGGCTCAGAGTATCAGTGACCTCCTCAAGGTCACAGAGTTTAGGTAAATCTCTTTTTCCACAAAACCTTTTTAAGTTAGGATCAATCTTGTCTTCCCTGATACTTTTATAACATTTTGATCCTAGTACTCAGCAAACCCTATCTTGTCTTTTAGTTATTTATACATATAAGAAGAGATTTGTGGGTAACCAAGTGGTTCCACAATTAGACAGCCTAAGCTCAAATCCTGGCTCTGTCACAAACTACATAACCCTAAAGAAGGAACTAGACCTTTTTGACCCTAAGTTTTGTCACTTATAACAGGAATATATGAAAATACTTACCTTTGAAGATTTCCCACTATATAATAATTTAATTACTGATAGAAATAGGCTTTTTCTATCTGTATTTCCTTTGGCTCTCAACACAGTGTCCCATAAATTGTATCACTCAAAAACAAAAAATGCTGATTTTATTAATTCCCTTGAATATTTTTGGATCATGTTGTATAGTTCTCAGTCTTTTTAGTTTTTAAACTTCATTTTTATCAAGTCATGGTGAAACTGTTGGTTTCCTTTCCTTAAAATATATATATATTTCATATATATATATATATTCCATGAATAAAAATCGATTCATAGAAAGTAAACTCTCAGGGTGATCTCACTGGGCAGGTCATGGAGGGTAGTCATGCCCAAGCCTATAACTTCTTTAGTAAAAGGTTTATTTTTGTCTTAAGCAAGCCCTGCATATTGTTCTTGTGCATGTAGGTTAACACACCTTTGAAATACCAGAAATAATATCCCTCAAAGGGGTGACCACCCTCAAGAGAGTTACCTACCCTGTAATCCAATCCCTGCCTTGCTTTCTCCTGCCAATCATGTCATCTTGCTTCCATTCCTTCCTTAATTTCAAATTCATAAAAGAAACTGCAAAATTGCCCTTCTCTGGAGCATTTGAGATCCTGCTTCCCGGAAATTGTCATCAGTTTTGGCTAAAATAAACAAAAATTTCTCTATAGGTTTGGATGTTCAACAATAGGCATCTTAAAACTTTTAAATTTTTTCCCTTTTTTTCTCTAGTGACATGGTACATTTTAAGAGGAGCAAATCATACCATGAGGCATAGGAGCATTTCTGTCAGGAAGTTTAGAGTCATTTCCATGTTGGACCCTTCCGGAATCGAAGAAAGAAGGTGCTTACACAGAGGCTGCCTGGTTTCAGAGGATAAAAGCCAAGTAGTGTTTTTTAATATTAGGGAAAGGTTGCCTCTCTTTGTTTATTAAAAAAAGAAAGGAAGGAAGAAAGAAAAACTTGTTTAAACAAGTTCTTAGAGGATTGTTTTTGCCAAGTGAGTGTTCTATGTAGTATACTCAGTTTGTTATAGGAGATGGTTTAAACAGGGACAAAGACTGTTGCCAGTTGGTGAGGTGGCTCCACAATTCGGGCACATGAAGGACAATTATTGTGATTAAAGAAACTGGCATGGGTAGGGCTCAAACCGAATTGTGGGAAATGCACCAGAGTTGAGTTCATGACTTCATTCTGCTCTTTACAAGTTGTATGATTTGGAGAAATGCTTTAAGCCTGTTTTCTTACTTCTAAAGTGGAGATAATAATACTCTCCTCAATTATATCACAGACTTATTACAAGGATCAAGGGGGAATATAAATTTAGAATAATTTGTGAAGAATATAATGATATAAAATATGAAAAAGTACTATAGCATTTAACTTCACATTAATTTAATCTGCCACACATTTCAATTGTAAATAGGTAGGACACAAATAATAAATAACTACTGCCTGTACACAGCTGAAGAAAGGATGTTATATGATTATTTAACAAAAGAAGATAATCTGTAGTTTTGTACAGGTTTGTAATAAAATATGAATTAATAAGATATTTAAGCTATCAAAATTCTCAATTCATGGTGCTGGCAAATATTTTTGTTATTTTTGACAGGTGGCAATATGTCATATTCATAAAGATAATTTCATTGAAGAGCACCAAATGATGTATCAAATATTACTACAGCTTTTGAAGGAGCTCATAACTACAATTACAGGTTGTTCAAATTGCCCAGGTTTATGTAGCATATGGCTGCCATATTTTATTCTTTTATAAAATAATTTCATTTGGGAGATTATATATAGCCTTGGGCTAGCTGGAATTTTCTCTGATGTCAGGAGAATATTTTTAAAAGATTGGGGGCCGGCCCAGTGGCTCAGTTGGTTAAGAGCTCGCTCAAGAGTGTGAGCTGAGCTCTGAGCAACAGCAGTTTGATGCCCAGCCCGAGCTGAGTTGCCGTTGAGCTGCCAACAAGTAACAGGAGGGCTCAGCTAAAAAAAAAAAAAAAAGATTGGAAGATTCTGAGATAATGTTAATATCAATCTCGATATACAATCTCGACAGTATCAAACAAGATAGGAAGCCTCTGAATGTCACCCCCTACCCCTAATGATCTCCACTTCTCGGTTCATACCCTTGTGTAATTCCTTGTGTATGGGCTGGACTTATTGGCTCACTTCCAATGTATAAAATAAAGCAGAAGTAGTAGGATGTCATTGCTGAGATTAGGTTATAAAAAGATTCTGACTTCCATTTTGGCCACCCTCTTAACTCTCTCTTGGATTGCTCCCCACCTGAGGGAAGCCAGTTGGCATCTCTATGGAAAGTTCCATCTGTTGAGGGTTTTAGGTCTGCTAATAAACACGTGAGTGAGCCTGGAAGTGGCCATTCTCACCTCACACCTCAGGTGAGCCTCTAGAAGAGAGGCCATATGGTCAGCCAGCAGCTTAACTGTAATCTCATGAAAATCCTTAAGTCAGAGTCACCCAGCTAAGCTGCTCCTGAATTTCTGGCCCACAGAAACTGAGTAATAATAAATATTAGTTGTTTTAAACCACTAAGTTTTCAGATAATGTTATACAGCAATAGAAAACTAATACAGAAACCTTATTTGTGTTCCATCCATCAAAATTAAGACTTATGTTTAAAAATAAATAATATCATTTTAATAGCAACAAAGATTTATTAATATCAAGTAGCACATGACAATAACATGGAATGGGGAGAAATTAGACATTTTAAATTAGGAAATATGAGATCTGTAGAGATTATAACCTCAGGAGCTTCCATCAAAAGTAGGGGTGATGTTGGGGCCGGCCAAGTGGCGCGGTGGTTAAGCGCTGGCTTGGTAAGCCAGTGGCCCCGGTTTGGTCCCACATACAAGGGCCAGTAACATTGCCCTCAAAAAAAAAAAAAAGTAAGGGTGATGTTATCTATAAAGCATCTGGCATATTATCAATGCATTATGCTTCTATAAAACTTCAGTGATATTACAAACTTTCAAACTTTAGACTAAAACATTCAGAGGAACAAAATTGTAAATAATGGGGTGTGAAAATGAGACTCTCGCTGGCTTGGTTTCAGCTATGTTCTCCAAAGCTGAGGTCAATGCAATAGTGCCAAAAATGTTCCCCCAGCTGAAGGAGGGCACTGGTCCTCTCATGCAGAACATGTTAGGAGAATCACAAACCAGTCTTGACAGTATTAGCTGATCACCTACACTTACTGTTTCGACACTAAATTTGAATAATCTATACCAGAAAGAGGATTTTTCGTGAGAATTTGCACTGTTTTGGGTATTCCAACCCCCTACACAGGTAAAGAATGGGCTTCGAGTCAAGGAAAGGGAGTTTGAAGAGAAGCACTTGCAGAGCCTGGGGTTTGGAGTCACAGGGGCTAGTGTCTGACTCTTACGAAAGGATACGAGAGAACATGGCCAGAACTGCTCCAGCCTTCTCGTGGGGGGAAGACAGAATACCTTCAGGAGCAGCTGCATTCCCACTGCATTCTTCTAGGAAATGGATTTGAAGGCAGCTGGCCTGGAATTGGCTTAAAAGCAACACTTTCCAAGAGGCCTGCCAAGAGGGGCAATGTGACCCAGGCAGGGGGTGTGGACAGCAGATGCCCAGGGATTATGAGTAATCAGAACGGGCACATTGTCTACATGGAGGAATAGGTGGGCAGATCTCTGAGAAGCATGCAAAAGCTCACCATGAGAGAAAGCATCTGCCATCCAGCGCGACCAGCAGCAGGGTCACAGCAGTCCAGCTAAGGGAGGCTGTGTCGTTGTCCTGAATCCCCTCTCCCCAGGATCCAACCCTGAAGAGGTTATAAACAGCAGGTCATAAATGGGAAAGTAGAGGGAGCAGGGAAAGAGATAAGAAACAAACTATATCCTCTATCCTGCCTCCTGTCTTGGGCCAGGTCCAAACTAGAGAAGGAAAGTCTTAACTGAATAAAATCTAGAGTTCTGACTTTATACTACTCTAGAAGAGAATTATATGATTATTAATTTGACTTTATTTTTTTAATGCTCAAACAAGAGGTTTTTCATGTATTTCTTAAGAATGACTGGGAAAGCCATGGAACATGCCCAAGATTCCTTCCTCAGGCAAGGAAAAATTAGACCATGGAGTAATTTGAATGGACAGTGGAAGAAAGAATAAAGTTCTTTATGCTTATACTCCACCAAGTCCAGCTCATTCAACAAAATGACTACAAGTGTTTCTGGAGAAAAGGAAGGGAGGGTCCTGTTGCCAGGAACCTGCCTCTAGCTACAAAGGATATATGGATCAATAAAGATAAGAGTTCCCCAGTGAAATCTTAAATATCTTCCACTTGAACGGAAATAACACCTACCTCAAGGTACAGGCCCAACAGAGAACACTGAGGACACCAATTCCCTGGCCCCCACTCAATAGTTGCTAAGAGAATTTATCTCCTTGAGTAAGGAGGAGTCTAGTTCCAGGAGGCCCAGGCATATCTCCACCTAGTCCAGAGCCTTATAGATCTAAAGCACAAATCAGTGTTTTCAACAGTGCTTCCACAAAGCATGACATCTACAGGATATGATAGGCATTACCAAGGAAAAGAGGATTCTATGGTCAACAAGTTTGAAACAAGCTAAGTTAAACAAAGCTTAACAGTTATGTTTCCTGCAGGACTTCTCAGAGCCTTTAATAAACTAAGGTATGCTGGTCATGTTTCTCCAAGAAGAGGCCACGTTGTACAGCATTTCCTACAGCTTCTTACAGTGCATAACAGATTTCTTAATTCCCAGGAATACACCTCAGGAAACACTGATTTAGAGAGTTGCTTCTAGGAATGGTATTAAACTAACCCGATAACCCATAGCTGCTGGAGGGTAGATTCCAGTCCTGATGTATCAAAGCAACAGTTTTCTTGACACCCTCCTTGGGTCTTGGACCAGCTCCCTTGAGGTATCTGCTTTTCCCATCCAGTCTTGGGTATTGTCCTGCCAGCCGCCCTCTGGTTCCATAACTCACCTGTATTTTTGTCCCTTACTGTATAATTACCCAAGATTGATGGATTGTTCTCTGATCCAAGCCCTGTGCCATTGTGTCCTGAAAGTCTACTCCAGCCTGCTGGGGCTTGCAAAGCTTTGAATTAAAAAGAAATTCTATCTCCCCGAATATCATGTTTATGCAACACGTATTGCTAAAAATTTAAGCTTTAAAAGATCATCCAAGATTTTATGGTAAATCCCTACTTAAACATTTCCTGCCCCCCTCCGTGTTCTTGCTCTATACCCTTACTCCATGATCTGTCCCTGATTACCTCCTAACCCTCATTTTTTGCCCCGTCTAACCCTGTGTTCTAAGCTTTAGCCACATTTGTCATCTGTTTCAACTCTGCAAGCACTCCCTCTTCTTTCTTGCCCTCCCTTTTTCTCTCTGTCTCCTCACATTCCTAAGGGCATTGGTGCATTTCCCTGTTTTGGATACCTCCTACCTATTCTTCCCAATATACCCTGACCCACCCTAACCAAATTAGGTGCCCCTCCTTGTGTTACCAACCACTCTGGTTACTCTTGTCTTCTATCTCCTATCCCTCTGAATTAGGATTGCCTTCTTTCTTGCATATATCTTTCACTAGATTACAATCTCCTTGAGGGCAAGGATTATGTCTTATTTATTACTGCATTGTGTCTGGCACATAGTAGGTGTACAGTAAGGAAATGAATGTGTAACTATCTTATTGGGTAGATGTAAGCAGAAAGCAACTTTATTCTTTTTGCTGTTGTTCCACTCGATGAAAAGGTGCCTGTCTAACCATTCCTAAATAAAATTTCCAGGAAATGATAAAACATTTTTTCTTATTTATTCAAATAATAAAAAGTCCACAGGCCTCTGGCTTAGAAGGCAATCCAGTCTCATAACCACACACAACTCCAGTCTACTACAATATAATAGCAAATTTTAAAAATTATCCAGTGTTAAAATTTCTCTCATTTTCCACTCCCAATAAAGACGCATGGTTGACTCCTCTATTCTCCTTACTTACTTGCTGCCTTACTAAAGAGATGATGTTTCTGAATGTGCTTCTATTCCCATCTCCCATCTCTTCATACCCAGGGGGAGAGGAGATTAATGGAAGAGGCCACATGGTCTTACATGGCTGGTTAATTGTGCCTGGCATTGGTGCCTCTTTAGAGAGTGAGTGGTATATGTCTCAGGCTGTAGTTGTGGGCACTTTTCCAGATTCCTTTGAGATTTCCCTGCTGGTGACCTCAACATGTATTAGTTATCTATTGCTGCATAACAAATTACTCCAAAACTTAGTAGCTTAAAACTATAAACATTTATTATCTCACACAGTTACTGCTTAACTGGATGGCTGTGACTCAGAGTCTTTTACAGGGTTGTAGTCAGATGTTGGCAGTGGCTGCAGTCATCTGAAAGCTAGACTGGGGCTGGAGGATCCACTTCTAAGGTAGTCCTCTCACATGCCTAGGCAGTTAGCTCTGGTTCGGGCAGGAGGCCTTAGTCTCTCACCACATGGACCTCTCTACATGGCTGTTTCCCCCAGAGTAAATGATCCAAGAGAAGGAATTAGGAGGAAGCCATAGTGCCTTTTATGACCTGGTCTTAGATGTCATATACCATCACTTCAATTATTGCCTTTGCCAGATCAAATTGTCATAACAAAGTACTGTAGATGAGGTGGCTTAAAAACCAGAAATTTATTTCTCACAGTTCTAGAGGTTGGACAGCCCAAGATCAGAATATTAGCATGGTCAGTTTCTAATGAGAGCTCTCCTGGCTTACAGATGGCTGCGTTTTCCCTCATGGCAGAGAAAGAGTGTCCTCTCATAGCAGAGAGAGAGCATTAATCCCATCATGAGTGTCCCATCCTTATGACTTCATCTAAACCTAATTACCTCCCTGAGGCCCCATCTCCAATTAGCATCACATTGTGTGTGTGTGTGTGTGTGTGTGTGTGTGTGTGTGTGTGTGTCAGCAGGGGCAGGGCCGGGGGTGGGGGCTAGGGCTTCAACATATGGATTTTGGAGTTTGGGGAGATACGATCAGTCCATAGCAGTCACACAAGCCAACCCTGATATGATATGAGAGGGAAATGCACCACAGTGCAAACACCAGGAGGAGATCAGTGGGGGCTGCCTTGGAGGCTGGCAAGTCCTCTTCTTAAGCTGGCCCCTTATGGCTTTCATCTCACCCCCAGGGCCCCCCCCCCCCCCCCCCGCCATTCCCCGAGTCCCAAGCCCTACTGGAGGCTGTTTGCCTTTCCAAGTGACTCCTTGATGAGATTCATTATTGCAAGCTGGCTTTTTTCTAGAGGGCTACAGGTCTCATATAGTCCCTGGAAAATATACATCTTTTCCCTGCAGTGGATAGAAGTGCAACTCACTCCCAGTGCAATGCCCTCCTCCTGGATCTGTCCCCATCGGACAGACTCTTGCCTTTACCTTTCTAAGCTATGTTTTAGAAATCAACCTCTATGATCTCTAACTCCAGAGAAAGTTGTCAAGTTCTTTGAGTGCTCCTCTTGAACTCCCATTCTCACTTAGTTTAAGGTAAAGAGGAGAACCTCTTTGTCTTGTGGTTTGAAGAGAGTATTGGAAATTTGCTATACACCGAAAATTTCTCCTAAATATCCTACTCTCCACCAGCCTCTTCTACCATGACTCTTGTATAACCTGAGGGTGACTAATACCAGTTTCTAAATCCCTCCACACACCCCAGTTGTACCAGATGCTTTTGGTGTCCTGCCCCTTGGCCCTCATGGTTGCCCACCTGTGGTTTCCCCCTGTTAGTGCCCATGATTCTGCCTAGGAGAATATGATCAGCTTTGGAAACAGGGAAGGCCAGAGTGCCTAGAAGATAATACCATCTGGAATAGTCATCAACCAATGACAAGTTGGCATTGAAGATTATATTACCCAGCTTCCTCAGATGGGACAATTCTGAGTCATATTGTACACTGTCTCCCAGGAGCCAGTGGAATTGAGCCCAGTAGTAATCTGGTTATTAAGGCACCCTAAAGTGGCCTCCTACCTTCTTCAGTCTCACTTCTCCACATCTCCTACAAATGTTTCCTGGAATTATTTCACAAATAAACTATAGCCTTAGAGTCTGTGACAGGAAGAACCCAATTTGATGGGCCTGTGACCTGTGAAGGGCCTTATGTCTGGCTAATGCTCTGCTGTTGCCATCTTGAAATTATTAATAATTTTTTTTTTTTTTAACAAGGAGCCCCACATTTTTATTTTTGACTAAACCCTGCAAATTATGTAGTCAATACTGAACCCAGCCTAAGACAGTGGGGCTCCTTGATGCCCATTGTATTATTCCTGTCTTTGGGATTCATGAGTAGAGTTCATCATTCTACTACAAATGCACAATTGAGAATTCAGAGACTAACTGGACTTTACTCTTTTGTAAGGAATTACACTTGATTTTGTTCTATGTGATTTTCATTGGATATTGCATAGCTTGGATTGTGATTGTTCCTTAAAGTTCAAAAGAAAGCTTATTATATTTGTAACATGTTATCATTAATACTCTACTAGGCCTGTGTTCATATTGCAATTCCACAAACTTTTATTTCCATGACTTCTTATCACTTTTCTTAAACTTTTTTATCAATTCCTAAATGTGGGAATAGTCAATTGGCTCAGATTCCTCTGTTTCTCAAAGGTATTTTTATTAATATAGACTTTAAATCCACAAAAATCTGTTCTCATGAGGAAGTGATTAAAAGAAATGTGGAAGAGAGTTTTTGTGGAGCTGGGGGCTGCTCTGAAAGACAAAATATGTAGCTTAAAATTCAGACTTAGACAAAAAGAGGGAATCCTTCTCATTTGTTATTGATTGGCTGTGCCAAGGCATTTCATACCTCAAGGGAGCTGTGTTTTGAATTAATAGGGAATCTCCTCTGTCAGAGAGTTAACACACCAATCTAAGAAATTTTTTTACTTTCCAGATATAACATCAACATGTAGCTTTACTCCTTTTCTCTCACCCCATAATAAATAAGATAGTCTCAGCCTTTACAATTAAAAATACCCTCCCAACAGAATGTCTAAATATCAAGAAATTATTAAATGCAGGTGGAAAGTGGAATTTGAACTCTCCAAACTTGAAATGGAAAAGACTAGGAGATTTCTGCATGTGAGGGAAAGATATAACATATGACCCTTAACTCCCTTCTAATTTTAAATTTCCAGTTTTTTGTTCTAGGTAGTAAATCAACTGTTGTGATAAATGAAACCCATTTTATTCACACTTGACCTTTTTCCATAATGCACATTAAATAACAATGAATAACAATTACCATTGAGTGCTTAATATGTGCCAGTCTTCTGCCACAAGCATTCTCTCATTAAAGTAGATCCTAATGCTCCCATGCTCCCAATGAGGATAATGAGGCTCAGAAAGTTTAAATAACTTGCTAGAAGGCACACACTGAGTGGGTTTCTAGATCCAGTTGCCCATGCTCAAATGCATTAGGATATATTACTTGCTTGTAGAAGAAATAATTTCAATGTCTGTGGTTCTACTTAAAAGCCTTGTTACAATAATCTTCCCACAGCTTGATTTTTTAGGAGTCCAGTCTAGTTTTCACTGGGTCTTAAGTTTCTACTAATTCTAGAGTTAATATTCTGGTCAGGAAAATTACAAATATCAACAACCAAAGACCTCTGGGAAAATAATGTCTTTGGAAAAAGTTTGCTGAAAAACAACATATTGCTTTAGACATATGGAAATGGTTGATGGAGGTCTCTGTGGTAGATGCAGCTTTATTCTTTTGGTTTGAATACTACATTAGCTCTTTCTTTCTTCCTTGCCTTCATTCATGCTCTCTCCTCTATCAGCCTGCTTCATCTGGTCACTCCTACTCACCTCTCTAATCATCTGTGTAGACATAATTTCCTCCAGGAAACGTACCCTGCCCTTTCCCACTGTCCAATCCTGGGCTGGGCCACTGTGATTAATCATTGCTCCACAGTGCTCACCAAGCTCATCGTACATATATCTATGACTACTAAAACAGGATGTTTAGTGATCTGTTTCCTCCACTGGATTTTAAGCTCCTTGGGAGCAGGTGTGATGCTTTATTTACCTTTACCCTTTGCATGTAGTTGCAGCTTCTTACTAAACCTTTGTGGAATGACTGTATGTCTGGCTCACTGCCTGACAGAACACAGGATCTTCCAAATATTTTGAGCACCAGAGCCTCTCTGAGGTGGAATATGTAAAGGAAGAAGCATTGACTGCACAAAGAGCTAAGAAAATAGAACTCTTCCCTGTAAACGAAAACAGCAGCTGGCTGAAACCCAAGTATGATCTGAAATGGAACATTGCTATCAGACCACACCCTTGGACTTGGCAATTTCTTCCTTATTTGAGGGTATGCTGCTCCATTTTGTCAGATATCACACCCCATAAGGAGAAGTTATTTGCTTTTATTTTAAATAAGGATAAAAGTAAGTACTTGAGTGTCTCTGAGCCACTTATTGAGTGAAGCCTCTTATATAACTTGATTACAGATATAATGGTATCTTGGGATAATGGACTTAAATACATACAGGGCCTGAAGGTAAATATGAGACAGTCACTTGACTTTCATTAGTTCACCATTTTCAAGGCTTTACTGACAGACACAATAGTGGACAAATTCTGGGAGCCGATCAAGATGATGGAAATGCTGTGATTGCCTCTTCTCAAGACAATATCAACATTACAACTAAACTACGGAACAACCATCATTGAGAATCGCCTAAAGTCTAGCTGAACTGAAGCCCTACAAGTAAGGACATACAGAAGAAGCCATATCGAGACTAGTAGGAGGGTCAGAGATGTGGAATGAGATGATCCTACATGCACTTGTGACCATTAAAAATTGGGAGGGACATCTAGGCTGTGGAGTTCCCCCTTCGATTAGAGAGGGGTCCCAACCCCACACCAGGTTCCCCAGCCCAGGGTTCCAGTGCCAGGGAGAGAAGTTCCCATAATTTCTGGCAGGGAAACCAGTGAAGATTGTAGCAGAATGCGACTACGGTGGCTGCACTTCCAGGTGGTTCTCTTAAGGGTCTGTGCACAGATTTATCAATTGATGGACTCATTCTCTCTGAGCTATACCACTGGGGCAGCACCTTGAAAGGTGCCAAAGACATACAGGGAAGAACTGAGTTGTCTGGCTACAGGGTGAGTACTGGAGGGACAGCTTTCTCCCAGACAGAGGAGCTGGTGGTAGCCATTACTTCTTAGTTGAGCCCACCTTTCTCGCAGCATGCAGACACAGGTGGCTGCCATATCTGAGTCTCCATCAACTTGGCCACCACCATTCATTTGCCCTGATTCCCTGAAACCCTGTCCTTCCTAACTTTCAAGAACACCCAAGCTGCTTCCAGTGGCTTTTCAGCATAAACAGCCTGTCTTGGCTCAGGCTGCAGACTTCCCTAAAATCTCTGAAAGGTTCGCAAAACCAAAGAAGGAGCATCTGGCTTTGGCGTGTCCCATACCTCTGGCTGAGCAGCCCCAAGCCCTGCGCTAGAGACTGCCGGCCTTTGTTCATGGCTTGGTGTTTCAAGGTACCTCCAAGCCTAACCAGGGCAGTGGCCATCTGCAGATAGCTTTGTGGCTCATACCAGGTGGCTCCAGGCAGGTCACAGGCTGTGGCTGAACTATACTTGTAATGGGACCCTTCCTAGAAGGCCCCAGGACTGGCACTCTTGGTGGACAGCTTTGGACTCAGCCAGAGCAACACCTGGCTACCTCTGAGGAAGACATACCCAAAGGGCAGACTGGGCAGGTACCAGAGCCCCATGAAAGCGAATCCTGCTCTATACAGTCAGCCCCTGCACAACAGTTTCTCCACTATAGTCACGGCCAGTCCTCACAACAAATCTTCCCAAGGATCAATTCCTCCCATTGACGTGCAATCAGCAACCAAGGCTCAAATACAACAGGAGGGCACATTCAATCCACACGGGAAATACACATGGAGCATGCACCTCATGTGATGAGGGAGACTGCGCTACTGAGCCCCATAGCACACCTACTACCTAAGGCCACTCTATGAAGGCTGAGAGATATAGTAACCCTACCTAGTACATAGAAACAAACAGGGAGGCAGCCAAAATGAGAAGACAAAGAAACATGTCCCAAATGAAAGAATAGGACAAAGCTCCAGAAAAAGAACCAGAAAAAAATATGGAGACAAGAAACCTACCAGATGCAGAGTTCTAAACACTGGTTATACTCATATGTTAGCTACATTTTTTTTTTTTTTGAGGGCAGTGTCACTGGCCCTCATATGTGGAACCCGAACCAGGGCCGCTGGCTTCCCAAGCCAGCGCTTAACCACCACGCCACTCGGCCGGCCGTATATTAGCTATATTTTAATAACAATCTTTTTTTAAAAAAAGTGGACAGATTCTGAGGGTTGACATAGCAATGGACTTTCAATTAGAACTGGATTCAAGCTCTAGTTCTTGGAGTTTTAAATAAGTCACTTAAGTGGCCCAGTCTCCTGTTGATTGACTTAAAAGTAGAGATACAAAAACCAATTTTGTGGTATAATTTTAAAGTTTAAATATATAATTTATATACAAAATACCTAGGGCCGGCCGAGTGGTGCATTGGTTAAGCGTTGGTTTTGGGATGCCAGCGGCCCCGGTTCGGATCCCACATGAGGGCCAGTGACACTGCCCTCTACAGCTAACAACAGCTCCACCTGGAGCTGGGCTGTGCGAGCCCCGGTGATGGTGTGGGCTGCAGCCCCTGCTGCAGTGGGCTGCCATAGGCTGCAGTGAGTGGCCCACAGCCAGCGTGAGCGGCTGGCAGCCAGCGTGAGCTGCCAATAGCTGCGGTGAGCGACATCCAGAGGCCAGCGACCGATCTGCCTCATCCGGGAAGAGCAATGATGAAACCAACCGTGAAGCAACATCCTCCGCAACTAAAACTGAAGAATAAGAAGACGGCAACTTGTCTGTTCCTCTTCCCCGATTCCCCAACGCTGTTCCCCTCCACCAATTCCCCAATAAAATCTTTAAAAAAAAAAAAAAAAAAAAAATACCTAAAAGGAAGTCATCATACATACATGTTTACGTACATGTTTGTTTTACATACTACATGCCTATATACATGTTTAGCTCGACTTCATTCACATGCAGCTTATCTTTTTCAACCTTCCTTTGAAGACTGCTTCTCAATCCTCAGTGGTTTAAAAATAACCTGAGATCTTTCTTTTTTTTTTAGTTGAGCCATCCTGCTAACTGTTGGCAGCTCAGCGGCAACTCAGCTTGGGCAGGGCATTGAACTGCTGTTGCTCAGAGCTCAGCTCACACTCTTGAGCGAGCTCTTAACCATCGAACTGCTGTTGCTCAGAGGTCAGCTCACACTCTTTTTTTAATTATTTATTTATTTATTTATTTATTTATTTTTTAGAGAGCAGTGTCACTGGCCCTCACATCACTGGCCCTCACATGTGGGATCCGAACCGGGGCTGCTGGCGTCCCAAGCCCGCTCTTAACCACTGTACCACTCGGCCGGCACACAGCTCACACTCTTGAGCAAGCTCTTAACCAACTGAGCCACTTGGCCAGCCCTAGAATAACCTGAGATATTTCTTAAAAGGCAACTTCCTGGCCCTACCTCCAGAGATCCTGGTGCAGGGGTCTGGGTTACTGCCCAGGTAGTTTCATTTTTAGGTAATTTGGAATGACGTGGGTGGACTGTTTTTCACATTTCTAGAAACCGCAAAGTCTTGCCTTATCTTAGCAGTAAGAGTACTTTTCCTTCATCAGCAACAGCCCAGAGAAACATCTTTAAGCCAAATTATTTAATTACATACTCTGACCCTGGGAAATGTTGAGAAAAACAGACAGTAAACAGAGGAGATGGTTGAGGTGATGGTGGAAGATGGGGAAAGTTGGCATTTTCTATTGGGGTGGTGAACAGGAAAAAATGGAGTAGATGGGCTATATTAGAAGTGCAGATGCAGGAGGGGAAACTGATGAAGCTGGAGAACTTGCAGCTTATACCAAGTCAGCACTTTGAAATACAGCTTTAATATCATACTTTAAGGGCTATAAATTCCTTCTACATCAGACCCATTCAAATTTAAGCATCAGTACTCATATATATCCCTAAGCCAAATATTTGCTATCACCAGTGGTTTGGGGTTACTCGTTTCCTGCAACTTCAATAGAATGGAGAGGTGAGTAGCCATCTACTCAACCTGCCTTTTGTGTAACCCCCACTGAGGTTTGTAGACAGAGCCTTAGGCTGCCTCACCTTCCCAGGCATTCAGCGGAGCTTTTGCCAAAGGACACGTGGCAGGGGCTCCCCAAAGGCTGATAACTAACTAGGTGTGGGCTATTCCTGGAATTTCTCTCCTAATTCTTATTTCCACCCTTCCCTCTATTTTTAAACATCATTGGAATTTGGAATTCGTTGCCCTGTAAAGACACGAGATATGTTGCTTTCAGTGTTCTCCTGCCCTGTGTAGCTTCCTCACTTTTGCCCTGCCACCGCCCAGCCACTGGCATGGAAAACAAGTGGTTTTCTCAGCTCTGCATCTACTCTACAAACCATTTTGTTTTTTTTTAAGATTTTATTGGGGAATTGGGGGAGGAGAACAGCGTTGGGGAACCGGGTAAGGGGAAGACAAGTTGCTGTCCTTTTATTCTTCAGTCTAGTTGTGGAGGACATCCTTCACTGGCCCATGTTGGTATTATCATTGCACTCTTCCCAGGTGAGGCAGTAGGTCACCAGCCGTTGGATGGCTGCTCACGAAGGCTCACGGCAGCTCATGAAAGCACACACCATCTGCCAGCCAGCCCCACTGCAGCCTATGCTGTCGCAGGCGACTCATGGCAGCCCAGCTCCAGGTCGAGCTGTTTGTTCACCATCTTAGCTGTAGAGGGCGCAGCATCACTGGCTCTAATGTGTGATCCAAATTGGGGCCCTGCTGCTCAGAGTTGGTGTCCCAAGCCAACTCTTTTTTTTTTTTTTTTTTAAAGATTTTATTGGGGAATTGGCGGAGGGGAACAGCGTTGGGGAATCGGGGAAGGGGAACAGACAAGTTGTTGTCTTTTTGTTCCTCAGTTCAGTTGCGGAGGATGTTGCTTCACTGTTGGTATCGTCATTGCGCTCCTCCCGGATGAGGCAGATCGGTCGCCGGCCTCTGGATGTCGCTCACTGCGGCTATTGGCAGCTCACGCTTGGCTGCCAGCCGCTCACGCTGGCTGCGGGCCACCCACTGCAGCCCATGGCAGCCCATGGCAGCCCACTGCAGCAGGGGCTGCAGCCCACACCATCACCGGGGCTCACACAGCCTAGCTCCAGGTGGAGTTGTTGTTAGCTGTAGAGGGCAGTGTCACTGGCCCTCATGTGGGATCCGAACCGGGGCCGCTGGCATCCCAAAACCAGCGCCCAACCAATGCACCACTCGGCCGGCCCCCAAGCCAACTCTTAACCAACACACCACTCAGCTGGCCCTCAACAAACATTTTTTAAAAAATGATGCACACTCAATGAAAAAAAGAAACCATTACTTCCCACACGTAATATACATATAATAACACATTTACCATCTTAACCATTTTTAAGTTTACAGTTCAGAAGTGTTAAGTATATTCATTGTTGTGCTATCAATCTCCAGAACTCCTTTTATCTTGTAAAACTAAAATTCTGTATCCATTAAACAACAACTCATTACCCACTTCCCCACCCCTGGCAACCCCCAGTCTACTTTCTGTCTCTATGGATTTGACTGCTATTGGCACTCAATGATCAAGTGGAATCATGCAGTATTTATCTTTTTGTAACTGGCTTATTTGACTAAGCATAATGCCCTCGAGGTTCATTGATGTTGTAGCATGTGTCAGAATTTCCTTTCTTGTTAAGGCTGAATCATATTCCACTGTATGTATATACCACATAGTATTTATCCATTCATCTATCTGTGGACATTTGAGTTGCTTCCACCTCTTGGCTATTGTGAATAATGCTGCTGAAAACATGGGGAGACAAGTATCTCTTTAAGATCCATCTTGAATTCTTTAGGGTATCTATCTCCCAGAAGTGGAATTGCTGGATTACATAGCAGTTCTACTTGTAATTATTTGAGGAACTAGCATACTATTTTCCACCATGGCTGTACCATTTTACATTCCCAAGAGCAGTGTAAAATGGTTCCATTTTCTTCCCATTCTGACAGCACTTGCTATTTTCTGATTTTTTGATAGTAACCATCCTAATGGATGTGAGGTTGTATCTTGCTGTGGTTTTGACGTGCATTTTCCTAATGATTAGTGATGTTGAGCAACTTCTATGTGTTTGTTGGACATTTGTATATCATCTTTGGAGAAATTCAACATTTTTTGGTCATCTTTGGGTTGCCTATCCAATAGTCATTTTATATTGTGTTCCTGGCTGACCTCTGATATTTCTCCTTGATGTGGTTCAGGGATATGTTCTGATTAATCTAAGTCAGTGGTTCTTTATTCTGGTTCACCTTAGTGCTACTGGCGGTAGCTTTAAATAACAACCACACCTGGGCCCCCTCCTCAGACCTGTTAAGAATTAGAATGTCTGGAGGTGGCTGGTTAGCTCAGCTAGTTAGAGCACAGTGCTCATAACACCAAGGTTACCGATTTGATCCCCACATGGGCTACTGAGCTGAGCTCTCCACAGCTAGATTGAAACAGCTATTTGACTTGTAGCTGATATGTCCTGGAAAAACACACTGTTCCTCAATTTAAAAAAAAAAAAAAGAATTAAAATGTCTGGAGGTAGTCCTGTGCATTGGTATTTTTATAATAGAAGTTTCCTAGTTAGCCTGAGATATTCAAATTTGCTGCAGGGAATATGAATCATTGTTCTAAACCAACAATGCTGGTCCCATTCCTCTTGCCAGTGATAGTGTTAAGATTGGTTGTATGTCTTGGTTTTAGTCAATGTGATATGATGGCTTCTAGAAAAGAGTTACTTTTTCCTAAAATGAGACATGGGACAGGGTGGGAGGTGGGAAGAAATGGTTTCTTTTCTTCCGTTGAGTACGATTCTTAAAACTAGGACAGTCCTCTTATTACTGTGAGTGAGAGGCACTAAACTGAGGATGTCAGAGCAGGAAAATGTAACAGAACATGGGCAGCTACTGAGCTGCTGACTTGACCCACCTTGGAGCCAGTCTACTTCTGGAATTCTGATAATAAATGTCCTTATTGAAGCGATTTTGAGCTACTTGTGGCTGAAAGTATCCCCACATTACTAGTACTATGTGCTGAGAATTTCAGGAAGTCATTGGGCTATGTTTATGGAATATCTGTTATGATAGAAAAAAGGAACAGAGACATTATCTTGAACAGACTTAAACCTGGATTCTCATATTGAAAGCCTGTAGCTCTACTGTCCAAGTTTCTTTAGACTTCATTCAGGACCCAGGTGAGCCAGGAAACCAGGGAAGTTGGGCAAGCCATGCAATCAATAGCCAGACCAAAACTGGAGGCAATCTGAATTTAAATCCTGCCTCTGCGTCAACGTCCCCTGTGGTCCGGGCCAAGTCCTTAAATCTGATTCAGTTACAGAGTTTGGATACAACATGAAGAGGGAAAGAAGTTATGTACTTAAGAACATTCTGAGTCCAAACCACATAAATCTTTAGAGATTACATTTAACACCTTGGTGTGATACCTGAGCCCAAACAGGTAATTTATTTAAATTAAACTAATGGCTAGCCAGGTCACACTTATCAGGTTACTTGATTCTCAGGTTTATAGCAGAAGTAACCTTTTTTTAGCCTTTTCTTTCCTGGATGTAGGTGTTATCAGATCAGGCCTCCTTTCTGTTAGTTTCCTTCCATTTTACCTGTGAGAGTGGCTTATGGCTATCATTATTTAGTGAGTCCCAAAAGCCAGGCTTGGTGAGGAGGTACATGGGATATTCTGATGGCTGGTCACAGTTTTCTGCCCATGTGACAAATCCCAAGATACACCAAAATGTTTAAAAATAACAAATGATCAGCTGCTAGCTAACAGCACTATGTGATAAGAACCAGCAATAGGGAGATTTAGCTCAGTGTAAAACAGTGAAAGGGTGTGTATGTCTCTAGGAAATCCACTGTAGTTGAAAATACTAAAAACGTATTTACTATCAACTTTTCTTGTAGATAGTATCAAAATTTGAAATGAACGCTGATGAGTATAAAGTGTGTCCAGACCTTCACTTGTCAAGGCAACATTTTGATTAGTATTCCTGAAACTCCTCACTTGAAAGATCTGCATAAAATGCATCTCAGTTTCAGGATGAATGTGAAAAACTTTGGGGAAAAAGCGTGAGAAAGAGAAAAGTCATGGGGTGTTCATTTAATTGGATCACCATTGATGTCGCTTCAAATACAGTTTTGCCTGCGGAAGAAGCACAGTGATACTCCGAATTCTGCCATTTAGATCTGTGAAAAACAGAAAATGAGGGGATTTTGAGGGTGAAAACTATAAATGAGATAAATCCTAGCCATGTGTAAAATATATTGAAAATTACTGCTAGAAATTTGAAGGCACAACAAGGCAAAGGTGGAAAACACGGAGGAACACTTTACAAACACAAAAGCGAGCCATACTTGGTGACAGTTGCTGCAGGTCATAATAGGGGAGGCTGATTCTCCCAGTCAAAATATAAATGCCATCCTGGACAGACTGTCAGCTTGTCAGGAGAGAAAAGACTAAATGCTGAGCTGGACCTGACTGAGGCTTCTGATGACTGGGTAATTTGCAGAGATGTTCCAATGCTAGGCTTGTGCCTGGAAAGAGGAGTAGACTCAACAAGAATGAATAGCTTTCATGGCACTTCTGGGCAAGTTCTTGAAAGCGTTTGTATGTGCCACTCTTTCCCACAAGCCCACTTTGAGGTGTGGGAATATTGAGATATAATTAAGTTACGGCTGATCCTGCCCTTCTGGGTGAGTCCAAACTGGCCATTTTTCCTTAAAACTGACAGAGACATTGTCCCATATTCTCTCTGATTCCAAAATGAAGGCCACACACAAAGAGACTGAGAAAGAGCACCACAATTAGCAAAGCAACCAACTATAGAAACTTGGAGAAACAGAAGGATGGGAGACAGTATGAGAATGAAGGTAAGAATTTAAAAATGGAGACCCAAAAGAAGGACACCAAAAAAAAAGGGCAGAATTAAATCATGGAGAAAGGTGGCTGTTCAGCCTTGGGGAAAAAAAAATGTGAATATTCAGGCCTCTAATTTGGCATTCCCCAGAACACTAGACCTGGGGTGAAATGTTAGGAAAACACTGTATCTTATATTCAACCACCCCTTATATTTTGCAATGTATAAAGCAAAATAGCTTATTAAATGACTCTGAGAAATACTGCAATAAAGAAATCCATTCAACTCATTCATTTATTTAAATACAGAACCTCTTTTTCTACATTACCCTATTCTAGTTAATATCCTGGGTGGCTAGAGTTCTACACTACACATTTGTTATGCGCTGCTATCATATATTAAGTAAATATAGCAGCCACAAGAAATTGTTTACCTATAGGAAGATGCATGATACAATGGGAAAACCAAACTAGGTTAGGAGTCAGGAGAGCTGACATCAGCTGCTGATTCTCCCCAATTCTGCATATCTATGTAGAAAAAATGCTATGTGCAGCTTATATTGCTGAAAATCCAAAATCAGAGAGAAATTAAATGGCAGCAAGGTTTAGAACCCTGGCTTTTCTCCTAAGAAAATTAATCATTTATCCAAGTCATTTAACCTCTCCAGGCTTCAATTTACTCAGAAACGAAAGGAGTTAGACATCAACAGCTTTATGACCTGGCCAAGCTTTAAAATCTTATGTATCAAAGGAGTTGTGATAATCCAAAAAAGTTCTCTCAACTTATTACAGGCACTTGTTAAAAAAGTCAAACAACCTATCAGCAGTTTGACATCCCATTCAAAACTCAAGGGTACCAGGGTTCTGGTCAAGATGGTGGAGTAGGTAAACACTGTGCTCACCTCCTCTCAAGACCACATCAAAATTACAAAACAACCACATCATTGAGAATCACCTGAATCTTGCTGAACCAAAGCCCTACAACTAAGTTCATACAGAAGAAGCCACCACAAGACTGATAGGAGGGGCAGAGATGCATAACAGGCTGGTCCCATACCTACATGTGACCATTAAAAATCAGGAGGGATATCTCAGCTGTGGAGGTCCCCCCCAACCCAAAGGAGCAAGGGGTCCTAGGGACCTAACACATTCCCCAGACCAGGGTTCCAGTGCCAGGGAGAGAAGGCCCTATAATTTCTGGTTGTAAAAACCAGCGGAGGTTGTGACTGAGAGACTGAGGGTGGCTGGAGACCCAGGAGCTGCTCTTAAAGGGACCACTCATGGACTTACTCACCACAGAATAACTGGCTCTGAGCTCCAGTGCTGGGGCAGCAGCTGGAGAGGAGACAGGTACATAAGGAAGGGAACTGAGTTGTCTGGCTTTAAGATGAGAGCTGGAGGGGCAGCTTTCTCCTGGACAGAGAAGCTGGCGGAAGCCATTGTTTCTTTGTTGAGCCCTCCCCCTTCCCAGCATGCAGATGCAGGCAACCGCCATATTTGAGTCTCCTTCAAGCTTGCTAACACCATTTGTTTGCCACATACAGGTAATTCTGAGACCCCACCCCACCCATCTTTTGCACATACCCAAGCTACTTCACTGGCTTTTTCATACAAATGGCCTCCCTTGGCTCATGCTGCAGATTTTCCTAGGGTCTCTCAAAGGTTTGTGGAACCCAGACAAGCAGCATTTGGCTTGAGTGTGTCCCATACCTCTGGCTGATCAGCCCTAAGCCTGGAACTAGTGACAGCCAGCCTTGGTTCATGGCCTGGCCACTCACGGTACTTCCAAGCATGGTGTGGGAGGTGTTCATCTGTGGATTGCTATGTGGCTCCTGCTAGGTGTCCCCTGGTGGGGCACAGGATGCAGCTGAACTTGACCTGCAGTGGGTCTCCTCCCAGGTGGCTCTGGGGCTGGCTCACCCAGTGGCTAGCTTCAAAATGAGCTGGAGCATCACCCAGCTGCCTCCAATGATGACACACCTAAGGGACTGATTGGGCAAGCACCAGAGCCCTGCTAAAGCAAATCCTGTTCCCTATGGTCAGCCCCTGCACAACAGCTCCTCCATTGTAGTAATGAACAGTTCTCACAATGAATCAGCCTCGAGAGTCCATTCCTACCACTGACATGCAAACAGCAACCAAGACTCAACTATAACAGGAGAGCACACACACCTATGCAAGGGACACAACTGGAGGGCATGTCTCAGGTGACCATGGAGACTGTGTCGCTGAGCTCCACAGTGCACATACTACATAAGGCCACTCTACTAAGACCAGGCGACATAGCAGCTCTCCTGGTCTATGACATACATAGAGTCAAACACAGGGAGGCAGCCAAAATGGGGAGACAAAGAAACATGTTCCAAATGAAAAAACAGAACAAAGCTCCAGAAAAAGATCTAAACAAAATTGAGACAAGGAATCTACCAGATGCAAAGTTCCAAACACTGGTTACAAGAATGTTCAATGGTGGGCCGGCCGAGTGGCACAGTAGTTAAGAGCTGGCTTGGGATGCCAGCGGCCCCGGTTCAGATCCCACATGTGAGGGCCAGTGACACTGCCCTCTTTAAAAAAAAAAAAGAATGTTCAATGGTCTCAGGGAGAACTTCAACAAAGAGATAGGAAACATAAAAATGAAGATAGGAAACATAAAAAAGAACCAATAATAAATGAAAAATACAATAACTGAAATGAAAAATACATTAGAGGGAATCAACAGGTTAGATGAAGCAGAGGATCAAATCAGTGACTTAGAAGGTAATGTAGCAGAAAACACTCAATTGAAACAGCAAAGAAACCAAAAAAATGAGGAGAGTTTAAGGGGCCTCTGAGACAACATCAAGCATATCAACATTCACATTATAGGGGTACCAGAAGGAAAAGAGAGAGAGCAAGAGATCGAGAACCTATTTAAAGAAATCATGATGGAAAACTTCCCTAACCTGGCAAAGGAAATAGACATACAAGCCCAGGAAGCACAGAGAGTCTCAAAGAAGATGAACCCAAAGAGGCCAATGCCAAGACACATCATAATTAAAATGCCAAAGGTTTAAGACCAAGAGAGAATCTTAAAAGCAGCAAGAGAAAAGAAGTTAGTTACCTTAAAGGGAAATCTCATAAGACTGTCAGCTAATTTCTCAAGAAAACCTTTGCAGGCCAGAAGGGATTTGCAGGAAATATTCAACATGATGCAAAACAAAGACCTACAACCAAGGTTACTCTACCCAGCAAAGCTATCATTTAGAATCGAAGGAGACAGATAAAGAGCTTCCCAGATGACAAAAAGCTAAAGGAATCCATCACCACCAAACCAGTATTACAAGAAATCTTAGAGGGACTTCTTTAAGATGAAAAAAAAATATGAATAATAAAATGGCAATAACTATATATCTATCAACAATTATTTTCAATGTAAATGGATTAAATACTCCAATCAAAAGATAGAGCGGCTGACTGTTGGTGGGTTTGCAGATTGGTGCAACCACTATGGAAATCAGTATGGAGGTATCTCAAAAAGCTGGAAATGGAACTACCTTATGACCCAGCAATTCCACTCCTAGGTATAACCTGAAAAACCCAAGACACTAATTTGAAAAAATATATTCACCCCATGTTCATTGCAGTGATATTTACAATGGCCAAGACTTGGAAACAATCGAAATGCCCATTGGTAGACGACTGGATTAAGAAACTCTGGTACATTTACACAATGGAGTATTACTCCTCTATAAAGAAGAACGAAATCGTACCATTTGCTATGATATGGGTGGACCTAGAGAAACATTATGCTAAGTGAAATAAGTCAGTCAGAGAAAGACAAACACCATATGATCTCACTTATATGTGGAATCTAAAGAACTAAATAAAAGAGCAACGTAAACAGAAATAGTCTCAGAGACACAGAGGAAAAACTGATGATTGCTAGATGGGATGAGGATGGGCATGAGGGAGAGGGGAGGGGATGAGACAACATAAATTGGTAACTACAATATTGCTGCAGGGATAGAAAAGACAGTTTGGGAAATTTAATCAATAATGTTATAAATTTTTTTTAAGGGACCAGATGGACTCATGTATTTTTAAGGAGACCACTTCATGAATGCTGTGGAGGCCTGGTCTCTACACTGTACATCTGAAGCTGTCGCTGAATAATATTATATGTCAACTATAATTTAATGCATATATAGTCATGGGATATGGAGTATAGTGTGGGAATGGAGTCAATGGAATTGCAATAGATATGTATGATATTGGGGGTGCAGGGGCAGTGGATGGAGGAGGGGGATTGTCACTTTGTAAGGGGTGAAAAGGATAACTATTGCATTGTTTTGTACACTTGAAACTAACAATAAAAAGAAAAAGAAACATTTCCCTATTAAATCAAAAGAAAAAAAGAAAGGAAAACTGTGGTACATTTACACAATGGGGTATTACTCAGCTATAAAGAAGAAAGAAATTGTACCATTTGCAACGATATGGATGGACCTAGAGAACATTATGCTATGTGAAATAAGTCAGTCAGAGAAAGACAAATACCATATGATCTCACTTATATGTGGAATCTAAAGAACTGAATAAATGAGCAATGTAAACAGAAATAGTCTCAGAGACACAGAGGAAAAACTGATGATTGTTAGATGGGATGGGGATGGGCATGAGGGAGAAGGGGAAGGGACGAGACAACATAAATTGGTAATTCAATATTGCCACAGGGATAGGAAAGACAGTTTGGGGAATATAATTAATAACGTTGTAAATATTTTTAGGGGGCTAGATGGACTCATGTCTTTTTAGGGAGACCACTTCAAGGACAGTGTAGAGGCCTGACCACTGCACTGTACATCTGAAGCTGCCATTGAATAATAGCGTATGTCAACTATAATTTTATTTATATTCACAGGATGTGAATAGTGTGGGGAGTGGAGTCAATGGGATTGTAATAGATATGTATGATATGGGGGGAGTCAGGTGGCGGATTGGGGGAGGGTGCTGTCACTTTGTGAGGGGTGAAAAGCATAACTCTTGCATTGTTTTGTACATCTGAAACTAATAATAAAAAATTTAAAAAAACAAAAAAGATGGGCAGTTGAATAGATAAGAAAGCAAGACCCTTGGGCCGGCTGAATGGTGTGGTGGTTAAGAGCTGGCTTGGGATGCCAGCAGCCCTGGTTCGGATCCCACATATGAGGGCCAGTGACACTGCACTCTGGAAAAAAAAAAAGAAAAAAGAAAAAACATAAATAAAATAATAATAATAATAATAAAAAAAAAAAGAAAAGAAAGCAAGACCCTTATATATGTTGCCTACAAGAGACTCACTTCAGATTGAAAGACACACACATATTGAAAGTAAAGGGATGAAAAAGGATATTTAATGAAAATGGAAACAACAACAACAAAATAAGCTTGGGTAGCAATACTTATATCAGACAAAATAGACTTTAAAACAAAGACTATAACAACAGACAAAGAAGGATCTAGTAATCCCATTTCTGGGTATTTATCCAAAGAAACCTAAAAGCTACTTTGAGTGGATATCTTCATCCATATGTTCATTGTGGCATTACGTACAACAGCCAAGATATGAAGGCAACCTGCATGTCCCTGAATGAATGAATGGATAAATGAATGAATGGATACACACACACACACACACACACAATGGAATATTACTCAACTGTAGAAAAGAATGAAATCTTACCATCTGTGACAGCATGTATGGGCCTAGAGGGTATTGTGCTGAGTGTAGCAAGCCAGACAGTGAAAGACAAATGTCATGATTTCACTTATAAGTGGAATATAAAGCACAAAACAAACAAACAAACAAACAAACAGAAACAACTCAGAGTTACAGAGAATGTATTGATGGTTGCCAGATATGAGGGGGTTTGGAGGTGGGTGAAAAAGGAGAAGGGACTAAGAAGTACAAAGAAGTCTATAATTCTTGGTACCACTTTCACTTACTATTCTCTCATCCCCTTATTGTTTCGCAAACTGGCCCCTATACACAAAAGGGCAAGGAGAAACCTAAGAAAGAAGCAGACCATGCTGGATCTGTAGGTGACAGGTTTAATAAGCAAGGGAACTTACATATGAGGCTTATCTTAGGTGGCTGTAAAAGATGTAGTTATCCATATCCGCCCACTGGAATCTTAAAAATGAATATAGAGGCACATTAACTGGGTTCAAGCACATTTAGTCCAGATGGTCTCAACAACACATTGCTCTCTCAAGCCTGTGTTCTTGAAAACAGCTTCTGCTGTGGAAACAGGGGCAGAATGTACATTTCAAGGACAGGTGAGGGGATGAGGACCCTCCCATTGCCCAGGTCCAGCTCACAAGTCAACCTGGGGTCATGTCCTCTGAATGACCTCCTCCAACACTCCTGCCTCTTTCTCAATGGTGCAAAAAAATTCAACTTCATATATGCCATGGTCTCTAACACAATTAGATAAGATAGAAAGTGTCACAATGGATCATGGCTGTGCTTAAAGGAAAGGAAGCCAGAAACAACAGATCTAAGGCAAAGTTGGGACAATGGATCTGAGAGTAGGAACAAGGTCAAGGCTGCCAATCTAGCATGGATGGGAGCCAGGAATGAGGCCTATGCGCTGGATGGCAGACCCCATGCACCAGACAGGAAAATCTTTAACTAGAAGCCTCTTATACTGCTCCTGCTGGGACAGAAGCCAGTCTCAGAATGTGCCAGCAGGAGAGCTGCAGGTGGGAGCCATTCTCTCCATGAGGGAGATGGTAATGAGTTAACTTGGAAGAGAGAGTGTGGAACTCATGCGAAGGTCATATCCTGACAGGAAGTCTTTCATTGATGGTGATTACATGAAGAGATGGTGGTAAATATTATTCATAAATTATTTGGCAAGTTTCACAACAGAGATAAGATCTTATAGACAGTTTAAAACACACCCTGGCAAAAAATGCTTCTTAACTCAGTTGTGAAATATCCCATCAAATTAATACATTATTGAAGGTGGTTTCAATGGGATCTGTTGAAGCTATTCTGGATTTCCTAGCCAGGTGATGGGTGCCTGGAGTAAAAACAATTCTAAGGCTCCATATCTCTCCTATGTTGTTCTTTGAAATAAGTCAGTGTTTCTGACCTCTGTTAACTATCATACAGTTTGCAATCCATTGAACAGAGCTAACAGGTGAAATTCTGCAACATCTTTATTTTGCCTGTCCGTGGTCCCTTCGTTAGTGTACAGGACCTACATGCTACTTGAGTTGCAAAAGTGGATAAGGGGGGCACTCAAGTAACACCAAGGAGACAGGAGGACACCTCCAACAACACATCTCTGAATTAGGGAAGTACTTGTGATATCAATTTGACTCCTCCTCCCACAGAATCTGTGATTGTCATGATGATGGGAAAGAGCTAAACATGGGAGAGGATTACAAAATATTTTACTGTGGGAAGTACTACATTATAACATCAATAAGCTTTATTCAAAAAGGACACTTTTGACTTGTGCTGATATTAATACATTTACTACTGTGGTGTTTAGTAAGTGTGAAAGTATCAGTAATATACCCTTCGATGCTCTGAAACACAGTTGTCATTTGTCTTCTTTATATAGTCCCAGAATCCTGACTAGATACAGCTACAGAAAAATAGATCCTGATATTGGTTTCACAAAGAATTAATGTAGGCTTAAATACAACTGATTACTTTTAGCTTGTTTTGGATGAAGCAACCAGCATATATGGCATTCATCTGTCTGGAATTCTAGGATGACATCATCTCTTCCAAAATGCCTTTTCTGTTGTGGCCGTTTGGGGTTATCTCTCCCTTGTCGTAGTGCCTGGAGTACACCTGTGCAGAGCACTTTCCACTCTGTATGATATTCTTCTGATTATCTGCCCATTAGTGTCTTGAGAGCACCATTATATCTGCACTGCTTAGAAAATTGCTTAAGAGAGTGGGCACATAGGAAATACTATTGAATAAATGCATGCCCCCAAATCAAAGAAATTTAAAAGTTATTTTTTAAATTGATAAACTTCCTGTTTGAGTATGGTTAAATAACTGGCCAATCTTGCTACAGAAAACAACTGTAAACTCTGGATACACACACACACACACACACACACACACACACACACACACACTCACCAAGAAACCTCCTGGGCCACAAGATTTCACTGGTGAATTCTATCAAACATTTAAGAGGAAATAACATCAATGTTACAGAAGAAATTCTTTCAGAAAATAAAGGAGGAAGGAACATTTCCCAACTCTCAACACAATCCCACTGCCAAAACCTGACAAAGACGTTACCAAGAAAAAGTAAACTGGTAAATTTCCTACATGATCAAAATGCATTTGGATATTCTCATGTGCTTCACTTGTACAGAGAGTGCTTCTAGCAAATAAAGCAAGTTCATATAAAGCATTTCTTACTGACTTATCAGAAAATAAAAATTATTAATACCAATTTTAGGGTTTATATTTTAGTGTTCACTGGGGTGGGGGAGGGGGAGAACCTGTTCAACCTTGTGGAAGTTAATTCCAAAATGTAATGGAATTGGCCTCCTGTAGCATCAGTTTCACAGGAAGTCCAGACATACCAATCAGTGGTTTGAAAATGGAAATAGATGGCATGGAGTTGCATATCTGGGAAGAAAGGTCATTACACTGATGTCTATTTTAGATCACTTGCTCATGAGAATACAGACTGGGCAAAGGGCATAAAGGGCTGATGTGAAGAAACTGGAGCAGGAGGTGCCCCTGATTCTACCACATGTCACATGCAACTAACGATCACAGTGTCCCATGCAGCTCTCAGCCCTGCTGCTAACATTTGATGTCACACATTTATAGGAGATCTTCCGTTTGTACAGCAGGGGGGAAGAATTCTGAAAATATACACTAAACTGAACTTTCGTGGTTATAATGCAAACTTTAATATGATTGAAAAGGCTAGCAGCGAAATTAGACTCAACTTGTTTTATTCTATAAAAGCAAACTACAGTATTTTATCTCTGTAAATTATAATACCTTCATTATGAAATTTGAGACCTCTGTGTCACTTCAAGAAGGTCTGTATCTTCACATTTATCCTTCTTTTTTCTCATCGTACACCAATTGTACTGTTTCGTTTTGAATTGTGCTCACAACTAGAATTAGTCACATGGCCGCTGGAACCATGGAGGGCAGATGGAATGTTTGGTGAATACCTCTGTCTTTCTGCCATGGAGCTTTTGCTTGTCATGCTTTGGGATTTCCAAAATTGAACTTCAGCTGAATGCCACTAAAATTTACTTTGCAGAAAAGCTAGCAATTTATGTGATCCATTCAGTTTTACAAAATTTGGATCAATGAAGTGATTTCCAGGAACACTAATTTGACAGTAATGAGTCAACTCAATTAAAAAATGGTAACAGTAGTTTTCTCTAATTAAAAGTGATTAAATATCTTTAAGCTTATTTCTGTTTTTCAATTTCACTGTGAATGTATGTTACTTCTATAATTCAGAGGGTTGGGGAGAATGATAAAGAAACAACCAGGAAGGAAATGGTACCTAAAAGGAGGGAGAAATGGAAGAGAACGTTGAGGCCTTGGTGCTTGGAAAGCATGGCCTTTCATAGGCCAGACCTCTGCCACTCAGCACTCGGCTCTTGAAGTCCCTCCCTGCCTTACACATGAAGCCCTTCACAACACTCTGAACCTCAGATCACAGAGCTACACAGGGCCCAGTGGGCCAGGCAGCTAAAGACTTACATTCTCTGAAAATAAAAAGCATTCGGTTTAAGGGAAATAGCAGAACTTGACTTCGACAGCCAATGCCCTCCTAAGACCCAATCACAGTGCTTGCTTTTGTCATGGAAACAGGCCTCTCTCCATAGCACCTCATAGAGAGTACTGTGTTGAGTGTGTAGCACTCAGAAGTGGACAGGATCAATCTACATTGTAAGTGGAAGCTCTGAAGCCCACGGAGGGTGGCAATGTTTCTTCCCAAAGAACATTACCTAGTTTTGAGACAAATTGATGTGAAGGATAGATGTGGTGGAGAAACCACCACAAATGGAAGGCTGGCATTTGTTCTCCAGAGCAGTGGGACTCAAACCTGGCTGCACAAAGAGCCACCTGGGAGAGAATTTAAAATTACCTGTCCTCCTTCAATCCAAACACAACAGGTTGTGTTTGTGTGATCTTGCCATTCCATCTGTCAATATCAGCTTCGGTTGTGAAGTCACGTTAATAAAACCTGCCCTGTCTACCTCATAGATATTGTAAGGATCAAATAAATGAACAGCTTTATGAAACAATTTTCAAGTATTATGAAAATGTTAGTTATTTTTTGTTTTGTTTTGTTGTTGTTTTTTAAAGATTTTATTGGGGAATTGGGGAAGGGGAACAGTGAGATATGTGTAAGTTCTTTAATCGGGTTCCCTTGCAACTAAAGGCTCCTTTTCATAACAAGGACAGGTGCTGCTGGAATACATTTGATGATCATAAAATGGAAGTAAGTTATCTGGCCTCTATGGGAACAGTCTCATGACTTTGGACTCATTAAGACTTATTTATGCAATGATTAAAGAGACTGTCCTCATGGTTATGGTCTAATCTATCCATTTGGAAATACCATGGTGTTCTCTTGGGCCAGTGTGCACACAAATCTGAATGATATTTAAGAAAGAAATAGTAAGACATCCCAGTAGATCCTGGTGAAACATTGAAAGTTGACTTAAGGAAAGTTGAGGCAAAAGGTCTACTTATAAAGAACATAAGAGCTTTACCAGTAAAAGATCTAGTACCTGTGCACTTGTGTGCACACATACGCACGCGTGTGTGTTTGTGTGTGTGCGCGCGCGTGTGTGTATCCCCAGCCTTTGACTTTCAGGTCCTTTCCCACAAGAGAGATCAATGTGGAATATGGAAAAATCCAGTTTCCAGCCCTGGTTCTACCTTTAAGTACATGTGACTTAAACCCATCTTTTCACAACTCCACAAGCCTCAGTTGTCATTGAGCACATGGTAATAAAAAATTTCAAAGTTTTCTTCCAGTCCTAAAACTCTATGGTCTCAAACAATTTCATATATCATTCTTTATGGTCTGACAAAAGAGGTGACTCCTGAAAACTCAGGCAACCTTCCTACCTCAGTCCCATGAGCTTGGGGAAGTGGAAACTTGGTGACTGAGAACACAGAATTTTTCATTCAATCCCAACCCAGGCTACCACAAAGTCACCATAATGCTTTTGTATTCTCGATGAGTCACTCAGCACCACAAATTGTTTTCATTGTAGACCAGCTTCCCCAACGACCCAGCTACCTACAGCACTTCCCTTTTATCAGTGAAATGAACACATATTGTAGAAAAGTGCCTTGGGAAAAACATATATTAACCCAACAAATATTTTTTAATATGTACAATATGTCAGGCAGTGTTCTAGGCATTAAGGGTAGAGTTGTGAAAAACACGAACATCTTTGCTTTCATGCAGTTTACATTCTAGTTGTTAGAGGCTCACAAAAAACACGATTCATAGATTCTTCATATCTTTTAAACAAAGTCCAGCTTATGATAAATAAAATTAAACAAAAAAACTTTGGCAACCCCAAAGTTGAGCAAATCTCCACCTAAGTATTCTGAAATGGATTTTCAAGTCGTAATCTGATCCTAATGAAAGTATTTTTCATATTTACACTTATCTTTGTCAAGGTAAGAGTATTGAATATGTATGTATGTGTGTGTGTGTGTGTGTACATATATATATATATATATATATATATATATATATACATATGTTTTTAAAGATTTGATTGGGGAATTGGGGGTAGGGTATAGTGTTGGGGAATCCGGGAAGGGGAACAGACAAGTTGATGTCTTTTTTGTTCTTCAGTCTAGTTGTGGAGGACGTCACTTCACTGGTCCATGTTGGTATTGTGATGATTGCACTCTTCCTGGCTGAGGCAGTCAATCACCAGTCAATGGACAGCTGCTCATAGCTGCTTATAGCAGCTCCTGTCACTGCTGGCCACTCATGCTTGCTACCAGCCACTCACGGTAGCTCATGGCGGCCCACTGCAGCCCATGCTATGCCGGTGACTCACAGGAGCCCAGCTCCAGGTTGAGCTGTTGTTCACCATCTTAGCTGTAGAGGGTGCAGCATCACTGGCCCTCATGTGGGATCTGAACTGAGGCCCTGTTGCTCAGAGCTGGCGTCCCAAGCCAACTCTTAACCAATGCGCCACTCGGCTGGCCCAAGTATTGAAGATATTTTATTTAGTAATTTGTTGGCTCGATTTATAACTCAAATATTTAGACCTGTGGTATGTTGGCCTCCACTTGGACTCTGGTCTTAGGCCCCACCAGTATGAGGGGTGAATGTGTTGATGGGAAAGTGTTGCTTCTCTCAAAACTAGTTTCTTACTCATAGTCTCAAAATTCACAGGTTTATGTTTAGTTTCCTCCAAACATAGTAAAAAAATTTTTTAGGTATTTTCTGTTGCAAAACCCAAACTTGCACAGGTGAACTTCTCTGGGTGCATTTTTTACTCCCATTGTTTCCTGGATTCCTCATAGTGGTATCTTTTCTCTGCCCCATAACTTCCTCTCATTTGTGACTTTAGTTTACTCACAGCTGCTCTGTGCCTCTCTGAGTATGCTTTCAGCCTCCCCCAAGGTTACCATGGGCCTGATTTGTTCCATATTTCTCAATTCAAAACTTCAGGAACAAGAATCTATAGTCATGTGCCACATAACGATGTTATAGTCAATGAGGGACCACATATATGACAGTAATCCCACAAGATAGAAATAGAGCTGAAAAATTCCTACTGTCTAGTGAAGTCGTTGCCATGTTAATGAGTAGTGCAACACATCCTCTCATGTTTGTGGTGATGCTGATGTAAACAAACCTGCCGCACTGCCAGTCATATAAAAGTAAAGCATATACCATTATAGCTGTAGGCTATACCATGTAGATTTGTGTAAGGGCACTCTGTGATGTTTGCACAATGACAAAATCACTTAATGATGTATTTCTCAGAATGGATTCCTATCATTAAGCAGCACATGACTGTAATAGGATCTGCTTGTCCCTTTTAGGAAAACCTGTTCACCCCAGGCCAATTCATAGGCCAGTCCTGGTCTAATTAATATATTTGGTGGGACACGATGGGTAGGCTGTTCTGTTAGGTGTGCACCCGTATCCAATCAGCTATTGCTGGAGGTGGTCATACAGTAAAAAATATGGCAGCTGAGGGCAGGCTTGTCAGCAAGGCCTGTAGGAGTGGCACTTTTCTTGAGAAGTAGCGGTGAGCACAGCAGACACCATGATTGTTCAGTGTGGTAGTTGTGGTGAGAGTTGAAAGCCTCCTTGTCATATTTCCTACATATTCCTCAAGAAAACTGTTTATCTCCTCATTAACCACCATAGTGTATCACGATTAGTGGAGCACCAATATATATATCTTCTTTCTGTGGCAAGTGTAAGGATGATTAAATCAGCTATCATCAATGGCTCTTCATTTTTCTAAGTTTCATGGTATATACTGCTTCTTCCTCAAAAGTGCATAATTCACTTTTGATGAGGTCTCCACCACACTTAATGAGGGGCTGGGAAAGGTCTAGATAAGGCCCTAGCAAAATGGTAATGGTTGGGTCTTGGGATCCAGAATGAGACTTGCTAGAGGGGAGATTTACGAATCTGAACCAAAGTCCTTAGAAAATGTCGAGAAAACAAGTTGAGAAAAGCAATTCCAGGTGGAAAGTCCAAAGAACAGAATAAGGTTGAAAGCAGGAGACAATCCAAGGATCAGGAATTGGGCAAAACTGCAACAGATGGAATGTGATGCAAGGACTGCTGAGACAGGAGCCAAAGTGTCTGTGCTTGCTTTTATGGACTCACCAGGTGGCATATAATGGGTAATGCTGACCTAAAGGCATATGATTGAGGGGGACATTCAGGAAGAGCCTGTTTCTTCTTCTCCACTCAATCCTGGTCACATTCTTCTGTCTCCAATCTCTGGAGAATCATTCCAACTTTCCTCTATCACGTTGGAACCTTTTATTTTCTGCTGCAATTATTTCTTCCTGTCTCAGACTCTCCAATTCTTTTAACAACCAGAATTCAGTGTGACATGTTTCAAGTCCTTTAATCAGCTTGCTTTAAAAAACACAGCCCAGGAGATGAATTTGGTATCTGCCTTGCAGGTCACTGAAACCTTTCCCTTGCTATTTGCATGCTTGGAGATCAAGAACAGCCAGCTTTCTTCCCCTCATTATACAATTCCTGGGAATAGCGTTTTCTCTTTATGTTGCATATCCTGCCCCACCCATTCCCAAACTTGATAATCTACCAAGGAGAGGCAGCAGCCCCTTGTTATCACCTATCTGACTTGCTCTCACATCATCTCAAGGACTCACACCCCATTCTTCCGGTGGAGTAATCCTTGGGGAACAAGCAATACCTTAGTCACACACCTTCACATGTGCTGCATGTTCCACACCTTTCCTCCGATTGTTGTCTCTATAGCCAAAGATGATGCCACTGATAATTCCAAATAGGAGAAAGTCCCTTGAATTGGCTCAACTAAAACCAAAGCCATTAAAATGTCATTATTCCTAAGGAAAACTTTCTAAAGATCAATCTATGGGCCCTACTTACAAATGACCAAGTCTAAACCTACATCTCTACCTGAGATAACTTTCTTGTTACACAATGAATACCTGTGAAGTCACTGACCTAAGGGTGATTTCTATGGGTGGAATGAGTGTAGGGTATGAGGGTTGTCCCCAGAATCCCAATTTACAATGCACTGACAAATGGTGGTCCTGGATGCCTGAAATCTTGCTATTAGTACTATAATAAATGAGAGCACTGAAGCAAAATGGGCTTTTTTGAACTGGCATGGGAACAAAGCTCCCTCTTTTAGCTCTAAATCTCTTGGTATAATGGAATCCTGTTGTTGAAGCATCAGCTATTAACTGAAGCAAGCTTTCACCTTTTTTTTTTTTTTAATTTTAATTAGCTTCAAGTGTACAACACAGTGCAATAGTTATACTTTTTACCCCTCAAAGTGACAGCCCCCCTCCTCCAATTCTGCCCCCCACTTCTCCCCCCACATCATACTATCTATTACATTTCCTTTGACTCCCTTCCACCGTATAATCCACATCCCGTGACTATCTATATATTCAATTACAGTTGGCATAGAGGAAAAACAGGGTTGCTAGTTGGGAGGGGGGTGGGGATGAGGGAAAAGGGGAAGGGATTAGACAGCATAAATAGGTAACTACAGTATTGTCACAGGGATATGAAAGACTGTTTGGGCAAGCTTTCACCTTTGAAAATCAATATTTTCTTTGAGATAGGCCAGCCGAGTGGAACGGTGGTTAAACGCTGGCTTGGGAAGCTAGCGGCCCCGGTTCAGGTCCCACATATGAGGGCTAATGACACTGCCCTCAAAAAAAAAAAAAAAAATGCTGTTTCTCAGGTGCCAATTATTTGGTACTATTCCAGTAGCCCTAAATGCTTAGACATTTACATTAGCCAAAAATGCACAACTTATGGAGATCCAGGGGGGCAAAGTAGATAAAGGGGGCAGAGTAGATAAATACTGTGCTTGCTTCCTTTTGTGAACACATTAAAATTACAACTAAATTATAGAACAATCAACCTGGAGAACCATCTGAAGTCTAGGCAAACTAAAAATATAAAGAAGCCACGTTGAGACTGGTAGGAGGGGCGGAATTGTGGAATGGGCCCCCAAACGCCCTGTGGCAGTTGAGAATCAGGAGGGATAACTTGGCTGCAGACACTCCCCCCGCCGGAACAGCAAGGGACCCCAGCCCCACACCAGCCTCTCGAGCTCAGACGTCTTCTTAAACAGCCTGCACACAGATTCGCTTGCTTGCAGGCACTCACCTTGGGCCCAGCGGACGGATGATAACTTGGGGGACAGTGAAGGCATAAGGGGGGCAAACTGAAGACTGTGGCTTCAGGGGGAGGATGAGAAGACAGTTGGCAGTTTCCTGGTGAGGGGTTCTTTTCCTGTGCAGTCAGCAGGTGGGCATCATCTTTCTAATGTTGAACCTGCCCCCCCCACCCACAGGCCAAATCTAAATCTGATTGGCCTAGTGAGTTCCACTGCTCCACCCTGTTGACTTAGCTGGAACACCAAACCTACTCAACTCTCAAACCACCAGAGGCACTTTCTCCTCAAGCAGCCAGCCTCTCCTGTGAGTCCATGGGCCCCAGGTAGGCGGCGACTTCAGTGTGCTATGAGACTTTTGCCAAGTTGCTCCTGGCTCAGCACTGGCACCAAACTAGAGTCTACATTAACCTGGTGACCACAACTCTTCCCACTCTAGTGACTCCTTGAGACCTTGCCTCACTTAACTCATGTACTGCATGAGGCTTTATCAGTGACTGAACCTGAAGGGAGCTGGAGGTAACAGCAGGTCTCCAGGTGTCCCAACTTTTTGCAGAGTTACCCCAGGCCTAGTATTGGTGACAGCTGTCTGCTGTTTGCAGTGTGGCCTCTCTGATGTGCCTCCAGGTTTAGTACAGGCAGCAAACAAATGTGGATAACTTTGTAACTTCCACCAGGTAGACCCTGGCCAGTCACAGGTTGTGACTGACCTGGACCTGTACTGGACTCCCCCACAAGAGGTCCCAGAGCCAACATATTTGGAGGTTGACTTCAGACCACAGGAGAGCACCACTAAATTAGCTCCACAAGTTGCAGACACAAAGGCACCAGAGGCCACTGGGGCAAATCCCACTCAGTGGGGTAAGCCTCCTGCACAGCAGCCCATATGCTATGGATGTGGCCAGACCCCACAATCAGTCAGCCTGAGGGTCAGTCCCACCCAATGATGTGCTGATAGCAATCAAGGCTCAATTATAACAGGAAAGCACATGCAACCCACACAAGGGACACTCCTGGAGCACCTGGCTCAGGTGGCCAGCGAGACTATGACACTGGGCCTCACAGGACACCTACTACATAAGGCTACTTGACCAAGACTGGGAGACATAGCAGATCTACCTAATATATAAAAACAAACACAGAGAGGCAGTCAAATGAGGAAATGAAGAAATGTTTCCCAAATGAAAGGACAGGAGAAAAATCCAGAAAAAGAACTAAACGAAATGGAGGCAAGAAACCTCCCAGAGACAGAGTTCAAAACAATGGTTATAAGGATTCTGAAGAAACTTCCTGAGAATTTCAACAAAGAGAAGCAAGCACCAAAAATGACATAGAAACCATAAAAAAGAACTAGTTAGAAGTGAGAATACAATAACTGAAATGAAGACTACACTAGAAGGAATCACCATCAGACTAGATGAAGCAGAAGATTGAATCACCGATTGAATCACCGAAGATAAGGTAGCAGAAAATACCCAATCATAATGGCAAAAAGAAAAAAGAATCCAAAACATGAGGATAGTTTAAAGAGACCTCTGGGACAACATGAAGCATAACAACATTTGCATCATAGGGGTATCAGAAGAGACGATGGAAAGCAAGAGATTGAGAACCTATTTGAAGAAATAATGACTGAAAACTTTCCTAACCTGGTGAAGGAAATAGACAAGTCCAGGAAGCACACCAATTCCCAAATAGGATGATCCCAAACAGACCCATACCTAGACACATTATAATTAAAATGGCAAAGGTTAAAGACAAAGAGAGAATCCTAAAAGCAGCAAGAGAAACGCACCTAGTAATTTATAAGGGAGTCCCCATAAGATTGTCAGCTGATTTCTCAACAGAAACTTTGCAGGCCAGAAGGGATTGGCAGGAAGTATTCAACATGATGAAAAGCAAGGGCCTACAACCAAGACTCCTGTACCCAGCAAGGTTATCATTTAGAATCGGAGGACAGGTAAAGAACTTCCCAAACAAGAAAAAGGTAAAGGAATTCATCACTACCAAACCAGTATTACAAGGAATATTAGAGGGACTTCTTTAAGATGAAAAAAAAAATCAAAATTATGAAGGATAAAATGGCATTACCTACATATCTATAACAATTACTTTCAATGTAAATAGATTAAATGCTCCAATCAAAAGACATAGGAGGGCTGAATGGATAGGAAAACAAAAGTCTTATATATGCTGTCTACAAGAGACTCACTTCAGATTGAAAGACATACCAATAGAAAATAAAGGGATGGAAAAAGATATTTCATGAGAATGGAAATGAAAAGAAACAAAAGACATCTGGGGTAGCAATACTTATACTGGACAAAATAGACTGTAAAACAAAAGCCATAAGAAGAGACAATGAAGGACCCAGTAATCCCACTTCATGGTATTTATCTGCAGAAACCCAAGCTACTTCAAGGAAACATGTGCATCCATATATTGGTTGCAGCATTGTTTACAATGACCAAGATGTGGAGGCAGCCTAGGTGTCTGTCAATGGAAGAATGGATAAAGAGCAGGTAGTCCATACATACAAAGGACTATTGCTCAGCCATGGAAGGGTTCTTGCCATCTATGGTGGCATGGATGGACCTAGAGAGCATTATGCTGAGTGGAGTGTAAGACAGAGAAAGACAGATGCAATGTGATTTTGCTTATATGTGGAATCTAAGAACAAAATTAACAAACAAAACAGGAGCAAACTTATATAGAAAACATTTTCATGGAATGAGGAGAGATTAAGTACAAATTGGTTGTTACACAGTAATCATGGGGATGTAAGGAATATAGCAAATAATTTGTAATAACTGTGTATGGTGTCAGATAGGTACTAGATTTGTTGGAGTGATAGATGGGAGGGGAGAGGGGGCAGGTAAAAAAGTGAAGGGATTAAAAAGTACAAATGGATAGTTATAAAATAGTCATGGGAATATAAAGTAAAATATAGGGAATATAGTCAATGATATGGTAATAACTGTGTATAATGCTAGGTGGGTACTAGACTGGTCAGGGGCATCACTTCTTAAATTATATAAATGTGTAACCACTATACTGTACACCTGAACTAAATATAAAAATATTGAATGTCAACTATAACTGATAAATTTTAAAAGGAGGAAAGAGGAGAAGGGGAATAAGAGGTTCAAATCTCCAGATATAAAACAAATAAGCCATGGGGATGTAATGTACAGTATGGGGAATATAGTCAGTTATACTGTGATACCGTGTTACGGTGTCAGATGGTTGCTGGGCTTAGCATGGTGATCACTTCTGTAGTATATAAATGTTGAATAACTATGGTGTACCCCTGAAACTAATATAATACTCATATTCTTAATACAAATCTTTTCTAAAATTGTATAACTTACAAAGAACTGGCCACTTCAAGTGAAATTTCCATTCATTTCATCAATTGCAACATTAAGCAGGTATTATCTTAGTCAAGACTACACTTCAACTCAAGAAGTATTTCAGTGTTTACCCATGGCCTAAGTGCTGACTTAGGAGCAAAGGAAGTATTTATTGAGTACACAGTGTTTGCAACACATAGGATAAATTTAAATTGTACAGAGAAAAACCCCATCACAAAAGTACTTTCGGTTACCACTGATTATAAAAAGACTGGCAAATCATTTTTTTATCATGAACTAATTGTGGTGACTTACGTCTGTATTAACATAAACAAGTAACAGGAATATCATCTAGCCCTCTAAAACTAGTATAAATGTAGTGTGTTCTGCAGTTTAGAACTTACACCAACACAGGCCTTAACCAAACAAGTACTCTACTATTTCCTGAGTGCCTACAGTGGGGGAGATACAGGTACTAAAAGACATATTTACCTTCTGAATAAGCAGTTCAACTGTTTGTCCTATTCAAGTAACTCAGAATCCATAGTAACTCCATCCAATGTGCCATCAGAGAAATTGCAAGTTTAACTAAACTGATGTCCACCACAAAGCCCTTTTTCTTTTGAACTCTCTGTAAAGTCCCCTTTCTCTGTGCATCCAACTAAAATAAATGGCTCCTTGTAAATAGTGTACACTTAGCAATAACATACATTCACATATTTTTTTCCCATATCTTATTTAAGAGCAAGTGGTTTTGGAGTCAGATTGAACTCCAGTTGTGACTGTCACAGTGTGACCTTGAGTAAGTGACTTCAGTTCTCTGGGTCTCCGTTTTCTCATTTCGAAAATGGGGTTAATAATAGAAATCACCAAATTAGGTATCTGTTAAGGATTAAATGAGCTAATATTTGCAAACTTATTAGCACAAGGAGTACAGAATAAATGGTAGATTTCATTATTATTCTTTAATAATTGCCAACCTTTGAAAGTTTGCCAGGCAATTATAATGATCCCCATTGGGTAGATGAGATTAAGTAATTTATCCAGTTAAACAATTCATTTGTGGCAGCTCCAGGGCTTGTGATTCTAAGCAGGAGGACCCACACCACTCCCGTTACCCCCAGTCAACCTTATAGACTTTTACAGAATGGGCTGCACTGTCCAGCACAAGAAGAGAATTCTCCTTGGTGAAGGCCAGTGCCACTGGATGGGAAAGACCATGGGTGATGATGGGCTTCAATTCTGGAAACACCTCAGGTTTCCCTAAGCATAGGACAGCCTGACTGGAAGAATCAGCGACAATCACATTCCCCTGGTGATCGAAGGTCACAGCGGAAGCAGTGATTTGGGAGGGGAAGAAGAGGCTCAGCCCAAAGGTGTCCACCTGGCCGATGAGCTGCATGCTTGCGCTGAACACCTTCACCGTGGTGCTGCAGGCCCCAGGCCCCAGGGCCAGAGGGCGCTCTAGGACCGCAATGGCCCCGGTGAGCCAAGACACCGCCACCCCTCGGGGACTGCAGAGATGCGCTTGCAACCTTTCCGTTCTCTGGAGGACCCCTTCCAGAAAGTCCACTTCCAGAAGGTGCAAGGACCCTGCCTCCGCATCGGTTACTACGATCCCATTCTGAGGGGTGGTCTCCACACCCCAAGGCAAGGAGAACTGGTCTCCAATGATAAGCTTGATCTGGCCAAAAAAATCAAACACTTTGACGGACCGGTCGCCGGCGTCGGTGACTACTACATGGCAGTCGTTAGTGACGGTGACATCAAGTGGGTACCTAATGTCCTGGGCAGCTTCCCCCTTCTCTCCAAACTGATGAGCACATCCTCCCCCGGAATCAAAGATCTTGACCCGCCTCTGGCCGTCGTGCACCACCACGACCCGCCCTGTCTTGGGACACAGCGCCAGGCCAGTGGGGTTGACCAGGGTTCCCCAGCCGCCGAAGGCATGGCGGCAGATGAGGGTCCCGGAGCCGCAGGGGGCGGAGCGCTGGGCCGCCCGGGCTGGGCGAGGCACGGAGCCCAGGAGCTCCAGGAGGTGCAACACTGGCAGGCAGTCGCTGGTGTCGCAGCCGCGGCAGGCCCTGCGGCAGAACGGGCACTCGAGGGCCAGCGTCCGCGGGTGCGCCAAGGCGGCCACGCAGGCCAGGCAGACCACGTGACCGCAGGGCAGGTTGCGCGGGCGCCGCTGCTGGCGGTGGCCGAACCTCTCAAAACACACCTTGCATTCCAGCAAGCTGGTCTCGGCCTCGCATACGAGCTCCTGCAGCGCCGGCCCGCTCCCCGAGGCCTCCGCACCCATCGCGCCGCCCGCCAGTCCGGGCTGGACACTGCCTCCCGCTCGCCCTAGGTCACGGTCACGCGCATGGGCGCTCGTCCTGACGTAGACAGCGGCTGGCCGCTAGGCTGCCACCTGCTGCTCCCTGGTGGGCGCGTGCGGCGTTGCTTCCTGAGGGCCTGAGAGGGGACATTCAAAAGCGGTATCCACAGCGGGTAGTCTGGCGTGTAATCTTGACAACAGTCATGGATGGATTATCTCTACGTAACACAAAAGGAAACACAGCTATCAAGGACAAGCCTGTAAGTGGCAAAGCAAGCACTGAACAACCCAGTCTTCCAACCCTGATGCTCTGCCGTTTCCAGTCTGCAGCACTGGGTACCTGGGAGATAGGGCTGGCCAGTCATTCACATGGTCTCATAGCTCATGATGTTTATGATCTGACTGGGAACACACAAGAGAAGTCAAATTCAAAAGGTGAGGCAGGTGTGTGTACTTCTTTTGTGTCTTCTATTACACTCGTAGTTAAAGTAGATGCTTAATGAATACGTGTAAAATGAATTCATGTATGAACAAAGAAATATTGTAGCACAATACAAGAAACACCCTAGGTAAACGAGTGTCAGATAGGGGGAACCGTGGTTGGGAATGTCTTCCAGAGGAGTTAATATGAAATAGGAATGCTGTTAATCATAATTACTATAGAACTTACTCCATGCTTGCCTTCTATTAATTGGTTTACACAGATAACCTTTTTTAAACCTCATGACTATTCTATAAGAGTATCCTAGGGCCGGTTGAGTGGCACGGTAGTTAAGCGCTGGCTTAGGAAGCCAGCGGCCCCGGTTCGGTCCCACATATGAGGGCGAGAAACACTGCTCTCAAAAAAAAAAAAAAAAAAAAAAAAAGAGTATCCTATTTTCATCATCCCTTTATCTATAAGAGTTCATAGAGGTCACATGGCTAAGAAGAGGCTGGACTGGGACATGAAGCCAGTCAGTTTGACTGCAGAGCCCACACTCTTTTTTTATTTTTTATTTATTTTTGAGGGCAGTGTCACTGGCCCTCATGTGGGACCCGAACCGGGGCCGCTGGCTTCCCAAGCCAGCGCTTACCCACCACGCCACTCGGCCAGCCCCTTTTTGGGGGCTCCCTAGGTGATTATAATGTGCTGCCAATTTTGACAACCATGAACACCTGTTCTAGGACAATCCCTTCAAATGGCATCAAGTTCCAACCTCAGATCGAAAGCACAGAAACTCTACCCTATGTTAAAAAATCTTCAAACCAAATATAGCATAATCTCTCAGGAATCCATTGTGGTACTACAATGTCTCATTTTCAGGAGTCTTCCTCCCTACACTTCCTCCACCAATACCTTACATGAACACTGTCTTTATAAAACTACATATCAGTTTTCTTCGTTTCGAGATCATTATCATGATCGTTTGCCATCTTATTTGCTAGACTTGAGAAAACAGGTTTTCATCCCATTAAACCCCCTGAAGGGAGCTTTAATGTAAGACAAAAAAGAACATTTTCATATCACGTATTACATAATTCAAAGGTTATCTATGTATTGGGACATAATAACCAACTCACTATAATTTCAGACTATAATTTACTTCCATTCCAAGTAGTCAACTAAAGTCAAATCAAATAGAAATTACTTTCTGAAGTAATCTTTAAGTCAAGAAATACACCAAAACTGGAATACTTTTAGAGCTAGTGTCTAATAGAAATATAATGAGAGCCACATATATAATAATTAATTTTCTAGCAGCCACATTTTTAAAGTAAAAAGAAACTAGTAAAATTAATTTAATTGCATAGTTTATTTAACTCCAAATATCCAAAATATTCATTTTGACATGAAAGCACTATAAAAATTATTGAGGCATTGTACACTCTTATTTTTAGGGCTAAAATCCAGTGTGTATTTTAGACTCACAGCACATCCCAATTTAGACTAGTCCCACATCAAGTGCTCAGCAACCACATGCTAACTTATGAAACACTACGGATACGGACCAAGTCTATGCTATGAAATACTGTCTTCTTGAGATGCTTTCCAGACTGATTTCTTTGATCCTTGACTTGCTTTAACTTGTCTCTGACCCACCATTGTTTTAAAACGTATCCAAAGATCCTCCCAAAACGTTGCTGACATTGTCAGAGAGGTGAGACCCTCCCATGACATTGCCTTAGTCTGTCAGAAGTGGTGAGCTGCAGGGCTCAACTAGCTTGCTCCGCTCCTTGAAAAGCCTACCGTCTTATTCTTGATCTTTTGCTGCCCCTGCTAGGCAACCCTTAGTACTGCACCAAGAAGCGGAAGGCATTAGCGAGGTAAACCAGAAAAATCTGCAATAAACCAGACTATTTTGGAATATTCATGGTAATAGCTCAACCGCTTGGTAGTTAGCACTGTGGTTCTGGACAGCGCTGTGGCACAAACACAGATCATCCACCCTCTTGATTTATGGACCGAAATTCTAATGGTAAATTTAAAGTATGGAAATATTTTGTGACACTTGATTGGGAATTAAGGTTTTCTCGGTTACATAAACCTTCAGAACTAAAAACATGTAGGTTTGAATCTTTCACAATTGAGGGTCCCCACATTCTAGCTCAGCATCCTTAGCAATAATTTTCTTCACTGTTTCACTGTTTGCTGCCTGTCCATGGAATTAAACACAGATTCTGTTCCAGCGTTCTGGTTAACCCAACCCAGTCACTCACTCCCTTCACACTTGTACTTCTTCTACTTTACCAGGCATACCTTTTCATCCAATCTTAAAAATTGCTCTTTATCTTCACTCCCCCTATCTCCCTTTCTTTTGCTCCTGTCTTTGGAGATAAACTAAGTTCCAGGAGAGCAGGAATCATGACTGTTTTGCTTGTCACCATATCCCGTGCCTAGCATATGCTTCATACACAGTAGGAGCCCAATGAATGTTTTTTAAATGGATGAATGAATGCTTAAAAGAATACTGCTTACAGGCAGCAAACCCAAATTTTATACCTTTTCTTTGATGATGCTCTAGGATTTATAGGGAGCAGTTGGAAAGTAGCATTGATCCAGGAACTGTGCATTTTGCTTATCTCTAGCGTCAACGCCAATAGGTTTCTCAGATACCTTACAGAGTATAATCCTCATCACATACAGACACATTGATTAAGAAAGAAATGCCTTGGGCCAGCCGAGTGGCTCATTGGTTAAGAGCTGGCTTGGGACACCAGTGGCCCGTGTTCAGATCCCACATATGAGGAGCCAGTGACACTGCCCTCTACAACTAAGATGGTGAACAACAGCTCCACCTGGAGCTGGGCTGCTGTGAGCCCCGGGGACGGCATAGCTGCAGCCCCTGCTGCAGTGGGCTGCCATAAGCTACCGTGAGTGGCCGACAGCCAGCATGAGCGGTTGGCAGCCCGAGTGAGCTGCCAAGAGCCACGGTGAGCGGCAATCCAGAGGCCGTTGACTGATCTGCCTCACCCGAGAAGAGAGCAATGATGATACCAACATGGGCCAGTAATGTCCTCCACAACTAGACTGAAGAAAAGGACAGCAACTTGTCTGTTCCCCTCCCCCAATTCCCCAATAAAATCTTAAAAAAAAAAAGTTATCAGATAAAAACTGGTATCAAGTCAGAACTGGATTAAAGACTTTTTTTTTTTTTTTTTTTTTTGAGGGCAGTGTCACTGGCCCTCATATGTGGGACCTGAACCGGGCGCTTAACCACCGCACCACTCGGCCGGCCCTAAAGACTATTTTGATTTTTAAAAACGACAGATATGCACTACAGTTGTGAATGGGAAAATTATAATATTTGTACTAATTTCTCTGTGGGTGCTAGTGCATTCATGCCTGCTCTTTAGGCAGGACAAGGCATTTTGTGTGAGGAGCCCAGAGGCTCAGATAATCCATTACTTAAATTATAAAATTAAATAAAAGGCATTTTGGGGAAATTCTGAAAATAATTCAATTGCTCTAAAATAATTTATATGTATTATATCCTCCATCTTGAGACTTTTTAAAAGCTCAGTATCCCCTCAATGAGAATACATAATACATGGAAGATCAATTGCATAGATACCTCATTTGTATTATTTAAGGTTCTTTTGGTGCAAGTTACAGAAGCCAACTCTAACCAGCAAAAGAGGAGTTCTGTATCATGGGGATCCCGGGTTTTCTGTCCAGAGCAGCTGGGCTTCAGAAGGATGCAAAAGGAAACCCAGAATGTCTGGGGCTCTCTCCAGCTCTCATCTCTGCTTCTCTTTCTGGAGACAGCACTCTTTCTCAGATCTTTATAGTAAAATGTGCCTGCCTCGCTGCTCCTGGGTTCGCCTATTTGTTTCACCCACCCTTAGCACTAACTTGCTTTTCCCACACAAATTCTAAAAATCTCTGAAGAGAATCCGATTGGCCCAGCTCAGGTTAGCTATCCCTTCCTGGACCATTCAAATGGTGACAAAGATGGAGTCAGGTAGTCATGGCTTTGGGGATCCCCACTTCGGACCAGGGGCAGGTCTCAGGGAAATAAGAACCATTGGGAGCTGGGAGACACTCCAAATTAATAGCCTTATAAGAATATTAAAATATTGGGTTGTCGGAAAAGTCATGACACATTTTTGCAACGAAACATAGAAAAATACGTCATGACTTTCCCGACAATCCAATAAGACCAGTGCCTGAAAGCATCTAGGGCAGCTATTCCTAAATGGAGGCAGAAAAGTCAACAATTCTGAACACTAAGGAAGTTTTCAGTATTCTGCTGATGACATATTTCTAAGGAGAGCATCTATATAGCTTCCATCAATATTCAAGGGGTCTATAAACTTCATTAACAACCTTTAATAGAGCACACACACACACACCATTATTTTTTTATTTTTATTTTTTGAGGTCAGTGTCACTGACCCTCATATGTGGGACCGAACCAGGGCTGCTGGCTTCCGAAGCCAGCGCTTGACCACCGCGCCACTCGGCCGGCCCCCATTATTTTTCAATAACGAGCACACACTATCCTATTAACATGAGCCAAACAATCTAAGTGATTTAGGTATTATTAGGTGGTGTGGTTGGAGAGAAACGTCTCATTTAACGAAACATGATTGTTTCATAATGAACAGTCAGGAGTCTAGCCCTAAGTACACTGTACTTCAAAAGACTTTATCATTTAAACAAGGTTAAATTAAGAGGGGAATAAAACTGCCAAATTCAGAAAAAAAGCTTTTTTTTTAATTTGTTTTTAAAGTTTGAGAAAAATATTTTGTTTCATGTAGCTTGGTTTATTTAATTTTAAAATTTGTTTCTTGATTGGATACAAATAAAATTATGCAAGGCAAACATGTGAAAAGGAGTGCTAGTGTATGAGTATAATATGAGGGTTTATAGGAAATATTTTATTGGGTTGTTGGAAAAGTCATGACGAATTTTTGCAATGAAAAACATAGAAAAATACATCATGACTTTTCCGACAACTCAATATGATTTCTTGGACCACTTTCTTATATCTTGAACCCTGTTAAAATGTTACATCTCCTCAATGGTTCTAAATTTCATTTAAAAAATTCCCATTTTGGGCCGGCTGAGTGGTGCATTGGTTAAGAGCTGGTTTGGGAGGGCCGGCCGAGTGGCGCAGTGGTTAAGCGCTGGCCTGGGAAGCCAGAGGCCCCGGTTCGGTCCCACATATGAGGGCCAGTGACACTGCCCTCAAAAAAAAAAAAAACCACAAAAAAAAACCACAGAAGACAAAAAGAGCAAGAGCTGGTTTGGGGATGCCAGTAGCCCCGGTTTGGATCCCACATATGAGGGCCAGTGACACTCCCCTCTACAGCTAACAACAGCTCCACCTGGAGCTGGGCTGTGTGAGCCCCGGCGACGGTGTAGGCTGCAGCCCCTGCTGCAGTGGGCTGCCATAGGCTACAGTGAGTGGCCGGCAGCCAGAGTGAGCGGCCGGGAGCCAGGGTGAGCTGCCAATAGCCACTGTGAGCGACCACCCTGAGGCCGGCGACTGATCTGCCTCATCCGGGAAGGGCCCAATGACGATACCAACAGTGAAGCAACCTCCTCCGCAACTAGACTGAAGAACAAAAAGACAGCAACTTGTTTGTTCCCCTTCCCCGATTCCTCAACGCTGTTCCCCTCACCCAATTCCCCAATTAAATCTTTTAAAAAAAAAGAAAAAATTTCCATTTTTCTGTTTATTATATTTCTTTAAGTTATACACATTACATTTCTTTTATTTTTTAATTACAGAATACATGCTGACTGTAAAAAATTCTTGCAATCTGTAAGTAAAACACACAGGTATAATCTTTCACCCCCAACCATATTCTTTCATGTGATTTTTTTTTTCTAAAATATATGCGGGCCGGCCGAGTGGCGCAGTGGTTAAGCGCTGGCTTGGGAAGCCAGCGGCCCCGGTTCGGTCCCGCATATGAGGGCCAGTAACGCTGCCCTCAAAAAAAAAAAAAAAAATGCATTAAAAAAAAAAGTTATATGCATTTGAGCACAGATCTATGATGTGATTTGTGAACAATTAATTCTTTTCAAAGGTCATCCATTATATTTTTATGCCACAGCATAATTTTCAATTGCCCAAAAGCTCAAAAATTTGATGTTACTTGCTTTTATTTATGTCTCATTTACTTTTCTGTAAGTAGATATAATTTTTCAACAATGCAGTCAAGTCCCCAATCTTTATATCGTTCTTCAAAAATATCAACCTTCTCAAGACATTGACTATTGCATACTGATCCTGAAAGAAGAAGAAAGGGTAACAAGTTAAAACTTTATGAAGAATGCAATCAGGGGCTCTTCTAAAAACACATCAAATGATTTTAAAAACTGTATAGTGGAGATTTTTCTTTCTTTTTTTTTAATAGAAATGGGAAATATGAAGGCAAATTTTCTGAGCTCTAAATTATCACTTATAACTCCTAAGAGCCAAAATAAATATACTGTCTCTAGAATTCAAATGTCTTCAACATAAGCATACCACTTAGCTAAAAAGGCATATTACAGACATCTTTCCCTTTTCTTGAATAAAAGAATCTTCAATAAAATGGCTTCTGACTTAAATTTTATACACTTTTAGGTAGTAATAGTTTGACAACAGCTCAAAACAGTTAACTGTTATCTTTATTTAAAAAGTTATAGGGCCAGCCGAGTGGTGCGGTGGTTAAGCACTGGCTTGGGAAGCCAGCGGCCCCAGTTCAGTCCCACATGAGGGCCAGTGACACTGCCCTCAAAAAAAAAAAAAAAAAAAAAAAAAAAAAGGTATATAGCACACACATCTGTAACTTACCAAATAATCTTTTAATTTCATCATCTGAAACATAAAATGGTGGGCCTAGGAAAAAGAGAAACATGGTGAAACATGATTTCTATAGATCTAATTCTAAAGACAAAGAAATTCTCAGTGCCCACTTCTCAGCTTATTTCTAATGACGATGTATACTTATTCTACAGACAACTTAATTACCCAAATAGGTGAGGATTTGATAGGTTCCTCTTTTATACCATCTCCTACTAAAGACTGGCTTACTGAGGGAATGGCAATGTTAGGTGCCCACCTCCAGCTCAGATGAGATGGCTGAGCCAGCAATGGGACTTGGGAACACTGAAATCAGAATGGAGTTCATTAACAAATTTCCTTGTGGTTTTTGTCATCTTCTGCGATATTGATTTTCTAAGGCTCCTGCACTCACCCATATTCTATACACCTTCCCACTTTACTGTGGGCCTCTAACTTTAAAGGAAACTTAGCTTCTGCCACTTTCTAGAGCTTTCTTCTTGGGATCCAGCTCCAGACAGAACTTGCTGTGTTTTCTTCCCACAGGCCCTGCCCCAAGCAGGGCCTAAGTTCAGGAATGAAATTTATTTTTATTTTATTTTATTTTACTTTTAGCTGAGCCATCCTGCCACCTGTTGGCAGCTCAATGGCAGCTCAGCTCAGGCTGGGCATTGAACTGCTGTTGCTCAGAGCACAGCTCGCACTCTTGAGCAAGCTCTTAACCAACTAAGCCATAGGAATGAAATTTAAATCAGATTAGCAGAGCTGATGTCTGTCTCCATTAATTTTTATTTCCACATATCCTAGACTTAATTACAGACACTAGGTCACATCCTTAAATGAGTTTTAAGATGATTTATTCAAATGAAAAAAAATATTAACATATGTAAATGTTTATAAAACACTGACACTTTTTAGAAAGCTCAATTAAAAATCAAAAGGAATTTTTACAAATTAAAAGTCTATTTAGGGCCGGCCGAGTGGCTCGTTGGTTAAGAGTTGGCTTGGGAGTGCAGGCTCTGAGCAGCAGGGCCACCGGTTCGGATCTCACATGGGCCAGTGATGCTGCGCCCTCTACAGCTAACATAGTGAATAACAGCTCGACCTGGAGTCACCGGTGACGGTGTAGGTTGCAGTGGGGCTGCGGTGGGTTGCCATGAGCTGCCCTGAGTGGCCAACAGCCAATGTGAGCGGCCGGCATGACCTGCCTTGAGCCGCTGTTAGCAGCCGTCCAATGGCCAGCAATCAATCTGCCTCAGCTGGAAAGAGTGCAGTGATCACAATACCAACATGGGACAATGAGGCGACATCCTCCACAGCTAGGCTAAAGAACAAAAGAACAGTAGCTTATGTGTCTCCCTACCCGAATTCCCCAATAAAATCTTTAAAAACAACAACAAAAAAGTCTATTTATTTGGTTTTCAAGTCTTTCGAAAATAATAGTTCAGCCCCGAGAAAGGTTAAGCTAATGTTCAACCACATCAAAGCGAGTCCAGAAGAAAACATCACTTTTAAAAATGCAAAAGAAAGGTAGTTATAAAAGAATACAATTGATAAATTAGAAAATTTCAGAAATTAAACAATAGCAATAGTTTAGCGATTTTCCTGCACACCTCGCACTTCCCCCATGTCACTTCTCACCCCATCCTCCTATGAGGGTGTGTTTGTGTGTATTCATAGGCATGTACCCAAATCATCCCCACCCAATGGATGACACGGATATGCTCTACCCATAGCTGGGCAACCAAATGTTCTTACTAATCCAGTGCTCGAGAGTTCTCTTTTATGTTAGGGCCATCCATTTCTCCCTCTGTTTTATACTATAGTTTGAGCTATGAATGATAAACAAAATGGGAATTGGATATGAGAAAAACATGTTTTGAGTGAAAAAAGAAAAAAATGTTTATAGTTTTCATTAGCCAAAAATAGACTTATCTTCATGTATCTATATGAGCAGTATACTTCTTGTGAGACAACTTAGGAGAAAATAATGCGCTCCACTTCACAGAATTAAATCAGGAAACGAGGCAAATAGAAAAAGCAAAGCAAAACGACTTTACCTGCATGTTTAGTTGGATCATAAGAAAGAACACACAAGAGGTACTGAAATCCTTTTCTCATTAGAGACAACACTGTATCTGCATAACTAAAAAAAAAAAAAAAATGCACAGAAAAGTATGTGTTACATCTCTCTACAAAGGCAAAGCCTGGAGGGGATGAGAGGCAGGGAGGGAAAGCAGCACTTACTTTCATTTACATTACTGAGTTTAATTCTCCTAACAACCCTGTGAAGCTGATTCTCATTCTAAATGTCAGAAATGTGTTCAGAAAATTATGTCACCTAAGCTGGAAAATACTGGAGAGTCAAAATGAGGCCTGCTTCCAGAGCCTCTTAGACCAGAAGACTTCACAAAACGATGAGCAGAGGCTCCTTCCGGCCTGTCCACTTTGAACATATACCTCCCCAAGGGCCACCATGCTCCCTGTGCTCTGGGGCCATGGTTCCCAGGCCTGGCTGGTATAAAAGTCACCTGGGCACTTTCTGAAAGAAAACCTGCTTGAGCTCCATCCCCACAGGGTGCTTCAGTAAGTTTGCTGTGGTGCCTGGGATGCTGCAGGGGACTGGGACCTCTCCAGGTGTATATGTAAGATGTTCAAGACACAATCTCTTGCCTCTATTTTAGTTGGGGAGAGACAAGACTAACAAGGCAAAAATTCAAGGTACTGCATAAACCAAGTATGCAGTACCTATGCAAGTATGGCATAAACCATTATGTAGCAGGTGCACTGGGGAGCAGGTGACACCATTTCCTAGCCATGTCTGATTGGTTCAGAGTGGGGACATGAGCCTAACAGGCCATCAACAGGCTGACCAGGAGCCAGGACTGGGCTCAGTACAGAACAATGCATTACGCCAGTCAAATGCCCAACAAATGTCACCTGGTAATATTAGTGGAGGTAGTGGTGGCAGTACTAGTAGAAATATTACAATTTTGCAGAGGAGTAAACTGAGACTTAGATGAGTACTTTAATCAAGGTAACATAGCTTGGAAGTGACATGCCTTGTACCCAGGTTCCTATGACCAAATCCCATACTTTTTAGACAAAGACAGTATTGGATTTAGGTCTTCTAATTCCAATACAATAAGCTACCTCTATTCCACAAAAGTATAGCTAATTTTCTGGAATCCAGAAAAACCACAGCATACTAAGTTAAGGCTAAAATAAATAAATTAATAAATCAACAAATAAATAAATAAATAAAGGCTGACATCATTAAAGAAACTAAATTACTAACCGTTGACGATCACATGGGTTAATAGCAACTAATGCTCCTCTATCCCAAATCATGTCAAATTTTCCAATATTTGCTCTATCAGGAAGAAAAAGAAAAAAACACAACATTTTATGTAAGAAAAATCAAGTCTTTAACAAGACACACAGTGTTCCCCACAGTATATGTGATTCTTCACCAGTTGTTACAGACCCAGGGGTGAAGGTGACACCATCTTGCTCTCCCTTTTCCTTACCTGACTAGGGTCATTATAATGTTTTCCATAGGTTGGAAGCTATCCAAGGACAAAGATACTCAGGAGGCTAGGACGTGTTCAGTGATTGCTGGTCTCCCTAATATTTTGTCAGACACATAGGCTGCAGTAAAAATAACTGCGGAACAGACTCAAATCAGTGCTTTGTGGGTGCTCATGTAAGTCGATGGGGGTGGTGAAACATCCTGTCCCCATCCTCAGAAGGGCAAGGAGCACTCAAGTTCTCCAAAGTGCAGAAGTAGTATTCAGTCCTACCTGGGAAGATCAAAAAGGTTGCAACAGTACAATGAAATCTTTCCCGAAGAACTCTGTAATGAAAAAGTCAAGAAAAAAAATTCGACTTAATCAGGAGATACCTGGAAAGAAGAGGGGAAAAGCAAAGGTGGTGGAGACAGAATGTGTAATTAAACATAAAGGATATAATTTTACTGCAAATAATTTCTTAACTGAAAATAAAATTTTACTGAAAATAATTTTTTAACAACACTTGATTTTTTTAAAACCTGTTCTTTTGGATCAACTCAAAGAGGGAAATCATAGAGAGGTTAAGCTTGGAGATCAGTTAGCTATTATTCATTTCAGAGCCTGCTGAATTTCAGCAATGTTTATTTTTGCGGAGTCCTGGTTTTTGACTCTGCTAAAGATAAGTACACAGGTCAATCAATTACTAGGTAGGCTGGCAGACAAAGGTCAGATATTTTAAGATTATTCATGAAAAGTGCAGTTGGGCTCACTTCCCCTTTTCTCTCTGTCATTCATTTGGCAATGAGCATTTAGTTCCTGAGCAGCTCTTGGACAGACTGTCCTGGTTTCAGATAGTGGGTATGTATTTGACATAGTCTCTGAGCACAGTGGTGACAGCCTGGTGGAACAGAGACACAGGTACAGAGAAGCAGTACATTATGAAATGGCCTGTATTATTTTGGTTGTGTGCCCAGGAACCATGGGAATACAGAGGACAGAGCAGGGAACTGCTTGGGAGCCACAGGAAAGGCCAAACAAGAGGCAGCCTCTGAAAGGGGACTGATTCATCTGCTAACATTACAGGGAGTGGGACTGGGAGTGAAGTCCAGAGGGAGTAACCCGACATGGACTCTGTCATGTTCAGGGGATGTGAGAAGTCTGGGGGCTGGGGATGGGAGCTACGGAGTAGTAGGGGGGAAGGACAATGGTAGCAAAGGTGCATCAGGAAGTGAAACTCTTGGATTTTATTCTGAAATGAGAGGTTTACAAATAGAGGAGGGGGGATCTTTGAAGACCAGTCTGGAATCACCTTGGTGGCAGTCCACAGAGGGCTGAGCCTGAAGACAGTGAGAACAGTCAGTAAATCTTAACTTTGGCTGCAGATTGGAATCACTGGGGGGCTTTATTTTATTTTCATTTTTTATTTTTTTGAGGGCAGTGTCACTGGCCCTCATATGTGGGACCGGGGCCATTGGCTTCCCAAGCCAGCGCTTAACCACCACGCCACTCGGCCGGCCCGGCTGGGGGGCTTTAAATAGTACTGATGCCGCTCCCACCCCTGGAGATTCTGATGTGACTGGGCTGAGGTGAGACCTTAGACTTGGGAAGTTTAGAAGATCCCCAGGTGATTTCAGATGTGCCACTACGGCTGAGGACCACTGCTAAGGAGTCTAGAAGCAGGATTAGCCTCTTTGGACTGAGCAGTCTGAAATTCTTAAATGACTGAGAACAGAGTAGGAGGAAGCTGTAAAATAAAGTACTATCAAGACTCCTAGTGATTTGAACAATTTATTTTAACATTTAGAAAAGAGAGTCCTTTGTGAGAGACAGAATGGCCAGACCATGTATGACAAGGGAACTCAGACTCATAACCTCTGCAGCAACCAGCCTGGGAAGCCAAACCATAGCTTCTGTGATCAATCACTGCTGGCCTCCCCTAATTTTTACTCACCCCCTCTTACTCAAGAAAAACCAGAGAAAGATAAATACACTCCCTAAAGCCATCACATAGGATGCTCCCCTCTACTCAGCCCTCCCCAGACCCCCAAGCTTCCCCAGGCCAACAGCCCAATCAGGACATACCTGAAGCCTTTGTGTTTTTCACTATAAAGCTCTTGCTCCCCAGCCTGGCTTTGAGCTTGTCAACCACAAGTGGCACACTGCGTCTGAATATATAGCCTCTGCTTGTTGTCTTTTGGGTGGTCTTTATTTCTACACAATAACCCCAAGCTTGTGAAGTAGTTCCCGAATCATTCTGGCCATAGGATGACAACTCCCAGGTCTATCATTTCCAGCCCAAAAGCTGCCCTGTGCTTCAGAAACATGAAGCCATTTGCCAGCTACACTTTTGCCATTTCACAGGTCTCCTAAACTCATCATCTCCAGAACAGAACTCATTATCTCTGCTCTTTAACTTGCTTCTCTTTCATTCTCTGCCATCCAACCAGTCATCTGAGCTGGAAATATAAACTCAATACCCCCTAGATCCCTCAATGAATTACTAAATCCTCCCAGTTTGACATCCTAAACGTTGTTTTAACCTACCCATTCCTCTAAGCACGCCATCACTCTGCTAGTTCAGGCCTTCAAGATCTCTGTCCTGGACCACTGCTCATAGCCTCCTATCTGGTCTCTCTGCTAAGAGGCTCCTTCCCTTCTAATTTATTTCCCTTACGGCCACAAGGGTCACTTGTTTCGAAAAAAAATCTGGCCATGTCATGTTCCCATTTAAAACCTTGCTGTGCAGGCTAAAGTGCCAGCTTCACAGGGCATCTGAGACCATGGACCTGACTCCCTGCCTGTCGCAGCCCTAGCAGCCACCATGCTTCAGGGAGCTCCCCCAGGCTGGGTTAGGTAACTTTCTTCTCTGTTCCCTTAATAACCTGTCATTACACTTAGCTCAGTGTAAGACAAACACCTTTCTCTGCATTTTTCTTTTCTAAGCTAAAAGATCTTTAGAGCAGGAACTGTGTTTTTTTCTCTTCAGTGTCTCATGCAGGGTGTGTGGTACAGGACAGGTTTTTAGAAATGCCTATTTATAAATTTAAAACAATCACACAAACCCAAACCAAAAACATGAGTACAGATAGGCTTTCATTTGGGCTTTTACATATATTTGTCCACATCTAACTATCATCTATCTTTTTAAACCCTAGCTTCTTACACTATATAATGTCTAGGTGAAATCTTATACATACTTGTATAGTATCCTCACTTACTCATGCTGAGGAAAACCTTTTTGGGAGGTAGGGTATGGAAATAATTACTTACAAAAAGCAAAACAAACCCTGAATACTTTGGCTCCAAGAATTTCCACGATTGGTTCTTCTGAGTAAGAAAAATTCTGCTCTGTAAAAAATTCCCGGATCCCAAGTTCACTGATTTCCACACCAACTACACTGTGTCCTCGGTCTGCGAACCTGCATAAAACCATATATTTACACTTAAATTTTTATTTCAAATAAAGTACCAAAGAAAAGGATGCCTCAATAAGCACATAATTTCCTTAATTTTAAGGGATTTATATGAATTCAGGTTCATAGGGTTTCATAGAATATGGAGGTCCAAAGAAAGTGAATCTATATATTCTCAAACCTAATGTTATATAGAATTCTGAAAAGCTGATTTATATGACCTTAGGAAAAAAATGGAAAACCTTGGAAAATAAGACCTTAAAAATGTGGATTTATTACAAATGGATTTGGTTAGAAGAGTTGCTAATTTAAAAACATCCTATGGACTAGAAATGCTTTTCAATTTCTCTAAATCAGCTCTATCTAGCTCTGCCCATTAAAACTTTCAGTGATGATGGAAGTGCTTATACCTGTGCTGCCCAATCCAGGAGCCACTAACCACAGTGGCTATTGAGCACTTGAGACATAGCTATGTGATTTAGTTTAAATTTAAACAGCCATATGTGGCTAGAAGCTACTGCACTGGAGCACATGGCTCCACACCACTAGCATCCATTACTATTGGGTTGTTGGAAAAGTCATGATCATTTTTGCAACGAAAAACATAGAAAAATACGTCATGACTTTTCTGACAACCCAATATAATAATCTTATAATTTCCACCTACTTACAATACACACTCTCCAGAAATATATTTAATTGCCATATGCAAATAACTAGTATTTTCCTGGTGAACATTATAATTTCAGAATTCACAGACTTAGGATCTTGGCCTCCAGAGAAAACAATACTAATGGCACAAACACCTAGGCATACTATCGATTTTATTAAATAAACACATATAGTCAGTTCTGCTGTAATGCAACATAGGCCTACCTAAAAATCACTGCATTCTGCAAAATCATTGATAAAAATCACAAGGCTCACAGAAAAGATTAGAGTTGAGGCACAACATTAAAAACTTTTCCACAAAGGGCGGCCAAGTGGCGCGGTGGTTAAGCGCTGGCTTGGGAAGCCAGCGGCCTTGGTTCAATCCCACATATGAGGGCCAGTGACACTGCCCTCAAAAAACAAACAAACAAAAAACTTTTCCACAATGGGGTATTATTCAGCCATAAAAAAGAATTGGGGCCGGCAGAGTGGTGCGGTGGTTAAGCGCTGGCTTGGGAGGCCAGCGGCCCCGGTTCAGGTCCCGCATATGAGGGCCAGTGACACTGTCCTCAAAAAAAGAAAAAAAAAAAAAAAGAATGAATTGTTGCCATTTGTGATAACATGGATGAACCTTGAGGGCATTATGCTACGTGAAATAAATCTCATAGATACAAAGAACAGAGTGATAGTTGCCAGAGGCTGAGGTTGGGCAAAATGGGTAAAGGGGGTCAAAAAGTACAAACTTCCAGTTATAAAGTAAGTCATGGCGATATAATATACAGCATGGAGACTGTAGTTAATAATACTGTGTTACATATTTGAAAGTTGCTGAGAGAGTGGATCATAAAAGTTATCATTAAGAAAAAAAAATTTTGAGACTATGTATTGTGATAGATGTTAACTAGATTTATTGTGGTGATAATTTTGTACTAGATTTATTGTGGTGATCATTTTGCAATATATACAAATATCAAACCTGAAAGTAATATAATATTGTATGTCAATTATACCTTAATTAAAAAATGTTTAAAAAAAAAAAGTTGTTACACATTTGCCACAACAAATCTCTGTGAATCAGGATTTTCTCAATAATATACAATTAAACAAAACTTAGAAATAAACTGGATAAATACTACATAAAGAAAAAAAAAACTGCATCAGCGCCACATTAAAAAGAAAGACAGGGACCTAATAAATAGAAATTGTGGCACAGTTTTACTCACATTAAATGGTTATAAAATATATCAATACTACAACCTGGCACTTTACCTTGAGAATGACTTGACATTTACTTGTAGAACTGGGCATTGGAAGGGCTGCAGCTTTCAAGTTATTGTGAATGATGGACAGAGGATTATTGGGAATCAAATGGGGAGTGCTAACTCCAGCTGTGGATGATAATGACTCATAGCACACAGGGTGAACTATGTGGGAAAGGTTTGAGGTGTCTGCATGTGTGCGTTCTCTCTATTCATACACAGCTTAGTTCCACTGGGCAAAGTCACCTGCTTTTACCTCGTGTTTCTTGCAGAATAAGCATATGTGAAATTTATGTCATGCTCAAATTATTCCTTAATGTATCAATGGAGTTAGAATAAAATTCGCATTTTCCAAACAAGAAGAACAGAACTGACTATACCTACTACCCACACAAGACTACCCACTTTCAATTTGGTCAGAGCATGAACTGTTTCTAGTTCTAAAATAAACATATTAATAATGTGTCTTTCATATTTCCTAGGACGTTTGTAAGTTAGCACACAGAGAATATTATTCTCCATACGTTTTTGAAGTTACAAAATATAAACAAAAAAGTTATCTAAACCAGCTGCATAGATTTTTATTTCCATTTAACATATGGAAAAATCAAGCACACCCTACTATAGACTGGTATAGGCTGGATTATAGTGGAATATACTGCCCTTAAAAAAGTTACCTAAGAAAACGTCTTAAACATTTTAATGTTTTTGGGCATCAGCTCACATCTGATATATATAGAGACCTCAATATACATATTAGTTACATAAATTAAAAGTCCTCTAATATAACAACTTATATGCAATTACAATAGTTTAGTTCTGTTATTTTTATTACAATTGGCTTCAGGCCCAAAATATTTAACAATCACATTTAATTGGCTGTTTCATACCATTTTCTAATCTTGTCTCAAAACCTCTGCTAGAGTTAGATTATTAACACTTAGGAAACAGCAATAAAACAATCTGTTTATAAAGTTAATGTTTTTCTTGCAGGTAGTTCCCAAAGTAATTCTTTCTTCTGGTTAAGTGAATTGTTAGGGTAAAGTCTAATAATAGAGTTTAAATGTTCTCACTTTCATGGCCACACTAGAATCTTAAGCCATAGTGGCTATATCACAAATGCTCTCAGCTACACGTATTTATCATCAAGAAAGTATGTTTGTTAATGCTTATCTGCTCATACCATTTCATCTCAACTGCTTTTCCACAAAGAGGAAAAAATACTCTCAATCCACTCTTGCCTTTAAGGAAAGAATCCAAATGCTTCTTTAATAGCCTGGGGAGAAAAAAAAATTTTTTCTTTTGTTTTAATTAGCCCAATGTGCAGAGGAAAGGACTACAATTGTACGACACTAAGTACTTTTCATGCACTATCTCTTTTACATTCCCAAGAAGTTTACCAAGTAGATGGACAACATTCATTATTAGAATCTCCAGTTTACATATGAAGAAACAGGAAGGTTAAATAACTTGCTCAGTCACATAGTTAGTGAATGGTTAATCACGCTTAAATCTGGGGCTTTCCTGATTAGTAATTTAAAATAAAAAATATTTTTCCTTGGTTGATATGTTTTGAAAAATCTGTACTAATCTCCCAAATATATGCGTGGGGGGAGGGGGGGAGAGAGAGAGAGAGAGAGAGAGAGAGAGAGAGAGAGAGAGAGAGAGAGAGAGAGAGATGGGGGAGGCTTTGGGAGCACTGAATTTTTCAACATTCAGTTTATGGTAAACTCTCTAAATGTATACTCAGGTCTCAGAAGTAGCTCCGAGAAGTTGCAGTTATTCTTGTAGTTAATTCTTCTGTAGAGATGTGGCTCTTCTGGGCCATCCACATGAGAGATAACCCACAGAGTGGCTCTGGGACAATGTTCCATCTACTGCTTGGTGTGCAAATGCAATAGTAGTAATAGTGTCCCCAGAGAAGGCAGGGGCGGCTGCCTGGAACAAGAAACGTCTGACAAGACCACTTTACTCAGCACTGGCCCATGATTTGTTGCCGCTGCTTTGAAGCCTATTACCACAACTATTTGTAATATGTGGTTCAACATCCTAGCTCATTTACTAATCTCTCTTAGCTTCTCTTCTACAGGAGAAATAACATTTTAATATTTGAATACATGCTATTGGACAGCACTACTTTTCAGTATAAAAAATATAAATACTAATGTTGCTTGAGCGTCTGCTGTTATGTACAAATATGTATGTCCAATACATAGATGCTATACGGGGCTTTTAAAAAAGCCATATTTCATAAATCTAAGATGTCTTCAATCGTAAGTCACACCATTATTTATACTCCATTTGAAGAGATAACATTGCAATTCATCTATGACATGTCATAGATGCACTGTGCTTTCAGAGATGCTGAAATGTGAAAAACTAAAAATGTAAATCTTAAAATCAGTCAAATAATGTGTACCTATATTATTATTTCTATTTCCAAAGTCAGTTTCTGATAGAGTATTTCTGTTATATAACAAACATTTCTTACTGGTGTCCTTGTTCTTTATGAAATCCAATTTTGCGGTCCACCCACTTTTCTTGCCATTCTTCCAGAGTTAGGACTCGGTTCTTCTGTACCTCAGTATCGGGGTACTCTTTATTATCAAGTAAAGTTCCTGTATTATCCATAGTTTCGTGGATACCTTTGTCTCACACGCAAATGTCTCCAATGCCTAAGTGAAAAATATTTACAATGTTGACATTTGAGAGCATTGCAATTCCATTGGGGAATGAAATAAAAACCATCATCCTCAGCAGTATGGCTTTTTTTGTTTGTCTTAGACATTTTATTTATCCTTGCAATTTTATGTAGGTTTATTTCTTTAGCACCAACTATTTCATATTCATTTAATTTCAAAAAAGCTCATCTGTCCTACTGACATTTTTAAAAATTAGTTTCAGGTGTACAAAACAATGTAATAGACATTAATGCCCCTCACAAAGTGATGACAGCAGTACGGCTTTTACAAAATATTTCAAGGGCCAGCCGAGTGGCGTGGTGGTTAAGAACTGGCTTGGGTTGTCAGCGGACCCGGTTCAGATCCCACATGAGGGCCAGTGACACTGCCCTCCAAAAAAAAAAAAAATTTTTCAACATCCAAGGAAAAGTCATATAAAAAATTACTTGTCAGCTAGTCTGATGGTAAGGCATACCTCATATTACACATTAGGAAAGATCTTTAAATAAACTGAATTATATCTTAACACTAAAGTAAAAGGGTTTGATTTAAGTCTGAAAAAAAGGAAAGGAGAAAAAAACTAAACAGGCATTCCATACTTTATAACTTTTGTGAGCTTAGAATTTTTTCAAGCATCATGGTTACTCTTTAATTTAAAAAATTTTTTTCAATGTTTAATTTTTTTTTTTTTTTTTTTTTTTTTAGGGCAGTGTCACTGACCCTCATATGTGGGACCGAACCGGGGTCAATGTTTAATTTTTTATTAATGTTATAATGCACACAAGAGTTCAACAAAATTATGAAAATAACAATCTCTACTGCCAATAAAAGAGGCAACCATCTTTAATTCTTTTTAGCTGAGTCTTAAAATCTAACTCTATATCTCAAAATAACAAGTTTATTTTGTATCTTCTTGATTTTTCATTTCTAGGTAGCTTCTAGCGAAGATAAGCATTTAGCTGTCTTTCCACTTCCCAAAACACACACAGAAACATACACACACCCTTCTCATTTTTCCCATCCTTTCGATAGAAACATAGCAAATTTTTTATTAAAATGTGGAGGACACACATTGTGACTCACTCAGTATATATTATTCACAGCTAAGGCACATAGAATTTATGATTACTTTTCCTTTGCCATATAACTTTTTTATTCTGTAGTTAATAACTGTCTTGCTTTTTCATTTATAAAATTTGGATTATACGAGCATATTATTTGGAGTCTAATTTAATGATTTATTCATGAGACTAGCAAACATTGCATAAAAGCAGGGATTTCCGGAAAATTTCCCTTTTTGCAAAATTTGGCTTCCACGTGCTTAAGGAAAAGGCACATCCCTTGGAATTTAGAATATAAATTCACTTCTCCGGAAACATTTCTTAACAAATGACTTTTGTAAGGCCCTGATAATGTCAAGCGACTCAGTTTTCTGAGAGGTCAGGGGTTAAGTACCTGATTATATTTGGTACAGAAAAAGCAAAAGAGTTGCTGTTTTCCCATCTCCATTTGAGCCAGAAATTTTGGAACCTAGGCTTGGACCTTCATAAAACAGTTCTCTACTTAAAAATCAAGGGGAAGCATAATTTTATCATAGAGGCAGGGCAACCTAGAATTATACAACTCCATCTATTCCTCTCACTCAAACTTGAAATATAACCTAACACCATGAATATAATTTAATCATTTCTTAGAGGTTCTAATAGCTTTTTAACTTGTTCATGACATTTTCTGAAGAAATGAAGAGTTTCTTTCTATAACAAGATAGAAATGCAAATTATAAGAATCAGGAAAGGCAAGTTTCACTGTCATTCCTACCTGTACACGGAAATACAATAGAAGATGTGCTAAGACAAATACCATATGATCTCACGTATATGTGGAATCTAAAGAACTGAATAAACGAGCAATGAAAACAGAAAGTCTTAGAGACTCAGAGGAAAAACTGATGAGGGCTAGATGGGACGGGGATGGGCATGAGGGAGAAGGGGAAGGGATGAAGCAACATAAACTGATAACTACAATACTACTGAAGAGACAGAAGAGACAGTTTAGGGAATATAATCAATAAGGTTGTACGTATTTTTTTTTTTAGGGGATGAGAAGGACGCATGTCTTTTTAGGGAGACCACTTCATGGATGGTGTAGTGGCCTTACCACTGCACTGTACATCTGAAGCTGCCGCTTAATAATATTATATGTCAACCCTAATTTAACACATATATAGTCATGGGATGTGGAATACAGTGTGGGGATGGACTCAATGGAACTGTAATACATATGTATGATATTGGGGGTGGGGGGACAGGAGAAGGGGGAGAGGGCAGTAACTTGGTAAGGGATGAAAAAAATAGCTATTGCATTGTTTTGTACATCTGTAACTAATAATAATAATAATAATAAAGAGTTTTTTAAAAATGTGCTAGTTTGGTCGCTCAAGTCCTCGGTGGGTGGACTTCAAGTTTGGTTTCCTCCCTTACCTTTGCAAAAAAACATGTTTCTGCTTTTGATTTTTTTTTTTTTTTGAGGGCCGTGTCACTGGCCCTCATATGTGGGACCCGAACCGGGGCCACTGGCCTCCCACACCAGTGCACAACCACCGCGCCACTCGGCCGGCACTGCTTTTGATTTATTTTTAAACTCTGCTAAATTGAAGAGTAACCTCCCTAAAGTGCACAAATTTAGGAGTATGGCTCAGTGAATTTTTACATACGCACACCCCTGTGTAACCACCATGGCGCAACACACAGAATATTTACAGCACCCCCGTTTCCTCCCCCGCGATCCCAGTGCATCACTCACTATTCTGGCAAGTACTTCTCTTTTCTTAAAAATCACTAATACACAACAATACTTTGGTTTCACTTTAAATAATGGGATAACGAGATCGTTATTCCCAATTCCCACTCCGCTCCCTGCACCCCAATTCAGGGCGCGGATTGCGGGGCTATCGATGCTTGCTGGGCTGCCTCATTCCGTAATCCTACCACAGGTTCACCTAGCAAACCGTTCCATTTCTCCCCCTCAGCCTCCCTGGGTCCAGGAAAGCCTACCTGGCGCGCCGCCGGAGTCCTCCAGCAGGCTGTGCGCCGCCGCGGGCCGGGACATAAGGGACCGCGCACCCACGCCAGCTCCCCGCACCCCGCCCCTGGCCCGCCCCCTCCCGGGTCCAAACCCCGCCCCCTTCCTAGGTTCTCCGGATTGCGCAGCGGCGGAAATGGCCAAGGCGGGGCGAGCGCCGCGGCGAGGGGGAAGGCGGGGACCCTACTCCTCCTTGCTCCCTCCGGCTCCGCCCACCACGGGTCACGCCGTCACAGGGGCGGAAGCGGCGGCGGCGGCGGCGGCGGCGGCGGCGGAGGCGGCGCTGGCGGCGGCGTCCGAGCGAGGGCTGCTGCTCCCGGCGCGGAGCCTGCACTCCAGTGCGCGCGGCGCGCGGCTTCAGAGAGGCGCCCGCAGGCCGGAGCGGCGCGCACTGTCTCGCAAACGCTCTGAGGTGGGGCGCACGCGGCTGCGGGTGCGGGCGTGGGGGCGGCGGCGGATTTCGGGTGACAGCTCTGCACAAAGCAGCTTGGCTGGGGTGCAAGCCCTCCTCCCCCTGTGCAGCGCCCTTCGCCGGGTGGGAGGTGCACGGATGCCCGAGGGGCCGATACCTCCCTCACCAAATTGGAAGCGGGGTGCGGGGTTGGGTTCCCTGTCTGAGGAAGAGGGATTCCCGGACGGAGGTGTTGCGGCGACGGGGTTCCCTGATTCGTCGCGGGGTTGCGGGTCTCGCCTAATCCTCTACAATGTTCGCTTTCTGTACAGCGGCGCCTTCCCCCCGCGACTCCTTGCACCTCTTCAGCACTCAGGTGAGCCCCGGAGGCTGTTGCTGCTCCGACTTCTGAGAACAGCGGAGAAAGCGTTTCGGAAAGCGAGGCGGCTGCAGCTGGCACAGGGCACGTTGGGGCTCCCTCCTGGGGACTGTTCGAGCCCTGTCACCTGGGGAGGGTGCGCTACGTGAGAGAAAGCCCGTAGTCCGGAGCAGGAACTCCCTCGTGTGTGCTTCCCAGCCGAGAGCGTGTGTCGGCCCCCCAGCCTTGCAGGTGTGGTGGTAATGCTCCGGCGCGGCCGCCGCCACGCGTTGAGATACGATCGGCATTGCCAGGTTGCTGGGGTAACCCCTCCGGGACTGGGAACCCAGAGGGGGCGGCCCGATTACGGTGGCTGTTAGTCAACAGACTGGCAGCTGGCAGGTGGCAGGTGAAACAGGAAGGAAGTGGGAGGCCCAGCTGTAGAAAGTGGGGGTTCGGTGATATGAAACTGGGCAGACAGAGGCCCAGGTTTTCCCTGGGGTGAGCGTGCAGGAGTTCATAGACCAGCCTGTTTGGGGAGCTCTATCACGCACACGCGCCGGCTCAAAGCTTTTGCGTTTTGTTTGGTTGGTTGGTAAAGTCATCTAGTTCAGCGCAAGAAAGGCGAGTGAGAAGGAAGGTTTCTGCAGAAGGCACGTAAGAAAATGACGATCAATAATTAATCGTCTTCCAGGCAGGGAAAGCAATCAACAAAGCATTCAGGCTGTGGAACTGGATCTATATTTTGGAAAATTTGATTAGTGTGGGTGCAATAAGGTGCCAGTCCTGCCTTGTAAGTGCCCCCAAAGGGAAATTCCTCTTTCTGTTGTCTGAAGACGTTTCTAGTCGTTTAGCAATGTGGCTGCTGCCACTATAAATTTTTATTCCAACCTGGAGTGATTTTGATATATATTTTTATGAATAGTGTGTGTTTTTTAAAAAAAACTTTTTGAATAAGCTACTTCAGAAAACATTCTGGGAATTATTAAAATAGAAATCTAGACATTGATATGTCCACGTATATATTTACCCCCCCAAAAAAAAATCTTTTTTCTTTCTTTTGTCACATTAAAAGAACTAAAGCTATGAATTTTAAGTTAGGAAAAAAATACGCTTATAAAATTATATTGAACATAAAACAAATTATATATAAAATTAAGTGTGTTTATTAATTTGAAAAAGTAGGTTGAAAAGTACTTCAGATATACTAATTAGTTTTAATGTCATTTTCGATCAGTATATCTAATATTTAAAAGTGCAAAAACCATAGTCCTTGCAACTTTAAAATTCTTTTTCCTCCATTTTAAGCCCCAAGAGCCGAGCCACAGTGAAAATACAGAAATTACAACATATGTCAAAACAGGACGAGGGTACTTAACTATTGATTGTATAATTAAAAGTGAAAATGTACTACCCTAAAAATCTTCAATCACATTTTTCCCAGACAACAGATTTAATAATGGCTTTTATAGCTCATGTTTTCATTTCTTCTTAAGCATTTCTTGATTTACATCATTCTTTATTGCAATATTTTTTCTAGTATATAGTTGGACTTAAATCAGTTTGATGAAATTTTTGTGAATTACGCCTTTTCTTGGGAATGCTTGCATTCCTAGATGACAGTAAAATGTTGCATGAACCTAGGCTGATTATGTTCTAAATTCCACATTAGACTCAAATGTTTTTGCTGCAGTACTTACATATACTAGACATTTACAAATATTATTTTTACGTATGCCTTACTTGTGGTTCATTTTATGAATAAAATGGGATATATGTTTTATGTAAAGAGATTTGTTATTATATTGGACAATCTTTTGAAAATATAAATGTGATCCAGAAAGCCTTCTTTGGGTTTAACAATTACAGGGAGGCAATAGTACTTTTAACATTACTAGTGTTTTATCCAGCAGTAGCCAAAGTGCTATAGAACTACCTGGCAATTTATTTAATGCTTAAAGAAGTACAATGCATTTGAGAATATGTATAGAGTTTATGTGTTCACAACTAAGAGAAAATGAAGAGTGAGTGAAAGGAAAATCATCCATAACATTGGTGTCAAGATTTCTCAAAGTCGATATAGCTGGCAGACTGAAAGTTTTCACACATGATGTTAATAATCCATGAGAAAAGCTCTTATGAGTGTTAATAGACCTCACAGATAGGAAACAATAGGATTACAAGTACCTCAAAGTTTTTCTTCAAGATTAAGATTAGGCCTACCTCGATTTTTTTGCGCTTCATTTTATTACACTTCATATGTGTTGCAAATTTTTTTTTTTTTTGGCCAATTGAAGGCAAGACCCTCACCAGAAAAAGATTACAACTCGCTTTATTGCAATACTCGCTTCATTATGGTGGTCTGAAATTGAACCCGCAATATCTCTGAGGTATGCCAGTGTGTGGAATTTGTATCTTATGATAACACTTTTCCACGTTCAGATTCCTTATCCATAGGTACATCCTATTTATTTTGAGTGTATATGTGTGTGGTAAATACAGTGGATTGGGGAAGGAGATGTGCGATAATTGTAGAATTCATATATTATTGAGTACTTCTGCTAAGCATTTTCATTCCTTATCTAGCTTAAGTGAAAAAATACTAATTTGATAACTCAGTCTTTCATGGTTCCTATGCATTATTTTTCTTGTAGACTTTAACCATGCTGTTATTATGCTACTGTAGTTTGACAACTCACAACATTTCCAGTAGAAGATAGAATAACTGTGTAACCCAGATTCCTCTAGTCAGTAGTGACTGGATGGTGTACCTGAGATTTATTTGTTGGTTTTTACTGAAAAGGAATGAGTGAGTTTTCTTTTTACAGTATAATAAGAGGTCAAAATTCGGGAACTGTAAGAAGACACAGTAAGATGGAGAGAAATAGACAAAAACTAGATGTTTTTACACTAGTGTAATTTATTTTTTGGTCATTGGCGGGGTGATTTTTTCATTTTTATCTTTTTAAATGTGCATACTACTAGTGGATAACGTTTATTGACTACTTACATGCCAGGCCGGGTGCTTTAAATTGATTATTTTACTTAATCCTCACACCAATGCGATGATCCACTCTTGGTATGCTCATGTTATATATGAGAACACAGAGGACATAGAGAGGTTGAGTAACTTGAAAGCAGTGGCTTCACACTCGGGCAGTTTTAACTGCAGAGCATGCACTGTTACTTATTAAACAGCATAACTTTGCTCCTGAGTGTTGATCGTATTAGAAAATGCTAATATTTAATGGTTTGTTTATTTTATTTTTATTTTTTCTTTTTGCAGATTTTCTGATGCAATGGCAGCCCCACGGGGGAGGGCAAAGAAAAAAGCATCTTTTGATCATTCTCCAGATAGCCTTCCTTTGAGGAGTTCCGGTAGGCAGGTATTATTCATTTGTTCATTCAGTGCACCAGTTTTGAGAACACAGAATTATTCTGATTGGGACTGAAGAATTAGAAATGAAAAGATGTAATTCCAGTCCTCACGGAACTTGCAGTGTAGTGGAGAAATTTACCCTAGGACAATCACAGTACAAGATGATAAAAATTGAACGTAGAAAAACAAATACTGGCAAAGGGAACTGCAAAGCTAAAGGCATAGATTTGCATCAACATGGGGTGCTCAGAAAATTGCCACTGTGTGGTCGCCTCCAAGATGTGAGCTGGGGCCAGATCATGCCCCAAGAATTCATAGGAATTCAAATTCATAGGAATCTGGACTTCAGTTTGTAGTTGGTTGGGTGCTCTTTATAGGTTGTTGTTGCCATCTCTTTGTAAGGCTTTTTTTTTTTCCCCTAAAGAAAATCATGAATGATGTAATTCTTTTTCTAGAGTCGTTCGAGTTTTTATTTTGTTTTTTTTTTAATCTGCAACACTAAGAGGATATAACTTCTCTAAGAAAAAAAAAAATCCTAAGTTTAGAGTGGCTTTTATTTTGACTGATACAGCTTTTTCCTAAGAAAGACTCATATGCATTTTGGTTTTTGGAGACCTGTTGTTAAAGTGCTAGTTCTGTATTTCCAGCAAGTTAGTGAATTATTTGCATAATACAGTTTCAAGGAAATTGCTGTATTGTCAGCCCCTAACCTACTGCCAGGATGCTATTGATCTTCATGTGTAGAACTCTTTCTAACTTAGAAGTCATTTCAGTAGAAAACCTTCCACCACATTCACCATGGGCCATTCTGGGGAAATCTTAACCTCAACTGGTTCTTCCTCAGGCAAAGAAAAAAGCAACAGAGATGACAGATGAGGATGAAGACGGTGGGTCAGAGAAGAAGTACAGGAAATGTGAAAAGGCAGGCTGTACAGCAACGTGTCCCGTGTGCTTTGCAAGTACTTCTGAAAGGTCTGTTTAGATGGCATGTCTTGGCCTCACATTCCTGCCTTGTGAGAGCGTTCATCATCCTCAAAGATAGTTTTCTTAAAGATAGATATAGATACTGTAAGTCATCTAGTAGTAGAGACATTGCCTGTACACAGCACACCTTCCTATATGCTCCCCCTGTTAGATATAACTGTATCAGCCCTGCCCAGTGGCCCATCGGTATCCTCAGATTCCAGGGAGCAGAGCTATCCCTTTCTTAGGGGTGGAGGGAGGGGCAGGGGCAGGGTTGGGAACACAGTAGAGAACCATGGCACTCCCTGTAGACCAGCAGGTGTTTACATTCTTTTCTCCTTCATATAATATACCTCCTCTTCCAGTAGACATAAACAAGTCTCACTGAAACTATGTGGCTAACTGTACTCTTGCCATTTTTATTGGGATGATGCAAGCATGACCTTTTACTTCAGAGAAGACTCTTCTATGAAGGCTTAAGATTCAGAAAGCCTGGAACACAAATCCCGTTTTTTAAATCACAAAAATGGTGGTATCAGTGTTCGTCGTGGTATTAGATTTCATTCTTTTACAACATTACTGACTGTTTGACAAGTTATATTTGCCAAATGCCAGCTGGCCAGATTCATTCACTAGTCAGTATTGTACCAGATGTTATTACTAGAGACCACACTTCCTCCTTCACACATGTGCAGCTTGCCGCAAGCACAGTGACGTCCCTTGTTTCATATCAAAATCCTAGCGTGGCGCCAGGGAGACTTGATCAAACTCCTAAGTCCTAGAATTCTGGTATGCAGCAAGCTGGGTGAGATCCTCTTGTCTAAGTCCTTGGGTCCTCACCATGTATTACCACCTATCAGTCACCAGCCCACTTTCCCTATCATTAGCTCCTAGTTGTTAGGATTCTAAGTGGAGACAATGCAAAATAGGCTCATAGGAGGTATTTGATACAGGTTGGTTTTTTTAAAGTGAGAAAAAAAATTGTTATTTATTACCAAAGCTACATGTTTTGCTGTTTTCAGGTGTGCCAAGAATGGCTACACCTCCCGATGGTATCACCTCTCCTGTGGGGAGCATTTCTGTAATGAATGCTTTGACCATTACTACAGAAGGTTTGTTGGCTATTTGTTGGAGGTTTCCATGGTGGTGGAGGGAGCTGGGGTTGGGGCATCGGAGGGGCTCAGGTTTACTGAATTATTCCACTGCTGCAGCCATGCCTGTGTCAACTACAACTGTGCCACAACTTTGATGCTGTAGTTTGCATATGTGCACACACTCGGGGATTAAAAAATACCTGCTATGAGACAGTCTCTTAGTTTGCAAGTTCTGAAAAATCTAGGAGCTGCTTTGCTATTCTGTGACAGTGCATAGGGAGATGGATGCCAAGATTTGGGGGAAGATGCTGATGACTAGAGGGAACTGGACTGCCAGGCAGTCCTCTCTTCCTAACAGTTTTAGATATTCAAACTGATAGGGATGCACCCTTCCTGACTGCCTGTGTTATGGGTGCTGTAATAACTTCCCCCTCCTTATATATGGCTAGTTAAGACATACATGCAATTTGCTAACCTGCCTCCTGTTTTAAAAACCTGATTGACTTATAGCTTGATATATTTATTCTTATTCTTTTTCAGCCATAAGGATGGATATGACAAATATACTACCTGGAAAAAAATATGGACTAGCAATGGAAAAACTGAACCTAGTCCCAAGGCTTTCATGGCAGACCAGCAGCTCCCCTACTGGGTAAAAAGGATAATGCTTTATTATTCTGTAAAGTATTTGTGGAGCTAAAAGCAAGAGGAAAAGATGATAATACCAATTTTTAGGAAATTTTTCTTTTATTACATTTATTCTATGTCTATCGCAGCAAATCACATTTTTTATTTTTGTGGAAAACTTAGGTAATTTAACATAGTATAAAGAGGACACTAAAGACCAACAGCCAATGATAGCCATTGCTAAGCTTGGTACATGTCTTTCTCATCTATTCTTCTGTTCATATTTTTTTTTTTTTTTTTTTTTTGAGGGCAGTGTCACTGGCCTACATATGTAGGACCGAACCAGGGCCGCTGGCTTCCCAAGCCAGCGCTTAACCACCGCGCCACTTGGCCGGCCCAATATTTTTAATGTGTATATTTAAACAATTTCATGCTTAGATACAAATTCTAATTAGGTTGAAAATTATACTTTGCATATTATTTTTTGGCAACTTTTAGCTTTTTTATTAATTTAAAGTCATATTATTTTTCTAGTTAGCCACTCTTTGAATGTAAATTCCGATGATTGCGTATATTAGGTATCATTTAATAAGTGAATACCATAAGTGATTCATTTATTAAATGAATACCATCATCTAATAAGTGATTTGCTAATTTTTTAATATGGGTAGATTCGAGCTTTTCTTACACACTTAAAGAATTAATAATTTTATTGAAGTGAAATTCACATAATATAAATTAAGTTTTTTGTTTTTTTTAATTGAGGGTGGGGAACAGCATTAGGGAATCAGAGAAGGGGAACAGACAAGTTGCTGTCCTTTTGTTCTTCAGTCTAGTTGTGGAGGACGTCGCTTCACTGGCCTATGTTGGTATTATCATTGCACTCTTTCCTGGTGAGGCAGATTGGTCGCTGGCCATTGGACATCCACTCACGGTGGCTCTTGGCAGTTCACACTGGCTGTCAGCTGCTGACTCCGGCTGCCAGCCGCTCAGGGTAGCTTAAAGTGTTCAGTTCAATGGCATTTAGTACATTTACAGTGTTATGCAACCACCACCTCAAATTCCAAAGCAGTGTCATCATTCACAGAGTAAACCTGTGCCCATTAAGTAGTCACCTTTCATTCCTTCTTCCCACAAGTCCCTGGGGACCACTAATCTGCTTTCTGTCTTTATGGATTTACCTATTTTGGATGTTTTATAGAAAGGAATCATGCAGTATATGACCTTTTATGACTGGCTTCTTTCACTTAGCATAACATTTTTGAGGTTCATCCATGTAGTAGTATATAATAGTTCTTTGTTCCTTTTTATGGGTGAATAATATTCCATTGTGTAGATTTGCCACATCTGTTGATGGACAGTTTGGTTGCTTCCACCTTTTAGTTATTGCAGATAGTGCTGCTATGAACATTTGAATACCAATATTTATTTGAACACCTGTTTTCCTTATATATCTAGGAATAAAATTGTTGGGTTACATTCTATATTTAACCTTTGATGAGACTACCAAACTATTTTCTTTAGCTAACTGCTGCACCATCTTTCATTCCTACCAGCAATGTATAAGGGTTTAAGTTTATCTATTTCCTCACCAATTCTTGTTTTTCATTTATTTATTTACTTATTTATTTTTATTTTTTGCTTCTAGCTATCCTAGTGGACATGAAGTGGTATCTCATTGTGGTTTTGACTTGCATTTTCCTGATAACTAATGGGTTTTTTCATGTGCTTTTTGGCCATTTGTCTGTCTTCTTCAAGTCTTTGCCCACTTTTAAATTGGATTTTTGTCTTTTGTTGTTGAGTTGTAAGAGTTCTGTGTGTGTGTGTGTATACACACACACACACACACACACACACACATATTTTAAATTGGGGAATTGAGGGAGGGGAACAGTGTTGGGGAATTGGGGAAGGGGACCAGCTCAGTTGTTGTTCTTCAGTCTTTGTTGTGGAGGGCACTAGTCACAATCTGGCTGCCCATTGGCAGCTCGTGGCCTCTAAGCTCAAGGTGCTGTGTTACAATCTTAGTTGCGGGTGGGCATACCCACCACCCCATGTGGGAGTTGAACCAGCAGCCCTGTTGTTAAGAGCACACGCTCTATCCACTGAGCCATCCAGGTGGCAGCTCAGCTCAAGGTGCCCAGTTCAGTTTTAGTTACAGGCGGGTGTAGCTCACCATCGAACAGGCAGCCTTGTTGTTAGGAGCACGCTGTCTCACCAGCTGAGCCATCCTGCCACCTGTTGGCAGCTCAGTGGCATCTCAGCTTGGGCACAGCATCACTGGTCCATGTGGGAGTCAAACCCGCAACCCTGTTGCTCAAAGCTCGCGCTCTTAAGCTAACTCTTAAGCAACTGAGCCACTCGATCGGTCCTCTTTATATATTCTTGACACTATACCTTTATTAGATATATGCTTTGCAAATACTTTCTCCTATAGGTTTTTCCTTTCACTTTTTTGATAGTGTCCTTTGATACACAGAAGTTGTTAAGTTTTGATGAAGTTCAATTTACCCACTTTTTCTTTTGTTGCTTTTGCTGTCATATCTAAGAGCCCATTGTCAAATATGAAGTTATGAAGACTGATTCCTATGTTTTCTTCTAAGATTTTATTATTTTAGCTCTTACATTAAGGTGTTTGATCCATTTTGAGTCAATTTTTGGATATGTGTGAAGTAGGGATCCAACTTCGTTCTTTTACATATGGGTATCTGCAAGCTTTTTTTAAAAAATAAGCTTTTTATTTTGGAATAATTTTAAATTTACAGAAAAGTTGCAAAGATAATACAGAGAGTTCCCATATATACTTCACTCAGTATCCCCTAATGTTATTATCTAACACACCATGATTATTTGTCAAACTAAGAAAGTACCATTGGTACAGTACTACATTACAGACTTTATTTCAATTTCATCAGTTTTTTCACTACTGCCTTTTTTGTTCCAGGATCCTGTCCAGGACACCACCTTGTGTTTAGTGTACATACTTGGTGACTAACTGTAACCAGATTTAACTCTGATTATTTCCTTAGGTTAGAGCTGGAAAACCTTTCTGACAACAGTAGTCAGATCCCCTTTACACTGCCCTAGTGCCTGAACCAATATTGAATCAGAAATTACCCTGATGGGGTAAAAGTGCATTGTTAGTGGTGGTTATGCAAGGGAGAGAGAAAAAGTACTTAGAAATACTAAAAGATTGGTCAAGTCATGTGGAGAAGATGGCATAGTGAGTGGTGGAGGAGAGAAATGCAGGCTCAAGATTAGCCAACTCATTGACCTGACGTGTTGCTTTCCATCTAGGTTCAGTGTACAAAACCCGAGTGTAGAAAATGGAGGCAGCTTACCAAGGAAATCCAGCTGACTCCACAGATTGCAAAGACCTTCCTCTGTGGTATGAAACCAAATACTGCTGCTAAGGTATGATTTCTGTTGGTTTTCCTTTGGAGTTAATTGATAGGTTAATTTAGTTTTCAGTAAATGGTAATGGTGTGTATGTTTCATTTATTGAATTGGTCATTGTATCAGGATTGTATTGGTCCACATATAATACAACCACAATTACAATGGTTTAACCAATTAAGGATTTTATTTTTCTCATGAGCAGTTTGGAAATGGGCTGTCAAGTATTGGTGTAGTTGCCCAAGTCTCCTTGTAGTTTCTAGTTCTGCCAAAAGATGGTTCAGCCCTACAAGATGCTTTCTGCACCATCTGCCATCACATCAAGGGCAAGAGGGGTGTGCCAGCTGAGTCTCTCCATCTTTTATGGGGAAAAAGAGATTTCCACGAAGTTCCAACAGCAGATTTCTGTTTATATCTATTGGCTAGAGCAGGATCATACAGTTACTCTGAACAATACTAGAGACAAAGGAAGAAAATATTTTATAATTGAACATGTTGCACTGTCAAACAAAACCAGGATCCTTTCAGTAAGGAAGAAGGGATGACTGGATGTGTTTGTGCAAGTAGGAATCTGTCATGGTTGGTATAATGTGCCAGTTTTGACATTTGCCAATTACTTTGTGTTTAAAATATGTAATTTCTTTTAATGTGTTAAAAAGCATTAATCTACACAAATGCTCCTAGTTCCTTTTGTACATTAAAGAATGTTAGAAATCATTGTAATCTCAGAAATAAAGTACTTTCTGTTTTTAAATTTGAGATACAATTCAGATACCATAAAATTCACTCTTTTTTTTTTTTTTTGAGGGCAGTGTCACTGGCCCTCATATGTGGGATCTGAACCGGGGCCGCTGACACACCAAGCCAGCCCCCAACCACCGTGCCACTCAGCCGGCCCAAAATTCACTCTTTTAAAGTATGCAATTCAGTGGTTTGTGGTATATGCATGACAATATGTAATCATCACTGGCAAAATATTTCCTTTTTTAAAGAATTTTTTCAGCTTTTTTAAAAATCTTAAATTACAATTGACATACAATATTATATTAGTTTCAGGTGTACAACACAGTGATTAGACATCCATATAACTTACAAAGTGATCACCCCAATAAACCTAGTACCCATCTGACACCATACATAGCCATCACAATATTATTGATTATATTCTGTAGGCTATAGTTTACATCCCGATGACTATTTTGTAACTACCAATTTGTACTTCTAAATCCCTTCACCTTTTCACCCATCCCCCCAACACCCCTGCCATCTGGCAATCATCAAAATGCAACCTGTATCTATGAATTGTTTCTGTTTTATTCATTTATTTTGTTCTTTAGATTCCACATATAAGTGAAATCATATGGCATTTGTTTTCCTCTGACTTACTCCACTCAACACAATATCTTGTAGCTCCATCCACATTGTTGCTGATGGCAAGATTTCATTCCTTTTATGGCTGTGTAATATTCCATTGTATATATGTATCACCTCCTCTTTATTTGTTCATCGATTGATGGACACCCAGGCTACCTCCATATCTTGGCTATTGTGAATAATGCTTCAATTAACATATGGATGTACATGTCCTTTCAAAGTAGTGTTTTGGGTTTCTTCGGATAAATACTCAGAAGTGAGATTACTGGGTCCCTCTTTGTCCCTTGTTATAGCCTTTGTTTTAAAGTTTATTTTGTCTGGTCTAAGTATTGCTACCTTAGCTTTTTATGTTTGTTTGTTTTCGTTTTCATGAAATATTTTTTCCATCCCTTTACTTTCAGTCTGTGTGTGCCTTTCGATCTGAAGTGAGTCTCTTGTAGGCAAATATGTAAGGGTCTTGTTTTCTTATCCATTCAGCCATCCTGTATTTTGTGTTTGGAGCATTTACTCCATTTACATTTAAAGTAATTGTTGATAGATACATAGTTATTGCCATTTTATTCATATTTTTTCTTCTTTTTTCTTCTTAAAGAAGTCCCGTTAACATTTCTTATAATAGTGGTTTGGTGGTTTTGAACTTCTTTAGGTTTTTTTTGAGTGTGGGAAGCTAGATAGTAAGTGTTCCTTGTGTGGGTTGTGTGTGCCTTCCTGTTATAGTGGAGCCTTGGTTGCTGATCTTATGTCAGTGGGAGGGATTCACCCTAGGGGGTGATTGGTTGTGAGGACTGGCTGTGACTACAATGAAAGAGCTGCTGTATAGGGGCTGACCCTATGAAACAGGATTCATTTGATCAGGGCTCTGTTGCCTGCCCAGTGTGCCTTTTGAGTGTGTCGTCTGTAGAGGTGGCCTGGTGGTACTGGTGCAGTCTGAAGCCGGCCACCTGGCTTGCTGGTGCCGGGGTCTCCTGGGAGGGACCTTGCCACAGGCCAAGTTCAACTGCAGCCTGTGCCCTGCCCAGAGCCACTTGGTATGAGCCACCAAGCAATTTACTGATGTCTTCCACCCGTGCTATGCTTGGAGGTACCTGGGAGAGGCCAAGGTGCCAACTGAGGCCAGGTGTCACTAGTGTTGGTCGGACTTGGGGCTGCCCAGCAAGAGATACAGGGCATGCCAGATGCTACTTGTTTGGGATTTGTGAACCTTTGAGAGATTTTAGGAAAGTCCACAGCATGAGCCAGGACCTACCATTTGGATGGAAAAGCCACTGGAATAGGCCTGGATGGTCCAGCAGGTTGGGTGTGTGTGTTGAGGACTGGGGGGTGATGATCTCAGAAGATCACCAAAGTGTGGAGAATGGTTTAGCCAGGTCGATGGCTACTCTGCAAAATATTTTCTTTTTTTTTTTTTTTTTTTTTTTTTTTTTTTAAAGATTTTATTGGGGAATTGGCGGAGGGGAACAGCGTTGGGGAATTGGGGAAGGGGAACCGATAAGTTGTTGTCTTTTTGTTCTTCAGTTTAGTTGCGGAGGATGTTGCTTCACTGTTGGTATCGTCATTGCGCTCTTCCTGGATGAGGCAGATCGGTCGCCGGCCTCTTGATGGTCGCTCACCGCGGCTATTGGCAGCTCACGCTTGGCTGCCAGCCGCTCACGCTGGCTGCGGGCCACTCACTGTAGCCTATGGCAGCCCACTGCAGCAGGGGCTGCAGCCTACACCATCACCGGGGCTCGCACAGCCCAGCTCCAGGTGGAACTGTTGTTAGCTGTAGAGGGCAGTGTCACTGGCCCTCATGTGGGATCCGAACCGGGGCCGCTGGCATCCCAAAACCAGCGCTTAACCAATGCGCCACTCGGCCGGCCCGCAAAATATTTTCTTAGTGCAAATGTTTCCATTTTACAGAATGATTGAAAAGTTTTATAAAGTTTATGATCAAATTTTTAAAACCTGGGATTTAAGATATACATATTATTAATTAAATCAACTCTTAATTGTTGTAAATATATTTGTAAGAATTTGCTAAGTGAAACAATGAGAAAAAGAGTATGACTATTTCGGAACTATATTTTTTATTGTTTTAAATTTTACATTAGTATGGGAATATAACCTCAGGATTTAAAAAAAGTAAATTAGGGCTGGCCGAGTGGTGCAGTGGTTAAGAGCTGGCTTGTGACGCCCCGGTTCGGATTCCACATATGAGGGCCAGTGACACTGCCCTCTAAAGACAAAACAAAACAAAACAAAAAAAGTAAATTAAATATGTATATGTATATGCATACAGGTATAACATACAAATAAAAAATTAAAGTCCTCCTTAACCATTTTCTCCTTCCCACTCTACTAGGTAACCATTCTTAAAGATGTATTATACTAGAACTTTTTTTTATGTATCTGATTACGTATTTCTGGTAGGCACTTTTTTTTTTTTTTTGATACAAACTGCTTTAATGTAGAAAACCAAACTCAGATACACACATAAATAAATTTTGGGGGTATAAATAAATTAGGACAATAAAATGATATGTGTATCAAACAAAATAAAATAGTCATAAATATCACGTTGGCAACTAAGTACTGGGAAAACTCAACACCCCCACAGTTTTCACCCATTACTGGCAAGATTTGGGGCTTACCTTCCTTTTTCTGGCTTCTGAATGAAAAGTGAGAAGCTGTCCAGTCCCCACGCACAGAATGACGTGGTGCCAGGGGCGCAGGGCCGGGGAAATGGAAGCAGCTCCTGTGTTTGTTCTTTTCCAGTCATAATGCTCAGAAAGGAGCCAGAGCCCCAACATGATGGGGAGAACTACAGATGGGGGACAGCCTGTGGGGTTCCATCTCACAGCCTCTTACTTCAAACCTATACTACCTGAACAAATCTGGTTCCCTGGAAACTGCACTATGCAAGGAAGGGTTGGGACTGGCTGTATTTATGAGCTGTCTCTCTAAACAGGTGGTAGAATGGCCGTACATCTTGGGGGAACCAGGCTCAGCCAGGCAAGTGGTGGCTGTGTGGAGGGTGCTAGTTGTCGGAAGAGAACCAAGGAAGTAAGCACGTTGCCAGGTAGTCTGGAGGAGGTTATCTATCCCAGAGCTAGCCCTGGGGGAGTTCTCAAGTTATACCCTGGCTGGAAGGGGGCTGTCCTGGAGAGGCCTGGGCAGGCCCATGGTCCTCCCTGGAGTTGATATCTGGATCAACTCGGCTGTCCTGGAGGGGCCTGGGCAGGGCCATGGTCCTCCCTGGAGTTGATATCTGGATCAACTCGGCTGTCCTGGAGGGGCCTGGGCAGGGCCATGGTCCTCCCTGGAGTTGATATCTGGATCAACTCTCACATTACCTGCCATTTCACAGGGGTTTTAAAATGACTGCTTTTCTTCTGGCTGCCCTTGCTGGAAATGATGAGAGAGAACTGCAGAGAATTTCAGCTTGGCATATGAACTTTTCCAGATAGTGAGTTCCCTGTCAGTGGAGGTATTCAAGCAGAACTGGGGCAGCACATGGACAACACGTGTGTCCAGCAATGACCAAGCTGTGGGGTTGGGAGCTGGGGTAGCACCTGCAAGTGGAGGGCTTACAATTTCAGGATCATACAAATCTATCTCCTAGAAACAGGCCCAACCAATATGCAACTATCTGTGTACAAGTTCTAAATGTTTCTTCATAAAGCTAAATAACACATGGGCCCAGGATTGTACTTGTAGAAGCATGGCCAGAGCCCACTCTGCAAGTACCACAGACAGGCCTGGGTCCTGGCCTCTAGGGGCAGGGGAAGGGCCAGAGCCTCATTATTTCTGAAAGCTGGGACTTTCCACAGCCTCAGTTTGTTGGTTATCCCAAAACAGTCCATGCTGTCCATTTCCGGGAATGAAGAGAACATGTCAGATTCCAAATGGTCCTTGAGGCTTTTGGGCTCCATTGAGCTCCTGGGCAGCATGGGCAGGAAGTGGGTCAGGGACAGAAAGGAAAGCCCCTGTCCCTGTTGCCTCTGTTCGGCACTGCTCAGGGAGACTGGCAGGTGGTTTTTTTGGACCAATACACATTGCAGCTGTTGGGGCCGATCTTCTGGAGAGCACAGTCCTTGGCCTAGTATGGAGGCAGCCCTCATTCTGCTGCCGGCTCTCCTGCAGAGGTACCAGACGCTGTGTACACACCTGATGGCCAGTCCCATAGGACAACTGCCCTGATTTCTACCAAACCCTCTCACTTTCTCCCAGCTTGCGTTCTCATGATTTCTCTGATTGGCACATTTTTAAAGGCTCTTAATACAAATATCTAACTTGCTTTTCAAAGACAGTGCAGAGTGATCATTTTACCTTACCTGCATTAAGCAGTAGAATTTGTAATAGGTGTAAAATTGTGTCTTGTTCTTTTATTGAGGTGTAATTGCAGGTTGTAATTATATGTACAGATCTTAAATGAATTTCACTGAGTTTGAGTGTAATTAACACCCCAATTTAGATACACAATATTTCCTCTACTCTAACAATTCTTGTTTCCTTCCCTCCCACCAGAGATAACCACTATTCTGATTTCTATGCCCTAAGCTGAGTTTTTCTTGCTCTTTGGTTTTCTTTTTTCCAAGATTGTTTTGGCTATTCTAGGTTCTTTATGTTACCATATACATTTTATTATTAGCTTGTCAATTTCTACAAAAAAAGCCCCTGGGATTTTGATTGTAATGCATTGAACCTAAGGAGAATTGATATTCTTACGTTTTTCTGTCTTGTAATCCAGGAGTCAGCAAACTCTGAACCGAATCTGGCCCCTTGCCTGTTTTTTAAAATAAAGTTTTATTTGCACACAGCCATGCTCATTCTTTACGTATTGTCTATGGCTGCTTTCATGTTGCAGTGGCAGAGTGGTTGTGACAGAGACCATATGATCCTCAGAAGCTAAAATATTTACTATCTGGCCCTTTAGAAAACGTTTCCCAATCCCTGTTCTGACCCATGAGTGTGGTATATCTCTTCATCTTTTAATAGGGTCTTTAATTTCTCCCAGTATTGATTTCTAATTTTCAGTGAGGATATCTTTTGTTAAATGTTTATTTTTTTCTGTGACTGTAAGTAGAATTTATTTTTAACTTCATTTTCAAGTTGTTTGTTGTAGAAATACAATTTGCTTATATACATGGACTTTATACCAGAGGCTCTGTTGTGTTCACTTACTAAATTTCAGAGATCTTTTCATAGATTGCTTTGGGTTTTCTATAATCATATCAACTATGAATAAAGACTGTTCTGCTTTATTTAAAAAAAAAACCAGCCTATTTGGTCTTTCTTATTCTTGCCTTATTACATGGGTCAGATGGGCCTGCCAGTACAGTGTTGAGTAGAAGGTGGTGAGCAGACATCCTTACCTTTTACCTGATCATAGGAGGAAGGTATTCAGTAGTTTATCATTATGTATAATGTTGGCTATAGCTTTTTACAGATGCCTTTTATCAGATTGAAGACGTTCCTTTCTGTTCCTACTTTGCTGAGAATTTTTTGTGTTGAATAGAAGTTGGATTTTTGTCAAATATTTTTTCTGCATTATGACAATGATGGTTTTTCTCCTTTAATCTGTTGATATGGTGAATTATACTGATTCTGGAATTTTGAAACAACCTTGCATTCCTGGAAAAAAAAAAATCTCACTTGTTGTTAATGTATTATCCTGTCAATAAATTGTTGGACTCAGTTTGTTAATATTTTGTTAAGAATTTTTGCATTTGTGTTCATGGTGAATACTATATGTCATTTTTTTTCTTGTAATACCTTTATCAGGTTCTGCTATCTATGAGTTATACTGAGTCTGTAAAATGAATTCAGAAGTAAATCTTTATTCTCTATTTTGTTGAAGAGTTTGAGTAAGGTTGATATTATTTCTTTTTCAGTGTTTGGTATAATTTAGTGGTGCCATTTAGGCCAGTTTCATTTGTGAAAAGTTTTGAAATTACAAATTCAATTTATTTAACAGATCAGATATGTGGCTATTGAGACAGTTTATTCTACCAGTTCTGGAAAGTTGTGTTTTTCAAGAAATTTGTCTATTTCATCTACATTGTCACATTTGTTAACTTAAAGTTGTTTGCAGTGTTGTCTTATTCTCCTTTTCATGCCACTGGGATCTGTGGTGGTATCCTTGTTTTATTTTTGATGTTGGCAATTTGGGAGTGAAGGGTGGGAAACACAGATCTAAGCCTGGGGCCAGGGTCCTGGAATTAAGTCTTGTTCTAAAACTTTTCATTTTAGCCCTAAATTGATTCTCAAGCTCAAACTTCAGAGTAAAAGTCCTCTCTGAGGGACAGAAGAGAAAATGAGAGGATGGGTAATTCTTTTGCCAGGCTAAATTGGTACACTGATAGGGGTTTGAATAATGAAGGTCCTGAGCTTGTGTGGCAAAGAGGAGCATGTCCAGGCAGCCGAAACAATGTTATGTTGAACTGAATTGAATTGGTCCCTGCGCCCCAGATCCCTTCTCACGTCAAAAGTAGAGTCGGTGGCATTTCTTTATCACATTTAAAGGCGAATTCATCCAAGAGCAGTGAAAAATATTGGGCCTTTTTCACTCAACCTATTTCTACAAAGTTCTTAAACAGTTATTCTAAACAATTAAAAAATATCTTGGATGATTTGTGTAATAATGTTATGTTACTAAATGTTAGGTGTGATTTTACAGAAAAAGTTTACATTAAAGTCATTTTGTGCCCTGCTTTGACTAGCTTTGGTTTACCTATCATTTGGAGATATTCATAACCTCGCCTCTCTTTTACCTGCTGTTAATGGAGTACTCCTTGACTTCTTCGCTACTAATTGTTCAAATTATCCAAGTCCTTTTTTTTTGTTTTCTTAATTTTTCTTTGGCTGGTGGTTGTCCTTTTCAGTTTTTTCAGTCTAAGTAGTTTTTAGAAAGTCTCAGGGTTTTTTTTTAAGAATGAGTTCATTTTTAGACAAATCATAAATGTTCATCACCAAAAAATTCAAGTAATATAGAAAAGAACAAAGATGACAGCAAAAAAAACCAAAAAAATCATGCAGTCATCATCATGAAATGATTACCATTCAATGAGATTCATTGAATAGTATTCCTGCATGTATATGAGGAGATGGCCTGGCTGATAAATAACTTCAGATTAAGGAATAGTACTCTACATGCTGGTTTTATGTAAAATGTTTGAGTTTAATACGAAAAATTTAAAATCAGAAGAAAAAACAAAGTGAAATAAGAAATTGCTGGACATAGGATAATTATTTCTTCATCTCCAGAAATAGTAGTTTCAAAAAACTCCCTAAAAGTTAGGAAAATCTACACTGAGAATGTTAAGAGGTTGGAATCATTCTTTTTTAATTGCATGTTTCAATTTTAGGTATTAATTAACACCCTGCTGTGAAGGTGGAAAAATTAAATTACATCACACTTCAGCCCATCTCCCCTTTTCCTCTTGCCCAATTTTTGTTAGTGTTTTGTTTTTTAGTTTAACTCTGCCAGAATAAATGTCATATCATTTATTTTCTGTTACCATAGTCCCTCCATTGCTTACTCTTGATTCTATATTTATGTAGGTTTACTGCTACCCACAATTTCTTTTAGTTCCTTCTGTCGCAAGTTCTTTATTTTGATTCATCACGTGGTTGAATGTATTTTAACACCAAGAACTTTTTTCTGAGAGTACTCATAGGTGTCAGATTCCTTAAGCTTTTGAAAACTTAATTGCCTTTCTCTCCTTCAAGCTGTCTGAAAGTTGAAGGCTTCATGGTCATCTTAAATTCCAGCTTCTTCGTGTTGTGTCACGTTTTACATCTCTCTCACAGCTGCCTAGAAATCCTCCTTTGAGACCCTGCTGCTCCAGTCTGAATTGATTACAACCTAAAGCCTGAACTTCTGAAATATTTATTTAAATGGTGTTTATTGATTCAGAGTTCCTTTAGTTTTCAGTTTGGTATTCTGTCAGGGACAAAGTCTGGAAAGGTTTATTTGTAAAAACTATTAAAAAGAATGGTAGCAAACTATGCACGCAGTTTTTGGAGCTTACTTTCATCATTTAATGTATCTTTTTTGTTTGTTTGTTTTTTGTTTTGTTTTGTTTTTGAGGGCAGTGTCACTGGCCCTCATATGTGAGACCCAAATCGGGGCCGCTGGCTTCCTAAGCCAGCACTCAACCACCACGCCACTCGGCCGGCCTAATGTATCTTAAAGATGCTTCCATCTCAGAACCTAAAGATCTCTTTCTCTTTAAAGACTGTATAATAAATAGTCCACTGAATGGATGTATCATGATGAATTTTGCGTGGTGAATTTAGGCGACTTTTAAAGGTTTACCGTTAGAGTCAGTGCTGCAGTGAATAGCTTTATATTGATGCCATTTTTCTGTATATTTGTAGGATTCCTAGAAATGAAATTTCTCTGTCGAAGAGAATATGTGGTTGTTTTAATATGAAATAATTCTTAGACACAAGAGAGGGTTTATAAACTGGAAAAAAAAAAAGGAGGCTTTATAATTTGTGTGTAAGGAATAAAGCATTAAAACAAACACTCGTGTACCCAGCACCTAGTTTTAGAAACAGCATTCCCACTGCCTCTGTTACCCCCTGCATGCCCCTTATCTTCCTCCCCCTCCTCTGCAAGGACCGACAGTATTCCAAATTTTGTATTTATTATCCCGGCTGCCTTTTGTTACAGAGTTAATACATATTCATCTTGTGAAGTTTTGCATAGTTTTGTACTGGTTATAAATTGTATTCTTTGTATTCTTCTGCAACTTGCTGTTTTCACTCAACATGGCGGCATTTCACAGGCATCCATGTTGGTACCTAAAGGTCTAACCCCTTGACTTTCCCTGCTGTGTAGTATTGCATTGTGTGACTCTACCACCCCGTATCTGTTCTCCTGTTCATGAACATGAGGGTCGTTTCCAGTGGGCTGTTGCACACAGTGATCCTGTGAGCATTCGTGCATGCCCCTCGTAAGTGCACCCATGCAAGAGTTTCTCTGAAATATATTCCAAGGGCCAGATATGCCAGGCCATATGTTATGCCAATCCTCAGTTTATTTGAGTAACTTTTTTATTGAAATATAATATCCAAACAGAAAATGCACAAAGCAAAATGCATAGCTCAATGAATTTTCACAAAGTCCCCAATTAGCCAGCTCCCAATAAAGAAATTGAACACTTATCCAACCCCTCAGCAGCCCCCTGACATCCCTTGCTCACAGCCTCCATCCCTTGCTCCCCCCACCCCACCCCCTTGCTAGTCTGACTTACAACACTATAGATGATGTGCGTGCTTTGAAATGGAATCATCCAGTGTGTTTTCTTTTGGGTCTGGCTGCCTTCTCTTACCATTATGTTTGTGAGGTATGTCCACAGTTGCAGCATGTGGTTGTAGTTTGTTATCATTGCCATGTAGTGGGCCATTGTTTGGATATAATACAGTTAATCCATTCTACTCTTGATGGACTTCTGGGTTGTGTTTAGCTTTTTTCTATTACAAATAATTCTCCTTTGAACACTTTCTAACTCTCCTGTCAGTGCACATGTACAGGGGTCTCTTTAGAAAATATAACAAAGGTTAGAATTGCTGGACAAGTAATGTGTCTTCAGTGAGTTATACAAGATAATGCCAAATTGTCATGCATTTAAAAGTTTCATATTTCATCAAATTGCTCTCCAGAGTCATTATTCCTTTAGATTTCTACCCAGGATACCCTTGTGAGAGTAGCTGTCTTCCCCACGCACTCACTCATGGTTTTTTATCACATTTTTTTCTTCGCTAGTATTATTATAAAAAAAACAACCAAAACCTTATTAACACTTGGTTTTCCTTTGCAGCCCGAAACCTCAGATCATTGTTCCCTCCCAGAGGATCTAGTGAGTATTTCTACATGTTCTCAATTGGAGTTCATTGCAGCTTCGATGATGAGTACTATACGTAAACAACAATAACAGTTTTATAAGTGTCTTTCTCTTTGGTTTCTGATCAAAGCCTTTTTAATCTAACATGATAATGATGTGATGAACATGCTAGCAGGAGTGGTATTGTAGGTGACTCTCCCAACTTAAAAAAAATTAAAGTTACATTGCTTTACATTAAAAGGAAATAAAAAGGAAGAAACTGCTCCCTTGCCTTGTTCTAATAATCAGATTTGTTAGACTTGTTTTTCATGGGTGACTTTATGACCTTATCTCCACTTAAATACTTCCAAGAAGAGAATAAGAGATCCATAATTTGAGGCCCAGATTCAGCTGCGAGAGTGTCCTTGTGTATTCTGACCTCAGTGTAACTGCCTTATCCCGTCCAGCCACGGAAGGGAAGCAGCATGTCCAGGGGGCAATGCCTCGTCTTGTTTCATTTGTCTATGGGACTTTGCTTCCTGAGCTGATAAACTCCATGGGCCATATAACCAGATCCAATGGCTATTTCAGAAAATTGCTTTTTTTTGTTTTGTTTTGTTTTTTTGAGGGCAGTGTCACTGGCCCTCATATGTGGGATCCAAACCAGGGCCGTCCCAAACCAGCTCTTAACCACGTGCCACTCGGCCAGCCCAGAAAATTACTTTTTTAAGTTCTGAGTTTCTAAAACTCTGACATCTGACTTATTCTGCATTTCAGTGATTCAGGATTGGTAACTGGCAGTTTTTCTAGATCTCTGAAACTCAAGGACTGACTGATTTTTAAGCAAAGGAAGAATTGACATCTAGCAATTCTACTATAAATCCATTCTGTTACGTAAAGGGGTGTGTGACACACACACAGATTTTTTTTTTTTTTTTTTTTAAGATTTTATTGGGGAATTGGCGGAGGGGAACAGCGTTGGGGAATCGGGGAAAGAGAACAGACAAGTTGCTGTCTTTTTGTTCTTCAGTTTTTAGTTGCGGAGGATGTTGCTTCACTGTTGGTATCGTCATTGCGCTCTTCCCGGATGAGGCAGATCGGTCGCTGGCCTCTGGATGTCGCTCACCGCGGCTATTGGCAGCTCACGCTTGGCTGCCAGCCGCTCACGCTGGCTGCGGGCCACTCACTGTAGCCTATGGCAGCCCACTGCAGCAGGGGCTGCAGCCCACACCATCACCGGGGCTCGCACAGCCCAGCTCCCGGTGGAGCTGTTGTTAGCTGTAGAGGGCAGTGTCACTGGCCCTCATGTGGGATCCGAACCGGGGCCGCTGGCATCCCAAAACCAGCGCTCAACCAATGCGCCACTCGGCCAGCCCCACAGATTTTTAATAATTAGTTGTATGCTCAAACATTTCAGTGGTAAAGCACTTGCCTAAATAATCTCTAGATTTAAGGTGGACAAGATGAGGTAATAAAAGGAAAGGAAAAAAATAACTTTAAACACAGTTACAATACTTACGAATCTGTCCCCTGATATTCAGACCATTTGCATGCAGAAGAATTTGAACTTGAGGAGAGAGGCTGTATTCTTGGGTTACAAGAACTTTAAAAAGTTTAGAAGAGTCCCTGGATATTCATCTGCCAGTTATTTATTTTTGCATTTGGTTCAGAAAGTCAGGAGCAGGTTTATCACCATATTACCTACCTCACCCTTTTTCTGTTCCTGTGGATTCTAGGGTCACTTTTAAAGCAGGATATAAATTTTGAATGCCTGTATTAGTTTCCTAAGGCTACAGTAACAAATTACCATAAACGGGGTGGCTTAAAGCAACAGAAGATTATTGCCTCATAGTTCCAGAGGCTGTAAGTCCAAAATCAAGGTGTTAGCAGGGCTGTGCTCCCCTGAAGGCTCCAGAGGAGGATCCTTCCTGCCTCTTTTAACATCTGGTTTTGCCAGCAATCCTTGGCCTTCCTTGGCTTATAGACGCATCACTTCAGTCTCTGCCTGTGTCATCACATGACCTTCTTCCTGTGTGTCTCCCCTATCTCTCAGTCTCTTCCCCTCTTCTTATAAGGATGCTAGTCATAGGGAATTTAGGGCTCACTCTGCTCCAGCATGACTAATTACATCTGCAAAGACCTTATTTCCAAATAAGGTCACATTCTGAGGTTCTGGGTGGACATGAATTGGGGAGTTGGTATTTCGTTAAATATGATGATAGACTCACTATATCAAGTACAATTCTTCAGTGGTGTGTACATTAAAGGGGAGAGTCGAATTTTTGATGGCATATGGACAAAATGATAGCCAGCTATCCAAAAATGGTGTGTTGAGAGACTACACTTGGAATAGTAAGATCAAGTGCTAGTTTATTAGTCATTTTGAGTTTTTCATATTCCAATGCAGAGGGCAATTGGACTACCCTCAGGTCGGGGAGGAAAGACTGGAGAGGAGGCAACAGGATGGCAGGGTGTCTTTTAGGTCCTGACTCAACTTACCAACACAGCTGCAAGACCCAGGAAGTAGAAGAGAACAAAGAGCTTGGGTTAATGTTTTTTAAGGCCGTCTACATGGTCCATTTGGAGTGTCAGGATCTGAACACTCAGTTTACTCGCTCCTTGGGGCTGAGTTCAGAAGGGGGTCCATACAATCAGCCCTTGTATATTGGGGAAGGGACTATAGCTTCCCTTCTTTTCTGGTACGGTACTAGCCGGTCAAGAGTAGCCAAGCCTAAAACAAGCCTTGAGAACAAACATTGCACACTGAAATGCCTTCGGGCTGGGCAAGTAAAATGTGAAGCAGCTGGGAGTAATTTATAGGGGTGTCGGGGCTGGTAGGAAACTGAAAAATGCTTGTCTCAGATTTGTACTCTGTGAACTCTGAAGGGTAACAAACAAAAACGCATCTCCAAATTGGATTCCCCCTGTAGACCTCGTTTACAAACCCCAGTTTGATGGCACGTGGCATTTGCTTGGAGCCTGGAGAACCAACATCAGAGGGACCCTGAGCCCAAGGCTCTGCTGTATCAGATTCTTAGAATTCTTGGAGCATGCATTCAAGATCACGTTTAGAAAAGGCTGTCTCACGTAGGATTTATGGCAACATTGCTTTAGAAGCCAAGCAAATCTTTTTATTGCAATAGTTAAGTCATCATGGGATGCTTTGATCCAGTGACTCCATATATTAGATCAACTCTGGAATGTGATCACGTATTTTAAGACTAAAAATAGCTTTTTTGGTTCAGTTCCACATTTAGCATCTTATTTTGATGGTGGTGGCGTTCTTTTCCTCTAAAAGGTTTTTAGTAGCCTCTGGCAAAAAGCAGTAATGTAATGTGTGCCTACTACTTAGGAGAATTATTTTTTCTGCTTTGTTTTGCAATTTCAGTTATCCTTAGATCCGAAGTCAAAGCGGGGTTGGGATGGTGGGGTGGATGACAAATGATTACTGAACAGAAAGAAATTTGCCATGTCACACTTAAACCTAGGCTTGCAATATAGTCCATGGATCCAGCTTTAAGACTGACCTGGATTTGGAGGGTTTTGGAGGAGGGGGTGGGGAGAGCAGGTAGCTGTTGCTGTATATCTGAAAGAGCTCTGCCTAGGAAACGTGCTCACCAGGTATCGCCAGCCACATTTGTTTCTGAGTGTGGGGAACTCCGGGGTAGGATTGCTGAGTGGGAGAAGGCGGAGTGGAAGGGTTAGGGATGAATGCCTTGAAGAACATCATCTGTGCTTGGCTGAATCTGCATGTACATTTCCTGTCTGCCATTGTCGTGTTGCTCTGTCCATTTAGAGAGTGTCGGAAGTTTCCAACCACTGGTGGTACTCCATGCTCATTCTACCTCCTTTGCTGAAAGACAGCGTGGCAGCACCATTGCTGTCTGCCTACTACCCTGACTGCGTCGGCATGAGCCCCTCCTGCACCAGCACACACCGCGTAGCCAGCAATGCCAGCCCCGGGAAGCTGGAGCACTCCAAGGCAGTCCCGTCTGTGCTGGGTGAGAGCTGGTCTTGGCACTCCCTGCCTCCCCTCCCCCGTCACCCCCTGGACATGTGTTGGTGGGCAGAATGGAAGCTTTTTTTGATGTGTGCACCATGTGATATAAAGCACCTCATTATTTCATGGAATTGGTTGTACTGTGGATTGGTCATATGATTTATGTGTATTGTGCAGTTAAGTTTTCCCTCAATAATTTGGAAAGCCTGTAACACTTGTCCAGGAATCGTGTCTTTGGAATTTAATGGATATTTATTTGTAATTGGGTAACTGTATAAGTTGATGATGATGATGCCAGCTCTAACCTCCCAGAAAAAAGTTTTGACTATAGAAGCAGCCCTTCTTTTTTCTCTTTGAGTCTTTCTGCTTCAGAGTATGCCACTGATAATCTCAGCAAAATGATCCACTCTTGAGAAAATTCAGAACTTCAAGTCAGGGCAGACATGCTGTGGACCATTAACTTTAAAGGGATCTTAAAATTCTACATCACACACACAAAAAATTCTACATCATAATTCTTGGTGTGCAAGCAAGAGTTCTAGATCATCTGCCTGCATACTAACTTCATTTTTGATGGTGCAAATAGATTTTGACATTGTGGCCTTTTCTTAAGGATTTTAAATAATAACACTGGGCCCTCTAGAAATGGAGCTGTGGTCGAAATCAAAGCTGAAGTGAAAAATCCCAGTGTTAGTGAAGTTGGAATAAAACCAGCACTCAGATACCATTAATGGGTGTGTACATTTTGAAGGACAAATTGGCAGTTTGAATTGAAAGCCTTAAAATAGCTACCTTTTGACCCTAGGAACTTAACCTAACTAAATTATCAAAGTCAGTTATCAAAAGTAAGCCCAAAAATTTACATGCAAAGAAATTTGTGTGGCATTGCTTATAATGGTGAATAATTGAATGTGTTTAAATGCCCAGCAGTAGGAGAATGGTTAAATCATAAATAAGAAAATAGATACCCATTGAAATCCTATTTAATGACATGGAAAAATGTTCATGATAACATAAATTTTAAAAACCAGGTTAGAAAGTAGCCTTTTTTCCTGGCTTTATGAAAACAAATATCTATTATATTAATATTCTCTATTCATAGAAACAACACTGATAGAATGCAAACCCCCACTCAAGGATTGTCAGGAATTAGTGGTCATTTACTTCTTTGAATCTATTCATTTTATAATCGGAAAAAGTCCAATGAAAGTTACTTTAGAAACATATTTCCATGGGGAGTTGATGTTTAGGTACAGAGTTTCTTTCTTGCAAGACGTAGAAATTCCGGAGATCTGTTGCACAATAATTGGAACTTAACCCTACTGACCTGTGCACTTAAACATGGTTAAGAGGGTAAATCTTATGCAACTTAAATTTCCATACCATGGAAATTAAATTTGTGAAGAATGAATGGGGAAAATTTTGAATTCATGCTTGTTTTGCCTAACTGGATGGAGGAAGCAGGTACCCTTATGTAGGACAGACTGTGGAGCTTGTCTCGGCTGTCTTCTTAGGTTTGTTTCTGTGTGGATTTGGAGGTTATAGCTTGTAGGATTTAGCCGTGTGTGCTTCTCTCAGTTCCAGGCATGAACCGGTACTTCCAGCCTTTCTACCAGCCCAACGAGTGCGGCAAAGCCCTGTGTGTGAGGCCAGATGTGATGGAACTAGATGAGCTCTACGAGTTCCCAGAGTATTCCCGAGACCCCACCATGTACCTGGCTCTGAGGAACCTCATCCTGGCACTATGGTACACTAATTGCAAAGTAAGTGGGAGGCATGTTAGCTAATAACACACGACAGAGAGGAGCTGCTTAAGCTGTGGATGGAGCCTTTCGACCAGGGTCTCTCCACTTCAGCGCGACTCACATTATGGGTAGAGATTCTTTATTGTGGGGGGCTGTCCTGTGCATTGTACGATGTGTAACAGCGTCCCTGGCCTCTGCCCATCAATGCAGTAGCACCCTCCATTTGTGACAATCAAAAATGTCTCCAGCTATTGCCAAATGGGGCAAAGTGTCTCCTTCCTGAGAACCACTACTTTAGGCCACATGTCATCTTGTGAGTGAGTATAAGGTGCAGAGTTTGGTTCAGAGAGTTCCAGTGGAAACACCAGGAAAAAAAAGGTAAAACACTGAAGGCTGGATTGTAAACCTCTTGGGGGCAAGATTCTTGTTCACTTCGTTACCGTCAAATTAGCAGGCTTTGTTCTGTGTTGGGACTGAGTAGATGTTAGGGTTCTCATAGCACCCGTCTTGATTGGGGTAGGTGGGGTGGGAATACAAGCTTTTGTTTTGTTTTAACAAAGTCTTTCCTGACCGTATTATTTTTCTTATTTATTAATTTCTTCTGCAATTATTTGAGTGACCGCCCAATGCAGAACATTTTGCAAGGCTGCCAAAGTAATCTTTTTTTTTTTTTTTTTTTTAAGATTTTATTGGGGAATTGGGGGAGGGGAACAGCATTGGGAAATCCAGGAAGGGGAACAGACAAGTTGCTGTCCTTTTGTTCTTCAGTCTAGTTCTGGATGACGTCACTTTACTGGCCAATGTTGGTATCATCATTGCTCTTTTCCCTGATGAGTCAGATCGGTTGACGGCCTCTGGACTGCAGCTCTTGACAGCTCATACTGGCTGCCAGTCGCTCACGCTGGCTGCTGGCCACTCACTGTAGCTTATGGCTGCCCACTGCAACAGGGGCTGCAGCTATGTCATCCCTGGGGACTCACAGCAGCCCAGCTCCAGGTGGAGCTGTTGTTCACCATCTTAGCTGTAGAGGCAGTGTCACTGGCCCTCATATGTGGGATCTGAACCGGGGCCCTGCTGCTCAGAACTGGCGTCCCAAGTCAGTTCTTAACCAATGTGGCACTCGGCTGGCCCTGACAAAGAAATCTTGGTTAAAGAAAAATATTTCAGTTCCACCCTAGTACTTTACTGGATGAGACTCCGGTATGAGATGACCTAATTAAATAATGTCTGTTAGTGCCATTTATATGAATTATACCCAGGTGAGTAGGCTGGGCAGGTAGAATTATTCATTTCCTCCCCCCGCCCCCAGCAGGCTTGAGGTAGATGCTCAATACACGTTTCCTGAATTGAGCAAAATTGTTAGAATTTCCTGTGCATGAATTGTAAAGGTACTCTTTTCAGAAACAGCCTAATCTGGATTCATTTTTCTTCACATTTTCTTTATTTGACTTTGAAATGTGACTTATACAGGGGAAGAATCTTACAGAAAAAATCCTGAACTTGTCAGTCTGGATCTATTTTAGGTTGAGCTTTTTTTTTTTTTTTTTTTTTTGAGGGCAGTGTCACGGGCCTTCATATGTGGGACCTGAACCGGGGCTGCTGGCTTCCCAAGCCAGCGCTTAACCACCGCGCCACTCAGCCAGCCCAGTGTGGATCTATTTTAAATTTTAATAAGAAGAGAGTATATATTGTGTATATTTAATACTCCAGTGGAGAAACACAAAAGGTTGCTTTCAAAGAATCAAAAACTTCGAAATGATTTTTTTTTAACTTCATAAATACAAACCCATTTTTAAAAAAATCTGCAGCAATACAAGTCAACATTGTACGTGTTATTTCTTGAATACTTCGGGTCTATAGTCATCTTCCTTTGTTTGATCAGGTTCTTACAAGTACAGGAGAGGTCACGGCCATCCACTCACACCTCCCATGCCTGTTCTAATTTCACAACAGGCTGAGGCCACAGGACTCTCCAACCTTTGAAATGGACCGAGGCCTTGCCAAAGCTGGGCTGAGAAGAGAAAGGCAGTATTGTCTTCTTTTTTTCCCAGTTAGTTCCTAAATCGGTCCCCCTGTGTCTTATCAGTGATGAGAACCCAGCTTTTCATGCTGTCAGTACACAGAGCATCCTGGGTTTCTGCATTGGCCTTCGTTCTGTGGTTTACTGAACCGGGGATATGTTTGTGGTGTGGTCTGCCCCCACATTGCTGTAGCCATCATTCTCAGCAAGGGGAAACTTATGTGATAAGATACAAGTTGCTGTGCCTGCCTTTTGTCCCTTTCTTTTTACCCTTCACCAGGCAAACCTCTCTTTGATCTTACTATATTTTAGTAATAAATGATGGATTTGAATGACCCTGAGAGTTTCTTTTTATTGTTAAAATACACACAATATAAAATTTACCAGGACTTCCGGTAAAATGGCGCAATAGACAGACGCTGTGCTAACTACCTCCCAGGATCACACCAAAATTACAAACAAATTATACAGCATTCAACCCTGGAGGTCCCTGGAACACTAGATGAACAGAACCACTAAACGAAGAACTTAAAGAGGACGCCGTGTCGGGTCTGGTAGGATGGGCGGAGACAAGAGAGGGCGAACCCCGTGAGGGAAGCCCCAGCCGGGGGAAGCTTGTCTGGTTGGGGGAGAGACCCTCCGGCCGCACACCAAGCTCACCAGCCCAGAGTTCCTTTGCCGGGAAGAGGAGTTCTAAGATAGCCAGCAGTAAATTAGTGAGGACTCTCTTTGCTCAGCTTGGTGAGGCTAAGAGCGGCTGGAGAATCAGTGGGGCCGGCGCCCGGGCTTGCTCGCCAGTGAGCTCTTACCTGGTTCCTGGTAGAGGGAGTGGCTGTGTGAGCCGGACCCGGGAGCCTGCGGGATGGACTGAACTGAGCACCTTTGGTGCAAAGGCTGGAGGTTTTTGGACTGTTGTTCCCATGGTGTGGAGCCTGCACTCGAGTGGTGTAGGGAGGGCACCATTTTGTCAGGCTTGGGCCCTCCCACGGAGGATCAGGTCCAAGACCTCATTGGTCTGGTGGAATTGGTGCAGAAGTGCATGTGTGCGTGCGCGCGCGCATGTGGCCTTGGATCCCCACCCTCTACCCGGCTTATACGGCGTTGCCAGGGAAATGCTGGGCGGGTGCCCTCCAGCTCCAACAGGCTGCTCACTGAGACCCGGGAGTGCGCAAGCCGCCTCGGGTCCCTGCTCTCTGCACTGCGCTTGCAGAGTTGCCAGGCTGGTGATTGGTTGTCAGGCTGCTTGGCCTGATCTGCGAGCGGCTGATTGGGACAGGCTGAGACTGGGAGTTTTCCTGGGAGTGTTGGGCCGTGAGCTGTGTGCCTGCGTGATCCAGCCAGGGCTCTCCTGGTGATCTATCTAATACATCAAAGCAATCCCAGAGTGACAGCCAGAATGGGGAAACAAAGAAACATGTCACAAGTAAAAGATCAGAAAAAACGTCTAGAAATGGAACTAAATGAAACAGAGGGATCCAACCTTCCAGAGACAGAGTGTGAAACACTGATGATAAGAATGTTTAAGGAACTTACTGAGGACATAAAGAAGGATAGGGAAACCATAAAAAAAGCCTATTAGAACTAAAGAATACAATAACAAATAAAGAACACACTCGAAGGAATCACCAGTAGAGTAGATGAAGCAGAGGAGCAGATCAGCAATTTGGAAGATAAAGTAGCAGAAATCACCCTGTTGGCACAGCAAAAAGACCAAAGAATAAAAAACAATGAAAATAGTTTAAGAGCCCTATAGGACAAGGTGAAACACAACCACCTTCGACTCAAAGGAATACCAGAAGGAGAAGAGAAGCAGCAAGGGGTCGAAAATGTATTTGAAAAAATAATGACTGAAAACTTCCCTACCCTGGTGAAGGAAATCGACATACATGCCCAGGAAGTGCAGAGGGTTCCAAACAAGCTGAACCCAAACAGGTCCACACCAAGACACATCATAGTTAAAATGGCAAAGGCTAAAGACAAAGACAGAATCCTAGAGGCAGCAAGAGAAAGACAGCAGGTTACATACAAAGGAACTCCTGTTAGACTAACAGCTGACTTGTTTACAGAAACCCTGCAGACCAGAAGGGAGTGGCAGGAGATATTCAAAGTGACACAAAATAAAGGCCTACAACCAAGATTGCTCTACCCAGCACAGCTATCACTGAAAATTGAAGGAGAAATAAAGAGCTTCTCAGAAAAGAATAAGCTTAAGGAATTCATTACCACCAAGCCAGCATTGCAAGAAATGTTAAAAGGGCTTTTTTAAACAAAAGAAAGGGGTAAACAAGCTAACCCAGGGAGACCAGGAATACAAATAACAAAATGGCAATACATATGCACCTATCAATAATCATTTTAAATGTGAATGGGCTAAATGCTCCAATCAAAAGACAGAGAGTGGCTGAGTGGATAAGAAAATAGGACACATGTATATGCTGTTTACAGATGGAATAAGATATTTCATGCAAATGGAAATGAGGAAAAAAAAAGCTGGAGTAACAATACTTATTTTGGACAAAATAGACTTTAAAATGACTACAATAAAGACAAAGAAGGGCACTATAACCCTAATAAACATCTATGCACCCAACATAGGAACTCCTAATTACATATAACAGATTTTGACAAACATAAAGACAGAGATCAACAGTAACACTATCATAGTAGGGGACTTCAACACCATTGTCACCAATGGACAGACCCTTTAGACAGAAAATCAACACAGAAAGAGGGGCCTTAAATGATACTTTAGACCAGCTGGACTTCGTTGATATTTTTAGAGCATTTCACCCTGAAACAACAGAGTATACATTCTTCTCAAGTACACATGGGACATTTTCCAAGATAGAACATGTTAGGCCACAAAACAAGTCTCAGTAAATTTAAGAAGATTGAAGTCATATCAAGCAGATATAAAGGAAAAACTGATGGTTGCTGGCTGGGGGGGAGTGGGGAAGAGGGAGAGCGGGAAGGTTTTGGACAGTGTAGGTGGGACTACAATGTTGTTGCAGGGATATGGGGGCAGTTCTGGGAATGTAATTGATAATGTTGTGAAGAGACTATTATGTTGCGTGAAATAAGTCAGTTGGAGAAGGACAGGTACCATGTGATCTCACTTGTGTGTGGAGTCCGAAGAGCTGAGTGAACAATCAAAGTAAATAGACTCGTAGATGTAGAGGAAAAACTGAGGGTTGCTATTTGGGAGGGGGTTGGGGGTGGCGGGGAAGGGGAAGGGATTAAACAGCATAAATAGACAACTACAATATTGCCACAGCGATATGAAACACGGTTCGGGGAGTATAATAATGTTGTAAAAATTTTGTGGCGTGTCAGATAGTCACATGTCTTGTTAGGGAGACCACTTCATGGATGGAGTAGAGGCTTGATCACTGCACTGTACACCTGAAGCTGATGTTGTATAGTATTGTATGCCAACTGTAACTGAATATGTGGATGGTCATGGGATGTGGAGTACACTGTGGAAGGGAGTCAGGGGAGTTGTGATAGATATGTATGATATGGGGGGAGAGTGGGGTGGTGAACTGGGGGAGGGGAGTTGTCACTTTGGGGGGTAAAGAGTATAACTATTGCATTGTGTTGTACACCTGAAACTAATAAAAAAAAAATTTTACCATTTCAACTGTTCTAAAATGTAGTCTGTATAGATTAACCTGTTCTGGACATTTCATATAAATGGAATCATACAATATGTGGCCTTCTGTATTTGAGCTTCTTCATTTAGCGCAAGGTTTTCAAGGTTAATACATGTCATAGCATAGATCAGTATTGCATTGCTTTTAATGCCTGAAGAATATTCCATATGTGGATAGATCACATTTTGTTGATCTCTCCATCCATTGATGATCATGGGATAGTTTCCACCTTTTGGCTATTTCAATAGTGCTGCTATGAAAATTTTGTGTGAACATCTGTTTCCAATTCAGATACGTACCTAGGAGTGGAATTGCTAGGCCATGTGCTAATTCTATGTTTTAACTTTTTGAGGAACCAAGAGTTGCTTTTTGTCTATTTGCTTTAACAGTCTGATTTTCTTTCCAAACCCAGGAAGCTCTTACTCCTCATAAATGTATTCCCCACATCATTGTCCGGGGTCTCGTGCGCATTCGATGTGTTCAGGAGGTGGAGAGGATACTTTATTTTATGACAAGAAAAGGTCTCATCAACACAGGCGTTCTCAGTGTCGGTGCTGACCAGCATCTTCTTCCTAAAGATTACCACAATGTAGGTGACTCTCTGGCAATCACGTCGCTATCGGTCATGATGAAGGCTAACTATAATACCAGTAAAAATCACATTATCACCATACCAATTAGAGAGCAGACTTTTTAGAATGTGTGTTTCTCTGGAGAGGAGACTGTCAACACTGTTTTCATAGGCTGTAGAAAAGAGGAAGGGATTACTTCAGAAAAGTACTACCATATTCCTTAAGAAAATAACTTCCTACGGACACCAAAAAAATGTAAATGAGCTAACATTGCTTGGTAGTACCTTCCAGAACTACTAAAAACAGTACATTGTTTTCATTGTTCTAATTAGAGTTTTGTTCCTTTTTTTAAAGAAATCAGTCATCATCATCGGGGCTGGTCCAGCAGGATTAGCAGCTGCTAGGCAACTGCATAACTTTGGAATTAAGGTAAGATTTTTGGCACATGGAGGTGGAAACAGGTGGTTAACTGCTCTTCTAGTCCAAATTTTCTAAGACTTTGAAACCAGTTCCTAACTTCAGTGAGGAATGCTGAATACACAGTAGCTTTATATCTTTGCAGTCAAATCTAGAAAAGATACACAGTTTGAAATTGATTTAATATAAGAAAGGTGGAGGAATAGAGGAATTCCCACAGCTTTGGAGATAGCTTTAGACTCTGAGCAAGTCAGAAGAGATTTTAAGTTGGAACAAAAGCAGAAATTCTTGACAGATTGTTGCTGACATAATAGAGGCGTTATTGGGAGAAACCCTTTGTTTCTACAATAGTTTGAAAAACAGCAGCTTAGAAATTCACTGTTGCTCTTTACAAAAGTTTCTGAAATACCCAGTTAAATTTTCTTATGCAAATCAAAGGCACCCTTTGAATCTTACTTTGGGAAACAAAAATCTTTGCTTTTGGAAGCAGGATTGAATTAGTTAATCCATGGTTGAGACAGAATTACATAACTTTCAAAGTACTGAACATATTCAAGGTAGCCTGCTTCCCCAAGGTAGGATATTTTTTCTTTTTATCTGGTATGTTGCCTTATTCCAGTTGTTCAAAATTAGCCAAAATAGAAACTACTACAAAAAACCATTTGTGCAGTTCAGTATCTAATTTCTATTAGAGTCATTCAAATTAACCATCCCCCAGATTTCGGTGACTTTCTAAGTCTGACACATTTCTCTCTTTTAAAAATTTATTTTGCAAGGACTTCGGTTTTCAGTTAAACCATACATGAAAATTAATCTGGTAGAGTTGAGTTACTCATTTTACTCTTCTCTATCTAGCTAAACGAAATGATGGCTTCTTTTTTAAAATATTTTCTCTGCTGGAGGAGTTTCAGAGATGAGGAAAGTTTTCAGTAGCTGTATCTGAGAAAGTTTTTCCTTTTGATTCAGTGGAGGACCTGTTTTTAATTACATTATGTTACTGATGAAGCAGAAACATTTGAGTTGGATTTATAGGAAGTGTGTTTACAGTTGCACATATTTTCTTTGTTTTTAAAAATTTTATTGGGGAATTGGGGTAGGGGAACAGCGTTGGGGAATCGGGGAAGGGGAACAGACAAGTTGCTGTCCTTTTGTTCTTCAGTCTAGTTGTGGAGGACATCACTTTAGTGGCCCATGTTACTTCCCGGGTGAGGCAGTCACATGCTGCCCATTGGACTGCCGCTCACGGCGGCTCTCGGCAGCTCACAAAAGCTCACGCCCACTGCTGGCCAGCCCCACTGCAGCCTATGCCGTCGCTGGGGATTCACAACAGCCCAGCTCCAAGTCAAGCTGTTGTTCACCATCTTAGCTTTAGAGGGCGCAATGTCACTGGCCCTCATATGGGATCCGAACCAGGGCCCTGCTGCTCAGAGCTGGCGTCCCAAGCCAACTCCTAACCAATGCACCACTCGACCAACCCCCACATATTTTCTTAGTGGTATTAGGCTGTGAGGTGTTTTAACTGATCGTTTATTTCAGTGTTAGTTATTAGGGCCAGGGTTTCTTGTTTGTTTTTACTTGGGAAACCCACAGATTATGTTACAGGGGACGTTGTTAATATCCAGAGTCTAGGTGTCTGTCCTTCAGGGTCAGCCTCCCTGTCATGATAAAAGGAAACTAGAAACGATGGTTCTGTGTTAATCTGAAGTCAGAGAAGGAGGGTGGGGAGGGCAGAACCACAAGTTGTAGCCTTTCTAGTTGGAAAAAATAAGGAATTTAGGTTTGAGGGAGACTATTCAGGAGACTCCTATTATTCTCCCAGAAGACTCTTATCATCTCCTCAGAAGATGAGGGAGACCCCGTGGACACTACCCATGGTTAGGATATAGATTACTCTGAATAACCTGAGAGACGGGTAACTCGAGGACCTCCTTGAGCAATTTGAAGGAGTGCCTGTAGGACCCAGAGAGGAAGCAACTGGCCTTGCACCGCACAGGACTCACATTTCTAGTTACTATAGCCGAGGGAAGCGGAGCACTTTGAGTCAGAGGGCTGTCCATCTGAGAGCAGCTCCTTGTACCATTGCATTACCAATTTGGAGGAGATAATATATCCCGGGTGTGGGACCAACCTGCTTAGGCCAAGAACCACAAGGTCCTACTTACTAGAATGACAAAGGGTTGTTTTTTTTTTTTTAAATAATGGTCATATCTAAGGGAAGTTAGGGTCTATTTGCAATGTTAAAGGAATTTTGCTACATAGTTGCACATTTCAAAGGAAAAAATCTCCACTTTAACCCTAGTTTTTGATAGTGCCTTTTAATTTATGGAAAACTGTTTAGTAAAAGCTTTCAGAGTGCATTTCATGTGCTAGTTCATCAAGTCTTACTATGGGATTCGAAAGGGAAGTTTGAGGATTTGACCAAGAGATCACTCACTTACTCCTTCTTAGAATCTAGGTTATTTTAATATCTACTTTGGCTTCTGTTCACATGGCCCTCTTTTCAAAGTAATTTCTCTAGTAATAAATACATTAACCAAATACTGACTTTATTTAACTGTGTCATTCTACATACTGCATTTGTTATGACCATTCTATCATAATCAACTTCCCTGATTGTCTGTCTTTTAGGTGACTGTCCTGGAAGCCAAAGACAGAATTGGAGGCCGAGTGTGGGATGATAAGTCTTTTAAAGGTGTCACGGTGGGAAGAGGAGCCCAGATTGTCAATGGCTGTGTTAACAACCCAATAGCGCTTATGTGTGAACAGGTGGGTTTCTTTAAGAGTTGTACTATAGCTAAAGAAAACATTGCCTCTGTTTGTTCCTGTGTAGTCTTAATGTGCTACTAGATAACATATAACAACCCCAGAATGATTTCTTGCCACCTCATCTTCTCTGAAATGTAAAGACAATTACAGTTCTTCTTTTCTACAAAGCTAGAACTAGAGTTCTTAAAACATTTTTTTTTCTTTTTCTAACATCTTTAATTATATTTGTGTGTTATTTACAGGCCATGTGATTACTTCATAGTTTTAGGGCTGCCAGATTAAGCAAATAAAAATACAGAGTTCCCAGTTGAATTTGACTTTCAGATAAACATGTAATTTTTTTAGTATGAGTATGGCCTGGCTATTACAATGGGATATAAATATGTATGCAATATTTGGGACATACTTATACTAAAAAAAATTATTTGTTGTTTTCCTGAGAGTCAGATTTAACGGGGCATCCTGTCTTTTATTGGGCAACCCTACATAGTTTCTTTGAAGACCTGGTAGGCCCAAGGTTTTTTTCTGAAATATTTATTGACAGTAAATTCAGTTTCAGCTTCTGTGAGTGTGTGCTGTTTTACAGGAAAGCCCACAGAGGAGCCAGAAAATCAGAGCAAGGAGAGGCAGTGCACAGTTATGGCATCTGCAGCATTCATAAATACGGGCTGAAAAGCTGTGCAGTGCATGGCATAGAAACTGTTGCCATCACTCTCCCAGTCTCATAAAATAAGGTCTCTTAGATTTCGTGCTGTTTTTTTACTGTCTTCTTTTGCTGCCATTTCGTGTTAAGCATATCTAGCTTTGTTTTCGAGAAACACTAGACTGTTTTCTCCAAGAGAGCTCTGTCTGACTTCAGCTGAGAACCTGTATGTATTTTTTCCAGGGCAAATTTTCACCTTCTTATTCTTATTATTTTTGAAGCTTGGCATCAGCATGCATAAATTTGGAGAAAGATGTGACTTAATTCAGGAAGGTGGAAGAATTACTGACCCCACTATTGACAAGCGCATGGATTTTCATTTTAATGCTCTGTTGGATGTTGTCTCTGAGTGGAGGAAGGATAAGACTCAGCTCCAAGATGTCCCTTTAGGAGGTATGGGGAGATTGGTGTTCTGATTGTTCCATCTGAGTCTCATTCTAACCTAAGCTTGGTCGGCAGTATCATCAGTCACCCTTGAGGTTGATGTATGCAATAAGAATTGCCCTTTCCGAGCATTCCTTCCCAACTGATGAGTTCTCCAGACTGTTCCACAGAGAGGAGCACAATGTCCTCAAGGATCTTTACATGCTAGTGTGTGCGCACACACACAAATCTTAACTTTACTCAATAGCTGGTGTTTAAAAAAATGATTTAAATGTTTAATTTTCAATTTCCCAGAGGAGCTTACTTTTAAGGAAAGTGTGGTAAGCCCGCTGTGAATAGTCACTATATAATGTCTTTTCTAGATAAGTTTCTGTACATGAGGATTTTTTTTCTTTTCCTTTTTTTCGGGGGTGGTAGGGGAAGAGCCTTTCAGCATATTTTGTTTAAGAATGCAAGGATGTGTGTTATAGTTTAAGAATTCGAATTCAAAATCTTTAGCCTATGGTTCTAAATGGACAATATTAACCACAATCCTTTAGAAAACTCGACTCTCATGACTCATTTTCATGAGGTACTATATTGCTTCTTTTTTTTAAAGATTTTTATTGGGGAGTTGGGGGAGGGGAACAGCATTGGGAAATTGGGGGAGGGGAACAGCCATCCTTTTGTTCATCAGTCTAGTTGTGGAGGACGTTGCTTCACTGGCCCGTGTTGGTATCGTCATTGCGCTCTTCCCAGGTGAGGTAGTCACTCACTGGCTATTGGACGGCAGCCCATGAAAGCTCACGCCTGCTGCTGGCCAGCCCCACTACAGCCTATGTGATCGCCCAGCCCAGTTCACAGCAGCCCAGCTCCAGGTGGAACTGTTGTTCACCATTTTAGCTGTAGAGGGCGCAGCCTCACTGGCCCTAATATGGGGTCTGAACCAGGGCTCTGCTGCGTCCCAAGCCAACTCTTAACCAGCGCGACACTCGGCCTGTCCTACTATATTGCTTCTTAAATTGATATTTGCTTAACCTACAATTTTGTGAACTGAATGTATTCACTTGTAGTTGTTGGAAGCTTGTTGGCGTTTCTTAAAGTGTGAGCATTTGAACTCAATTTGCAGGATACTAGTTTGCTTTAACTATACACTTATTTGCGAGTTCCTCATCCTGGTATATACTCCATCTCTGTTTGGGGTCACCTTCTTAGTAGCAGGGTCCATCACTCCTTTTTATCCCCTATCCCCATCCCCGCAACCACCTCTGAGATTGACCTACACTCTAGTTGCCCTTAGTGAGTGTCGGCTTACAAGCCATAACAGAACATTTCAGAAATTTACTGGGTTGATAGGGATCATGTAATTACGTGTGGTAGTGTCCAGACCAAGTGGTGAGTTGTTGAATTTTCTGGAATCGAGGACGATTATTAGGCTGATGTGCAGGATGTTCTCAGAAAATGGTTAGTGTTTTTTGCACAAGTGTGGTAGTTGCTGGATGGTGTTTTTTTACATTTCTTTCAAGATTAACAAATAAAAAAGTTAATATTGTTTTGTCTTGGCCTGACTTAAAAAAGACTTATGAAGCGGGGATCTTATTAAGCAGGGATCAGCAACACTTACTGTATAAGTAGTTTCATTTTATTAATATTTTTTGGAAAAGCTTTAATAATAGTTCACACATCTCATATGAGGTTACAGTTATATCCTGCCAGGCAATATATCAGCTGTATGAGATCTCACCTTATTAGCACTTAGTTGTAAAAAAAAAATACACACACACACACACATACACATACATACATACATACATACATACATACATACTAGGAAGCTATTTCATAAAGCATCTGTACCAAAGCCTTTAAATATTATTCACAAAAAAATCACATTAAGGCGCCTCGCTGTCTGTTTATCCTTAATGTCATACACTGTTCTAGCAGTCTTCGTTCTTCCCAAACCTCTGCAAAACCTAAACAAAACTAGAAACTGCAGGCGGCAGGAATGGGACTGCTACAAGAAGGGTCTGCAAGTGGCAGAAAAGCCCAGTGGTATAAGGCCAGAAGCCTGGCACAAATTTAGAGGAGCTCTGACATCCCATATTACAGCCTAGTGGGTGAATGGAAATTTCTAAGGAGAAGCTTGAGTTGTCCAAAAAAACTAACTAATCTTCAGTTTCTAGTCAAGCAAGTGCATAGTACTTTATTGAAGCTTTGAGTCTGCAATATATGTGTTGGGTGGTCATCATCACTGGGAGGGTTATAAAGAAATAACCTGCACTAAGATTCTTAAACTTTGTCAGGCATGAGCCTCCCCCAGAACCCCAAACAAGGAGCCTAAGACAGTAATTGGAATGGTATCAGAGCGCCGTGTATATGTAGTTGAAAGTTCCAGTTGAATGGAATAGATAAGTGCTAGGGTTGATGACAAGGAGCTATTCCTGAGGCTTGTAGAGTTGGGGTGCTGCTGGATCACCCAGGACAGCTGGGAGCAGGATGGGGTGGGCGTTCTGGTGAGGGGCATGGCAGTGGCGGGTGCCTCAGGGCCGGCATTTACCAGGAAGGGAGTCCTCGGCCACGCAGCAGAGCCTGTGAGTGAGTGGGCAGGTAGTGTTGCCATCTTTGGAAAGGCTAAAAACGAGCCAGCATGGTTTGGCTGTGGGTTTGGGATTTATTACACAGGCAAAGGGGAACCAGTAATTAAAGGTACTGAGGCAGTGGCTGAGGTGATGAGAGTTCATAATGGGACCTTCTTGTTTGGGAGAGAATACAGCCAACAGTCCGTCTATGATAGGTCTTTCAGTTGAGATGAGATGTCATAAGAACTTGGTTTTTAAGTGATGACAGTGGCACCAGAAGGGAACAGCAGGAGTCCTCTCTCTGTGTATATGTCTTTATATGTGCACAGGGTACTTTTTCTAAATATTGAGCAAAACAACAGTTTCTCAACTAAGCAGAAATGAAACGTGGTTGAAGATAGAGAACCTACATAGCTTCATTTCCAGTGAAGACAGGCTTTTACTTCCTGAGAAAAACCAACCTCATCAAGACATCCTTTCCCCCTGAGCTGGCTTGGGAAAGGACTTAAGAAGTTTGGGGTTTTGCAGGTGGGAGGAGGCTGACAGCAAAAGATAAAGGAATTAGAGAATAATGTTAAAGCTGTGTTTTCTGCTTTGACCATTCCTATTACAGAGAAGATAGAGGAGATCTACAAAGCCTTCATTCAGGAGTCGGGGATCCACTTCAGTGAGCTGGAAGAGCAGGTGCTTCAGTTCCACCTCAGCAACCTGGAGTATGCCTGTGGTAGCAACCTCCACCAGGTGCGACGGGCTTTTGTGTCACGCGTGGCAGAAATGTTTGTTTTTGTGTACATGTGTGTATTTTATGTATCTGAATATTGAACTCCTGCTGGTTTGGAGAAACAGGAAACAATGGTCCTGCTGCGTAACAGTTTGAAAACCACAATTTGAGCATGTTAACTCCTGCACTGATTCGTGGGGGAAATTTTTTTTTTTTTTTTTTTTTTAGAGCAAGAGAAATCTTTTTTTCAATAATGCCTGTGAAAAAGTTCCGTGTGTAAACTGAATACTGGAGGGCCGTTGGGCTGAATGGGGAGGGGCCCAGAGGTTTGTCCTCTTTACTTCCGCTTCCCCATTCCCTCCAGGGAGGCCCTGGAGGCATTCCTGTGAAAACACTGCTCTCAAGAGACCAAAAGAGTATTCTTGCAGTCACGGTCTGTTTGTCTTGCCTAAAATAAATTTAAACTTGCCTAACTGACTTAACCAGCTGTGGTCTTGATTCTCAAATATTCTGTATTTTAAATAGAGACTCCATGGATGACCCCTGACATAATTGTCCTCTTTGGGACCACTCTATTTTCATTTGATACTTCATTGCAATTGGAAGGAGTAGTGCTGTTTTCCAAAATCATGCTGCATTTCAACTTCTATAGCGTTTCCATGAAGACAAATCATTGGCATATTTATATATGGAGTTGATCAAATGCAGTTCTGCTCTCATAGAACTCTTCCTTTCTAGGATTGTTCATATATAACATCTTTTAATTTTATCAAGGAGTGATACCCACGCCCAAATCTTAGTTACCTTTTGTTCTAAAATAAGCTTTCCTCTGTGTTTTGGAGAGATTCCCTTCCCCTCCTTCCGTCATGCTGTGCCCTCCTGCCTCAGGCGCTCTTCCCTCCTCAGGCTCCTTTCCTGGCCCTTGGGTGCTGGCTAAAGGATTCATACCACCTCCTCTGTACCCAACCTCTCCTATTGTTACCCAGGTGTCTGCTCGCTCCTGGGACCACAACGAATTCTTCGCCCAGTTTGCTGGAGATCACACTCTCCTCACTCCTGGCTACTCTGTCATTATTGAAAAACTGGCTGAAGGACTAGACATTCGACTCAGATCTCCAGTGAGTATCGACGGCAGAGGGAAGCTCTGGTTTGCCCTTGATTTGGGAAGATGTGAAGTTTGGGGCATGTAGATTACACAGGAGACAGGTGCTTGCTGTGGTCTTCAGCCAGTGCCTCCAAGTATTTTTATGAAACAGTCGTGGCGCATGTGCATTTTCATTAATTTTTAAAAGTGTTCAAGTTGCTCCCTGACCCAAAGCAGTTATTTTCGCTTTTAAATTTTCTTTTGAAATCTTGGTCCCTGTCCATTTGTGTTGTACATTGTTATAATCACAGAGGCAATTATTTATTGGGTTGTCGGAAAAGTCATGACGCATTTTTGCACTGAAAAACATAGAAAAAATTATGTCATGACACTTCCAACAACCCAATATATTTCACTTTACGCTGTGTTATAAAGATTTTCCATGTTCTGACATCGGGTTTATACATTTTCCTGGCCGCGTAGTAGTTTCCGGAAATAAGCTATCACTGCTGTTTTGTTCTCGGAATGCCAGGAAATGATTCTCCATAGCCTTGGAGCTGTAAGCCCACGTGACAGGAGAGTCAGAAGGGACCCTGTATCACGTGGTTCCATCTCTCATTGTGATTTTCATAACTGTTTCTCTTGGGCAGGTACAGAGTGTTGATTATTCCGGTGATGAAGTGCGAGTTACCATGACAGACGGGACAGGGTGTACAGCACAGAAGGTGGGTACTAGGAGCCTGGCTACTGCAGGAGCCTGGGCGTAGGGGAAGAGAGTGTTCCACCAGCACGTTTGCCTGATGTATCTCAATGTAATTGTGTGTGGACGTGCAAGCCCGGTTTAATGAATCTAATACTGTAGAGATTCATGGCAGATGGAATTCAGAATAGTGTTTCTTAAAGTGGGTTCTGTGGTACATTAGTCCTGAGAATTGAACCAAAAAAAGAATTTGTTTGGTCAAATAAGTTTGAAAGGTATTGTATACTCTATTTTTAGGATTAAATAAGGGCTTATTAAAGGCTCTGAGAAGTCTTGCATTTTAGAAAAACCTATTTTATTTTGTTTAATTCAGTGCTTTCCAGATTGATCGGGGCAGGGGAAGAGCAGTTGTTTGTTTTACCATGGAACCATTTTTCAAATCAGGAAAACTGTGTTTTCATTTTGAAATTGGCAGAAGTACTTTTATATTGTTTGAACTCTTTGTGAATAGCTTTAGTAGGTGGACAGTGAAAGGTGTTGTAATGTAATGTGTGAAATCACACTGAGATTTCTAGAGTGTTGGAGAACAGAGGTGCTTACTTAGGGTGGAGGGAGATTAATAAACCCCATAAGTTTATTTAAATTTAGTTATATCTTGGGCTGGTGAGTCGCGCAGTGGTTAAATGCTGGCTTGGGAAGCCAGCGGCCCCGGTTCAGGTCCCACATATGAGGGCCAGTGACACTGCCCTCAAAAAAAAAAAAAAAAAAATTTAGTTATGTCTGAAGAGATAACTGAAAAGTGTAATTGATGAACTATTGCTAGTTCCTAGATTAGCTATGTTTTATACATTTCAGTTATCTAAAAGTTATTTCACAGCCCTTGATATTCATACAGGAATAAAGAATTGCATGTCAAATAGGAAAAACAGGTTATAGTGTATGAGTCTGGGAGCTGGGTCCTCATACTTTTCCTTCCATTAACTAGCTGGGTAGTTAGTAGCAGTACTATAGACTTAGGACGAGTAGTGGTTCTCATTTCTGGCTGCACATTAGAATCCCCTGGAAGGTACTTAAAAAGAAAAGTTACAAAACCTCACTGCGCAGGGATTCTTACTGAATTGGTCTCGCCATGTTTAGAACGCTTCCCAAGTGATTTCAGCACATGGCCAGAGTGGGAAGCACTGAGTAACAGCATCCTTATCCGTGAACCCAGAGATGAGAATCAGGCTAATAACTAAAGTTCTTCCTAGTGGTAAATTTTATTTTTTAATTCCTCTTTAAAATTGCAGGTTAGTCAATGGCCGAGCCTCTGGTATTTTGTGACAACACATTAGTTAGATTCGCCCTGCTGAGTCACCCTCTGCTGACCCCGACCAGGCGTGTTTGCCCTTCTTTCTTTGTGTTCCGGCTCTTCAGGGATGTTAGGGCACAGCTTTAGGCTGTGTTTCAAAGCTCTGAACGTTTAAAGCAAATATTTGTATTTTTATGGTCATCAGCACACATTACAAAGTTTGAATTGATGTTTCCCCAGCTTATAAGTGAAAGATTTCCAACCCAACAGGATATACCAGTAAACACTTGGCAAACTGTAACTCAATCTGGGCTGTTTCCACTGAGATCTAGCTTTAGTTCTTTACCAGGGTATGTTTATATCTGTTGCCTATTTGTTTACCTAAGTTCATTTGCTTTTGAAAGTTTTTTTTGTTGTTAAGAAAACCTCTAGATTTTATAGCCTGACAGTTTTTATTTATATATTCAAAAGAGTAATTGTTCTTTTTTTTTTTTTGGTTTCATGGTAGCTATTACTATAAAGAGAACATGTGTTTTACTTTATAAAATTCCCCAGTTTTCTTCTAACAGAAAATAGTGACAAAATCCCAGGAAGAACCCTGAACTTCCTATGATCCTAGAGTTGGGATTCAAGCCAAATACACTAAATCTTTGATGGGGGCCATGGTAGATATGGTACTTGGCATTCAGCTCCATTCACTGGAACCTACTGTGTTATCTATCCTGCACTGTAGATGATGCAGAGTAAACACGTGCATATGCACACCCCTTCCCAGACTCCCTAGTAGCTCAGGTTCTAAAGGAGAAATGGTTCAGCCACTCAGGTGCACTTGCATGATTTAGAAGGTATGGTACAGCTTTTGCTTCACTTCTGAGACCTCAGCTGACAAGCATAGTGATCAAGGTGTTGGGCTCTTCTGCAGCAGGAACAGTCGAGGTCCCAGGGTCTGCTCATGAACCACAAAGATGTTGAGAGGCATAAGGACCCCATTTTGCTGGTGCAGGTGGTTCTGTAAGTGGCATGATCATCCTGAGCTGGTAGCAGTAGTAACGGCTCATGGTCATGGCAGTGGCAGCATGGTGCTGGAGCCAGCAAGTTCCTGATCGTGTGGAGAGACAGCAGGTTACTTAGATGGCCAGGTTCTGTGATGGGACTTCTGAGAGTCAGCCTTGAAGGCTCTGTTAGCACCTGTTACTTCATCTGTTAACTAAATGATTCTGTAAGCCCTTTGAGACCCTGCAATAAATTGCTTCCTCCTTGAAAAAGAAATCCATGTGGTTTTGCATGAGTATAATAATCCTTAATGTCGGTGATAGGCTTTACCATTTATGAGGCATATTGCTGTATATTGTAAGAGTTTTCATTTTAAGCATTACCCCAATCTTTTTAGATTAGTAGCGTGATTATTACCTTGGCCACACGTTAGAAAGTGTCAGGAATGTTATACAAATGTAGTTTTCCTGACTACATATTTAGGTCCGTTTTGTCTTATAGCCCTGCTTTTTAGTGTTGGAATCTGTTGACTTCTTATCCGGGGTTATTGTAAACCATCAAAACCTTTCTGCTCATTCAGTCAGCCTTGTGTAGTCCTTAGGAATATAAATAACAGCATGCGATTTTGACAACCCATGACTGGCAATAGAATGTTCCTTTTTTTGTTTGTTTTTGAGGGCAGTGTCACTGGCCCTCATATGTGGGACCCGAACCGGGGCCGCTGGCTTCCCAAGCCAGCACTTAACCACTGCGCCACTCGGCTGGCCCTGTTCTTCTTCTTCTTCTTTTTTTTTTTTTTTTTAATTTTAACTCATATTTTTTTTTTTGTAATTTTTTAAAAATTAGTTTCAGCTGTACAAAACAATAGAATGATTAGATATTTACGCCCCTCGTGAAGTGATAACCCCACCAAGTCTACTACCCATCTGACATCATTCATAGCAATTATAATACCATTAACTATATTCCCTATTTTGTACTTTACATCCTGTGAAAATATATATATATATATATATTTTAGTTGACATGCAGTATGCAGTATTATTTTATATTAGTTTCAGGTGGACAGCACAGTGGCTAGGCATTTATGTAATCTATGAAGTGATCCCTCTGATAAGCTCAGTACCAATCTCCATAATCTTTACAACATTATTGATTATATTTTCCATACTGTATTTCACATCCCCAATGACTATTTTGTGACTACCATTTTGTACTTTCTAATCCCTTCACCTTCTCCTCCATCCTCTTCCCTTTTAGCAACCATCAGTTTATTCTCTGTATCTATAAGTCTATTCTGCTTTGTTTATTCTGTTCTATAGATTCCACATATAAGTGAGATTATATGGCATTTGTCTTTCTCTGTCTGACTTAATTCACTTAGCATAATACCCTCTAGGTCCATCCATGTTGTTGCAAATGTTAAGATTTTGTTCTTTTTTATGGCAGAGTAATACTCCATTGTATATATGTATCACAATTTCTTTATCCAATTGTCAATTGATGGACATTTCCGTTTCCTTATCTTGGTTATTGTGAATAGCACTGCAATAAATGTAGTGGTGCATATATTTTTTCAAATTACTTTTTTCGGTTTCTTTGGATAGATACCCAGGAGTAGAATTGCTGGGTCATATGGTTGTTCTATTTTAATTTTTTGAAGAAACTCCGTATTGTTTTCCATAGTGGCTGTGCCAATTTGCAATGCCAGGTAATGTTCTTTAGGTGTTGAAATGTTCCTGGAAATGTACCACGAGTAGTTGTGGTATTAGGTTCAGTGTTGTTTGTGTGTTAACGGTTAATTATTTCCCACAGGTCTTAGTCACTGTACCACTGGCCTTACTGCAGAAAGGCGCCGTTCAGTTCAATCCACCCCTGTCAGACAAGAAGATGAAGGCTATCAACAGCTTAGGTGCAGGCATCATTGAAAAGGTGACTGGAATAGTTAAAACTCGGAACTAAAGAGATTAATGTCAGATAACAGGAGTGCCTTTGCCTCTGACCATGAGAAGTAGTGGGTAATTTTTGAATCCAAATAAAATTCGGAAGATTTCCTTTTCATTTGAGTAATTGTTCATGCAGAATATAAAAGGATATTATGAAAACACAAGAAGAGCTGGCTGAGGTCTGTGAATTTTGACTTTAGGAGGATGAATCTTATTCAAAATTTGAACTTGGTATATAAATAATTCCTTTTTTTTTTTTTTTTTTTGTCTGCTTTCCATGTCCACCCTCCATTAATTAGCCCCAACGAGGAGCGTGTTTTACTTCCCTTCCTTTAAAATCTCTTTTAGCAGAATCTGCCAGTGATGCAGTAGATACTGGCCGACCTCTGAGGAGTCATAATGTACCTAACGAACATAATCTGCCAGACCATGTCTCAGGAATGCTTTGCATTTCTGATTAGCCTAGAGGTTGTCAGTGGGTCCCACCATTACCTGTGGGAGTATGTGACTGAGTGACATAAAAGGCCAGGTGCTCACGGAGAGAAGAAAGGAGGCTGGCGGAATGGAAAGGAAGTATTAAAGTTTGTTTTTTTTTAAAGTTTGTTTTTTTGAACATAGTTTTAGTTGAGCTATTGGTTGCTTCTTAGAGATTGCTATACTTCTAAGAAGCGCCTAACCATCTTTCTTTTGCTCGCTTTCTAGATTGCCTTGCAATTTCCCTATAGATTTTGGGACAGTAAAGTTCAAGGGGCTGACTTTTTTGGTCACGTTCCTCCTAGCGCCAGCAAGCGAGGGCTTTTTGCTGTATTCTATGACATGGATCCCCAGGTAAAACCATTGGTGAAATGTGGTTTGAATTCTCTCATTTCAGTTTAAAAATAGTGTGGTAGTCATGTGTCAAGCTCAGAAACTAATGGACAGGATGGACATTGGATATATGCTTGTATTCTGGGAGGATACTTGGACTGGGACATTTTCCTGTAGGATGGGAGCCCGAGTATCTGCCCCATTTTCTCCAAGTACTAATGTTGCTCCCTGGGAAATGAATTAGTCACTCGTGGAAACTGTTGTTTCAGGCTGATAGGGGAGCTCCTCTTGGGGAGAGTCAGTGGCAGCACAGTCACTAGTGGTACTTGGAAGTACTCTCCCAGGGTCCTCCAGGAGTGCTGGTGAAGGGTGAGACGTGATTGGCCCAGGAGAGGGCAGGTCTCTGTGTTGGTAGATGTGATTGATGGGGAATGAAGAAGAGGGGCAGGCATCCCGGGACTTGAAAGCTGAGGTCGTTCTGATGTCATGCAGAAGAATCCCAGCCGTTTCTTTTTTCTCTCTGTCCCAAGAAGTTTATCTTAAAAGGTTTCACATAGGAGCCAAGGACAAAATTTCTTTACCATTTGAGAAAGTTCTATTATTTTATCCACAGACTTCCCTTCTCAACTTTGTTCTGCTTCTGAAACAAGTTCCTATAAGGGAAAAGCCAAGAGAACCCTCAATTTGATATTCGCACTGCTTCCTGAATTTTCTCAGCAGGGAACAATACAATGCATAGATAAAAAATGAGTGTATGTGAGGAAAATGGACTGGTGATTTAAATGGGGATAGAGGACAGTAGGAAATACTGAAATTTATTTTTGGACATTGAGGTGATCTATTTGGAATCGTGTATTTAGAGACTTCCCTACCAAAAGCAAAAAGTATGAATTGCTTTTCCCCTTTGTGTCTTCAGAAGAAACACAGCGTGTTGATGTCGGTGGTTGCGGGGGAGTCAGTGGCATCCATTAGGAAGCTGGATGACAAGCAGGTGCTGCAGCAGTGCATGGCCACGCTCCGGGAGCTGTTCAAGGAGCAGGTCAGAGAAGCCCTGTGAAAGGAGAAAGACATGCCTCCTGCTTATGACCTTCACATGCTCTTCAGAGTGGGTTGAGCTCAAAGCAGCCGTCATTACCGAGAATGAAGGGATGAAGGCCACATGATACTTTCTTCCAATACCAACTTTCCACTTTAGTGCCTGGAGTAGTCTGCTAAGGCTGCCACAACAAATACCACAGCCTGCATGGTTTACACAGTGAGGGTTTATTTTCTGACGGTCTTGGAGGCTAGAAGTCCAAGATAAGTTGTCAGCAGGTTTTGTTTCTTCAAGGCCTCTCTCCTTGGCCTACAGATGGCTGCCTTGTGCTTGGTCCTCACATAGTCGCCTCTCTGGTATCCCTTCTAAGGACACCAGATGTACTGGGTTAAGGCCCACCCCAACCACCACATTAAAGGCCCTTTTTCAGATAGTCACATTATAAAGTAATGGGGGTTAGGACTTCAACGAATTTTAGGGGGACACATATGCAGTCCATACCTCCCCTTACACTATTGTCTTCCTTCCCTTTTTCCTGACATCATGCACACACCCTTTCTTTCCTAAGGATATAAAAGACTCAGCATTTTCCAGATTCTGTATTTACCAAACCCTGGCCAGCTTTGGCAACCACTTTCCTTTTAAAGGGATATTGTCCAGAATTTTCTCATACCCCATATATATATATATATATATATATATATATATATATATATATATAACTTATCTCTTTTCTTTCTTTTCTTCAAGGAGTTCAACGTACTTTCTATTTCCCAATTTACTGAATCTCACAATTTCTGTAGATGTTCAAACAAAGAAGCAGAAGTCGAAAAAGTGAAATGACTCAGAAGTTACATGATTTAGAAAAAGCGAGGCACCGAGGGGATGTTCTTGTTTACATGATGTGATTCTCTCTCACAGAAGACTGTAGTTTGGGCGTTTTGTCCAAAAATTTGTTTTCAAATTAGTTATTCTGAACTTAGCACACAGTTTCTATAAAATTAGTTTTCATGGTGGTGGCTTGTGAGAGGCCAGACTACAAAATGATTTGAAACTTAGTGTGACACATATCCTTGGATAGGTGTTTTGTGGAGGAGCCTGTTGAGAATTCCAACTTGAGGTCCTAGAATTCCACCCTTTTCCTACTGTGGTCCAGAGGCCCCTTTCCCACCATCTCTCCAGCACATGCCAGGTGATGGGAAAGGGGATGCCCGAATTCTTAGCCAGTGGTGATGGCCCTTGGTAGGTGAGGGAATGTGTGTCTGGCAGAAGGATCAATTGTAGAAGTGAAAAGACACGCACAGTGAGAGGGTGCAGAGTTGGGGCGGAGGAAAAGACTGGCGCAGAGATACTGGGTAGAGTTGTGAGTGGGGAAGGGAGGAACATACTGAGAATTGGTTTCAGAATGCTACAAGAATTAACACCTTCTAATGGGAGGGCTGTATATTCATACTTGGGGTTGCATCATTTCTAAGTCCTTCCTGATCCTGTTCTGTGATTCCTTCCCCTTTACACAGGAAGTCCCAGATCCCACAAAGTATTTTGTCACTCGGTGGAGCACAGATCCGTGGATCCAGATGGCATACAGTTTTGTGAAGACAGGCGGGAGCGGTGAAGCCTACGATATCATTGCTGAAGAAATACAAGGAACCATCTTTTTTGCTGGCGAGGTGTGTTTCATGATCCTAAACCCAATTACTTTTATTTTTGATTACTTTCTTTTAACTAGAGTGACATATGTCCAGAGTTTAAAACCAATGTCAAAAATACTGTCAAGTCTTAATGACAACAAACAGCAGATGCCCTCTCTACATCCTCCTCCAACTCCTAGCAACATTTTTAACTCTCTGCTGTTTCTTCCAGAATTGACTACATGTTTAAAAAGATTTAGTGTCTTTTGATTTAACAAGTTAGACATTATCTACTGACGTCCTATCAGGTTAAAGATTTAGCCCCCTTAGTCTCTTTGAACTGTGGTTATTTCACAGTTAAGTTGGTATCCATGTTTATGGGACGTGGGTAGGTAAGAGCTTCCTGCTGAGCCAAGGTGTTCATTGGTTCTGTTCTTACACAGCTTTCTGTGTTCTTGACAGTAATAATGGCCCTTTTTTTCTTTAGCTTAATTCTTTTCATACCTTTCAAGCCTCTCCACCCTCAGTTGTCTCTGAATCACAGGTGAATCCCTAGGAGCTGCTGTGTTAGTCTGTTTTTTGAAACCCCCCTTCCTGGCATCCTCCTCCCTCTGGACCAGTCTGCCCTGGTTGACCTCTGGGACTCCTGCAGAACTGTCTAGTTCTGGGGTTGGGGATTTTTGTTTTCTACATCCCTCTTGTCTTTTTAATATTTGTTTTTCTAATTGTGGTAAACTACATATAACATAAAATTTACCATCTTAACTATTTACAGTTAAGTAACGTTAAATACATTCATATTGTTGTACAACTATCACCACCATCCATCTCCAGGACTTTTTCAGCCTGCAAAACTGAAACTTTGTGCCCATTAAACAGCTAACTCCCCATTTCCCCTTCACCCCAGACGCTCCCTGGCAGCCACCACTTACTCTATTTATTTGTCCTAGGTACATTACCACATAAGTGGAATCATACAGTATTTGTCCTTTTGTGACTGGCTTATTTCACTTAGCATAATGTCCTCAATATTCATCGGTGTTGTAGTGTATGTTGGAGTTTACTTCCTTTTTATTGCTGAATAACACTCCCGTGTGTGTGCGTTCCACATTTTGCTTATGCATTCACCCGTCTACCCACACTTCAGTTGCTTCTATCTATCTTTTGACTATTTTGAATAATGCTGGTATGACCATGGGTATACATGTATCTCTTCGGAACCTGTTTTCAGTTCTTTGGGGTATTTGCCCAGAAGAGGCATTGCTGGATCATATATTCATTCTGTTTTTAAGCTTTTGAGGAACCAGTACACTTTTCCACTGCAGTTACACTCTTTTACATTGCCACCAGCAGTGCACAAGGGTTCTAATTTCTTCACATCCTTAATAACTGTTTTGTTTTCTGATAACAGCCAGCCTAATGGGTATGAAGTGGCCTTTATTCTTTCTTGGTTTACTTCTGTTGAGAAATGTTTTGCTGTGTTGATTTCTAATCATTCCTGTCCTTTTTTGTTTCCTTGAATCTAGAAATGCATGTCCTTCAGTCCTAGATTTTACTTGATTGTTTTCTCCCTTTTTTCTTATTTCTGATCTTCTAGTACATATATTGGAACTCTTTGTTTTCTAATTTTCTTTTGATATTATTCATCTCTGACTTTTTATTCTACTTTTGTGGTGGGGAGATTTATCGTCCAACCTTTAAACCGACTTAAAATTGCAGCTTTTACTTTATGAGCAGTTTCTTGTTCTCACATTGTTCCTTTTTGGTAGCTTCCTCTTCTTGCCTTGTTACTTGTTCTTTCCATGATTCCTCAGAGTTCCTACTTTGTCTCCTTTAGCCTCTGCCTGTCCAAATAGCGAGTCCTTGACTGTGCTCCGATTTGAATGAGGCATTTTTATTAAAAAAAATTTTCAAGGGTCGGCCGAGTGGCGCACTGGTTAAGAGCTAGTTTGGGATGCCAGTGGCCCCGGTTCGGATCCCACATATGAGCGCCAGTGACACTGCCCTCTACAGCTAACAACAGCTCCACCAGGAGCTGGGCTGTGAGCCCCGGCAATGGTGTAGGCTGCAGCCCCTGATGCAGTGGGCTGCCATGGGCTATAGTGAGCGGCCGGCAGCCAGCGTGAGCTGCCAATAGCCACGGTGAGCGACCATCCAGAGGCCGGTGACCGATCTGCCTCATCCGGGAAGAGCACAATGATGATACCAACATGGGCCAGTGAAGCAACATCTTCTGCAACTAGACTGAAGAACAAAAACACAGTAACTTGTCTGTTTCCCTCCCCCAATTCCCCAACACTGTTCCCCTCCCCCAATTCTCCAATAAAATCTTAAAAAAAAAAAAAAAAGAAAAAAATTTCGAGTGAGGCATTTTGAAAAAGCCAGTTGAAGCTCCAGCAAGCCCATCAGCTGGTGATTGGATCCCCAAACCAGTATCTGTAGCTCTTTTCTCAGAACACATGGTGTCTCATCTGCTCAGCTCCTGGAGTTCTGGGAGCTGAAGTCTTAGTTATGAAGATTTGACTTAATCCCGATTCTGTTTAGTACCTTACCCCACCCCGCCCTCATCCCCTGGGGTTGCAGTGGGAGTGGGGAACCTGGTGAGGGACGAAACTACTCTTGTCTTTAATCCTGTTTCGCCTGTTCCCATGCTCTGCCTCTGTGGTTCCTGATGCCAACGGCTGAGGTATTTAAAGAATTATTTGGGGTGAAATGGCTTGCTTTTGTTATCACCCCATCCTGCCCTAACCCAAAAATTAGCAAAGTGAATTCTCAGCACTCGTACATTGCTTTCATGCTTTGTATTGGGGATTACACAGGTCTTCTAGCTTTATCTAATGTAGTGGTTTTTTCTCTTCATGGTTTTGGAATGATCACAAAAGACTGTCATTTTTAAACCAGGTTTCTTTGATTCCTCCTTGGCCTGTGAAGTCAACATTGTAGGAAGAGTGTAATGGCTGCATGCCAGGCAACAACTGTCAGCTGCTTCTGAGAGATGGCTGTATTAGGCTCATGAAAGGGTGTAGAACCTTTTTTTGCTTTCCTTTGCTATTTTGATACAGGTGTTACCTCCCTTCTTATAAAACCCATTTCTTTGCCGTTTCTATCAAGTCATTCCCCCCCTCACATACACACACACACACACACACGTAATTGTATTCCTGCTGACCTCTGGATCAGTCCATTTACTGAAGTCTTTTGTCAACCTGAATGTTTTCCCTTCCACCACAGCCATCAAGGTGACATGAAACCTCGAGCAGCTCAGATGGAAGTCTGTTTCTTGCCCTTCTCCATTTCCTATGACCTGCTTACTCCATTTTAGCTGCTTTCCCATAGCCACATCCCAAGCCCACTTTGCTGTCCTTCTGGGTTTGCCAATTCTGTTCCCACTACAACCCCCTGGAAAGTGAGGTTCTCCCAGTGCCAGCCCTCAACCTTTGGGCTTTTCCCTTCCTGTTGAACTGGTCTATCCTTTTGTTCCACCCATTTAGAAAAACTCCAAACATGAACAAACTGTGATTCACCTTTTGTGCTTATTTCACTTACTGCTAATTTAACAGGTTACTTGTTATGAGAGGCACTGTCTTAGTCATGTTCTTAATTCCAGTACCCGGCATGTGTTAAGCATCTTACTGAATGCCACATAGTACTTCATAGGAGTGTTGAACATATTGTAGAATGAAAGCACAGCACAGTGAGTAACCAGAAAAGGTCAAGTGCTGTGATGGGGGAGTATTGTTAATGAGCACTCAGGAGTGGCACCAGTCTTTATTTTAGGAGGATCAGAGAAAGTATAAGCTTGTATTACCTTTATCATCTGGATTTTCTTACACATGATCTCAAATTATGCAATTATTTTTTTACAGGCAACAAACAGGCATTTTCCACAAACTGTTACAGGGGCATATTTGAGTGGTGTTCGAGAAGCAAGCAAGATTGCAGCATTTTAAATAGAATTTGTCTGGATCCAGCTTTCTTCTGTACCCCAAGTGGGAAAGTTTGAAACACGTTAAACCTCACTTTCATAAAACCAAACAAAACCCTCTGGATAGCAAATTAAAATGTTCCTAAGGTGGTTTGATAATGTAAACTCATGTCAGCAGTCTGAAAGCACTGACCTCAAGAGTCATTTTATAAGCACTTATATTTAATTGCATTTTCCACAAGTCTGACTAGTGCTAAATCCTCTGGATTTCAGAATAAGGCACAATCATAACCTTAAATTAAAACCTTGGATATGATTCTTCTTCCATGATTGGAGATTCCCTTTAAATTTGACTTGTTTGGCTGATCAGTTTTCACACACTGAGAAACCAAGTATATCAAGCAGAATCATTAAAAACCAGATAAAGCCAGTTTTTTCTTCTATGACAATTTATCACTATTTTTGCCAATGAGCCTTAAGATTTTTCTATAGCTTCAATATTGTGCTTTTACTTAAAATTTAGATAGAAATCCAGCACAAACTCTTTAAATGAAGCTTCTAGACTATTTTATATTAAACGTATTTCTTCCCATTGGGTGTTCAAAAGAAATTTAAATTCAAGTTATCTTTTGTGATAAAATATTTTAGATTTGTGTACTCATTGGCAAAACAGCATAATTTTAAGTTCCTTAAACAGAAGTTTTGTATCATTGAAAATGGGGTACATGTGTGGTCTTCATACTTTAGACATAGAATATGGTTATTTTTCTTAGAGCCTAGTTTGGGCAGATGGCACACTTTAAATAGCCTTAATTTTGGCAACACTAGCAAAAATACCTTGTCAGAATAATTTAATGAAAGCCTCTTCCCAATGCCTCTTTCTAAAATAACTGATTCAATCTATAGGAATATTTTTTACAGAATTGTTTTCAGTATTCCATAGGCAGGTCCACTGGAAAACTGCAGAAAAAATGTGACAGCCTGGTAAATATTACACATTTTACAAGCCATATTGTAAGAGCCTGAGAATACCGCAAATACTTTTTCACTCATGGCCAAAAAATGTCATGTAAAATACACCTTGGTTTCAGGGTCTTCAGGATGCTTATCTTGCCAAGAAATTTCAGTTTACAGGCTAGAAATCGGATAGAAAACTTAAGTGCTTTTGTTTTCAAGTGTTTGACAATTTTTTCAGTTACATTGGTCTGCTTAAAAGGGACTCAAAATGACTTTAAAACCACTTTTCAAAATATTAGGTGTTTTTAAAATTTAAAGTCAACTTATAAGTAGCAAGCATCATATGCGAAGAAGCATCATATGCGAAGAATGACATACCACCCTCCCCATCAAAGTATGATACAAATGAAAGAAAATACAGTATGTTAGTCTCAAAGTTAACACAGGAAAATGTTGATATTTATGTGTAGGTTATCTGATGAGACTCATTGGTACTGATTGGGAAGTATTCTGCTTTAAAGTGTTACGTATTAAAATGTTTAAAAAATAGCATGTATTAAGTGATAAATGCAAAATATTTTACGTTTGCAATGGTTCACAGTAAATTATTACTTTAGTCCTGGGCACTTAAACTTGTGCTACAAACTAAAGAAAAACCTACTTAATTAAAGTACGGTAAATGTGTATTTACAAAAATAATCCTCATTTCCTGTCTCAAATGAGTACATCTGACATTTTGTTCAAAGAACCATGGTACTTCTTTCTTGAGTTACTTTGAATATTTTTTTCATTGTTCTGAAGATTTTGTAATTGAGTAGCAGTGGATATACAGTGTTTTAACTGCAGATTGTGAAAAGCTGGTTGTGTAAAACTGCTTAATAAAAACTAGACTTGTTTTGCAAATGCATTGTAGCATTGAAAATTCGTTATTAAATAGAATACATCTTCATCACAAACTTCACACACACCAACTCAATCTCACCTCCAAACCCTCTTTAGACCTTTCAAGTCGTAAGTAAGCTCTATCCCCTTTAAAATAAATAGTCATAGGGTCGGCTGAGTGGCGCAGTGGTTAAGCGCTGGCTTGGAAAGCCAGGGGCCCCGGTTCGGTCCCACATATGAGGGCCAGTGACACTGCCCTCAAAATAAATAAATAAATAAATAGTCATAATCAATTGTTGACCTTGATCAACTTACTTTTGTGAGATCACTTCTAGTTTTCCCAGGTGATTTCTTTGTAGTATACTTATTCAAACAAAGTGCTCAGCTATCACTGAACTCTCCAAATTATATAGGCTGTGGAGCTAAGTACATTTAAAAATTCCTGTTCTGAAATCACATAAAGGGAAAATGCTATAGAAACCTCTACGTTAAGACATCAAATGCAAGAGGCCAGAGCACTGATTTATTATTTTTATTGACAAGGTTTATAGGAACAAATTAAATATTTAAAGTCAAAGGTCAATTCTTAGGTCTCATTTAGTTTATTCATTTGTATTCTCTAATGTCTTAACTTCATCATGAAACAAGTCAAAACTGAAAATACCTGTAACAATCAACATATTTCTGGTCTATGATGCAAAGATTTTTATTTTAAACACTCTTATCAGAGGCCTAATTCTTATAAGCAGCATGTTTTACTTTAAAATTCGTAATTATTTAATAAAACTGATTAAGACAGTCAATTTAAAAGACAAATTAATCTCATTCAGGGGTGGTCCATATGTTGATCACCTAGAATCCTGATTGGCCAAAATTGAAAACCCAATAGTTCTAATTCCACAAATACATTACATTTCTTTAATGTCAGCAATAAATCTGTTATCACTTCTGAGAAACACTTTGTCACAGATACCCAGTATTGCCTACATGGTATCTTCTGGCATTGCTCCTGGTACTTTCTGTCATAATTGTAAAGGTGACCAAGTTCCCTGTAAATATTAGCATTTTATATGGGCAAAAGCAGAAAAAGCAGTCATTTATTATAAGCCAAATGTGCTTGTACATAATCCCACTCTTCTGCAAAGTTTTAGTTTTGATGTGTTGATTTTAGTCTATCCTTAATATAAAACGTAAGACACTGTTGCAGAGTTAACACTAAAACTACAAATTGATGACACTTTCAAGGCAAAGCAGAGAGCTATATGTTCCTTCAGTGTTTTCACTGAATTCTGACTCACTGCTCCGTGATACCATCTGGGTGAACACTGACACTTCATAGTTTATAACTGTAAAGATACCTACCTATGAGTTTAAAAATTGATCTGCATAAAAGAAATAAAAAAACTTTATATACAACCAATTTTTAAAAAATACAAAAATAACATCTGTCACTTTGTCATGCTGACAATTTGACATATACACATGCAGCAGAAAAGTTCCAATTTAGTCATCCGGACGGCTGAAGCTTGTATACTCTTAATACGATGAACACATGGTCACTGAGTTTTTACACTGACAGAGATGTGTATTCAAAATATTTCATATACTAAATACTGCAATAGTCTCTGCATGTATAAATGCCAGTCACAATAGTTTCTGTTCTACTTGATTGAAAGTATGTCTTAAGCTATTAAGTGCACTAAAAACTACAACAGTTCAAGAATCTATGATCTTATATAAAGAAATGCAAAATGTACAAAAGACAACTGGAAAAGCAAGGAACAATTACTGCCATGCAAAATTTTTAACTAAAAACTGCATAGAAATGCAATTTAAAATGTCAAACTCAAATTTACGTTAACACTCAAGATAAAAAAGTCAGCAGTAAGTTCTATCAACAATGCTTGCAAGGATTTAGAAAAAGAAATACATTCTCTTTGCTGGTATAATGGTATAAAACAGATCTTTAAATCCATGGAACAAGTCATCGGTCTCAGTCCTCTATCTCAAGAAATTAGCTGTAATGAAAGAGAAACATTATTTTCCCATACCCAACATAATATTAGGTACACATAAGTCATAAGACTTTATTTAATTGTAAACTTTATTTTACTACTAAGACCTTGGGAAATCAGTTGGGATCAATATAAACTATAGCTACTGTTGATTTTCTCCTGCCTTTGACTGGTAGACAGAAACACGGGCTCAAGTAGTTAAGTGAGCTCCTCTGAGATGCTCAGCTACTCATGTAGACTGTGAACCCACATCTCTTCATCTGAGGTCCCTTTGTCACTAATGTTCTTTTTTTTTTTTTTTAAGGCTTTATTTTTAAGCTCTAAAATGGGAATGAAAAGTATTTTTCCCCATCTATTTTGAGGAAAATGGCGATCAAATGTGACATTTAGTCATATATTTTGAAAATATGCACTATCTGATACACGTTTCTTCTATGTAAAAAATGATCAAAATTAGAAAAGGTGGATGGATATATTTACCTCTTTAACAGTCGTTTTTATGAAACCCTTTCTTTCAGTTAAATCATAAGCAGGATAATTTTCATATACCTGTAGTGAAAAGGAAAAACAATGTTAAAAGTAGATTTAAAAATAAAGTAGTACTTTATCTTTGGTTGAAAAAGAAATGCATGTATGTACAAATAGCTGCATGAATGTTCTAACAGTGCTCTGGTTCACCAGAGAATTCTATTGCAAATGTGTAGTTTAATAATATTGTATATAAGGGCCGGCCGAGTGGCTCAGTTGGTTAAGAGCTTGCTCAAGAGTGCAAGCTGAGCTCTGAGCAACGGCGGTTCGATGCCAGCCCAAGCTGAGTTGCCGTTGAGCTGCCAACAGGATGTGGCAGGATGGCTCAGCTTAAAAATAATAATAATACTGTATATAGAGCAGAGAACAAACTATCATGTAAACATCCTCAGTATTTTAAACTGGGAATATCAGCTGAATTAACAATAAGGATGGGTGAGGAAAACATCTAAAAGATCTTAGCTAAATGAACTAAATGCTTTATATTTTAAGTTCTTTGATATCTGTCAGGTATTTTTTAGAGCTTTCCTCTTACTTTCTTTTTACATCATCCAACACTATTTAATTCCTCAACTTGAATGCGAATGATCTTCAGCCTCCACTCCTTGCTCAATCCCCTCCCCAAAGTTCAATCACTGAGATCCAAGTGGCCTCAGGAGTTCTCTACTCCTAAATTCTTAATCTGAATTTGCCCCTCTCTTATCAACTTGAAACCTGCTGCCTGTTTCACAAACACTTAGTCCTCACACCATATGTACCCTGCTGGCTTGCCTCCTGCAGTGTAGTTCAAGGTTAGCAAACTTTTTCTGGCAGACCACATTAGTAAATGGTTTCAGCTTTTCAGTGACTGTTTCTGTCACAACTACTGAATGGTGCAACTGTAGCATGACACCTGCCGTAGACAATACTTAACTGAATGGGTATGGCTGTGTTACAATAAAAATTATGTACAAAAACAGGTGGTAGGATGGATCTGGCCCACAGGCTGCAGTTTGCCAACCCCTGCAAATATACTCATTTACACTGACTCTAATTATCTGCCTCCCATTCTCTACGAAACACCAAACCGGAATTGGTCTAACTACCAGCTTTTCTATGGTTAAGTCCAGAGGAAAGGCTGCTGTGGGAAAATGTAACAACTTGGAAAAGACTGGTCCCTTTTAAGTTCATGATATTGAATTCCAAAGCCTCCTCAGCAATCCCAAGTTATCTCCTATCAGTGGCAATTTCACCCCTTCTCAAGTGTCCCACAGTACTGCTCTCAGCCAGGAAGCCATTATTACGAATTCCTTCAACTTTCTGACATACCTTTTTCCCTCTATTTGTAACTGGATGCATCAATATTCCCTCTTTCCTTTACCTCTGCGGAGGGCCATCCCTCAATCCTCCTGAATCTTCAGCTTTTCCTTCTTTCCCAGCACTGTCCCTCAGACTTGCACTTTCTCTCCCTGACTTAAATTTTTTTTTATCAACTTGGATCCACTCCTTCATCTATTATTTCTCTTCTAAAAGCAAGCTGCTTCAGGACTGGCTCAGTGGCGCGGTGGTTAAGGGCTGGCTTGGGAGGCCAGCGGCCCCGGTTCGGGTCCCACATTAGAGGGCCAGTGACACTGCCCTAAAAAAAAAATAAAAAATAATAGTTTTTCGAGCTGAGCCCTGAGCAACAGCAGTTCGATGCCCAGCCCGAGCTGAGGTGCCAACAGGTGGCAGGATGGCTCAGCTAAAAAGAAAGAAAAAAAAGTTTAAAAAAAATAAATAAAAATTTTAAAAGCAAGCTGCTTCAAAGAGAAGCTTCAATTCATTCACTCTCCTCACTATTAATTCTCAATCCAACGGAAATAATCCTTGCATTTACCGCCCCTCAAGATGGCTCACATGAACAATTATCTCCTAATTGCAGGGTCCAAAAAATCCCTTAAGTCCTCTTCACCTGATCTTTCCACATTAATAATCCCTTTTTTAAAATATATAGATGTATTCACAAAACCATTCAAAGGGACAGAACTAGTCTCCTTTCTGTTTCCCCTCCACTCTGCGCTCATCCCTCTCTCCTCAGAGGAAACCAGTTATCAGTTTGCTCCAGACCTTAAAAAAGGAGTTCATGAACAAATGCATAAATGTATCAACAGCAATAGTTTTTCTGTATTTACATAAATGGGGTAATAGTTTATAGGTTTTAAATTGACAATACCTGGAAGGTTTTTCCATGTTCTTCTGAACTGCTACATAATATTCCAAAAATATGGATGTACCAGTTTAACAATTTCCCTATCGATGGCCATTCAGGTGGTTTCTGAATTTTGAATATTACAGACATGCTAAACATTACTGTAAATCATTTTGTACAGTGTAACTATGTCTTTAGGATAGAGACCTAGAAATGGAATTACTAGGTTAAAGGTATTTGCAATCTAAATTCTAAGATATTACCGAATTGTTCTCCAAAGTTGTTACAATTTAAAGCATGAGAATGTTTCCCTATATCCTTACAAACATGAAAACCATTATTCTTTATATTTTGTATAGCTATATTTTGTATAGCTATTAACAAAACTATCCCCTTTTAATTTCTATCTTTGTCATTAGTAGGATTTTTAAGTGTTTTCACCTGTTTACAGGTCTTTATTTTCTGTGCATGAACTGCCTTTCCATAGCCATTGTCCCATGTTAAGTTGATTACTTTTTCTTAATTGGCACTAATGCTTAAAAATGTCCCATCTCTTGGCTTTCAGAGCACCACTCTCTCTCTGGCCTTCCCTCTACTACACTGTTCTTCTGCCCTCACACATTGTACTCTGACTACTAGAACAGTTGTCTCTTTCAATTGCACTGGACTGTAAGCTCCCTAAAGTCAAGTAATGATTTCTCCAGCTCTACCTCTAACATCTATACCAGGGCCTGAAATGTAGTAAAGCCTCGGTGAGTGCTGAATAAATAAAACAATAATTAATGTCTTTAGAAGTATAGAATATCTTACCTTTGGTATATTTCAAATTTTAACTTCATTTTACCATAAGAAGCTAGATTCTAAAATCTCCCAATACTGATGTAGAGTATGGAATCTCTTATGGAATCATATTCAAGAATAGATCATTTTATTTCCTGGTAAGTATTAGAACTTCAGAAAAGTCTGAGCTAAGTACCTAATCTGTAACATCTCATTTATCATAGTAACACTAAAAATGAGGTGGTCCATGAGATTCTGCTTTTCTAAATTAACACAATCTAAAGATGCATCAATAAAAACAGTGTCTAGATTAGAAAATGTTTCCTGTGTAGTTTCACATTTGTCACTTTAGTCACCGTATACGTTTATTTTATTGCTTTTTGGTCATTTTATTTATTTTTTATTATTTTTTTTTTTTTGAGGGCAGTGTCACCTGCCCTCATATGTGGGATCCGAACCGGGTCCACTGGCGTCCCAAGCCACTCTTAACCTCCACGCCACTCGGCCGGCCCAGGGTATTTATGAAATAGCTCCAAAGGGCAGATACTATGTTACTTAACATGGCTATCCCAGTACCTATAAGAGTACTTGGCATACAGTAGTTCAGTAAATTTGTATGTAGTCAATGAACGACTGCATGTAAGAATCTGGGTTCAGGACCAGCCAAGTGGCTCAGCTGGTTAGAGTGCGAGCCCAGAGCAACAGGGTTCCCAGTTCGATTCCCACATGGGACAGTGAGCTGCGCCGGAGCTGAGATGCCACTGAGATGGTGAGAGCACATGCTCTTAGCAGTAAGGTTGCTGGTTCGACTCCCGCATGGGATGGTGGGCTGTGCCCATCCGCAACTAAGACTGAATGCCTTGAGCTGAGCAGTCACGAGCTGCCAACGAGCGGCCAGATGGCTCAGTGTGCAACAAGGTTGCTGGTTCGACTCCCACATAGGATGGTGGACTATTCCCACCCGCAACTAAGATTGAAAGCAGTGACTGGACTTGGTGCTGAGCTTGCGCCCTCCAAACTAAGATTAAAGGACAACAACTTGACTTGGAGCTGATGGATCCTGGAAAAACACAATGTTCCCCTTTCCCAATTCCCCAACCCTGTTCCCCTCCCCAATACCCCAATAAAAATCTTTAAAAAAATGTTAAAAAAAGAAAAAAAGAATCTGGCTTCAACTTGAGGGATGGGTGAAAAAAATTTTCAAATGAAAGCAAAAGGATCTAGGCATCTGTCCAATTACCTTTTTACAAATCTGCTTCATTGTAACTTCCTCCAAGTTAGCACTGGCCAATAACTTCTGTACTGTTTCCTTTAACTCTTCGTCTGTAGGAGGTTTCTTCAATTTTTTAATTAAAGGTTCATCATCTGAACTATCCTCAGATTCACTTTCTAGAAGTAAGATATTTTATTACATGAGAATAAAAATTTTTCTTATATACAAAGTAAATTAGCATTCATGACAGACTGGGTAGAATTCTATAAGCATTCATCAGATTCTCAAAGGGGCAGTAGATAAATAAAAAAAGTTCAAATCACCACCATAAATTACCTATAAAACACACTGAATTTTTTGTCAATTTTAGAAAACTATAAACCATAAAAAACTAGTATACTATTTAACTTCCAATGTTCTTTGCAGTTTACCTATTTTCTATACACTTAAAAACTTATAGCATCTAAGTTATATCTTTAAATTGCTGAAAATGTGTAATTCCCAACATACCCTTTTTTGAACTGTTTTGATTCTTCTTGGTGGTGCTGCTATCTGCTTTCTTCACATTGGCACTCTTCATAGATTTTCTACTTTTAGGAGTGGCTTTCTGTTTAGGTTTTTCTTTTTTAGATGTCTTTTTTGGTGACTGTTGTAAAGGAAAACAAAGTATGTACACTGATGAGATTAACTGCCATCTCTACTCCTGCCTATATACCCCTCAACAATATTAGAGAAAATTAATGTATTCAATATCACTAATAAAAAAGTATTACTAATTATCAATTTTTGAGATGACTAATATGCCCAACAAATTTATTTTTATGCCGACACAAGATTACTCATGTGTAATCAATCAAACAGTAGAGCTGGCTGAGTGGTGCACATTGGTTAAGAGTTGGCTTGGGAAGCCACCTCTGAACAGCAGGGCCAGGGTTCAGATCCCACTTGGGCTACTGACGCTGCGCCCTCTACAGCTAAGATGGTGAACAACAGCTCGACCTGGAGCTGGGCTGTCGTGAGTCGCCAGCGATGGAGTAGGCTGCAGTGCAGCTGGCTGATAGCTGCCATGAGCCGCCGTACAATGGCCGGCGAGCGACTGCCTCACCTGGCAAGAACGCAATGATGATACCAACATGGGCAAGTGAAGCGATGCCCTCCACAACTAGACTGAAGAACAAAAGGACAGCAACTTATCTGTTCCCCTTCCCCGGTTCCCCAATAAAATCTTTAAAAAACAAAATTAAAAAAAATCAAACACTAAAGATAACATATGCTCACATTTATCCCACACAGTTAAATAGGAAACGTTATGCGATTGCCGCACTTATCTTGAAAAACTATTAATATAGGTACTATTACTGTTATTTACTGTCAGTCCCTTACACATACCTAGTAGGTAAATTCCATAAGGTCAGGGATTTTTTAGACCCTTGTGTTCACTGATGTATCCCTCACTCCTAAAACAGTGTATGGTGCACAGTAGTTGCTCATTAACTATGAACATATGAGGAAACTAAGGCACAGAGAGGTTATTTTTGTCCAGTCAAATAATTAATAAAATGAACAGATTCGAAGAGATCTGACTCCATAACCTGTTCTCTGAAATACTAACTCATAGCTGGTAAGACAAAAGCAAAGAACATAATATATGGATAAACAACAAAATTTGTGTAGTTACTTTTTCTCAGCTAGGGTCTATGAAATTTGGAAACATTAATTCTTCATTTAATTAACATTTACAAAGGTAAATGCATCCTAATAGGCCAATATCCTGATAACTTAAAATCTCATCTTTATACACCAAAAATACTTGTTTTCCCCAGAAAATCCACTTGTTTTCCCCAAAAAAGCCAGTGATCTACTGAAAACCAAAGTATACACATGAGAGGAAAGTGGAGGCGAATTGGGAGAACTAGTCGTTACAAATTCACTTTTCATAGACTATTTCTCCAAATGTTTTACATTCAATTTGATTATCATAATTAAAAAAAAATTTTTTTTTAAGGATACTGTGTCAAATTATTCCTTGAGAAAAAGGAAGGTGTACAGACCAATCTATTCCAAAAGTTAAGTGGGCTCAGACTATTTCTAAGTGCAGTTCATTGGATTTCAGTGTCTTTCCTATTCTTATGCTGCCTTCACTGTATTTGGATTTACACAAGCTTAATATCACCCTGCACTACCTCAATAATATACTGTTGGCTGGGAACTAGCTAACTTACCGAGTTTAACTGCTACAAAAAATTGCACTTAAGAGGTGTCAAGGGGCTAACATGCTTCTAAAAGCAAAGTATATGAGCTTTCCCTATGGAGTTTTGCTACTGAGGAGCCATTTTTACTTATTTCCTAATTCTTGGAGGTGTTCCAGATAGTGGGAGGTTGCTGGAAAGGTATCAATGGTTCATCACGGTTTTCTGTGACTAAGTGTTAAGTTTTAGGCATCCACCCAATTCATAAGCACTACACTAGAAAGGGAATATTAAAAATTCATATGTTCTGTTGATGTACTTAATACACAGAATAAAATAATCACTATTATATATCAACCTTTAGTCAAATCTGGACCTGTAAGACATTCAAATATTTTACAAGAAACTAAGTCATTATAGAAAGGGTTGGAGAGGGTAAGCAAGGGATAACAAAAATGCTACTTATAAACATTACTTGATCCCCAATCAAATTAAATAATTAGAATCAGATCATTAAAATACTTCCAGAACCTTATTCTTTTTTTAACTTAAAAGGCCCAAGTATAAGGCTGTCATTTAAATATTTAAGGAATACATATTATGGCACAATTTTAAAACCTGCAAACTGGGCATAGTAATAGTTTGAAATTTGCAGTTATAAATAAAGGATAATCAAGCCACCTCCACAAAATGTTACTGCCATACAAACACAAAGAATTAACACTACGCTTCTTTCGAATTTAACATCATCTAGAAGACATAGTGTTCTACAGTTTTTTAAATGGACAATTACCCTATTAAGAAAAACACTGCAGGGCCAGCCGCGTGGCGCATTAGTTAAGAGCTGGTTTTGGGATGCCAGCGGCCCCGGTTCGGATCCCACATATGAGGGCCAGTGACACTGCCCTCTACAGCTAACAACAGCTCCACCTGGAGCTGGGCTGGGTGTAGGCTGCAGCCCCTGCTGCAGTGGGCTACCATAGGCTACAGTAAGTGGCCGGCAGCCAGCAGGAGTGGCTGGCAGCCAGCGTGAGCTGCCAATAGCCATGGTGAGCGGCCATCCAGAGGCCAGCGACCGATCTGCCTCATCCGGGAAGAGTGCAATGATGATACCAACATGCGCCAGTGAAGCAACGTCCTCCACAACTAGACTGAAGAACAAAAAGACAGCAACTTGTCTGTTCCCCTTCCCCAATTCCCCAAAAAAATCTTAAAAAAAAGAAAAAAGAAAAATACTGCAAACATACTGTTACAAGCACTATAGAAATGCAGCATAATGGGTAAGAGTGTGGACTTTGGAGACAAGTTTCCTGGTTTTAAATTCTAGCCCAACACATCTTTGGGTCCTAGTTTTCATATTTACAAAATGAGGTAAATAACAGTAATTATGGTTTTATGGGGAGTAAATGCATTAATACACAAAAGTACTTTTAATGCTGCCCAGCACATAGAAAACAATTAGTTATCATTATTATTTCTTTTGTAAAGAAATTCTTTTAGTATGCAAATATAATTTCCTTTGATAACTTGAAGTTTTAAGTTTTCTTTAAAAAGCAAGGCAGATATTTGGAATAGACACAGAATTAAAGCAGTTAAGACAAACTCAATGACACTTGTGTTAATTAACAAGAATACATCATGTTTATTGCATTACAGTCTGGTAGATAAGACTGGACCCACAAACATATAAATCCCTTTATTAACAAATTATGTTATTTACACTGAATTTTACTTATAAATTATTCGGTGACAAGTTACATGCAGGAATTCAGAAAAGTATCTTTTTTAAACAGATAAACATTGGCATGGGGAAATAGCAAAACCTGCAGAGTAAAATAACTAAATTGTAGAAACATACACCTAGGGGTTTCATCTTGAACAATCAGATAACTGACTAACCCATATAATGTGCTTTGGTATTAAAAAAATTATTATGAGCTACCCTAAACATAAATTAGGTATAGAAGGAATAGGTAACAATGGAGAATGTTGGGCAGGTAAGGCAAATATGGGTTATATGGTATTTGGAGGTAATGGATAGTGGCCCTGGGAGAGCTGAGAAGGAAAGTTAAACCATGCCCACTCAAATCTTACATGAACTTTCACATCTTCATTACTTTTATTCCTCCTCCTCTACTTATAAAAATCTTACCTTCTTGGTTATCTTGCGTTCTCTTAAATCTTTCATACCATCAATCTGATTACAGTCCCACAGGATGTGGCCTACAATTCATTTATCCCTCCTTTATGGAAGGTACTGTGAGGCAGTGAATAAGAACACAGGTTTAGAGCCAAATTTCCTTGTTCAAGTCCTGACTCCACCACGGACTAATTCTGCAATCTCAGGCAAACCCCTTCCCTGTGTTTGCTACCTCATCTGTAAAATAAAGAGGTAATAATACCAAACTTTGCCAAATTTAACCTTTCCCCCACATTTTCATTCCTCTGATATTGGGGTACATTATAGTTTACATTAAAATATTCATTGTAGGGCCGGCCGAGTGGCTTAATTGGTTAAGAGTTGGCTTACGAGCACAAGCTCTGAGCAACAGGACTGCCAGTTCGATTCCCACATGGGCCAGCAAGCTGCACCCTCTGCAACTATTGGGTTGTCGGAAAACTCATGACTTACTTTTTCTATGTTTTTTGTTGCAAAAATGCATCATGAGTTTTCCAACAACCCAATAGATTGAAGAAACAACTTGAGCAGAACTGCTGCTGAGTTGCCACTGAGCTGCTGGTGGGTGGCCGCATGGCTCAGTTGGTTAGAGCACGTGCTCTTAAGGACAAGTTTGCCGGTTCAACTCCCCATGGTATAGTGGGCCGGCCCCTCCACAACTAGGTTGAAAATAGTGACTGGACTTGGAGCTGAGCTGCTCTCTCCACAACTAAGACTGAAGGACAACAACTTGCTTAGAGCTGATGGGTCCTAGGAAAAACTCAGATAAATATTTAGGCTTTGCTGGCTATATGTGGTTGTTATTGCATGTTCTTCATTTTTTTGTCTTCTACAATTTTTTTTAAGTGGAAAAATCATTTCCAGTTTGCAGGTTATACAAAAATAGGCCACAGGCTAAATCTGGTATACAGGCCAGTCTGACAACTCCTGGTCCAGGTTATGAATTATTGGAGATATATAAGGAAAAGACAGTAACCAGATAAAGCAATCAAAAGGATAACTTTCCAAGTTATAAAGTTTATGTCAATAACTTTTAGCTGTAAGTTTTTATAAGCAGTAGTAGGTTAATACTCTACTAACTTTCCTAAAGCTATTGCTTAAAATCAAATTTGGATGTAAATTTACAGAGAATTCTGAATGCAACATTACATGAATTTAAAAGCTCTGAAAGAGTAGTAAACACATTTTTGAAATTAAAAATTTTTTTCAAAACACACATTTAAAAAAATCATTATGTATTATATCCTCAAAGTACAAAAATGAGATACACTCCTCTCTTGTGGAGTCAAGACTAAACATGATGCAAAAACTGAAAGTACATGACTCAACAGTTTCTCCTCCTTGTGTGTACCAATAAGTGCTTAAGGAACATGTGGTACTTCTTTCTCCCCAGGTACTGTCTGTTGCTGGAAGGCAGAGGCCATGACTTTCTTTCCCCACATAGCAAAATTATCAGGTGGAATAAGACAGTAGTTTTGCATGAATGTGAACGATGAATCTATCCCCAAAGGTTTTATTATTCACCCAATAATACCCAGCCAACCTCATTGGTTCTGAGTCCAGCTTCAATGCACATTATTCTTGCTTCCTCTCTTATTGCTTTACTTCTAGACACACTACCTAACGACAAGCAGACGTGTTTGTCAAAGTTACCCTGTACTTTCCTGCTCCCCATTTTTGTTCACATCTAATTTTCGTTTGTATTTCCAAGGTCAACTTCAATTGGTACTTCTTCCATTTCTCCCCAAAGCTTTCCCTCATCTACAGACAGGCAGATTTCTCTTTTTTGAAATTCTATATTACCTGTAACTCAAATGGTATTTTGGGTATAAAATATCTTGTTATTTCAATGGCACTTAGCACACTCCCAATTTATGAACTGAGCACTCAAAAAGTGATTATATTAGAAACCAAGTACTGGTCCCCTATTTTAAGTCTCTTTTAAAATAATTCTGGGGCCGGCTGAGTGGTGTGGTGGTTGAGAGCAGCTGGCGTGGGACACCAGCGGCCCCAGTTTGGATCCCACATATGAGGGCCAGTGACACTGCCCTCTAAAAAAAATAAAAATAATTCTGAAAATGTCAGTAATTATATCAACACATGATGTAACATGTCATAAAGTAAAATGTTGGAGGTATACATGATAGTTAACACCTTTGTTATTTAATCAAATAGGAGCCAAGACTTGAATCTTTTAGATAGGACTAGTTTCCAAACTGTCATGGATTTTTTTTATTTTTTTAAGCTGAGCCATCCTGCCACCTGTTGGCAGCTCAGTGGCAGCTCAGCTCAGGCCAGGAATCGAACTGGCGACCCTGTTGCTAGCAGCTAGCACTCTTGAGCGAGCTCTTAACGAACTGAGCCACTTGGCCAGCCCTCACGGATTTATTTTTAAGATTCTGGCTTGCTATTTCTGAATATGCTGTGAGTGGTTCAATCAGGACCATCCAGTATCGTAGGTATTTTTCATGTGCTTAAAGAAAAACAGATAAAAACTGACAGCTGCCATGAATTTTAGATAGTACAATGTGTTATAATCTAAATTTTTAAAAGATTAATATAAATTTTTTAAATTTGAAGGGGATTTTTTGTGTCTCTGATAACCGTGAAGGTATAAAACCAGAGGAATGACACAAGCATTTTTTTGAAGGAAGGCAAAAAAAATCTTGGGAGAGAAGGCTTACCTATCTTTTATAGGCAGCAGGGCTCTTTGAAGGAGGGTCTTCAAAAAAGACGCCTGTCACAGAGCCAGAATCCTGTCCTCACAGCAGAAATGTTGTACTGGGTGAACAGATGAAAATAAAAATTAGCTTAAAATACACTATCCTTAGATCAACTTGGCTGAGAAAATTCAGGAATGCCAAGAGTAAAGAATGTGCAAGTCTCATTTTATTTCACAAAGGATTATGAAAACAAGTTTAAGTGTAAATAGATTTTATTATGGTTGACTATTCAACTTTGCCTTCCAACAAAAGGCTTAATAGTTTATATGGTTTTGTAACCCCTTTGATCAAATTATGAAATGAGGGTAATTCTTATTTTTTTGAATACATTTACAGATTAACAAAACTTTCACATTCACTCTTCTACCACTACCAAATAGTTTTCCAAATGGTCCAAATATGTTTACCAAATCATATTATAACTACGTTTCTCTGATTTGGCAAACACTGTACGATGGCTTACAGTGTAAAACAGAACATCCCACTTTTTATTTGCCTTCCTCCTATGGAGGCAGGAAGCTAACACCTGGATCTCACTGCTTTCGTTTCAGCTAGAGGTGGCCACACAACAAAGTTGTGGCCAATGTGATATGCATGGAGATCTCTAGTGAAAGGCATCCCTTCCAGGAGAAAAAAAAAAGCCAAAAACATCACTAGAAGAAAGCCCTTTGCTCTTTCATATCTGGAACAGGGATACAATACCTAAGGTAAATCAACCATGTTGTGATCATGAGGTTAAATGCCACATATAAAGATGGTGGCTCAGGGATGGTACCCAAATTCTAGATACCTTTCTTTAGCTGCTATACTGGCCCAGAACTGCTTGTCTATGGACTTCTTGTCATGAAAGAAAAAGGATCTCCTATTTTGAACAGTTAGTAAGATTTTTCGGTATTTACAGCTGAAGATATTCCTGATACATATTAGAACATTTGGGTAAATTCTCCACTCAGAAAGTAAAATTCTAGCTTTATAACTTTTTCTAGAGATAAGACAGTGTTATAAAAAACACTGGGAGGGGCCGGGCGAGTGGCGTGGTGGTTAAGCGCTGCCTTGGGAAGCCAGCGAGCCCAGTTCGGTCCCACATATGAGGGTTAGTGACACTGCCCTTAAAACAAAACAAAACAAAACAAAACAAAACACTGGGAACAAAAACTACAGAAGTATTAGATAAAAGGAAAAAAAGAAGTATGGTTTTAAGGGTCTAAAAAATTATTAGACGTTTTTCCTCCAACCTGGGAAGTAGTTTCTCTTTTCTTTTCTCTGTACTCTCCAGTAACTTCTAGGTGTCTAAAGTCTAGTATCTGTGAATGGTATGCTTAAAACATGATTTAATCTCACTGGTTCATTTTAGCAGAATTCCCCTAAAGATGCTAATTCAATATGGAAACCAGTTGATTTTCAATGTAAGTTGAGAGAAAATAACTAAACCTGTTACTTTTCTATTCTCTAATTCAAAAAAAAATTCATCTACCAGTTTCTTCTTGGTTCCAAATTGCTCTCCCTCTACTGCAAATATCCAAGAGACAAAATGATGAAGTTTAAAACAGTTTTATAAAATAATTACTACCCAAGTAATTCTCAAGAACACCTTATTTGGATCAATTCCAAATAAAAAGGGAATTAAAAACTGTTGTGAATCACTCACTGCATATCATGAGAGAGGTAGAGGGACAGGGAACTTCAAACAAAATGTCTTAGCAATTATGTTAAGTATGAGATATTTCCTTAAGACTTAAAACATTGCCAGTTTTAACTATGTGCTTTTCAGTGATTTCAATTCTCCATTAAAAACAAAAAAACTGGGCCGGCCGAGTGGCGCAGTGGTTAAGCGCGGGCTTGGGAAGCCAGCGGCCCCGGTTCGGGTCCCACATATGAGGGCCAGTGACACTGCCCTCAAAAAAACGAAAGAACTTATTTATAAATTAAGTATCCTACTTTTTCTCAGCTAAACATGAAAATTAGCAGCTGAATGATAATATTCAACCTCACGTAATTGGCCAACTATAACTTGAACTGGAGTTTTGCTTGAGTAAGATTTCTGACTTCAGCAATATGGTATGGTTTAGTCCAAAGCCATCAATGTAGAGGAAACAAGAAAAGGTAAATTAATCTGCAGTTATTTACTTCAAGAACGTAAAATAGAATGAGAAGATGATCTTAATGGGGAAAGGTCTTTTATTTATGAAAGAAAAATTCACTTCAGGAAATAAACAGAATAATATTAATTTAGTAATTTTCTGTGAAAAAAAGCCTGCAAAAAAATTCCATCTACAAGCAATCCACCATTTTCCCAATCAACCTACAACTCTTCTTTATGGCCTTTTAGAAAAGAGATTCTTTCACGGTAATGACCAAAAAGTGCCTCCATTTATGACGTCCCTAACAAGGTTTCCATTTAACTGAATCTTCAAAAAATGGAGGAATAAAAAAAAAAAGTTACCATGCGAACACTTTTCCTCCTGCTAGCACTTACCTTTCAAAGGCAATCAGAGCTTTTCATAGAAATGGAATTAGCAGTAAAGTTTTTGAGGGTAGCCCTAAATTTAAAAGTTTTTAGAGAAATGAAGAATGAAATACATATACTTATTGGAGGGAGACTTATTTGGGGAAGGGGGTAATCATTTCTCAGTCCAGATTTTGCTGGCATTGTATTTTATGAAGTCTGCCAGAATCAGCCCAAGCAGAAAAACTGAAGCAGAAAATAAGCTTTATGATACAGCAAGACTTTATTGGGGAATTGGGGAAGGGGAACAGACAAGTTGTCGTCCTTCAGTCCTTCAATCTTAGCTGTGGAGGGCACGGCAAGCTCAGCTCCAAGTCCAGTCGTGCAGCTCAGCTCAAGGTGCTGTGTTCAATTAGCTGCAGATGGGCGTAGCCACCATCCCATGAGGGAGTTGAACCAGCAGACTTGCTGGAACAGTCTCTATCCACTGAGCCACCCAGGCGGCAGCTCAGCTCAAGTTACATAGTTCAGTCTTCAGTTGCGGGTGGGCATAGCCCACCATCTTGAACAGACAACCTTGTTGTTAGGAGCACGTGCTCTCACCAGCTGAGCCACCCTGCCACATGTTGGCAGCTCAGTAGCAGCTCAGTTTGGGCGCAGCTCACTGACATGTGGGAATCAAACCGGCGACACTGTTACTCAGAGCTCTCACTGGTGAGCAAGATTTTCACCAACTGAGCCATTCAGCTGGCCCTGATACAGCTTTTATATTATGTAACTTTATATGCTTGATATCCATAAAAGCATTTTTGTGCTTGTCTTTTTCCTCAATTATTTTTATCATTTGACCAGGTTTTCAAGCAAAAGATCCTCATTTATGGCAGTGTACAAAGGAAGGCTTTGACAGTTTTACTTGTGGTCATTACCGAGTAACCAATATGGTTATAAATCAGGAGTCATTTATATTCACAAATTTCAACTAGCTCCACTTAGAACAATGGGGGCAATAATCAGAAGGGGAAAAAATGAATCAAACTTCCTGCACTTTAGTAATAACAGGAAGCCTGGATTTAGAAATCCTACATATGATAAAAGGTCACCCTAAAACGAATAGCAACAGGAGCAGCTAATAATTACATAGTACGCATGCTAAGCACTGCTTTAAGTGCTTTAAAGAAAGTCATTTAATATAATCATTTGAGGCTATTATTATTATCCTCATTTTACAGACTGGATGATAAGAGTTAAAAGTACGTTGCCCAAAGTCATATAGTGGGTATGGCTGGGATTTGAACCCAGAAAGTTTCTAAAGCTCGTGCTCATAATCATATTGCCTTTATGAAAAAAATCAGGTGTTTATATTCTATGACAACTTTTCATGCTTTAACTCTGCCTTTAAAAAGGTTTTTGGAGGGACCAGCTGAGTGGCTCAGTTGGTTAACAGCGGCGAGCTCTGAGCAACAAGGTAGCCGGTTCAATTCCCACATGGGTTAGTGAGCTGTGCCTGAGCGAGCTGCCAACATATGGCAGAACGGCTCAGCTAGTGAGAGCACGTGCTTCTAACAAGGTGGCCAGTTAGACTCCAGCATGGGATGATGGGCTATGCCCACCCGCAACTAAGATTGAACACAGCACCTTGAGCTGAGCAGCCACCAGCTGCCAACGACTGGACCTGGAGCTGAGTTAGCTGTGCCCTCCACAACTAAGACTGAAGGACAACTTGGCTGTTCCCCTTCCCCAATAAAATCTTTTACATAAATAAATAGGTTTTAGGAAACACAGTGAATACAGAAGAACCAAAAATTTGTTGAAATGATGAATATTACTGCAAAATTTCTATTACTTATTCACATATAAACAAACATGATTTCCTCCCAGATATCCTTAAAATCTATTCCATAAAAACCTTCATGCTCAGATTACTCATCTTTCTTCACATCAAAAATGTTGATATTTATGAAACACCTGCTATATGTGTAAGTCTTTCAATAATGGAGCATTTCATACTTAGCTTTATAGAAGTCTTTATCAAATTTGAAATTAAAACAAGCATGATTTTTAAATACCTAAAGACAAAAATATAGAAAATATACACATATAATATAGGAGTTTACTACATCTTTATACTCTCTAATCAAGTAGTATCAACTGAAGGTGATTTTGCTCCCTATGGGACATTTGGCAATGTCTGGAGATATTTTTGGTTTTCACAACTGGAGTTTGGGGGGTGTGCTACTGGCATCTAGTGGGTGAACATTCTACAATGCACAAGACAGCCCTCACAATGAAGAATCATCTTGGCCCAAAATGTCAAATATATTAATCAAGTCCCTAAGTAAGACAAGGTGTATTTCCAAAATTACAGAGCAAATTCTGACCACTGAAGGGGGCACCAAAACAAAATTAGTCTATCAAAACACTATTAACAATAGGAAATCATTTCTTGTACCCACTCACCATCTACTTGACTGAAGATACCCATCAAGGAAAGAATCAAGTTAACCCTTTAAATGCTTCAGCAGCTCTACCCTTTCTGAAGTTTCACTTTGGAAATTAAATACTCTCAACATTTTACAAAGATGTGCAAATAAAAGGAAATGGTAGGAATTCCTCAGTGATACAAACTTGCCCATCAATCAAATAAACTTCAAATGCTGTTATTTTCAGTAAATAATCCCTGAGAAAAAATGGTGGTCCTTAAGCCCCTTGCTTTTTGTATAAAACAGGTTAAAATGATTTAAGACCATCATAAATTATAATGTACTATGAAAAATTTCTCAAAAAACCTGTTCCTTTGTGTTCCTGTTCAGGATATGTACCCCTCCTCGTCCCTTCCAATTTGATATACTCGAGTCAAGGCCCAGCTCAAATCCAGTCCACACCAACCTCACTCTTTTCCAACTCTTACACGCTGACATAGCAACAAAACTAAAAGTTTCAGAGAAAGAGTTTATACTCAACTATTAGGTTGGTGCAAAAATAACTGCGGTTTCGTACCGTGAATTTTAAATCATTATAACTAGGCTCAATCACATATTTATTAATCAAAATAGGAACCATTACAATCAATACATTTTTGCCAACAAGAAATAAGTTTATTCCTGTAGTGTAAAAATCCATGCTTTGGGATTCAACTAACTCTTAGAAAGCATTTTCTGCATCCTGCTGGTTTGGGACGCATTTTCCCTGCAAAAAGTTGTCAATGCATGAAGAAGTGGTAGTCAGTTGGCAAGAGATCAGGTGAATATGGTGGCTGAGGCAAAACTTCGTAGCCCAATTCATTCAACTTTTGAAGCATTGGTTGTGCGACATGCATTCGGGCATTGCCGTGGAGAACTGGGCCCTTTGTTTCTGTTCACCAATGCATGCTGCAGGCATTGCAGTTTTTGGTGCATCTCATCGATTTGCTGAGCATACTTCTCAGATATAATGGTTTTCTCCAGGATTCATAAAGCTGTAGTGGATCAGCCTGGTAGCAGACCACCAAACAGTGACCATGACCTTTTTCTGGTGCAAGTTTGGCTTTGGGAAGTGCTTTGGAACTTGTTGGTCCAACCACTGAGCTGGTCGTCTCCAGTTGTATTAAATCCACTTTTCATCACACGTCACAATCCGATCAAGAAATGGTTCATAGTTGTTGCATAGAATAAAAGAAGACAACACTTCAAAACGACGATTTTTTTCATTTGCGGTTAGCTTACAAGGTACCCATTTATTGAGCTTTTTCACCTTTCCAATTTGCTTCAAATACTGAATGATCGTAGAATGGTCGACATTGAGTTCTTCGGCAACTTCTCGTGTAGTTGTAAGAGGATCAGCTTTGATGATTGCTCTCAGTTGGTCATTGTCAACTTCCGATGGCTGGCATCCATGCTCATCTTCAAGGCTCTCGTCTCCTTTGCAAGACTTTTGAACCACCACTGCACCATACATTCGATAGCAGTTCGTGAGTCAAATGCGTTGTTGATATTGTGAGTTGCCTCTGCTGCACTACAACCCATTTTGAACTCAAATAAGAAAACTGCTCAAATTTGCTTTTTGTCTAAAATCATTTCCATAGTCTAAAATACATGTAAAATAAACAGCAATAAATAAGTCATTAGCAAAAAAACATAAGGCGAGAAATGCACATAAAAACGATGTATAACATCACCACGTTTATTTAAGAATGTATTCCAATATCAAAGACAAATTTCAACAATGCAAAAACCGCAATTACGTTTACACCAACCTAATATTTCTGTGTCTTCGGAATTAAAAGCAACTGACACGGTACTGATAGTTTCTGGAATCTGTTTTCTGGCTATACCTATTATGTAGCAGGAGTATTTACCTCTCCCCACGGAAATAAATGAGGGAAAAAAGACCCAAACACACCAACATTTTACCTCCTCTTCACTTTCTTTATCTTCATCCTCTGAAGTCTCTTCCTTGTTTTTCTTTTCATCTTCATCACTGCTAGATTCATCTGACAGAATTTCAGGACACTTGGTTCGTTTAGCTTTCCTTGCCATTCCAGAACTGTTCCTTTCCTTTTTGTTGCCTTTGCTAGAAGTTTTTTTAGATTTTGGCAATGGCTGCATAAAATAAAATAAAGATAATACCAATGAGGTATTACATTTCCAAATCAATCAACTGTTTATGAAAACTACTTCTCAATTCTTGTTCCTGTCTCAAGAAATTATTGTATTTCTAACCTTAGCAGCTTTACAGAGAATTCATCTTTCTTTATGTGTCAAATTAATCTTTGTGTCTGAACCCTTTCAACTCTATTTGAAACACCCAGGCAAAAGACTTCACAAATGTTTAAATATGCATTCTATATTCTGACAAGGTAGACTAGAAGCCCAAGCACATGTCATGTTAAGCTCAGCTAGTTGGGTATACTTCATCAAGACAATATTTTAAGTTAGACTTATAATTTATTTCATTCCTATAAGCACTGGCACTGTCATTGCCAGAGAAGCTTCTTGTTTTAGGGAGCTCTCCAATCAAAGGACTGGGGGAAACCATCCATAATAGAAATAAAATCTAAGTCTACATATCCTGAATTTATGAACTATATAGTTTATAATCACATTACCTCTGGGTTCCATATTCAATAATACCATAATTATATTCTTACTGATGGTTGTAAACATGCAGTAAGTACTGAATATGTTAATTATGAAACTAAGAACCACAAAATAAGTGCACTGTTCTGACTTTGATATTCAATTAAAACATACATATTTAAAAAGCAGACTAGATAATGTGAGAAAGACGACTTGATTAACCAACAAATTTAATTTTTAAATCCTTTCTTAGGAGGGAATTTGCCAACTTCTAAAATTGAAAACCATAAAACCCTGCATAAAAGATCTGAAAAGATAATACACTTAAGGAATTAAAATTACTTATTTCTGAAATTATAAGAGTATCTTTTTATTTTTGCCATAAACAGAAACATTAAGAAAAATTCCATAAATAACCTTAAAATATACAATTGTATAAATATTAATGGTAACTTCTGGCAGTATCTTTCATGATACTGGTCTCTCCTCTCCCAGGAACTTACAGTCTTAAGGGTCCTGTCACCTACACAAAAATTAAGAAAAAGTGGCTGCTTGTAAAATAGTGCTCTCAGGCAGGCAATCTACAAAACAGCCTTTAAATTGCCCAAACAACCTACCCTTCTACAGGCAGACTGGGAAATAGCCAATCTAAGTATAAGTGACTCCAGGAATTTTAAGTTAGTGGACCAAATATATTTCTGAGGGATTCTCTACAAGAAACTTCCTTGAATGTATACATGTATCGTTGTTACATGAACTATATTACCAACTATTACCAAGAAACAAATCCATTTAGATAAATTTTTTGATATCACTGACAACTGGAATGGGTGCTGAATAAATCTATACAAAAAAAGAAAAGAAAGGCTGCAAAACCATTCAGCCAATCAAGAAAATGTAACTTTTGGGCCAGCCAAGTGGCTCAGTTGGTTAAGAGTTGGCTTAAAGCGTGGGCCCTGAGCAACAGGGCCACCGGTTAAACTCGGCACAGTGAGCTGAGCTGTCTTCCCCCCCATGGCTCAGTGGATAGGACATTAGGACATGCACTCTTTAACAACAAAAGCTGCTGGGTTCCACTCACGCATGGGATGGTGGCTACACCCACCTGCAAATAACACTGAACTCAGCAGTTGAGCTTAGAGGCCAGGAGCTGCTGACTAGAAGCCAGATGGCGACTGGCACCCTCCACAACGAACATTGAAGAACAACAACTTGGCTGTTCCCCTCCCCCAATTCCCCAATAGAATCTTTAAAAAAAAAAAAAATGAAAATGTAACTTTCAAAAATAAATGAGAGTTTAATTAAAGAAATAGTAATGATATATAAATGCTTTAGTTTTCCTATATTGGTTGTAAAAATAGTTATATCTGTTCATCAGAATCCAGTGTCAACATCATGTTTCTGGAAACAAAATCTGATTAACAAGTAATCAAGGTAGAAGTACAAAAGGATAGTAAAATAATGTTAATTCAACAGTATTATAGAGAAATTAGTCCTAATGAGTTTATAGTTTTTCTTAAATGATGGAAGTGTGTGGTAGATAGAAAATAGCTTACGATACCATTAGATTCAGCAGAAATCGCATATGAAATCAAATATGAAAAAAGGATGTAAGAGTTAGACATCATAAGAAAAGATAAGGAAGTGGTTCTCAAAGTGTGGTTCATGGGCCCTGGGGTTTCCTAATAACTTTTCAGAAGCCTACCAGGTCAAAACTATTTTCACAGTAATACTAAGACATTATTTATTTGCTCTTCCACTGTGTTGACATTTGTACTGATTATGCAAAAACAAAGGTGGATAAAACTGCTGATCAAGGCTGGGACTGCAAACAGTGCTAGCAATCCTATTCCTCACAACTACACACTAGCAGGGGAAAAGGTGTTTCACTTAGGAACATCTTTGATGAAGCGGTAAACAGTTAATTGTATTAACTCTAAACTTCTGTGTACATGTCTTTAGAACATCCATGTAACAAAATGGAAGGTACAACACAAAGTACAAATTGAAATTCACTGGCTTGCTCAAGGAAAAACACTTGTACAATTGAGTTATGACCTAAGCTGGTTACTGTTTCATGGGAAAACATTTTTAAAATTGAAAAACTATATTCAGACGTAGGTGTTTGATGTATTGATATATGTTCTCAAAAATGAAGAACATGACCCTGTCACTTCAAGGAAAATAACTGACAGTATTTATTTCCAATGATAAATTTTAAAATTGCAATTGAAAAATTGGAATTTTGGAAAATTAAGGTCCACCACCATGAACTTGACAGCCTCTTAATAATTAAAAGATTTTTCTGATGAGATGGTGGTTATATTAATGTGACCTTTTAAGACAGTGTTTAATGAAATGTGCCAACATTTGGAAGATCTGCATAATTCAAAGAACCCAAGTGGTGAATGCGTATTACAAAAATCATGCACAGGTAAGAGGTTCAAGTTCAGATTTCAGATAACACACAACTAAACTTCAAGAAACTACTACTGTGGATGGAGCTTTTGTGTGGTATCAAAGAAGGATATCCTAGATTTTCTGAAAGCGTTTTTAAAACAATTCCTCCTTTCTCTAACTACATTACCTTTGTGAGATTGGATTTTCTTCATATATGTCAAGCAAAAACAATACATTGCATCAAATTGAAATGTAGAACCAAATAAGAAGAGTTGTCTTTTCTTAAGCCAGACATGAACAGATTTGCAAAAACATAAAATACCATTCTTCTTGCTAATTTTAAAATATTTTTCATACAAAATATTACTTTTGTTAACATGTAGGCTATTATTTTAGAATTTTTCAGTTTTAATTTAGGATACAACAAACAAAATAGCCCACATGAACAAAAACAATTGGGGGTCCTCATTAATTTTTAAAAGGGTAATGGGGTCCTGAAACCAACACATTTCAAAATCACTGAGGAAAAGATAAATATAAACAATCCTTCATAACTTAGGCAACTTAGTAATTGCTTCTGGGGAAAAGTGTTCCACTTGTCACATTAAATTTTAAAGAAGTACAGGTATAGCCATAGTAACAGTTAAAAAAAAAAAAAAAGAAATGTAATCTCATCATTAAATAAGCCAATTTGAAACACCAAAAAAATATCACTATACCCCTTGGGTTTATAACTGCATGACACAAATATCCTTTATCTGTCCTTGTCCAGCTAATGGTAAACAAGACAGACTGGGAAACAGTCAATCTGTTTCCCAGACCAAGAACAGGCAAAAACAAAGTCCAGAGCTACTTTCTGGTTTCTACTTTTTATGCCCTCTCCACTCACTGATGTTGTTTCTCTGAACTCCTAGGCCTTCTAGACTACTTCACAATTTCTTTTCTTATCAAAATAAGAATATGAATATACTTGCTGACAGACTTAAACTAAAAATGCAAAGTCATATTGAATAATATTTCAATAAGTTTCACTTAGTGATGTTATCTGTTACTGTTAAACAATTAGGGCAAACTTAACCTGGATTTTAGGAAGAATAGGGTAAACTATAAAGCCATTTTACATTCTTTCCACCTCCTGTACTCTGCTGAGGATTCTGAAAACCCAATCCAAGAAAACTTTAGGTCAGCTTTATGTCAGTTTTACGTAACTTTATTCCAGTATCTAGAAAACATCCAGTTCTAATACACTCACATCTTGTCTTTCCTAATTGCAGGCTGCACACCCTCCTCCACCAACCCAACACTTCATCCTCACTAGACCTGTTTCTGTTCTTCCAGTGCCTTCTAGATATGTAACTCTGGATGCTTAGTTTGTATTTCTGCCCCATCTGATATTGAATTAATGGTTATTTTCTGAATCTTGTATCCTTTATAACTGACAAAGGAGAATGTACCCATATGCCTTCTATGTTATTATCATATGCAGATGATATTACTAAATGTTGACAATACTGCTAACCAACTAAATTGTTCCATAAAAAAGGGGAAAGGAGAGGCTATAAATAACGGATTTGTTCCTGAAATAATACAAATTGGTCCTCACTTTGCCAGAAGGCTTTGGATGCATTAAGAAATTCAAGATCCTCTTCACCAGTTCACTATTTACACCTGATCTCTCCAAATCAAGAACCTCACAGATGCTCTTTAACATGGCATTTCTAAATCTGAAACAGAAAATGGAAGAAACCAAGGTGATTATGTAGGAAAGTTTATCAACATTCTCCACAATATAAAGGCAATAGCTAACCAAACTGGCTCAGCTACAAACATTAAAAAAAGCAGCCAAAGTTTCTCTGAATCTTGGAAGCACTATTTATAATCTTGACTAATGTACAAAATACAACCAAATATGATTATTAACACATTGAAAACACCATTTACCAATTAAGTTTTACAGGTAGTAAAAGATTAAACTGAGTTAATTCAATAGAAAGTAATGTAAAAATTTTCAGTACTATAAAATTCATGGACTTGATAATTCTTCCGGATGATTGTGATTAAATATTACATTTTCCCCTCAGTATTCCTACCATGATAATGTTTCAGTGAAGAACAGGTAATCATCTTTATTGTTTAGAGTGTTTAAACAACAGAAAATTTAATGAGTAAAAGCTTGCTTGCATTATGGTGAAAAGACCTTGTTTTCTATCAAATTGATTATCTTCAAAATAGTTTAAATGGTTACCTGTAAGTGGAATGGAATGGCTGACAGAGGACAGGAGTGGGAGGTTTTTTTATTATATTCACTTTAGACCTTCTGAAATCTGGACTGTATGAATAATTTACCTGTGTGTGAATGATATACCTGTGTATATCACTCTTCTGAGAAACAGAAATGTCTCAGTTGTCAATAATCTTGATAGTCACTATCAGAAAGTAATGAACATCCCAAGTTAATAGTTATGAAGGCAAATCAGGTCTTGGCACTTAAAAGCAAAGAACTGGCAGTCTACTGAAAATGTATGGATGGTCACACTTAAATGTTTAAAAATAAAATTTAAAGCACATTAACCAAAACATGATATTTACAAAAATAACTTACTTTTTCAACATTTCTTCCTTTTTTTTATACTGGGTACTTCCTTTTTCAAATGGAAAGCCACTGAACTGACCCACATTCTTCTTTAATGAGGACACCTGAAAATGTTTCTCTTATTATTGTTACTTATTACCTAGTAATGTACACAAGAAAAAATTCAAAGCCAACATCTTTATTTTTATAGCTGCCTCCAACTTACAATATTAGTTTATTCATTTCTTATTCATGATTGAAAATTATATTAATTACAAAAATATTAACATTATAAAAGCCTTACAAACTTAACTTTTTGAAAATGACAATTTGAATGAATTTCCATGTGAGAATTTTTTTTATTGGTAATTATAAAACCACAATTAAATGTTATCTGACAGAACCAGGGCATGTGGAATGTCACTACTTAAAAAGACATCCTTGGGGCCGGCCAAGTGGCGTGGTGGTTAAGCGCTGGCTTGGGAAGCCAGCGGCCCTGGTTCAGGTCCTACATATGAGAGCTAGTGACACTGCCCTCAAAAAATCAAACAAACCAACAAACAAAAGGACATCCTTTCTTTCAGTAATGTAAGTTATATATAATATTTAGTTTCCAAATCAGAAAGTCCAGGGGTTTTACTCTTTGAAAAGTAAAGAACACAACACCTCCAAAAATTAATATCATTTTACAGTAATGGGACTTATGTAAATGAGATTGCTGTGAGGACCAAATGAGAACAAACATGAAAATAAATTATACCATGCCTCAGACATTCTAGCTTAACAATGTCAAACTTTGCTTTGCCTATTCAAAATCCCAAAGCAAATTTTCCTCAATTACATGAAATATTGAAGTTGTGCGTATAGTACAGTAGAACCCCATCTGTGGTTACTGCTGTCTGAAAATGTTATTGGGTTGTCAGAAAAGTCATGATGTATTTTTTCTGTTTTTCATTGCAAATATGCGTAATGGCTTTTCCAAAGACCCAATAAATGGAAACTTCCAGAAATAAACAATTCATAAATTTTGTGTACCATTCCGTGATAAAATCTTAAGGCGTCCCACTTGGGATGTGAATCATACAGTGTATCCATGCTGCACAATAGTCCCCTCCATATCCTCTGGGCTTAAGTTCCAGAAACCCCATTGGATGCCTCAAACCAACCACAATTAGTACGAACCCTATATATGCAATGTTTTCTCCTACACATACATACATACAATCAAGTGTGATATATAAATTAGACACAGTAAGAGATTAACAACAATAACCAATAATAGAACAATTAACAATATACTGTAATAAAAATATGAATGGTTTGGGGACCATTATTATGTAAAATAAGTATTACTTGAACACAGGCACTGTGATACTGAGACAGTCAATCTTATAACCAAACAAGACCCCTACTAACAGGCAGGTGGGATATACAGCCTGGATATGCTGGACAGATTCACATCTCGGGTGAGACAGCATGACATTTCATCATGCTACTCAGAATAGCATGCAACTTAATACTCACAAATTTATTTCTGGAATTTTCCATTTAATATATTTGGACTATGGTTGACCAAATAACTAAAACCGTGAAAACTCTGGTAAGGATCGGGACTGTAGTGCTCTCTGCTCATTAGTCACTTAGACTGCTCAGATGAATTGTGGCAGTGTCTCAATCTTGTGTTCAAGTAACCCTTATTTTACTTAATACTAGTCCCAAAGTGCAACAGCAGTGATGCTGGCAATTCCAAAATGCCAAAGAGAAGCTGTAAAGTGCTTCCTTGATGTGAAAAGGTGAGTAGAGTACAATGACAGATGAGACCACGTTCACATAACTTTTCTTATAGTATACTATTTTAATTGTTGTTTTTATTATTGGTTATTATTTTTCATCTCTTACTATGCCTAATTTAAAAGTTAAACTTTATCATAGGCATGCATACATACACACACACACACGAAAAAATATAGTTATAGGGTTCAGTACTATCTGCAGTTTCAGGCATGCACTGGGAGGTCTTGGAACACATCCCATGCAAATAAGGGAAGACTAATGAATAATATAATTAAAAAATTAAACACTGATTTATTCTAACAAATCTATTACCACCTAATTTATCAGACACTAGCTCAAAATAACATACAATCAACAGTATCACCTATTCTGAATGGCTAAGAAAAACCCAAAAATATATCTTCTAATATATTTAAAGATCATGAAAATCATCACAATTTGGATTTCACAATGACATTTCAGTTTGGCATAAAAACAACTACAATAGAAAGTGCCCTGGATATTACAATCCTAATTGCTACTATTCAGTTATATATCCTGTGATACGCCATTTAAAAAGGATATGTCTCAGTGTGCTCACTTGCATGATATGGAAATTGAACTAGTTGACTGCTAAAGTCTTTTCCAGGACTAAAATTAATGCTCCTAGTGTGAAACTTCTATTGTTCTTCTATTTTAACACATAAATATGTTACTAAGTTAAAAGTATAAAAAAGGTCTTACTGTGCCTGGTCTGTTGTAAAGTAGTTTATGTAGATTTCTAAGTTCATCTGTTTTCTTCTTACTCAGAAAGAAATGTATTCTTTCAATTTCACAAAGTTTCTGCCCCTTTCCTAAAAAGAATACCACAATAAAGTTAAATATGCATTATGTATTAATACATTTACAAACTTAATTTAATGAGAATTATGTTTACAGCATAATTTACATATAACTTTTGCTCTAATAGGGCAAATTAAATAAAATTATACCAATAATATATTACTACTTAGTAAACACTAAAAACTAAACACCACTAACCATCATTTTGTATATTTAGGCATTTTCACCATAAAAATGAAAGAACCATAAAATAAACATACCTTGTGCAATTGTAAATGGCTCTCTTTGTAAAGAAGAGACTTGCATTGTCAACCTCTCCACTTTTTTCTTTTCCCTCTTGCCTTCCACGATGAGACTCTTTTCTAGAAATTAATTAGTACTTCTTAAATAACAAAACTCTTGAATATATTAACTTTATTGGATAAACATGTACAAAAATCAGAGACCTAATACATTACTCTTCTAAGCAGGATTTTGAGCAAATAACATAACAGAGATGAAAATCCTTGATAAGTCAATAACAACACTGACTCTTTTTTATAGTAACATTATACTTACATGGCAACCTCACAGAAGATCCAGTTTTTTAAAAAAAAAAATCAGAAAGCAAACAAACTTTTATCTAACTACAATTATTGTTATGGAAGTGAAAAATCACCAAGGCCCTCACTAAGCCTACTCTTTGATCAGATATAATTCTATTAATTGGGATTCATACTTTATTGTACCTTAGAAAACAGAAAGTTTAGACTGATAATCAGAACTCCAAAAGATATAGACAAAAGCAGTAATTTAATAAGCTGACAAAAAAAAGAAAAACAAGGCAAAGCAGCCTAGAGTTACTATGGACAGGATAAAATTCTGTAAGTTTACATTTACTGCAATCAACTGAAAGGGTATTACTTTGCAGTTTAATAAATGATGTTCATAATAATAATGGTCATAAATCATTCCCAAAATGTTAAATTCTGTTTAGTCTGGAGTGCTTTTTTAAAAAAGAGCTAGAAAACAAAGAACACATACTTAAAAACTTAAAACATTAAGGTTGATTTTTTTAAACCACCTATTGACTGAGATAAAGTCAGATAAATAAGAGGACACTGCCTATCATTGGAGGCCCTTCCATTCATTTAACTGAATGCTTGTTCTGTACAAAGCTGCACTAGATACTGAGGAGGATGAGTAGATGATCAAGACAGTGAATATTTCTTGAAAGAGATCATGTCAACTAGAGGGGCTACGAAACACAAATATTACACTCCAAAGTAGAAGATGATCAAGAGCCTTAATAAAGATACAAATAAGAGTTCTGAGAGTTGAGGAAAGAATAATTATCTTTGGATTAGTGGAAAAGGATCAAAACATTGGAGCTAGTTTTGAAAGATCGGTAAGATCTGGAGATACCAGGATCTGCACAGAATTAGTTAGGAAAAAAGGATTCCAGCATGTATATTCTGGCAATGGTGTATAGATAAGAAGGCACTCTAAAGCAACCTGTTATTACTTACTTTCTTTCACTGAGTGATTCAAACCATTTGCTTGCCTTAGATTTCCATCTATAAGCTAAAAAATTTTCTGGTCTATCTCCAGTCCAGTTTTTTCCTGAGCTTCTGATCAGGTGATGGGGATGCCAACTGGACAGCTCCACTTCATGTACTACAGGCACCGAACTCAATGCATCCAAAACAAGTCAAAGTCATCTCTAAAGTTGCTCACCTGCATGTATTCTACTTTTCAGAAAATGGTAATATTATCTACCCAGCTGGCGAAGACAGAAACCTGGGAGTCATCTTTTACTAGGCCACCCACTACCATTGCCAAGTTAAGTCAGTTCCATCCCTTATATGAACAGACTTCACACTGCCTTGTTTCTCCTTTGCCTCAGTAGTAGAGTTGAATTTTTAAGGCTAAGATAAAAACATTCAGAATTTTAGTTGTTTTATTAATACCTAAAATGAGTGAAACAGAATAAATTAGAACAACTGTATATAAAACTGCTTGGATGGGCCGGCTGATTGGTGCGGTGTTTAAGCGCTGGTTTGGGAGGTCAGCGGCCCCGGTTCCGGTCCCACACATGAGGGCCAGTGACACTGCCCTCAAAAAAATAAAATAAAACTGCTTGGAGAAAATTTTTCAAATTTTTATGCTGAAATTCATCATCTCTGGAATCCAAACCTTGTTTTAAAAGACTGAAAAAAATGGTCCGGCCGAGTGGCGTGGTGGTTAAGGCTTGGGAAGCCAGCGGCCCCAGTTCGGGTCCCATATGTGAGGGCCAGTGACACTGGCCTCAAAAAAAAAAAAAAAAACAATTGGAGGAAAAGTGCTGAGAAAGTCTTGGACTAATAAATACTGCAGTCAATTTTGTTATTGTAATATGTATAATTAAAAAATAATATATTTTCCTAAGCATTTTGTACTTCAATGTAGACATGCTCCCTTTTTAGGGTATCACCACTTTAAACAAAAAGCATACCATGTAATCTCAACCCAGAATGTATTAATAAAATCCTGACCATGGACTCGTTTTGACTTAAAAGAAACTGACGGTTCAATATGCTTTTGGGAAGAAAACTTCAAATCTCTTCCCAAGTTTGCCTGAGTTGTAGCCATATATCAAGGAAACCTTAGATTGGGCTGATATCATCAAAGAATGTTAAGGTCTCTGATAGGGATTTTAAAGTGACTGGGAACATCTTAGGAAGCTGGCACACTTCGAAGAGGGCACTGTGGGCCGGTCGAGTGGCGCAGTGGTTAAGTGCTGGCTTGGGAAGCCAGCAGCCCCCGTTCGGGTCCCACATGTGAGGGCCAGTGACACTGCCCTCAAAAAAAAAAAAAAAAGGGCACTGTCCCATCTATGTTGGATAAACAGATCCAGCACCGTTTAATTCTGTAAGGATCTTCTGTTTCTTGCCTCCAGTCAAATAATGGTTAATACTGCCCTCAACACCAAAACTGAGAAAGCACTGAGCTCCTACTGAATCTGCTTTCACAGTTCACCGCTTTCACAGTTCACCGCTTTCACATTTAACTACTTTCTCAAGTAGCAATCGTTTCCACCAGAGAAAGTGTTTCCCTGTGAAACTGCCCCTAGGCCTTTTAAAAGAATCTCTCCCGAAGTCCAGCAAATCTATTAAAATTATTAAACTAGTTCCAGGACTAGTATTAATAACCTAACAAGTCATTTCATTAAAAACCTTACCACTTAAAAGGCAAAAGAGGTGTACGTACTTAACTGAGACTAAACCATGATCTTAGGAACTTCAAAAGCTAAACGTTTTAAAAACAGACCTGAAACTTACAAACTTCCTGTCAAAGGATGCAATGTTATTAAAATACATTGATGGTGAGGAATCAACTAGACCCCAAACTAGGTGATAACAACACTTACATACATATATATATATATTTTTAAATTGAAAACACCAAGTTAATTTCTGCTATGGCTCAACACAAAAACATAAATTTCGCACACATTCTTGCTGAAAATCCCTCCAATTTTGGTGCTTCTAAATGCAAACAAACAAACAAAAAACTGCTCTGTGTAAAAATGCATCACTGAGGTACATGAGTCGGTCCCCACCTTTTTCTTCCTCCTCGTCGTCCTCCTCGTCCTCGTCCTCGTCCTCGTCACTTTCCTCTCTCGGGCCAGGAATTTCGGGCTCTTTCTCGGACGCGGGCTGGTCGGGGGCTCCCTCTCCCTCCGCAGCCTCCGCAGCCGGGCTCGCGGAAGACATGCTGTCGACCTGCGGGCGGTAGCGCGCCGTCTCGGTTCCCTCGCCCCCGGCGGGAAGGACCGGCGACCCCGCCACTGACCCGAGCCCCGAACAGCTCCAGGAAGCCGGGGGCCGAGGAGAACCCGACCTCAAATTTGCCTCCTCCGGCAGCTGGAACAGCGGTGCTCCCTCTCCAGGGTAGCTGCTTCCCTCCCGGAGGCTCCGCCCGCGGTCCCGGCATCTCCAAGGCGGGAACCCGCGCGGCCCAGCGGCCCCTCCCACAGCCCGGCCGCGCCGCGTCCCCTCCCGCAGCCCAGGCCGCCGTCCAAATGGCCGCGGCGGAGCAGGCGAGCCCCCGCGGGGCCCTCTCGGCCTTCCTGCCCCGACGCAGTCCTTACCGTGGGTCCGGGCCGCCGTGGGCCTGGCGCGCGTGGGCACAAGGAGGCTCCGGGAGTCCGCGACGGGCGCCGCAGAGAAGGCGCGCGGGCCGCGGGCTGGCGTCACGCGCGCACCGCGTTCTCCGCTGCCCAGAATCAACAAGATTTTCAAAATGGCGGTTTGGGCAAGAAAGCGGGAATGCAGCGGCCAATCAGGGCCAGGAGCTGGGAGTTGGCGCGCGCGGGTGGGGGGAACGGGATCGAGGAGGCGGGGCGGGGCGGGCCCGGCGCCTCTGCGGGCAACAGGGGAGGCAACACGGGGCGGGGCGGGATAGAAAAGTCGCCGCGCCGCGGGCGGGGGGGGGACCAAGCGAGGCTGCGCCTGTGGACCGGTCCACGGCACTGGGCGCGGGGGAAACGGGCAGCGGCCGTCCAGGGCGGCGCGGGACGGAAGAACGCTAGGAGGCCTGCGTGGGGATTGTTTCCACGGCGCGTTCCCGGAAAAGCGGAGGCGCAGGCAAGGACCTGGGAGGGTGCGCGCGGTGGTTGGTAAAGAAGTTTGCAAACCTCGGAGTTTACAAACAGCGGCCCAGATTCCAGTATTTCATAGAAATGGAGAAGGACGACATGATCGATCCCATGTAGGTCCCAGAGCTCATGCTGGGGATGCCTCCCGAGTCTGCTGTATTTGTGAGGATCCCATCGTCTGTAAGGCGCACCGTAAGGAAAAGGACCCCACCGCACTGGAAGTTAACGTCACCAGAGACGAATCGTTTTTCCAGACCTTTAAATATAGGGGAAAAGGGTATGTGTGTGTTATCACAGAGGAAATACGGTATTGCCCAGTCCAGACTCTTCTCCCAGAGTTCTAGCCAGCTTCGCGGATACCTTTGAATCTCAACATTTCAAAAACAACGCAGTAGTTTCCCCCCACCCCCAAATGCTTCCCCTTTATATGTGATTCTCTTTATTTTTTCCTAACTCCTCAACCACTAGCTGCCCAAAGGATCCTTTTTACTTAGCGGACTTAATGGAAATACGATCCATCCAAATACAAAAAATAAATGTGCCTGAATGGATGCCCGGTTGCAGGGCAAAAATTAGACATTTTCATTTAATCCTCCCTTTTCCTTTTGTATCCCTGCCGAAAACATAAACAAATCCTGTCATTTCTACCCTCAAATTTTGCACCATTTCCCACTCTACTGGTGCCATTCAAATCTTGTCCTCTTGCTTGGATTTCTACATCGCCTCTTTCACTGGTCAGGTGGCTTCCATATTCCCCCCCCACACAGACATACACACTAGTCACATAGCTGCCAAGGTGATTTTTCTTTTAAATTATAAGACTGGGTACTGGCCTGATTAAAACTCTGCAATGGCTTCCCATCACACTTGGAATAAAATTTAAAATACAATAGTTTATAAGGTCCTACATAATTTAGTTGCTGACAATCTTGATCTCAACTCGGACACAGTTGGCTGTTTGAGCCACACAAGCCTTCTTTGATGTCCCCCATAAAGCGAAGCTCATTCCTACCTTTGAGCTTTCCACTTACTTTTTTCTGCCAGGACTGCTTTTCCCTCAGAATCTTCAAATGATTTGCACTTTCATGTCATTTAGCTCTAGGCTCAAGTACTTCTTCCCCAGTACCACCACTATTCCCTTTTGATTCTTTTTCATTCATTTATTTATTTATTTAAAAAATACATTGAGGGCCTGCCGAGTGGCTCGGTGGTTAAGTGCTGGCTTGGGAAGCCAGCGGCCCCGGTTCGGGTCCCACATATGAGGGCCAGTGACACTGCCCTCAAAAAATAAATAAAATAAAATAAAATACATTTTTAAAAAAACACACATTGATGGGCTGGCCGAGTGGCGCGTTGGTTAAGAGCTGGCTTGGGATGCCACCGGCCCCGGTTTGGGTCCCATATATGAGAGCCAGTGACAGTGCCCTCAAAAATAAATAAATAAATAAATAAAATAAAGTCCACCAGTGGCTATAAATAAATAAATAAATAAATAAAAATACATTGAGCACCTACTCTCTGCTCACCTGTAGGAAGCTAGAGAGCAGGACTAAGTTCCTGCCATCTTCAAGCTTCCATTCTAGTTGAGACAAACAAATAAGGGAATATATTGTATGTCAAGTAGTATAAAAGTAAAGCCGGGTAAAGAAGATAGGAAGTACCAGTAGGATAGATGGAATTTTATTTTACATATTTGATAATTAAGGAAGATCTTGTTAATAAGATGACATTTGAAAAGAGATCTAAGTAAATGAGAGCAGTGAAGAAAGACTGGATATATTCCAAAGAATTCTCCCAAGTATTGAATGTGGGGTATAAGAGATAGAGAAGTTAGTGATGACTTTGGATTTTGGGTATAATAACTAGAAGAACCAAATACATCATTTGCTGAGATGAGGAAGACGTCACGAGTTGGGTTGCAAGGCCTTTTGGCTGGGGGGGGCAGGAAATGAGTGATGAGGAAGGGGAACAATTTTTTCGTTTGTTTTTTTAGGACATGTTAGGTTTGAGATTCTGTTAGCATCTAAATGGAGATTCAGAATAGGCAGCTGGATGTAAGAATCTGGCATTCAGAGGAATAAGCTCTAGCTCAAGATGTAAATTTAGCAGTTGTCAACATGTAGATGGTATTTAAAGCCCTGAGGCTGGATGAGATCATTAACAGAGTGAATATTGGTAGAGATGAGGAAAGGGTCAATATTGTACCCTGGAGCTCTTCAGTGTTTAGAGGTTCTGAAAAGGAAGAAGAACCAGCAAAGGAGATGAGAAGGAGCAACTAACTGTAGGCAGTGAAGCAGGAGAATCAAGTGACAGTTGTGTCTCAGAAGCCAAATGAATAAGAAGTGCCTAAGGCAGAGAGTGATCAACTAGGCCAGAAGCTGCTTAACCGGTGAGATGCGAACTGAGAATTGACCATCTGCTATAATGATGATGAGTTATCAGTGACACTGACAACTGCTGCTTCTGTGGGGTGGTGAGTATGAAGGTGATGGAGTAGGGGTATAGAGAGACTGGTAGGCAAGGAATGGATTCAGACACTCCAGGAATTTTGCTGTTCACGGCAGCAGAGAAATGGAGTAGTAGCTCAAAGGGAGTTTGGTTTTTAAGAAGGAAGGAAGATATTACTGAATGTTTCTATCATGGGAATGAACCAGTAGAGAGGGGAACACTGATGATGAAAGAGGACTTAAGATATGTCAAGTTGGGGTCTCTGTAAGGAGATGCTGAAGCAGAATTTCGGGTGACAGATATTCATTAGGAATCAAAACTTGTGAAAGGAAGGGGGAGGCGGCAGGATTGGGCACAAGAAGAGGTCTAACTGTGAATCTCACCTGACAGCCTCAGCCAGCCTGTGGAGAGCTCTGGAGTGACTGTGGCTCTTCAGTGTCCTGCTTGGCTGAGCTTTTATACCCCCCATCTTGCTCAGTCACTGCATGCAAGCTGCCCCAGGAAGGGCATGACCTCAGGTGAAGTGACTCCACAGCTATGGCAAAGCCTGAAGGTGCTGACAGATGGAGGCTGCTTGACTGCAGGCTCTGCAGCTGGGCAGCAGGTCCTTCCTTGAAGGGGGATCTGGGTGGCACATCTCCATGTCTACCCCAGAAGATGAGTAGTGACGGAATCTAGTGTACAAGTAGAGGAGTTGTCCTTAAATGGACAATGGACAGTTTCTACACAGTAACAGGAGGGAAAATGGAGGATATGGGTACTGACACTAGGTAAGGGTTAGCAGACATAGGGGGAGTTTTAGAAGTCTTTTTTCCCTTCAATTTGTCAGTGAAATCAGGAGCAAAATCAATGACAGTGAGTGAATGTGGGTGAGGACTGTTGGAGGTTTCCAAAGAGAGGAAATCTGAGCTAGTCTCATAGGAGAATGGGAGATGTATGGACTAGGGAATGTAATATGGTTGCCAGGGAGCTGCAAGGAGGACTGAGTGAGACTAGTGGTCATGAAGTCAAACTGAGACCAGTCAAGATTATTGTTTCCCTCCAGCCATATTCAGCTACCCGGGAGTAGGTTTGAAGATGGCAAAGATTTGGATTTAACCGTGTTGGGACTTTGCCAGGCAAGTATAAAAACAGGAGAGAAGGGTGAATGAGTTGAGGATAGGAACGTAATGATGGAACATAGAATTTGAGTTGAGCAGAAAGGAAAGTAAGGACATAGGGGTGATAGTGACAATGAGGTAAGATCAAGAAGCAAGATCTTTATTTCTTTGTTGCGTTTATCATTACCTGAAAATTTTGTTTGTCTTCCCCACTAAAATGTAAGTTCCTTGTAGTTGCAGGGATTCTGTCTTATTCATCACAGTTTTCTCAGCACCTAAAGCAGTGCCTCTATAGTAAGTGATCAATAAGTTATTTGCTGACTGAATGCAAACCAAACTCTTATTATGAAGACTCAGAATATTTTTTTTTTAAAGATTTTATTGGGGAATTGGGGGAGGGGAACAGACAAATTGCTGTCTTTTTGTTCTTCAGTCTAGTTGCAGAGGATGTTGCTTCACTGGCCAATGTTGGTATCGTCATTGCGCTCTTCCCGGATGAGGCAGATCAGTCACCGGCCTCTGGATGTCACTTATCGGGGCTATTGGCAGCTCACACTGGCTACCAGCCACTCACTGTAGCCTATGGCAGCCCACTGCAGCAGGGGCTGCAGCCTACACCGTCACCCTGGCTCACACAGCCCAGCTCCAGGTGGAGCTGTTGTTAGCTGTAGAGGGCAGTGTCACTGGCCCTCATATGTGGGATCCGAATTGGGGCTGCTGGCATCCCAAAACCAGCTCTTAACCAATGTGCCACTCGTCTGGCCCAGAATATTTCTTGTTTAATGTGATGAGATGGTGATGATATATGATAGGGAAGGTCATTTCAGCAAAAGTTTGTTTAACAGCAGTTCATTAGTTTTGTTTAACAGCAAATGTTTATTTCTCACACTGTAAACTTCTCTGCCAGTTCAGCCAGCTCCCCAGTGCTTCCATTCATGTGGTTTGTTCATTTCTTTAGGCTACTTCGATGTAGATCCACTATTTCAACACAAGTCCTTGGTGTTCGTGGTGGGTAGGGAAAGACAGGAGAAGAATTCATTCCTGTTCTTCTATGATTCTGCTCATTAGCCAGTAGCCAGATCAGTCATATGACTCCACCTAACTGCAAAGAACCTATGTAATGTGGGGCACATATGGAATAGTTGGTGAGCACTGCTGTCTCTGCACAGAAGGAGCTGATCATTGAAACCAGATAAAATACAATGGGATGAACTGGGGATGGGCTTGAAAATATCTTTTGGTTTTATTTTGGAAATACTGAAAACCCTGATTCTTAAAGTACTTTTCATTTTACCTTGAGAGCTTTTTATGTACACTGCAAATATAGATCTATCTTTCTCATAACACCTATCTAGCTCTTATATACACATATCTGTCTTTCCCAGACTACAAGCTTCATGGACAGTGACCATGTTCATGCTATTTATTCTCTCTCAGTACTTGGCACAGTGCCAGATATATAGTAAATACTTTAAAAGTATTTATTTAATTGAAATGTATCCCATTTTGGTTCTTAGACTGTGGTCTGAGTCTGTTGTTTGGCTGCTATTTAAAGATCTTCCAGACACATCAACTCCAGAAAATGGACATGGTTTGACTAAGCTGATGACCAGGTCCTGATTTAAACCCTGTCATAAATATAAATATAGTGACACATTTGGTTCTTCTAAAAACAAGATATCATACTCTATTTTGGCAAAAAGAGGTAGCCAAAGTACACAGTTTAGTAATTTGAGATTAGGTTTGAAAATATTTGAATTCAGCAATATCCAGTTGGTAGGTAAAGTGGATATTCTAATTCTGACAATGGCCAGGGAAGATTATTCAAGGTAAGTAGTAGGAGAAAGTGAGAGGAATCGTGGCAAGACTTATAAAAGTTAGAGAACAGAGGATAACCGGTTACCAAACTTTGGCCCTAGTACCTAATTTTGCTCTAAATTTAGCAAGTGTTATTTGTAATGGTTCATTCCTTATCTACTCTTCTAAGGAATGAGACCAAAAAATAGAGAAACATAAAGCTTTGATATTATTTCCCTTATTAGCTATAGTATAAAATAATCTCCATTGAAGGGAGCTATTCTGTTTATGGACTAGCATTCAGTGCCTAGATTATATATATATATATATTTTAAACTTTTTATTATTATTATTATTATTATTATTATTATTATTAGTTACAGATGTACAAAACAATGCAATAGTTATCTTTTTCACCCCTTACTAAGTGACTACCTACTTCCCCCTCCCTTGCCCCCCTACCCCCAATATCATACATATCTATTACAATTCCATTGACTCCATCCCCACACTATATTCCACATCCCATGACTATATATGTGTTAAATTATAGTTGACATATAATATTATTCAGTGGCAGTTTCAGAGGTACAGTGCAGTGGTAAGGCCACTACACTGTCCATGAAGTGGTCTCCCTAAAAAGACATGAGTCCTTCTGATCCCCTAAATAAAAATATTAACAACCTAATTGATTATATTCCCTAAACTGTCTCTTCTGTCTTTGCAGTAGTATTGTAGTTATCAGTTTGTGTTGCCTTGTCCCTTCTCCTTCTCCCTCATGCCCATCCCCATCCCATCTACCCCTCATCAGTTTTTTCTTTGTGTCTCTAAGACTATTTCTGTTGCGCCTAGATTATATTTAACATCATCACTGTTGGCTGAATCATAACATCAAAGAGAGTAAAGTATTTTCCACTACACTACAAGTTGGCTGGAAGTCCTCAACATTGTTACAGGACTATCAAAATGGGGTGTTATCTTACCAAATAGACATGTCTAGAATACACCCATGTTTAGCAGTCTCACTTGGCTCCCCATTACACGTAGGACAGAACTGAAACCTGCCACAAATTGTATGACTATCTGAGCCCTAGCTTTCTTGGCTAACTTCATCACCTACTCTTCTTTGCTATTCATACAGGCAACCTATCTTTTTTTCTTTTTCTTTTTTGTTTTGTTTTACAATTTATTGAAGCATGAAATAAAATGCACATAATGAAAGTATACGATCTGATAAATTTGACATATGTATACAGCATGAAACCATGACCACAATCAAAGTAAGGAACATATCCATCATCTCCAAAAGTTTTTTTGTGCCCTTTGTTTCCCGACCCTCTCATCTGTCCAATTCCTATCCCTGGATAATAAGTGATATCCTTTCTGCCACTATAGAAAGAAACAAAATATGTCTAACTCTGAAATAATCTTATAAATCTTATTTTGAATCTAGAATTTTATGAATAAAATATTTTTTATAACTTTGTCTTTATTTAAGTGAGCTAGAAAAGGTTTAGGTAGATATTTGTCCCAAAGGCAGCTTGAGTTTAAAAAATTAAATTTAGAATAAACAGATATTTGTGAATTAGAAAAAGAAAAATATTTTTAAAAGGTGATGCTACCTCCTAATAATATTTTTTGGAAAAATACAGTTGTTGTGTCTCCCATCCACATCTCAGCTATTTTTTGTTTGTTTGTTTGTTTTATTTTATTTTTTTGAGGGCAGTATCACTGGCCCTCACATGCGGGACCCGAACCGGGGCCGCTGGCCTCCCAGACCAGCGCTCAACCAGTGCGCCACTCGGCCAGCCTGACATCTCAGTTTAATGCAGTAATTCTCAAGTGGTGGGAAGCATTTTGCCTCCAGGGCACAATTGTCAATACCTAGAGACATTTTCAGTTGTCACAACGCAGGGGAGGTGCTATTGGCATCTTGTGGGTAGAGGCCCAGGATGCTGCTAAACATCCTGTAATGCCCACAACAAAGAACTGTCTGATTCAAAACATCAATAGTGCTGAGATTGAGAAGCCTTGATATAAAGCAATGTACTTTATTTTCATAGCACTTCACTAAAACTGCGCTCATCGAGACCAACCATGATCCTCAGGCAATTGAAAATTTCTTTTGAATACTCCTATAATATTACTTAGTTTCTATGCAGCATTTGACACTATTTACCCCCTTCCTTCAAAAACTAATTTTCTTGATTTGTATGATACTGCTTTCTCTTAGTCAAAGTAAGAGAAAGGCTTCAGGGAGAGGCCTTTGCTAACTATCCTGTGTCCATTGGCCTCTCAAATGTTGGTGTTCTACAGGGATCCATCTAGGCTCTTGGTTCTTTCCTTACACATGATTTCCTTGAATGATCTCATCCACACCTGTGGTTGGGGCCAGCTGAGTGGCTCAGTTGGTTAAGAGCTCGCTCAAGAGTGTGAGCTGAGCTCTGAGCAACAGCGGTTCGATGCTAGCCCGAACTGAGTTGCCGTTGAGCTGCCAACAGGTGACAGGATGGCTCCGCTAAAAAAATAAAAAAAAACAAAAAAAAAAGTTCATCCACACCTGTGGTATCAATGACATACAGGTTAATAAAGTCCAAATCAATATATTTAGCAACTTACTTTCTCCTTAAATATCATACTCTTATCAACTGCCTATTAGATTTCTTCATTCAATATCCCATCAATATCTGCGATTCAACGTATTAAAAAAACTAAGCCCATTCTCTAGAAAATCTCTTCTTATTCCTTCATTTAATGGCTTTCTTGTCCCCTTTGTTGCTCAAGTTTCAATATTTAAAGTCATCTTTGGCTTCTCTTTCTTCTCAACTCCCTACATCAAGCCCTCTGGATTCTAAGTCTGTTTCTAAATGTCTCTCATGCACATCTTTTCTTTCAGGCTATATCAACTCTCTCCATAACTGTTGTAATAGATTCCTTACTGGCCTCTCCCTGAAGCCTTATCGTTACTGGAAAACTAGTTCATGAAACAAGGAATAATCTTGTAAGTCCTACAGACTAGCTGGTGTGTTTGTCTGGTAAACACAGATTAGTCTTTTTTTTAAAGATTTTTATCGGGGAATTGGGGGAGGAAACAGTGTTGGGGTAATTGGGGAAAAAGAACAGACAAGTTGCTGTCCTTTAGTTCTTCAGTCTAGTTATGGCGGATGTCGCTTCACTGGCCCATGTTGGTATTGTGATCATTGCACTCTTACTGGCTGAGGCAGATCTGTCACCAGCCAGATCTGTTGCTGGCCATTGGACGGCCGCTCATGACGGCTCAAAGCAGCTCATGCTGGCTGCTAGCCGCTCACTCTAGCTACCAGACATGGTAGCTTACAGACACGGTAGCTTACAGCAGCCCACTGCAGCCCCACTGCAGCCTACTCCATTGCCAGCGACTCACAGCAGCCAAGCTCCAGGTCGAGCTGTTGTTCACCATCTTAGCCGTAGAGGGTGCAGCGTCACTGGCCCATGTGGGATCTGAACTGGCAGTCCTGCTGCTCAGAGCTCGCACTCCCAAGCCAACTCTTAACCAACAAGCTACTCGACTGACCCCCAGATTAGGCTTTTAAGACTCAAAACATTGCCTTCTCTATGCAGCATTCCTCATACCTCTGAAGTTGAGGCTCCTTCCCTTCCCCCTTGCACTGTGTTCCCTCAATACTTTGTTCATATCTTTATTACAGTACTTTGGCAGCAATTATATTGTAATTACTTATTTATATGTTTACTTTTTTTTTTTTTGAGGGCAGTGTCACTGGCCCTCATATGTGGGACCCGAATCGGGGCCGCTGGCATCCCAAGCCAGCTCTTCACTACCTCGCCACTCGGCCGGCCCTACATGTTTACTTTTTAAAAAAAAAATTTTTATTGGAGAACTGGGGTAGTGGAACAGTGTTGGGGAATCAGGGAAGGGGAACAGACAAGTTGCTGTCTTTTCTTTAGTCTAGTTGTGGAGGACTTTGCTTCACTGGCCCATGTTGGTATCGTCATGACACTCTTCCCGGATGAGGCAGATGGGTCGCCGGCCTCTGCATGGACGCTCACGGCGGCTATTGGCAGCTTGTGCTGGCTGCCAGCTGCTCACGCTGGCTGCCGGCCACTCACTGTAGCCTATGGTAGCCCACTGCAGCAGGGGCTGCAGCCCATACCATCGCTGGGCTTGCATAGCCCAGCTTCAAGTTGGAGCTGTTGTTAGCTGTAGAAGGCAGTGTCACTGGCCCTCATATGTGGGTTCGAACCAGGACCACTGGCATCCCAGAACCAGCTCTTAACCAATGCATCACTCGGCCGGCTCTTCTCTTTTGTTTTAACCTCTGTTCACCTGCCTTCCTTCCTTCCTTTTTTCTTTCCTTCCTTCCTTCCTGTCTTTCTTCCTTCATTCACTGATTCATTCCACAAATATTTTTGTATCTACTATCGATTTTGTATCTGTGAAGTAGTATCTACCAGGTTACTTTGGTAAGTGCTGGATATACAAAGATGACCAAGGCAAGGTCCTTATACTTGAATTCATAGTCAGTGGATGTAGGAACTCTATGGTTGCAAGTAACAGAAATGCCGTCAAGATAACTTAAGGAGAGGAGAAGGGAATTGCTTACAAGGTAACAGGACTGTCACCTGGAAGCCGGAAGCATGAAAACAGATGGGCTTCCTCAACAATCTGGAAGTGGGAATTAAATACAATCATTAATCTCTATTCTTCCCTTATCCTAATACACTTTCATCTTCATTCTGTCTCAATTCCAGTTTCCCAGGGAGGGGACTAAGTGGCCTTACTGGGGTCAGATGCCCAGTCAAGGAGGACAGGGTGTCAAGGTCATGATGTAAAAACATGCCTACAGGAGTTCATCATGTAACTATATGGATGGTGGCTAGTATAGGATTGGGGATGAGGATGGAAGGATATGTGAGGAGGTTGGGAGGAAGGCAGCTCTTCAGAAAGAGCACTCTAGAAAGACAACTTAACAGATGTTTACTATAAAAGTAAACATGTAGGGGGCTGGCCGAGTGGCGCATTAGTTAAGAGCTGGTTTTGGGATGCCAACGGTCCCCGTTTGGATCCCACATATGAGGGCCAGTGACACTGCCCTCTACAGCTAACAACAGCTCCACCAGGCGCTGGGCTGTGCAAGCCCAGCGATGGTGTGGGCTGCAGCCCCTGCTGCAGTGGGCTGCCATAGGCTACAGTGAGTCGCTGGCAGCCAGCACGAGCTGCCAATAGCTGCGGTGAGCGACTGTCCAGAGGCCGGCGACCGATCTGCCTCATCCGGGAAGAGGGCAATGACGATACCAACATGGGCCAGTGAAGCAACGTCCTCCGCAACTAGACTGAAGAACAAAAAGACAGCAACTTGTTTGTTCCCCTTCCCCAATTCCCCAACGCTGTTCCCCTCCTCCAATTCCCCAATAAAAGAAATCTTTAAAAAAAATAAAAGAGAAGAGAAATAGAAATGAAAAAATAAGAAGGAAAACTGAGGAGAATAGAACTGAAATGAGAGAGAGAAGGCTGCAAATAATCTTAACAACAACAAAAGAATAATGAAGAGCATGATCTAGGGATAAAATGTCAGGTTGTCCTGCTCTGACTCTGCTCTCCTAGGTTCAGCCAGCCCTTCCCCCTTACTTTCACCCCTGCCCATCTGTCTCAGTCAGATGGGAGGATCCAGCCAGGAGTCCTGTCACCTCAGAGCACCCTTGCCCTGGCACTCATGCTTTCCATGAGATCTTCTGTTTACAGCCCACCATGGTTACAGCGAAATAGTTCAGCTCCCAGTGGCAGCCATAGATGTTTAGTGCTTAGTGAATCTAGAGAGTGTGGCCTAGTAGAAGGAGCATGAACTTTGATTTCAAACAGATGGATTCAAATTGAGGAAGGTCAGAAAATGATTGGACAGGTGAAGCGAAAGATAGTAGGAATAAATAGCTCTCGAAAGGAGAAGAAAGCTAGGGTAGGAGCATGCTGGTGTGATGTTACACAGTAGGAAATTTGGACTATAAAAGTGATTTCTCAGTGTTAAATTTTCCTTTAATTTATTCCACTACTCAGTTATAAATGAACATTCTTTTTATCCTTGAACTGTATGAGATAGTTACTGTATTAAAAAAAAAACATTAAAAAAAACATTAAAAAAACCCAAACAAACCATTTTCTCTCTATCTCTAATTTAAACTTACGTCTATTGTTTCTCAGTTGTTTACCACCACTGACCCTCCTCCCTCCACACCTCTCTTCAGGAAAAGTATATCTTTCTAGGGACGTGTCATGGGACTGAACTTAGATTCCACAAGGACAGGAGCATTTGTACGCCGGTATTCAATGATCATGTGCCCCTTCTAGAGCTCTTTTCCCTGATTCCCTCTCATTCCTAACCCCATCCTCATTTGAGAAGATACCACTGCAGCTAGTAGCCTTTCTCAAGCAAAAATCTGATCTAGCCATTACCTTGCCTATAACATTTCAATGCTTCCCCATTGTCTGTGGAATAAAGTGCATTTTGAAAACATGGCCTAAAAGACTCTCCATGATCGATCGTGTCTCTGCTTACCTCTGTAGCCTTGTTTCCTGTTCTTCCTCTCAGCCACATCCACTGCCACCCTCAAGAAAAAAATCCTCCAGCCATAATGAGCTGCTTTAAACTCTTTGAATTGCCATGTTCTTTCTTACCTTTGGCTTTCCCTCTATGCTATATTCCTATTGGAAAACTCCTCCTCCTAGTCTCCTGTCTCTGGTCAAATTACACTCACTCTTCTTGTCTCAGCATAAAAGTCACTCCCAATGGGCTTCGTGTATACTGCCTCCCAGGTATGCAGTATTCTCTCTCCATCAGAGAATCTACTTTTAACAGCCTGTGTACTTATCTGTCCCCCTATTCAGTTTGGTGAAGTTGGGGATGTTGCCTTTCTTGTTAACTCTTTTTTATCCCTAGCACCCAGCACTGTCTTGAACTAGTAAGCATTCAATAAATACAAGTCTTTGTGCTAACCTTCCCCTACTTCTCTTCCAATGTCACCCAAGCTGGTCCTTTCAGTTGCAATAACTTGTTTGATGAGTTTATCTTCTGATAACCACCCATAGAGAAGCCTGACAATTCTAGTAACTATCCATTTTTTTCCAGTCCTCAGATTAGAAATCTATTCCTCAGATTTTTCAGTCCTCTGATCAAGGTAATGGATTAATATGTAATCTCTTTCATTTTGCATTATCAGGGCTCTATAATAAACTGGTTGCTTCTCATGTTAATCCCTAGCATCTTTGATTTATAGCATGATTGATTATGAATAATGCTATGCTGCCTTTAACCTACTCCACAGATACATAGTATATGGATAGGTAAATTAATGAATGAATAAATGGAGTGCCATTTAATCACCTTGCACATTCCCACTAGGGATTATCACTCCGGCTCCTGCATCTTAGTGATACATTGGTGTTCTCACTGATTCCTTCGCATCTTTCTTATCTTTTATATTTTTCAGTATGCTCTGCCCATTGCTATCTCCCTCACTATTAGAACTCTGAATACATCCACTTGTTCCTTTTCAGAACTTTGACTTTGGAATTGTGTCTCTCCTCAGAGGCTCTGGGCATGCTCAGTAACCAAAGCCAGGTGTAATTAATTGCTCTGGCCCAGACTGGGGGGGCCCTGACAGGTGGCAGGCATTGACAGTGCTGGCAAGAGACTTGCCCTGTCTTGCACAGCTGAACGCATTTTCCCCGGGGCCAATCTAACATTCTGGCAAACCTAAGTTTAAATAGTGGGGACTTCTGGTTTTTACAAACAATAAAACGGAAGGAGTTATTTTGGAAAAATTTAAATGATTGGCAGGAGATTCTCAGAGCACAGTCTAGGTGTTAAGTGATGTTGTGCTTAAATCAGATGAGGACAGAGGCGGAGTGTGTGTCTGTGTAAGCCGTGCCTTTCTTGAACCTCATTGGACAGATCAAAGATATTTCAAAGGGCTTTCTGAGATCGCCCAGACCCAGAATTTCAAGGATAATAGTCACTGCCTCCTTGCAAAGAGCGTGTTTCTGGGGGAGGTGTGTGCGTGAGCGCGCCAGGGGAGGGCAGGCTCGGAGAGGGGACACCGCTCTCCGGAATAAACAGCAGGGGGAGAAGGGGAGCGCGGCAAAAGGCTGCCGGAGGGGAGAGGAGGCAGGCAGCAGGGGTAGGGGCCGGAGAAGGGGGCCGAGGAGCGTTCAGGGGTTGGTAGCAAGAGACCCGAAAGTCTCGGAGACCCAGGACGGCAGTCGGGCAGAGCTGACAGCGGACACCGAGCCCTCGCTGGAGCCCTGCGCTCCCTAGTTCCCTGCTCCTCACTCCGACCTCGCTCGCAAGGTAAGGAGGGGCGCGGGGTGCCGCCCTCGCTCGAGCTGGGTCTGGCGAGCGTACCAGGTGCGATTCGGCCTTCCCAGGTTGTCACCTCCTTCTTCCTCCCTCGCCCGCTCTCGGGTTCTTCTGGGCAGGCGGCCGGCAAGGGACTCGGACCCTCAGTCATCCCTGCTTCTACTGTGCGGCACGGGGGAACCCCAATTTCTTCCCCACCTTAACTTTTCTCTCCCCCCGCCTCTGGGCAGCCCCCGGGAACCTCCCTCCCGGCTCTCTAGGGGAGGAGGTGTGTAGTCTCCCACCCTCACCAGGTGTGTGCGGGGCGCAAACACCCGCGCACGGCTCCCCCTCCAGTCTGCAACGATTTCCAGGCGGAAATATCACAGACCCTGTTCTTCTGACACATACCTGCCCCCCCACTTTCGCCCCCGCCCGCCTTCTGTAATCTTTCTAACTTTAGGGGGATATTCGCCCTTGGGCAAGGTAGGTATACCGCCTTATCTTTTGTGTCTGCCCCAAACAATAGCTTCAGGGTCTTTGGGGTTTAATTTTCCTGAAAATCAAATACTGTGGTAAGTGTACAAGGTTTTCTGGGTGACTGCGGTGCTAGAACTTGGTCACAGCCTAAAGCAACAGCTCCTAGTCGAGAACTGAGATCCTGATTCAGAAATCTGTGTGTATTTAAGAAGCACTCCAGGAGATTTCCATGCGCTCTCCCCTGATAATCTCAATCACTTGAAGGTATCTGTAAAGTCCTCATAGGAGGGAGATGGGGCACCCAACTGTTTGGAAGTCTCACCTGAAGATAGTAGTATGAATAGAGAATAAAAACAGTTAAAACTGGCCCCTTTCTAGTTAATAAATTTGATGGGGTACCTACCATTGGTTCAGAGATGGAAATTTTGGGAAGGGAGTGTCATTGTAAACAGGGTGGAGAGAGAGAAATACAGTAGTTCTAAGAACCCTTGTTAAAGAGTTCCATTTTAAACATCAACTTTTTAAAAAATAACAATTCACAAGCACTCGGATGATTAGAAAGGACTGAGGCCTACACTGGTGGGAATCAGAAAATCTTGCTTCACTGTACTTGCACTGATTGACTTTCAGTGACCACTGGTGTTTTTTGTTTTGTTTTGTTTTGTTTTTTGAGGGTAGTGTCACTGGCCCTCATATGTGGGACCTGAACCGGGGCGCTGGCTTAACCACTGCGCCACTCGGCCGGCCCACTACTGGTGTTTTTACAGGTTGGTTACTTTAAAGCTAGACATGGAAATGGATTATCTCCAGGAGCCAGAAGGAGCAATTATTATATAAATTTAGATCCTGTTTACATTTCCTAATTATTTGGACCAAGATCTTCTACGCTGAATTGGTTAAGAGTGTGTAAATTATATTGTATTTGAACTTACACATATAACTAAATATTTCTCTATCTTGCACTTTGTCACAGATGTACATCTGCTGCTTTTCATATCTATATATGTGTTTGTATATCCATATATATACACTTTAAGTAACTAACAAACTCTCAGAGTATAACTGCCAGGGAAAATAAAGACTTTTGTGTTTTGGAAAATTGAGGTGAAGGACTAATTTTTAAAATACCATGAAGTAGGTATAATATTAAATCATACAACTTTTAGGGCCAGCCGAGTGGTGCATTGGTTAAGAGCTGGCTTGGGATGCCAGCGGCCCCCGTTCGGATCCCACATATGACGGCAGTGACACTGCCCTCTACAGCTAAGATCAGCTCCTGGAGCTGGGCTGCGAGCCCAGGGACGGTGTAGGCTGCAGCCCCTGCTGCAGTGGGCTGCCATAGGCTACAGTGAGTGGCCGGTGGCCAGCGTGAACAGCTGGCAGCTGGGTGAGCTGCCAATAGCTGTGGTGAGTGACCATCCAGAGGCCAACGACCGATCTGCCTCATCTGGGAACAGCGCAATGACGATACCAACATGGGTCAGTGGAGTAATGTCCTCCGCAACTAGACTGAAGAACAAAAAGACAGCAACTTGTCTGTTTCCCTCCCCCAATTCCCCAATAAAATCTTTAAAAAAAAAAAATCATACAACTTTTAACAAACTTAGATGCTTGTTATGAAATAGGGGTGGTATTTGGTACCTGCTTTCAAGGATACTTAGGACAAGTAGGAGACTGTAAAGCATTTTGAACTTTGAAAAGAGTCACTGTCTAGGTATAGAGCCAATGTGATTGTTTTCCTGGCAACCTTTTTCTCCTTTCTAAAATTAACTTTCCCTTAGGAAAAGACAGTGCAGAGGCACACGATTCAGCTAACTAGGGCCAGAAAATACTGTTTGAATTTTAAAAGTGATCTTAATTCATCCCTACAGATCTGGTTTTTGCAGCCTATGTCACAAAATATGCAGAAATATTCATTGCTTGCTGACCTTTTCAAAGCATGGCTTAATGAGGGGAATTATGGACAGAGTACAAATTATGTTCTGAATTTTGTTGGCTTAGGCAAAATTATTATCTTTTTAAGGTTTTTTGTGTATATGTGTGTACACTGGGTCTGGGACTTACATAATTATGTATATATATGTAACACATGTTTTTAATAGGAGCAAAACCACAATATTTTTCTTTGTGGCAGAACACTGTAAGCATTAGGTTTTGATTACTTTTTCATGGAAATTTTAATATGAGAGAACTAAAAACTTCAAGGAAATAATTCCATAAAGATCTATTTGGAACTGAGGGCCTTTTTAATAAAACACGTTTGAAGCCCTTAGTCTGTGTGCTTAGCATACTTAGAGCAGCACTTTGTGAGCCAGTAAAGGTGGTAGATCCAATTCTGGCAGCTTCAGACAGTGGATGATTAGACCCTGCCACTCTTCTCCAGGCCTTTAATTTGGTCTGTAACTTGATGCTTCACTGACCCCACACTCTCCCTGCCACTCTAGCTTACAGAGGAATTGCTGGCACTCTGGACTGAATTTTTTTCTCTCCCATCAATTAGAACATGTTTGCATTGGTTGCAGAATGCAGTTACATTTTTAGCTCAGTATTCTAGGAAATACCTTGGGCCATGAAGAGAGAAGTTTTAGTATAGCCTAGATCACAAATCGCCTCATTTAATTGTGCTATTAATTTCCCAGTGATTCAACTATGTAGAAATAATAGTCCTAGAGTACTAAAATTGGAAAGCACTTTAGAAGTCATCTAGATTCTGATCATTCCTACCAATGAATATTGGAGCACTTAGAGCCATAATCCACACTTTGAGAATACCCATTAAATTTTATATTCTTTCCAGTTCTTGTAGTACTGAGGATTTTGCTCATTTTAAATGAATTTATATGTGAGCTGAATGGCAGCAAAGTATGTCACAAATCTCAGCTAGATTTCTAATGAAACTCAAAGTGTGATGTTAAAAGTGATGTGGGTGATTTACAAAGGCGCTGAACTATTCTAAACTAGCATCCTAGGGCTTTCATGACAGTAGGTGGGGGCTCCTCCAAATGGCTGACAGAAGAAAAGAGTACCCTCTGAACCATGAGTAAGGTGGTGGGGTATGTAACGAGCACAACCTATTACATCAGCGAATCCTTCAGGAATAGCCTTTAAACCCCTACCCAGACATTTTCATCTGAAACAATGAAAACAATCATTAGAATTTCTAGCTCTCAACACCCTGCTGAACTAAGGCTTGACTTTTGGAACTCCCACTTGATCTTTCCATTTTCAAGATCTCCTATCTTAAAAGATCTATCTTCCCAAGATCATAGGGTTGAGACATTTTTCTTTTGTCATCAGTTGTAGAAGAATTCATCCTGGTAAGTAGGCACCCCAAGGACTGCATCCAGAAACCATATAGAATCTAGGGAAGTATTCTTGCTAGTGCTACAACTTGCCACCATTTATTGATTGAAGTACTTTACATTCGTTAAAAAAAAAAAAATACTTTACACAGTCCTAACAGGTAGCCATTATTATGCCCTTTGCATAAATTTGTGATTCAGAGAAGTTAAACATCTTGACCAAGGACACATACCACTTTCAAGACCCCACACTGCTTCCCTAATTAGTGCAAGCTGTTGGTCGAACCTATAGATAACAGTATGCTCATTTGGGAAATCTGCCAAATTTCCTAATTCTGAGAAGATTTTATAAAGTCTTCATATGTGTTTCTATTTCAGTTTAGGTGTATTTGGTGTGTGGAGCTCAACATTCTGACATTGATTTAATGATTAAATACAGTTACTACATTTATTTCTTTTTTAAGATTTTATTGGGGAATTGGGGAAGGGGAACAGCCAAGTTATTGTCTTTCAATCTTAGTTGTGGAGGGCGCAACTAGCTCAGCTCCAAGTCCAGTCGCCATCTGGCCACTCATCAGCAGCTCAGGGCAGCTCAGCTCAAGGTGCCGTGTTCAGTTTTAGTTGTTGGTGGAAGTCCAACCAGCAACATTGTTATTAGGAACACGTGCTCTCACCAGCTGAGCCATCCTGCCACCTGTTGGCAGCTCAGAGGCAGCTCAGCTTGGGCGCAGCTCACTGGCCCATGTGGGAATAGAACCGGTGACCCTGTTGCTCAGTTCGAATTTTTAACCAACTGAGCCACTCAGCTGCCCCCAGTTACTATATTTAAATATGTATTCCAAAGTGCAATTAAGCCTCAACAATCAAGATGTTTTTAAAAATATATTTTCTTCATAATTTAATGAAATTTTGGTGACTCACAAGACATCTGTAATATGACAAATTTGGTACAATCTCCATTGTTTTCTACAAGTGATTCTCCTTTGCATGCTACTATTTTCTTCAGGCTTTTAGAAATTTTGTCTTCTAGTGTCATCCTACCAGAGTAGTTATGAGTTAAACTGTGTATTACTTTATTAAATTTGCTTCCTTTTATGTCTCCTTTAGATTACAGTTAGGATGTTATATTTGTTTGTTTTTGAAAGTATGTATGTAAATAGGCTATATTTTCTATGACTTTAATTTCAGGATAAAGAGATAATTTACAAAATATTCATTAAAAATGAGCATTAGTCCTTGCCCTATAAAGAAATATTACTTACTGAATCTGACACAAATATAACTGGTTAGCAGTAAAGCTTTTACTTTTAGTTCCATGAATTTATACATTTTAATAAGATTACTTATTTTACTTGATTAACATTAAGCCTTACATAAAAAGGTGAGAATGGCCTCAAAGTTTAATCTTGAAACTTCTACCCCAAGAGAGTATGCACCTGTAGAAGCTTTTCTCTTCTTGCACCACCATTCTTCCATTGCAGTTTCTTTCATATACCCAAAAGCAGAGGTTATTCTCTGAATTAGTTGGTTCATAGAAAATCTTTGTAAACACTTTGAAAGACTCCACTGCCAGGTCTAATACATATGAATACTTGTACAGCAGTCGTCCCTCGGCAACACCTTGACACAGCCTAGCTTTCCCTATCGCAGTTGGGAATGTTGCTTGGAAGCAGTTCAGACTGTTTGCCTCCCTCCTCACCTCTGCCCTCGCCTGGAGGGTGTAGTAGTGCCTCATGAAATCCTGCTTTACATTTTCTAAGTTCTCATAGCTTACTACTTCTTTCTTATAATATTTAATTAGTCCAGAGGTTTTTTTTTTCTTTTTAAAAATCATACTTTCCATTAGTATACACCAGTACTTTATCACTATTTAAATGTTGTTTTGAGAAACCATATAATTAGAAAGGTAAGAATATTTGGAATATCTTATATAAATTTATATATATTTGAGTTTATAAGTAAGTTTATGAAAAAGGTTAAAGAGCATGCCACACAATTGATTCATTTTGTATTTTGGTTTTGGAAAATACAGAGGAGTATAAAGAAAAATATTTGAATTACCTCTAATCCCACTACCCACAGATAACCACATCTAACATTTTGGCATAACTTTTCCAGTTTTTTAACTATGCATGTGGGCAATGTGTATGAATGTTGTTACAGATTTAAGATTTTTCACTATGTATTCTTTTTATTTACTTTAAAAGAAGGAATAATATGTCATAAGATTTGCTCATGCCATTCAATCTTTGTCTTTAGCTCTCTGGACTGTATTTTATTTGCTCATTTTTCTTCTGATGGATTGAAAGGTATGGATTCTATATTAAAAGTCCAACTATTGCTACCCTTTTTTTTTTTTTAGAGGGCAGTGTCATTGGCCCTCATATGTGGGATCTGAACTGGGGCCGCTGCTATCCCAAGCCAGCGCTTAACCACTGTGCCACTCGGCCGGCCCCAACTATTGCTACCTTTAAGGGGTGTGTGTATGTTTGCGTGAGTGTGTGCACGTGTTTTTCCTAATCAATGCCAGGAAGAAGTGGTATTTATTACCTTTCTTTCTGTAAGATGAGAAATTTGACGTTTTTACTACTTCTCTTTCTCCAGCTCTTCTGTTTCCTAGTTTTTTGTTGATATAATCTTGGATTATTAAAATCAAATTTATTATTAATAAGTACTGAAATTATTTATTTTCTATTTAAAGAATTACTTTTGACATTTTCTTTAAGGTTTCTGCCCATCTTGACCAAGTTTATTTAGACTTAATTCTGTTTAAGTTGTTCTGCTTATACCATCTTAATAATATTACAGGCCTTTCATCCTTAAATTCGTATCACAACAAGATTAAGTAAATATTCAAGTAAATTGTTTTAGTAGACCATGTGTAGCTGAGAATTTTTTTTTTTTTTTTTTTTTTTTTTTTTGAGGGCAGTGTCACTGGCCCTCATATGTGGGACCCAAACCGGGGCCGCTGGCTTCCCAAGCCAGCGCTTAATCACTGCACCACTCTGCCGGTCCTAGCTGAGAATATTGTTAAGAAATTGTTTTTAGGAAGTCGTGTATAAAGGAAAATACTTTTCTGTTTTTATTACTTTATATGAAATGCTTGGGTCACAATCTTTTTTTTTTAAGTATCTGCTTCAAGCTTTATTTTTTCTTAAAATTAAATCTTAATTTCTATCTAAGTAATACACACAAAAAGTTACACATCAAATGATACTTAATCACTTATGATAAAAGCAGCTGGGTCCATCTCCACCTCTTCATACTGTCCCACTCCTTAGAGGGAACTTATTTTAGTGGATGCTGCTTTCCCATGGTGGTTGCCTCCAGAGCTCAGGTTCTGTGCTGTCCAATATGCTGGCCACTAGCCACATATGGCTTTTTAAATTAAAATTAATTAAAACTTAATAAAAATTAAAATTCAGTTTCTCAGTCTCACTAGCTACATCCAAATGCTCCATAGCTGCATGTGCCTAGAAGCTACCATACTGGACAGAACAGTTAAGGAACATTTTCCATCATCACAGAAACTTTCATTCAACAGTGCTGCTCAAGCTAAAATATGCTTTTACCTTTGTCTAACCATTTATTAACTTTAGACGGTATCAATTGCCTTAATGCTATTTCTATTCAGATATATTTTTGTAAGCTCTTAGAAAAATTATAATGTAACCAATACAGAAATGCATGTCTGTCATAAGCATAAATCTTAGTGACTTATCACGAACTGAATAATCTGTGTAGCTGCCATCAGAGCAGTGAACCCAAACTCCCTCTCATGCTCCACCCCAGTTAATGTACTCTCTCAATACGTTGGGTCAGTCTTTACCTCAGTGCTCTCTAGATCCTGTTTCACCAATACCAATTAGAATTGCAGAAAAGAAGTTACTTTTGTAGGTAACTTGTTTTTCTGTCTGGATACTTAAACATTGTTTTCTTTATTCTAATAAATACTAATTTTTTTTTTTTTACCAGACTATATTATGGTGATAATCTGTTTTATTAATTTTTCTTGGCGGTCTTTGAGTAGTTTTGATTTAAAGACTTAAATCTTTTTTTCATCTCAATATTCAATTTTTTTCTAATTTTTTATTGATTTTTTTCTTTTTGGAAGTGTGCATACCTTATGTGTGCATCTCCCATATCTTTTATTTAATAAATTTAGCCTTTTGCCTTTTCTCTGAATATTAGCAGAATTTCTCAAGCTTATCTATCTACTTTGATTAGATTTTCAGTCATTTCCTATCTGTTACTCACTACTTCCATTGCAACTTTTTATTTGTCATTGATATTTTTGGTATCCAAGTTGTCTTTACTATCTCAGATACTTCCTGCTTTCTGGATACCTACTTTGGCTTCAGAACAGTGATGTCCTTTTGCTTCTTTTTGAGTCCACTAAATAGAAAAATCTATAGAAGTTGCTACTGGCAGCAACTTTTATTTCAATAGAAATATTTATGGCAATTCATTAGAAGAAACTCCTTTGGAAATGCAGTCTTTTCATATACCTAGTATTTTTTTTCTGTTTGTACTGCCTTGGAGAAGTAATCCCTATTAGTCCAGAATCAGGAGTTAAGATATGTCCTGCTCATATGTGTGGATCCTTGGCTGAATCCATGGTCAGTGAAAGGATAAGGAAAAAGTTGAAATGTGCTGTGGTTTACTTTACCACCACAGAGAGAAGGGAGAGAGCAAGAGACAGATGATATTGAAAAAGGGAACTTTGGCTCTTTACAAAATTTTCTGTATTATATATACATTGGCAGAAATTCATTAAAATGGAAACCTTTATCTCAGTTTTAACAACTTGATACATTTACATTATCTCATTTTATCCTTAACACTATTGCGTTAGAGTCAAAGGGCCATGTCTTTGAATTCAGAAAATTGTGGGTTGAATATGGTTTGTTTTTAATGGAAACTTTGCAAATTACTTTAGTTTTCTTAGCCCCATTTCCTTCACCTGGAAAAGGTAATATTACCTCATAGAGTGATACAGATTACATGAGATAATTATATAGAAATTGTCAGAACCAGCCGGTGGTAGAAGGCATGGTGAGATGGCCCCCGGAGAGTGGAGAAAGGCTGTCAGCAGTGAAACTCTGAGGACATAGTGGAAAAGTCCACAGAAGGACACTGAGAAGGAGGGGTCAGAGCTAGAGATCAGGAGAGAAGGACATGGGAGACTCAAAGGGAATTTAGTAATTTAAGATGAAAGAACTCTCATTAGCATCATGAAGACAAAGTTACCACTGTGTTTGGTAATTAGAGGTTAGTGTGACCTCAACCTCAGGCAGTTTCAGTAGAGAAATGCAGCTAGAAGGAAGTCTGCAATGGAATGATTAATGAGAGTAAGGAAGATAGGAGAGTGTAAACAGTCAATAAAAAAGTTTCTCCCTTAGGAGAAGGGAAAACAGGAAAGCAGAGGTAAGTCAGTAGTTAGACAGATATTCAAGTTTGCAGAATTGGATTTCGATTTGAAGAAATAGCAAAATTTCCACACAAAAAAATGGAGGGACTGAAAATTTGCCAAGTTAAAATTTTTTTTTCAAATAAGAACATGAAAAATACTACCATCTAATATTAACTTGTTTCAGAAAAGAAAGAAAATATTAACATTAAAAAGCTTAATAAATTTAGCTTTATGGGAACATCAGTATCTCAGATAGTGAAATTTTTCTTTTCCTGTTCAAGATTTATCTTTTTTCCTGGGTTTAAAGTTCCACCTCTCGGGCCAGCCGAGTGGCGCGGTGGTTGAGCAATGGCTTGGGAAGCCAGCAGCACCAGTTCGGGTCCCACATATGAGGGCCAGTGACACTGCCCTCAAAAAAAAAAAAAAAAAAAAAAGTTCCAGCTCTCCTTTTCCTTTAAGGGTCTGGCTTCATCGGTGGTCTTCTCTCTCAAATATTTCCAATCTCTCCTACTCTATGGACTCTTTTCCATTAGCACATAAGTATGTTCCACTCTCCCATCTTGAAGTAAAACATAGGCAAGAGTTAATGAGGACCTAAATGAAAACAGTGGCAGAGGGGATGGGAGGAGGGGCTAGATAGAAAAGATGTTTTGTAAATAGCATTAATAGGACTTGGTGATTGATTAGATCTGGCAGGTGAGATGGGGAGGAATCCAAGATAACTCCCAGGGTGACTATGCTACATGGTGGTCATCTAGGAGGAGCAAGTGGGAGAATAAACACTCGTGGACTCTGTCCACTCTGCAATAAGCTCTAGTCAGGAACTCAGACTGGATCTTTGACTCTCGCTTCTGTATGCTTCTGACTAGGCCCCGGCCTCACCCCACCTGAGTCACTATCATTTCACCTCTCCTGGTGTTTAAACCTCAGTTTCAAGCGTCCCCGGTTCGGTCCCACATATGAGGGCCAGTGACACTGCCCTCAAAAAATAAATAAATAAATAAATAAACAAACAAACCTCAGTTTCTGCAACTATTTAACTCTTAGGAGTTCAAATTTTGCTTGCAGGAGTTTGTGAACCAACAGAATCCATATATTTTCTACTGGAAAAAAATAGAAATGAAACAATTGATAGAAATATGGTACACATGTAACAGAATATTAAAATCGAACCTGTTTACTTTTCAGTTTTAGCCATGACTCGAGATGATAGAGGTCACATTTCCAAAGTCAGGTGTAAGGCTATAGTGCCGACTTGGAAAAGAAGCACAGGAGAACCAGTTTAGCATTGTTTGCAGTTAGATCATCTGCCAACTCCAGCTGATGAAACAGGCTGAGAGGCCAAGAAAATAGAGTTGGTGGTGGGTGTGAGTGCCCCCTGCTGGAAACCGTGAGAGAAGGGTGTGAGGTACTTGCCCCTTCATTTGAAGTCTAGACAAAGGGGTTTTGCAGAGACCATTTGGAGTGCTTAATGTGTATTCCCTACAGACTGGGAGGCATAGTAGATCAGAGATTCATGCCTGAGATCTAAAGGAGAAGAGACTGGCTGGCTAGCTCCTCTGATGGATGGTGGATCAAAAGAGATATAGCTGCATTGTTCCATAGTTTCAGAGAGTGCAGAGTGCAGCTTTGTTCTCAGGGACCAAAGGTAGACCACACTGGAGAATGAACTAGCTGGGTGACATCTCAGGCCATGTATAAAGGGCCACCTGGACCCCAGCAGGGTAAACTGAGGGAAGAGACTTAAGTAACCATCTGCACAATGGGATCTACAGGCGAAAGGTCTCCAGTGATGGGTGTGGAGTAGAGGTTCTCCATACCCCCTCCCCCATTTCCTTCACCACCATCCTACTCTTGGCTCAAGAGAAAAAGTAAATTTTAAATGGCCACCAAGTTCATAGATCACTAGCATTAGGTCAATATATATGTATTAGTCACAAAAGAACTTTGCTGCTGCTCTTCTTCCCCCTATCTCATCCCCACTTTTGTATCAGAAAGTGGGGTAACCTAAATTAGCAATCCGGCTAAAGAGAGAAGAATCTTTCCCTGTCTACCTTCCCCAGTACAGGTGGCCAGTGTTCAGCAGGCCATAGCTGCAGGTGGTGAAAAGTTTAATTTTATATGAAATTGGAAGAGTTTGAGGGCCGTGTTACATTGGGCACATTAATTGCAGAACTGTGATTGATTGTCTGGACTTAGAGTGGTTTGAAGTATCTTCATTATTTAAGAGTAACTAGAAAAGTCATGACCAATGTCCTGAATTTCACCCAAGGACAAGGGAAGGACCAACCCCACATAATAAACTTAAAGAGGCAACGGAAGAAACAGATAAAGTAATTTTCTTGTTATATCCCATTGTTCATTAAAAGGGTCACATGTGGGCCGGCCGAGTGGTGCAGTGGTTAAGCGCTGGCTTGGGAAGCCAGCAGCCCCGGTTCGGGTCCCACATATGAGGGCCAGTGACACTGCTCTCAAAAAACAAACAAAACAAAACAAAACAAAAAAGGGTCACACGTGTAAAACCATCTATACTTTTTCAATGATACAAAATTCACAGGAGAGAAGGGAAGGGCAGAGATGGTTATTATAGGAATTAAACTTATTTACAGAAATGTCACAATAACTACTTTCTTACAATGATGGTAGGAGAATTTTAATCAATTAAAATGTACATTAGGTAATTTTAAAATGAGGTTTGCAATCTGTTCCACAGCTGGGGAAATGAGCTGAGTTACTGCCTTTGTGTAATAAGCACATAAAACACTTTCCCTCTTCTGTTTCCAAAGAATCAGAAAAGCAATAAACAGCTAAGATTAATTGTCCATTTGTATCCTGTCATTGATCAATTAAAAAAAGTGTGTGTTCCTGTAAAACAATAAAGATGATGCCCATAAGCCAATAAATTCTAGAACAAACAGAATGCTAATGGATTTCCCTTTTCAGCTTTGGGGAATTTTAAAAGGGCTTTAAACTATTAGCAACCATATATTATCTTCCTAGAATTTGCAATGTTATTCAAAGTCTTTTAATAGTAAAGGAGTGACAAGGGGACAATCTAAATATCTTTTTTATTAACGTGTTCCTAAAAGTTGAAAAGGCAACTTGAAAAACGCATGTGAGACACACATGAAGTATTTACTTTGACAGAGAACCAGTGCATTTTATTCCCTAGAAGTGGAATTTTGGATCCACAGGTAGTATATTAGATTGACCTGAAAGATGGAAGAAAGGTGATGTCTTGGCATGGGGACACCAGTCTGTTTTCTATGGCTCTAGAGAAAACCCTGCTATGCCCTTAGGATCCTGAAGGCGATGCCATATATCCTGATTTTGGAGTAATGGTGAGAGCGAAGGTGCTAGCAGTGGTGTGACTTGGAGCATATTATACCCTCTAAGAGCATTTTTTCCATGTGGCAGGCAAAATTCTAAGACATCCCCAAGATCCCGCCCCCTGGTGTACACCCCTGTAAATCCCTTTCCTTTGAGTGTGGCTGGAACTTGTGAAGATGAGATAGTTATGATTATGTTACATTGTGTAAGACTGGAGAGAGATTCACCTGCTAGTGTTAAAGAAGCAAGGGCCACATGAGTAGCACCCCAGAGCAGTTGCTGTTTGTGGTAAGTTGTTTCATGACCACAGAAAACTGATACATTCCCCATTTTCTCTGTACCTTGAGTTATTACAAGTATATGTTGAAAACTCTTATTCTATACCCATGTCTCTTAACTTCATATATTTCATTAAATTTGTTCCTCTGTATTGTTTTTTGGGCTTTCTTCAGGTTCCTCTTTAATTTCACTAATTCTTTCTACAGCTGGCTGCATTGAACAACTTTTGCTTTGATAATACAGTGTAACAAACAACTTTAAAATCTCAGTGGCTTGGGTGTCGCTTTCTTACATTGCACATCAGTGTCTCTGCTCCAGGTGGTGGGTCAATATCAGTTGATCCAGCGTGCCTTCTTATTCAGAAATTCAGGTTGAAGTAGGACAGCATTCTATGTCTGAGATGTGTGGCTCTCATGGTGTGTAGGAGGCCTGGCCGAGACTTGCTGTGCTTCCTAACGCCTCTGCTTATGACTGGTGCTGTGTTGCTTAGACCATTAACCAAAACAGATCAGTGGCCAAGCCCAACATCAATGAGCTAGACTCCCTCTGAGGGGAAGATGAGAAGAAAAATTTTAAACAATACATTAAAATCATCCATTTTTTTCATTAACAATTTTTCTTTTTTCTTTTTTTTTTGAGGGCAGTGTCACTGGCCCTCATATGTGGGACCTGATCCCGGGCCGCTGGCTTCCCAAGCCAGTGCTTAATCACTGCGCCACTCTGCCGGCTCATTAACAATTTTTAAATTCTACACTTTATGTGGTTCTTTTTGAAATCTTGTTTTTTTATGTTTTGCTCTTGATGTATATGTTCTAATCTATGCTTTATTTTATCAAATATTTTAAAAACATTACAATTCTTGGAGTGCTCTATTATCTGTACTTTTGCTGGAGTAAATTCTTTTTGATTGATCTGCCACTTTCATCTTTCTCCTGGCGAGTTGCTTGCTCATGTGCCTTATCATCTCTGCGAGCTCAGCATTTGAATTCCATGTGTCCTGGGTCATGGAGGTGTTTCTGTGAGGTAGTTTCCTATTTCATTTGTTGAGGTCTACATGTTGTCTTAGTTTGGAATCTGGTTTCCAATTCTGTGTTAGGGTACATTTGAATTCCTTCCTTGTGCCTTGAACAGACTTAAGTATCTAATTTCTCATGGATGTCTCTTTTTCCATCTCTAGATCAGGGCCAGTGGCATGCTTTTGTACTGTTTCCTGTCTGAGAGGATGGAGTTTTTGTTGTCCTTTCTCCCCAGCCCCCCTGCCCTGACTTTATATATGGTGCTTAATTCCAGACCCACATGGTGGATAAACTCCACACTCCAAGGTGAATATCTTATTCTTATATTCCTAGTAGGTCTTCAATTTCTAATTGCCATTGTGGGTTTTGAGTTTCTTTTTTATTTTTGGAGATATACCTTTCTTGCTTTCTTCCCTGCTATGTATTTAAAATTAATTTGTTATATTTTATATAGAGCTTATGTGTTAATAGAGAAGGGGGTGGACAGAGTGGGAATGGAGTGGGCTAAGTCAACTCAACATGCCTTATTGACTAGAAGTCCTTGAATTCATTTTGTAACCTCTCCACTCCAAAATTCCATTTTACTTTTTATTGGAATTAGATATATCAATTAATTTGGAGAGAATTTATGTATTCACAATATTTAACCTTTCCGTCTATGAATCTGATATATATCTCACCATTTATTTGAGACTTCTCTTTAATGTCCTACTGAAATTGTGCAATTAAAAAATAGGTGCTGTAGGGGCCGGCCAAGTGGCTCAGTTGGCTAAGAGCCTGCTCAAGAGTGCTAGCTCTGAGCAACAGGGTTGCCGGTTGGATTCCTGGTCCGAGCTGAGCAGCCACTGAGCTGCCAACAGGTGGCAGGATGGCTCAACTAGAAAAAAAAAAAAAAGGTGCTGTACACTTACTAAATTTAGTTCTAGGTTTTTAAAAAAATTTTATTGGGGAAGAGCCATGGTCATTGGTTACACATTGCTTTCATGCTACAATGGCATAGTTAACTCTTTCAAGGAGGGTGCAGCTCACATTGGCCCATGTGGGAATTGAACTGGCAACCTTGGTGTTATCAGCACCACACTCTAACCAACTGAGCTAACTGATCACCCCTAGTTCTAGGTTTTATACTTTATTCCTAGGTGTTCCTGGCCTGTTGAATAACCATGACCAAATTAATCGTTATAGTTTTAATTTGGTTTAACTGTTTTATTACTATTATTTAACAGAATTGCTTACTGATTATAAAGTGACACAACTGGAATACATAATACCATTGTTTAACATTTTCATTTATGAGTTCAGTCTTAATATATTATAGTTCTGAAATTTACAATATGTATTTATCAAAACTACCCAAAATGCACATAAGTAAAACTTTTTGAAACATAAGTAAAAACAGAAATTACTAACAGAGCAATAAATTAAATTAAATGTATGATTTTGTTACTTGATGCATGCCAGAATCATTGGTTGAAAGAAGGAAATTGTGGAACTTAAGTCTGTTGCTAGACTAGGAAGGGAAGTTCAGCTTTAGGCAACAGACATTAAGTGATCTGAGTGATCTTCATTGCTAGGATATGGTAAGTCAACTCAGACACAACAGAAATGTTAAGTTCCTAAAGAGGCCGATGTAGAGCCGCCAGTGGAAACTCTGGCACCATACCCTCTGTTGGCAGCAGAGTAACTGTCTTCCCTGGAGTCATGCACCCTCAGTGTTAAAGCATTTTGCAAAATTATGGTGAAAAAAGTTTTGTTTTGTTTTTAATAGATTTATGGCATGACATGTCAGGTGATACAATAATCTAAGGAGGCGTCCCCAAATCAACCAAGCCTAAATGGACAAATCTTAAAATAGATTAGAGATTTCTGGGCCACAATATTCTCTATGTTATCTTTAGTTATTCTGGTATGTTTAGCCCTCTTTATTAAATAGCCCCTATATTAAGGTTTGCTCATTTTAGAAAATGGCACTTTTGCTATTTATTTTTCATGTTGTTTTCAAATTATTGGAAAACATTTAAAATATGCATATTTTGTTATGATTCCATAGAACAAATCTGATAATACATTAGGGAGGTTGTGGGAAATAAAAAAAGCCCAAGTATGATTTACTAAGTGAAATACATATACAATGAATAGATATCCATTTTTGAGATTGAAACTTGTAAATGATATTATGATTACAAATCAACTTATTCATCAGGTAAATATACCTTCTTCACATTTGGTTGGTTTTTGCTTTTACCAACTACCTTATAATATGGGAAGAAGAAAGAAAATGAGAGTGAAAGGAAGTTAAATTTGTCACATCTGAGAAGACTGCTTAAAGGCTGCTAAGAGTTGCCATATAATAATCTCCTTTTATATCTGCATAATATTAAATATGCATTAAATAACTTTGATAGACATTATCTCATTTGTATCTCACAACAATCCTGTGAGAGGCAAATGGTGAAGATTATTAGCAGTTTTACTTTACACAACTAAGGCCCACAAAATGACTTTCCCAAGGCCTTATATAGTAAGTCCTTACTCAACTTCTTTGATAGATTCTGCAACTTAAGGAAACCAATTTTAGGGCCTGCTAAGCGGCACGTTGGTTAAGAGCTGGATTGGGACACCAGCAGCTCTGGTTCGGATTCCACCTATAAGGGCCAGTGACACTGCCCTCTACAGCTAAGATGGTGAACAACAGCTCCACCTAGAGCTGGGCTGCCGAGTCCCCGAGGATGGCATAGCTGCAGCCCCTGCTGCAGTGGGTTGCCATAGACTACAGTGAGTGGCCAGCAGCCAGCGTGAGCGGCCGGCAGCCGGTGTGAGCTGCCAAGAGCTGCTGTTAGTGGCTGTCCAGAGGCCGGCGACTGATCTGCCTCACTCTAGAAGAGCGCAATGATGATACCAACATGGGCCGGTAAAGCAATGTCCTCCACAACTAGACTGAAGAACAACAAAGAAAAAAAGGACAGCAACTTGTCTGTTCCCCTTCCCTGGTTCCCCAACACTGTTCCCCTCCTCCAATTCCCCAATAAAATCTTAAAAAAAAAAAAAAAAAAAGGAAACCAATTTTACCATAGGTGATTGATAGGCGCAAGAATTATGTTCCTATGGCAACTCATCAACATTTTAATGCAATAACGTTGAATGGTATTATCCTAGGACCTGCTATGTTTAGAAAAGTGGAGGATTTCACCTAGAAATAGAAATGACTAAAGTGAGGTGTGTGGCTTAGGAAATAGTAATAAATAAACTGAGGTTTGTAGATTATTGAGTATAATATTTTATCTCTCTCCAACATACTGTCAGCTAATTCACTAACAGGAATCCTAATTTGGGGTGTGGTGAAGAAGGAGACTTTATTCAGTGCAAACATCTCAATTGTGATATAGCATGGCTGTGAGACTAGCAAAGTTGTGGAATAGCTCAATAGTGGAATAGCTCAATAGTGTTATAGCTAGATTATGAAGAAGCATGGCTGTGGAACAGCACAGCTGTGAGAAGGGCCTGGGCTAGGACCCTCTCTGGCTAGACAGCTCTCCTCTGCTCCACCTGGTCCACTCCACTTCACCCTGTGCCAGTCTGCTCTGCTCTGGTGAGATGTCTTCAGTGTTTCAGCTCCAGCAGGGGAAACAGTCTTCCCTCTTTGGTGGTAAGGGAAAGTACTCCCTGAGCTGGAGGAGAGCTGGCTTATATAGAGAGAATTCCCTGTCCCTAGTCCCTGAGGTCTCTAAATCCTCACAGTTTGATTGGTCAAAAGGTACTATCCTGATTGGTCAGTTGGTCAGTGAAGGTGCTGATGGGCATATAGCTGCCATCTCTGATTGGATGGGGACATCCTCAGCCCTACTGGTTGAAATACTATTCTAGGCACTCCTTTGTAAGGGTTGGCTCAGATGGCAGGAACAAAGTGCAGGAAGGCAGTTTAGTGCAGGCTTCTGTATGGTTTGCATGAGAGATCCCTATTTAGAAATGGCTGCTAAGTTCTGCTTTTAAATTTGAGCCCAGTTAGTCACCAGGAGTCCTTGGTAGGTATTTTCTTTCTCAGGGATCACAATACCTTTTCCTCATTGGCATGAATAATGAACAGTTTACACTTTTTTTTTTTTTTTTAGCTGAGCCATCCTGCTACCTATTGGTAGGCTGCTCTCCTCGGGCTGGGCATCGAACTGCTGTTGCTCAGAGCTCACCTCACACTCTTGAGCGAACTCTTAACCAATTGAGCCACTCGGCCAGCCCAGTTTACACTTTTTAAATCAAAATGTTTTGTTGATTTTTATAATGAGAAAAACCTTTTAAAACACAGGAAAATGAGACAGAGGCACGAGGGTGTATGCTAGGTTTGGAAGTAACATTTACTCAGCACCTATTATATTATGTCAAGCTCTGCATGTGACGCTGTGTGCAGGTTACAGGGATTTTTATTCCCATTTTATGCATGACAAAACTGAGGCTCAAAAAGATTTAAGTTTAATTAACTAGTTACAAGTTTAGTTACTCAGCTACTAATGAAGAAGCAATAATTTGAACTTAGGCCAAAGCACATTCCCTTCTCTTCACAAGATTCTCTGTAAAATGCAAATCTAATAGTAAAGATTTCTCAATAGTTGTATTACAACATGGAGACCACATGTAGTTCTTTCCATAATGCCAGCATATAATCCATAAATCATTATTGCTTGTAAAGCTTTTTTCTCACTGGCTCCGTTTGTGAATGTAGTGCTTAACACCAACAGGGACTTCAGAGGTTACAATTTATAAACTAAAGGTATATGTCAGAATCCCTTTTGTGGAACATTTTCAACATACACATACTGCCTTATGTTTACTAGGTCTGAGGTATGGATGTGTATGTGTGTTTGGAAAAGTTTCCTAGGTAATCTGGTGTGGTTTTCTGGTTAAGAATCATTTCTCTAGTCTAACTCCTTAAAAATTGTATACATAAGAGAGGTTTCTTGAAAGGAAGAAAACTGCTTCCAATTTAAGATTGCCTTGGTCTAACTTTGTTAGAAAATTGAAGCCTTAATGATCCTGTTTCTTCAGTTCTTAGCTCATATTTCACCACCATCAACTTGCAATTTAGTTTCTGATTTTATGACTTGGGGCTTTAGGTAGACCTTCATTTTCAAAACAAATCTCTGTTTTTCTATAATGTAGATGAATGAACAATGCTCTGCCCTGTGTTTTGGGTTCAGAAATTGTGAGAAGCTCTTTAATGATAATGATTCAAGTTAGTTGCAAACCGCTGCAAGAGGGAGAGCAGCCAAAGCGACTTGGTCCAATGCTGGAAGCTACACTGACGTTTGTACAGTGTCTCTGAGACCAAGACTTAGCTCTAGGCAGGAAAATAATTTTTTAAAAACTCACTAAGTTTATTTTCCATTCATGTATATCTGAAATGATTTATGACTTGGCATCATCTCCCACTCTGGTCATGTGTAATGACTTTGAAACATGATTTCACAATTCTTGAGGTTTATGCAAATATAAAAGTTTACCTTTTCAGATGGTGGATCAGGCTCCTGAAGATAACTGGAAAGTAGGTGTCTTTTCCTTGCGTAGGACAGTTGGAAAAGAAACCCGTGGCAGAATCTATAATTTGTGGAAGAGGAAAGAGGATAGTTAATTTTAACTTTGAGACCATCTACCTCAGTTGGTGAGTAGCTAATCAGGCCTCCCTTTTCATTCATTAGGCTCTGAATTCAGCTTCTCTAACAGCACAGATCAAGATATTTGATAAAATGGAATCTGAATAAAGTATTTTGGGTTTAAGTGACTTGCTTTATGATTTACCTTTTATTAACACAGATTCACTTTTTTTTTTTTTTTTAAACTTTACTGGGGGAACAGTGTGTTTTTCTAGGACCCATCCGCTCCAAGTCAAGTAATTGTCTTCAGTCTAGTTGTGGAAGGGCATAGCTCAGCTCCAAGTCCAGTTGCCATTTTCAATCTAGTTTCAGGGGGGAACAGCCTACCATCCCATGCAGGAATTGAACCAGCAATCTTGTTAAGAGCATGTGCTCTAACCAACTAAGTCATCTGGCCACCCACAGGCAGCTCAGTGACAGCACAGCTCAAGTTGTTGTCTTCAATCTAGTTGCCAGATTCACTTTTTAAAGTGAGTCATATTTCTAGTTTCACATTTTCCTTTCTCAAAAAGGAGCTTATATTGTTCTTTTTCCATATTATGTAAAATGAAAATTTTTTTCTACTAAAAAGTAGTAGATATGAGGAGTAAATATGAGTGTCCATGTCTCCTCATCTGGTTGAACAGAATGACCCTAGTTCAGGTAAAATGCCATGGGCTGATGTATAGCAAAAAGCAAAAAGTGTAGTGTTACATTATTGCCCTGGAGAATTTAGAATTCTTTCAACCCTATAAAAAAAGGGACAAATATAAGCAGAGAGAAGTAAGTAACAAAAAGATTGTGTATTTAAGGTGCATATTGTAGTAAAGCATAGGTCCAGTATGAACAGAAGACTTTTGCTTTGGGAAACCACTCCTAGATACTGGTGTAGGAATCTTTGGAGCAAGCCTATATGCAAGCTACATTCTTGAACAAAGTGACATTTTCTTCTTCCTTTCTATTTGGAAAAAAATAAAACAACAAAAAAGCACACATGCAAAATAAAAAAAAGAAGAATAAAAGAAACAAGAACCAAGTAACAACCGTTTTAGTATTTTTTTTGAGATTAAGACTTATATTTGAGATTAAGACTTATATCTTCAAGAGAATATATCTTTATCATTGCTAATACAACCAGTGCTAAGACCTCCTATCCATACTCAAACTCTGTAAGTTAGGATTGTTGGTCTAATAAACCTAGATAGGACCTTAGGAGTGACGTTATTTATAAATGCGGTCACTGATGTGGCTTTCCAGGGTCATTGGTTATCTGGTGGTTGAACAAAGGCTATTGGTGAAGGTTCTTAATTCTTAGTGACATTCTTTTTGGCTTCTTTCTGTTTATGATAAAAAAAAAAAAATTAGATACTTGTGATTCTGTCAGAGAAGGTCAATATATCCAGGCTTTCATGTTTCAGAAATATAGGATATGTCGTAAATCTGTTCTTCATATATTTCTGGCTTTTTGCCTTCAGTATTTCATTTCTTGACTCTCATGTGGTTGGATTGGATTGTGTGTCCCTTCTAAGGGGCAGTGTTTAATCCATGATATGAGACCCTATGGGCATCTGTCTGTGGTAGCTACTCCACTGGCTTGGGTCCCTGAACCATAATGATATGCAGTGCCCCTGCTGAATGGGAATAGACATGTAGCATGAGTGAGAAAACCCTTCTGGTTTTAAGCCACTGAGAGTTGGGGGCTTATCTGTAACCTCAGGTTACAAAACTGCTAAAAGGTGTTTTAAGGAAGAAAGCACTGCTAATTTAGGCTGTAGCATTAAAGGGAAATGAAGAATTTAGGTAACACATTTGACAATTTAGGGCAAAAAGAGTGATATGGTTATTTTTACTTATTGAGGTTATCTTTTTTTGAGGGGAGTGTTTCTGCAGCATTATTTTGATTCTTCATTTTTTTTTTTTTATCATCAGTGGCAGCAACCTATGCATGAAATGACTGCTATAGCCAATCTCAACAATTTTTGAATTATTGTCATTTTATTTATTTATTTATTTATTTATTTATTTGGTTTTTTTTAGAGGGCAGTGTCACTGACCCTCACATGTGGGACCGAACCGGGGTCGCTGGCTTCCCAAGCCAGTGCCTAACGACCACGCCATTCAGCCAGCCCATGAATTATTGTCATTTTAAATCACAACTAAGATTCAGTAAATTAAACTAAGTACCAAGGAATCAGAGAGTTCTAGTTTGCATATTGCCACTACGTGTTCTTCATGCTGACTGGGTCTCAGGACATACTATAAATAGGTATTGAAACAAATCATCTGGAATATCTTTTTAGCTCTGTTGATCTGTAAGTCCAGGAAATCAGAGCAACATGCTGCAGCTATTTTGGGCTAGCGATTTAACTATATCTTGGTATAACAATTAAAGGAATAACTGATGCTTCGAAACTTGAGCAGTCCCGAAACATGATATATTATACTTTCAGAATCCTATTTCTTTTGTAAGCACTACCCATCAGTTTTTAAAAGTGTATTTTCCAGGTTTTTCTGATATTTCAATGTATTTTCCTTGTATTTAAGAACCTTTTTTTGGGCCAGCCGAGTGGCGTGGTGGTTAAGTGCTGGCTTGGGAAGCCAGTGGACCCAGTTGGGTCCCACATATGAGGGCCAGTGACATTGCCCTCAAAAAAAAAAAAAAAAAAAAAAAAAAAAAAAAGAACCTTTTTTTTTCCCTTCGCCATTCAGAAAAAGTTTATCAAGAATGTAGAGTAACTGTGTTACTGTTTTTAACTTGGCTTTTTTAATCTCTTCAATTTCTTTTAGAGATGTGGATGCCAAGATCTTTAGCGACGTTTCTTGAGATTTGTCAACTTTATCTAAATTTACCTTCCTTTTCCTGAGTTCTAAGACCTTGGGAAAGTATTGGCAGGCTCAGTATTAACCTCTACATTTGATGGAGGGGCAACAGTGGCAGCGCTTAAAGATTCAGCTATCAATTCTTTTTTGTTTGTTTGTTTTTTCTTTTTTTCTTTTTAGAAGGGGCAGTGTCACTGGCCCTCATATGTGGGATCCAAACCGGGGTCGCTGGCGTCCCAAGCCAGCTCCCAACCACCACACCACTCGGCTGGCCCTCAGCTATCAAATCTTTAAAACATTTTGTTTGCAGTCAATTTGGATGGAAGGCTCAAGTGACAAAGCCTTTAGGATCAATTGTCATGTGCCTGTTTAATGGCAGATGTGGTGTCATGGTTTCTTGCTCTGGCTTATGACTTCTATTTTCTCAGAGCCAAAAGTAAGCTGGCCACAGAGCCATAAAGCCATGGCCCTAGCTGGGAGATGCCCATCTAAGTTATATTAATTTCATTGCTATCCTAATGGATTAGTAAAGGGACTACGTGATCTATGAAAATTAGTTTAGTTGTTTGCTTTTATGTAGACAGTACTGTGAATTGTTCATTTTTATTTATTAGTAATTTTGGTACCAGTTTAGCATAGTATTGTAGCGTGTATTCTTTTATCTTAGAGATATATATATATATTTTTTAAGCTGAGCCATCCTGCCACCTGTTGGCAGTTCAGTGGCTGCTCAGCTCAGGCCAGGAATCCAACTGGCAACCCTGTTGCTCAGAGCTCACACTCTAGAGCAAGTTCTTAACCAACCAACTGAGCCACTCGGCCAGCCCTATTATTAGATATTAATGATGGAGAAAGTTACCCATAGTAATTGTCTTTTTTTTTTTTTTTTGAGGGCAGTGTCACTGGCCCTCATAAGTGGGACCCGAACCGGGGCCGCTGGCTTCCCAAGCCAGCGCTTAACCACCGCGCCACTCGGCTGGCCCTGTCATTTTTTTTTTTTAAAGATCTTATTGGGGAATTGGCGGAGGTGAACAGACAAGTTGCTGTCTTTTTGTTCTTCAGCCTAGTTGTGGAGGACCTTGCTTCACTGGCCTATGTTGGTATTATCATTGCGCTCTTCCTAGGTGAGGCAGATTGGTTGTCGGTCTCTGGATGGCTGCTCACCGCGGTTATTGGCAGCTCACTCTGGCTGCTGGCCACTCACTATAGCCTATGGCAGCCCGCTGCAGCTATGCCGTTGCTGGAACTCACGCAGCCCAGCTCTAGGTCTATCTGTTGTTCACCATTTTAGCTGTAGAGGGCAGTGTGTGTCACTGGCTCTCATATGTGGGATCTGAACCGGGGCCGTTGGCGTCCCACGCCAGCTCTTAACCAATGCACCACCCGGCCGGCCTGTAATTGTCATTTTTGATGGTTGTAAAATATACTTCTAAGATTCAGAAATTACCTAAAAATATAAGCCTGTTGAATTGCACTGAGCTCCCAGCACCTTGTATTAATTCAATGGCAAATAAAATGCTCATTATGTAAAACTTGATTTTTAAGAAAGCAGACGTGTGACATTTTGGGTAGTGTTACTTATTTTGCATTCCTAAAACATCATTTTTTTTGTTTTTATCTGAATCTTAAATATAAAGACAATTTCTGTGCATTGATCCAAAGAACTGAAAATAATACGAATACAAAATTACACAGTCACAAGAATTCTTTTTTTTTTATAAGATTTTTTAAACATACGACTTTCTTTTCTTTTTTTTTTTTTTGAGAGCAGTGTCACTGGCCCTCACATGTGGGACCCGAACTGGGGCTGCTGGCTTCCCAAGCCAGCACTTAACCACTGTGCCACTCGGCTGGCCCACAAGAATTCTTATTGTGCTTCAATTCCCAGTTTGAAGAGCTGGAAAATGGTGATCTTTGCAGTACAGTCTTATCATCTTCAGCTAGCATCTTACATTTGACTACTCACAATGGAGTGTAGTGTTAGAAGAGGTAACATTGCCTTCAGATTTCAGTTCACTCAGGAATGCGTGAGGCCCCCAGGTCTAGGTAATGCACTGTAAGCTTTCTGTATATTTGTGAACCACGATCTTGGGGTCTCTGGATAGGTATGAGAGGTATGCAGGGTGAGGTATTTTGCAGACTCGTCTGTGCCACCAGGCTCACTGCACTCAACTGAGCTAAGCCAGATTCCGCATGTCACAACTTGGGTGGCTAAATTGGTGAGGAGTGTGAACTGGATGGAATGTAGTAACAGAGGATATCCTGAAATGTGTTCAGATTTGATAGTATAAGAGATATGTGCATTTCGCATGATTATTTTCAGTGATGAAACATTTGCTGTTTTAGACATTCTTTTTTAGCCTTCTGAAAACAAATAGTGTTGTTTGCCTGATTTCTTATCATAACCATTTCTCCAACAGCAGTATTAAAAAAATTCTGATTACATTATTCTGTGCTTTCATTTAATAGGCCCATAAGATTCCTCTTAGCTTAGCAACTGTTCACAAAGGGGATGGACTATATTCTTATGGTTTTCGAAGTAAGTGCAGATTTTTTTTCCCTGTCCCCCCGCCCTTTTTTTTAAACTTTATTGGGGAACAGCCTTGGTCATTGGGTACACACTGTTTTCATGCTACAATGGCATAGTTTACTCTTTTTATTTTTTAAGATTTTTTTATTGCAGAATTGGGGAGGGCAACAGTGTTGGGGAATTGGGGAAGGGGAACATTGTGTTTTTCCAGGACCCATTAGCTCCAAGTCAAGTTGTTGTCCTTCAATCTTAGTTGTGGAGGGTGCAAGCTCAGCTCTAAATGCAGTCGCCCCTTTCAATCTAGTTGTGGGGGAAGCATAGTCCACTATCCCATGTGGGAATTGAACCGGCAACCATTGGTAACTCAGCTCAAGGTGCTGTGTTCAATCTTAGTTGAGGGGAAGGTGCAGCCCACTATCCATATGGGTGTCAACCTTGCTGCTAAGAGTACGTGCTCTACCAGCTCAGCGGCAGCTCAGCTCAGGCTCAGCTCATTGGCCCATGTGGGAATTGAATTGCCAACCCGGTTGCTCAGAGCTCACACTCTTAACCAACTGAGCCACTTGGCTGGCCCCTAGTTTACTCTTTTTTTTTTTTTTTTTTTTTTAAAGATTTTATTGGGGAATTGAGGAATCGGGGAAGGGGAACAGACAAATTGCTGTTCTTTTGTTCTTCAGGCTAGTTGTGGAGGATGTTGCTTCACTGGCTCATGTTGGTATCCTCATTGCGCTCTTCCCAGATGAGGTAGATCGGTCGCCGCCCTCTGGTGGGTGCAGCTCACAGTGGCCCATGTGGGGATCGAACCGGCAACCTTGGTGTTATCAGCACAACACTCTAACCAACTGAGCTAATTGGTCACCCCCAGTGATTTTTTTTCATTCACACTTGAGAGGTTGTACCATACACTTAAGTAACTGTACCTACATTCCCTAAGAGGAGGTTGACAAGAATAGGCTTGATATTTGGGGAAAAAATAAAATTAAAAGCAAATTAAAGAGGAAGGAGGCAATAATTAGTGAATAAATGTTCTGTTAACCTGTCTCTATTGGGTTCTGAGGGCAACAGTGAGCCATTTCTCCAGGGTGAGTGTTGGGTGCCCAGCTTGCATCAGCTGCTGCTGCTAAGTGTCAGTTATGTGGGGCCCCTGACCCCTTGCGACTTTCAGAACAAGAATAGAACTAATTGTAGCATTAGGATGCAGTACATTCCAAAATATATTTACTCTGAAGCAGTAATCTCTTCCATATCCTGCAAAGCAACCAAGGACAGATATTTTTTGTCACTTAGAATTTTTTTGACATTGGATTTGAAATTCTAAACCTCAAATGTGCTGAGAAAAAAATATAGCACAAATAATCCAATTTGTATATAGCTCTGTTGTACATTGGTTCAATAGAACTTCAAATCTTGTTTATAACTTAGTAAAGTTCTTTTAATCCACTTGTTTATGACAAAGACAAAAAAAAAGTTGCTTTAAGTATGAAGTAAGCTGCACCAGGATGTCATTGTTTCACCTCTGTTGTTGATAAGCACTCAGCAACTTACTGGTAAGAACAAGTAGAGAAGCAACTGTGGCAGGGGGACATTTAGACTATAAATATTGAGAGTTTGTGAGGACTATTGGACAGTTTTAGTTAGGATGAATTGACTCTTTACTAACCTGTAAATTCTCTGGATACCCTTGGGCATTTGCTCCTGTCTTAGCTAGACACTCCTCATAGACTGTGGTGACCACAAACCACCTTGTGGCCCTGTGCAAGACATCAGTCCCCCTACCAACACTGGTATCTTCATTCCCTAGCAACTTGCTCTAGCAACAAGAGACTTTTACTTCTGTGCTGGCCACTGGAAATCAGTTGGGCGTTGCCTCTTCAGAGTGCTTCATCATATAAAAAGGTACATCTCATATTAAATTTGGACTTTACTCCTCTCATCTCTCCTTTCCTGGAACAATAGTGTAATTAATCTGTTCTTTATTTAGAGTATGTTACTTCTTTATTTGGCTTATTAAGAGGTATTATCATGTATGCTATTGGCTTATGAAATTATGATGATTTCCACCACAAATCTGTGCCCAGTATTGAACAGAGTTCCTCCTTTACCACAATAAACTATCTGATCTTCAGAAGGAATGCAAAACTAATACACAGGTATTATACAAAAGTATAATTAACCAATAATAATGAACAGAAATAGGAAACTTCCAACTTTGATGCTCCTGGACTAGCTTCATCTAACTATAAGGACAGTTTCGTAGTTTTGCCTACCATACTTGGAGCCAGACCTGAGGCCAAGCCTGGCTTAGCCGCTCTCAGCCCTCCACCTCCCAGCTTCAATTTGTATCCGTTACTTGTGGGCTGCAACGATTCTGTGAGATGGTGTGTATAGAAGTGTTTCTGGAGTCTCGGTTCTTCTTGCAGTGAAGAATCAAAGGTCAGCAAGCTGATTAATATGCAAGCAGGTGTTGACAAAAAACATCCAATCTAAGATAAAACTTATGAGTTTATTTGAAGCAAACTGACAACAATTGCTGGGAAGCAAAGTCTCAACGGATTGAGAAAATGCTCCAGAAAATGGCCATTTTGCAACGAATTTTTACATTAGAATCAAAGGAAAAGGGTTACATGAAATCCACTGGTGGTAGATTAAGGGGGTGGGAGAAAGCAAGGCAGGGAAATCTCAGATTGGATTAAAAGTAAAATAGACACACTTTTACATTGTTGGGTACAGGAATAGTTAATAGCATTTTACAGCATGTAGAGAGAGAATCTGAGGAACAAGATAACAATGAGGGATTTTGTAGATTCCTGCTCTGATGTGATGGGTTGTTCCCCCTGGGGGTGGGTCTGGAAAAAGATTACTCTGATATTGCAAGGGTATGTTATCTTAGATGCAAAAGATGACAGATAAGCTTAATGTAAAGATTGACCTTTGTCAAGGAAGCTGCAGGCCAAGGATGTTACTACCCGACACAACCTTAGTTAGGCATTTTTTATGTTCAGACCATCTTATGTGGTTATTTTTCAACCTCTGAGCTTGTCAGGTTTAGTATGTGGCCCCTTTTCCATCCACACAGGGTTTATTAGTGATACATTCTCAAGGAAGAGAATGGGCCTAGCTGAGGTGGGGGGAGACGGGGGGAGAGAGAGAGAGAAGCCTAGGTCCCCAGTATTAGTGAAGTTCTCTGAGAACTGGCCTAGCGCTGAGGTGAGGGGGAGAAGAGGAGAGAGGGAAGGGAAGAGGGGAAGAGCGCCCCTTTTCCTAAGGACTTGTAGGTTGTTGCATGCGGTGAGGGAGCTACATATTGATTTGGTGGGGGCGATGCTTAGGGGGGACATGGTGCATGGTCTTCCACTGGAGGACTCACCTCCTAAGATGGGTGGAGGTCTGTTGACTCAGATCCTTATCTTGCTCCAGACCACCTCCTGTTGTGTGTTATAAAAACATGTGGCTGGAGGCAGTTAATCAAAGCTAGTTATGAGCTTTTTCTGTGGGCACTATGGAACCCTCCCACCCCTCCTCCTTCCCCTACGTTTTCTAACTTCTACCTAACAGAAGCGTTTTGTAAAACATGAAGCCCTTTGCAAGTGGTCTTTTTAAAAATATTGCTTTAGGGCCGGCCGAGTGGCGCATTGGTTAAGCGCTGGTTTTGGGATGCCCGCGGCCCCGGTTCGGATCCCACATGAGGGCCAGTGACACTGCCCTCTACAGCTAACAACAGCTCCACCTGGAGCTGGGCTGTGCAAGCCCTGGTGATGGTGTGGGCTGCAGCCCCTGCTGCGGTGGGCTGCCATAGGTTACAGTGAGTGGCCCGCAGCCAGCGTGAGCGGCTGGCAGCCAAGAGTGAGCTGCCAATAGCCGCGGTGAGCGACATCCAGAGGCCAGCGACCCATCTGCCTCATCCGGGAAGAGCGCAATGACGATACCAGCAGTGAAGCGACGTCCTCCGCAACTGAACTGAGGAACAAAAAGACAGCAACTTGTCTGTTCCCCTTCCCCGATTCCCAATGCTGTTCCCCTCCGCCAATTCCCCAATAAAAATCTTTAAAAAACAACAAAAAATATTGCTTTAAAATCATGCAAGGAACTCTAAGCGGGAAGTCAGGAATCTTAACCTTTGAGAACTTGGAAGTCTTTTAACCATGCCAGATCTGTTTCCTTGTCAGAAAAACCTGCAGGTTGAATCTGAATGGCTCTAAAGTCCTTTTTAACTCCAGGAATTTAACAATTCCATGAAATAAAATTATTTGCAAAGAAAACATGATGGCACTTAGTACCAGGAACACAGAAGGTGGCATGAGTTTGAAGTAGGATGTAAGAGGAATAAAGGAGATGGTGATTGTGGGAATAGGACTTAATCCCCCAGACTGGTGCAGATGGAAGCCTTTAGAATAAGAGCAGGTGGCTTCTGTGTGGCAGGACCTATAGAAAAGGGGAGCTTTGGTTTGCAGTGGTTCCTGGGTTTGAGTTGAAGGTTGCAGGGGTGTCTGGGAGGTCAGCTTGAAGTCATCAAGGTTTTCCTTCATCAAGGCCTTAGCATGTGCTGTTTCCCCACCATTCTTCATAGGGTTAGCTTTGATTCTTGGGAACTTAGCTTAAGTGTTTATTCGGACATGCTTTCGCTGACCACTCTATGCAGAATACTCCCTGCCCTTTGTCTAAGCCCTTTATTTGTTTCCATAACGACAACCACCACAATGTAAAATTATTATGCTCTAACATGGTGTCTGACTAATGAATTCTTTGTTAAATGATTGAATGAAGGAATGAGTTTACATTCTTTTTTCCCCTTTTCTCCCTGTAAATTTTCTCTACTGAATTTGTTTTCCTTCTTTTTTCCAAACTCAAATAGCTTATATAATTTTCTTTGATTATAAAAGTCGTACCTATCCATGTCAAAAAACATTAAGTAATACTTAGTATGTAAGGAAGAAAATGAAAATTGCTGAAATTCCATCTCCCAGAGAAAACCAGAGCTAACCTTTTACTGTATATATTTAAAATCTTGTTCTTAATTTTAAAAGGCAGTCAGTATTTTTCTTTCCAAAATTAACAAAACCAAGTTGTTTTCCCCTTAAAAGGCCTTCAAGGTTGAGTCTGTGCATCCTCCTCAGAAACCTTTTCTTCCCATTGTCATTGGTGCTATTCTCTGCTAGGAATTAGGCTGATCCTGCCCTTTTCAGGCATGATCTGGATTTATCATTGGTTAAAAAAAAGTAACTGTTATTCTTGTCTTTCACTGCCAGCTTGCAGACTGGGCATTTAAATGCCTTTGATTGTGTATTTGGAGAAGCTAACAGCTGCATGTGCTATTTCCAATACTCTTTAAGACCCACCCAGGATGTGACCATGGGGATGCTTGCCATTTTTTTGGAGGGGGAGGAGCTGGATGTAAAATTGGTGAGAGATAACGCAGAGGTGAAAACTAGGTGAAAAATTCTTCAGCAGATTGTAGGCTTGCCATCTGATATCTAGAGAAAACTGCATTCCTTTGAGCAGCTCTCAGAATTCTCATCTGCCTGAACTTGGGGCAGCCTCAGATAGCCAGTGTTTTGGAGATTCAAGTAAAGTCAGTATGTTTTGCAAACAAAGCAAACAAATTCCACTTTCTCCTGCCACATGTATATGGCAACAGTGCTATATGTACTACACACACACACACACACACACACACACACACACACACTATGCGACAGTGCTCGTCTCCAACCTATATATAAATTACCAACCAACCAACAAAACCCAAATGAAAATCTACAATTTTTCTCTTAAAAAAATTGGATCGATTAGGGGGCCATAGGCAAGTTCTTCGCTTCTTTGAAGCATTGACTATACAGCTGAATTGTGTTTCTAGTTGTTTATATTCACCTCCAGCTCAATCAATAAACCATTCACTGACACTGTTTTGGGACCTGATTAGGCAGAGAAATGCTTGTTATATTTTAGGAGGACCAAGTTCATCAACTTTTCTTAAAATATTTTGCGACTGTAGGTGTTAAAAAAATGGAATACTTTTTCCCCACCTTCTAAATTCTTCTAGCTGGGCTAATAATCAAATTAGCAGAGACAAATTAACAAGAGAAACAAATTAACAGGAGAAAATCAAAGTTTTGATACATGTATATGGGAATTCACATCAGCATGGAAATTCCAAAGACAGTGAGGCAACATTGGGTATATAAGACATTTTTGGACAAAGGAGAAAGGAGGGGAAGAGGGTATTAGATTTCAGAAGTGAGAATGTGAGATTTACAGGTAGTTGAAGAAGAGCAGAACATACATGGCAGGAAAATTCTTGCTAGGAAACTCAAACAATGAGACTTGGGGTATCCAGCTAAGACAGGCCTGGAGTCTTCCTGCTTAATGCTAAGGTGAAGATTCCTCAGGTGATTAAGCCAAGTCTTCCTTCCTAAGGCAGGTTTTTCTGTCTGAATACCTTGGGCAGGAAAATGGGAGAGTCAAAGGGTCTTTCTGAGTCTTGTTTCTTAGTAAACAGTTTACAGTCAGTATCCCAAAAAGGCAGCTTTAGGGTGGCAATATTTTGGTCCCTTCACAACCCAAAGCCTAGTAGAAGTTTAAATTATTTCTGTTCTTTTCATATAATGATATTAACTTATTTGATGTTCTAGGAATTTTTTGTTTGGAAAAGGATGTTTAAAATTAGAACTCTTTTCCTTGGCGAAAATTTCTTAAACTCTCGCTGTTAGTTTTTTTTTGTTTGTTTGTTTTATTAAAGATTTTACTGGGGAATTGGGGGAGGAGAACAGTGTTGGGGAATTGGGGAAGGGGACCAACCAAGTTGTTGTTCTTCAATCTTTGTTGTGGAAGGCACCAGTTGCCATCTGGCTTCCCGTCAGCAGCTCTTGGCCTCTAAGCTCAAGGTGCTGTGTTCAGTCTTAGTTGTGGATGGGTGTAGCCACCATCCCATGTGGGAGTCGAACCAGCAGCCTTGTGGTTAAGAGTGCACGCTCTATCCACTGAGCCATCTGGGTGGCAGTTCAGCTCAAGGTACCAAGTTCAGTCTTGGTTGCGGGTGGGCATAGCCCATCATCAAACAGGCAATCTTGTTGTTACATCAGCTGAACCATCCTGCCACCTGTTGGCACCCTAGCAACAGCTCAGCTTGGGCGCAGCATCACTGGCCCATGTGGGAATCGAAGCAGTGGCTCTGTTGCTTAGAGCCTGTGCCCTAAGACAACTCTTAACCAACGGAGCCACTCTGAGGGCCCCTGGATGTTAGATTTTGACTACATGTTTTGGTTTGGGGACGGGCTGGCAGTTAGCATGTTATCATTTGCATAATTCCTTGATGTAAGAATATATTTTAATTATACTGCCAGTGCCCTGCTTACTTCCTTTAAGACCTTATCAATCATTTCATTATCTTCAGACTTCCACCTGTGAGTATCTGGAAATGCTGGACAATTAACAGCAATGCCCAAAGCCCTCAGTCAGAGACCAGTGGGACTTAGGATGTAATTACTCCAGCTTTCTCACCCCTTGGGTGGGATGATTGTAAGGTGGATTTAAGTTCTAGTTATGGTGGAACAACTTAGTCTTTAGCTGTCCTCCCTTTCCTGCTGCTCCCATACCAGTAATGCCTGAAGCTCCCTAATAAGCTATTTGCAATCAAATCTTTGTCTCAAACTAAATCCAACTGGAGAATACTTAATCTAAAACAAACTTCTTATATTAAGCAATATTTTATATTTGTTTTTTGTTTTTTTAGCTGAGCCATCCTGCCACCTATTGGCAGCTCAGCTGCAGCTCAGCTCGGGCTGGGCATCGAACTGCTATTGGCTCAGAGTTTCAAAATACTCACTCTTCTTGTGATGTGAGATGATAAAATGCCTGTGTGATGAGATGGAGTGTGGCAAATGACATAGCCATGTGATGTAGCTTTGGGCTACTATTGATCTACTGATGATACATCAGAAGGAGGGTCATCTGCTTTGAGTGATCCTGGTTCATGGAGCCATGAAGATGTCAATGGTTAGACGTCAGAAGTGAATAGCATGTGGTTGGTTGGGGAAATTTTGTATTTTCAGACTTCAGTTAACTGAAACAGTGGAAAGTGAAATTGGATAAGGAGGGGATTACTGTACTTTATACAGGCATATACATACCTCATTTTATTGTGTATGAGTTACACATGCAAAAGTTATCCCCACCGTGAAAGACACGGGGTGAGTGTGACTCTCCTAGGTTCTTTGGGGGCAGTTAATTGCTTGGGTTTGCAGCTGTAGTCTGGCCACCTACATGTGCCTAAGAATGTACTGCCTTGGCCACGTGGGTGATGGGGTCAGGGGTCATGATGGAACCAAATTCATAGTAATTAACTAGAAGCACATTATCTCTGGTAGGCCAGTAGTGCTCCTGTAATGTAGGGGGAGGCAGCAGAAAGTGGTGACTGGATGCAAATCCTCGTACTGCCACTTACTGTCATATTACTGAAGATAATAATCCCTACACTTCAGGGTGTTTGTAAAGATTACATTGATAAAAAGTATTTGAGTTCAGTGCCTAATAGATAGTAAGCTCTTGGTAAATGGTAGCTGTTTGTCTAACCTTGTACACTTTCAAAAAGGAAAGAGGGTGCTAAAATGATACATATTATATAATTTATATATTACATAATTTCAGAGTAATATATTAAAAATTAGTTTTATAACATGGTTAAACCTACAGAATAGTTGTATTTAAAACTTTTTGAAATTGAAATTCTCTAAAATGTACATTAAAGCAAAAATAAAAAAACTTTATATTGTCTTATATTTAGCTGAGAACATTAAAAATAAGTAGAACGGCCGACTGAGTAGCTCAGTTGGTTAAGAGCTTGCTCAAGAGTGTGAGCTGAGCTCTGAGCAGCAGCAGTTTGATGCCCAGCCCAAGCTGAGCTGCCAACAGGTGGCAGGATGGCTCAGCTAAAATAAATAAATAAATAAATAAATAAATAAATAAATAAATAAATAAATAAATAAATAAAATAAGTAGAATGATTATTTTTTTTAAATATTCACACACTTAATGAACTTTTTAGGCATATCTGGCTCTAATGCTGCATCACTGGCATTTTTTTTGAAGAATGCCCTTTTTTAAAATAAGTACATTTTTAATTTTTTATAATCTCTAAAATATTTGTTTTTTGTTTTGTTTTTTTTTGTTAGAGGGCAGTGTTACTGGCCCTCATATGTGGGATCCGAACTAGGGCCGCTGGTGTCTCAAGCCACTTGGCCAGCCCTACAATTGTTTTTGAAGTTATACTTTATGTTAATAAGAAATTGAAATTGACAACTTCAGTTGATTCTTCTCTGTAAACCATAATATTTTTACTTGAAAAACATAATCTCTATAAGAACTGAGTTATTAAGTGAAAACTGAGTGAATTCTGCTAAATGAAGAATATTTACAATTGTAATATTTTTGTATTAAGCTGTATAAGTAGTCAGCTAAAATATAATCCTTGGTACTGCTTTTTTCCCCAGCAGCTTCCATTCAGAGTACCTTTCCTTGACAAATATTTCTAGAACACAAAGTTCATCAAATAAATTATTTCCAGATACAATTCTTTTGATGTTTCCCTAAACTGTGTTGCTAAAAAATCATAGGCCCTTCTAATTTGGTTCTAATCCAGTGAGCATTATAAAAGTTTCTCCTCACAGTAGATATATTCCAAAGAGCAATTATGGAGTTTCACTATAAATCTTGGACATGATTTGAGTACCCATCATTTAATTTATTCACTTCTTTTTGTGCTGTGATTGAAATGTTTCAGTGTCTTATTTTGTGCAAGCTTTATTTTTAAATAATTGTAATTCTCCAAAAGCTTCAAAAGCTGAAGACTTCTGATGCTCCTTGAATTCTTTGATTAAAATTTCTTCTTCTTTTTTTTTTTTTTAAAGATTTAATTGGGGAATTAGGGGAGGGGAACAGACAAGTTGCTGTCTTTTTGTTCTTCAGTCTAGTTGCGGAGGATGTTGCTTCACTGTTGGTATCGTTACTGCGCTCTTTCCGGATGAGGCAGATCAGTCGCCGGCCTCAGGATGGTCGCTCACAGTGGCCGCTCACACTGGCTGCCGGCCACTCACTGTAGCCTATGGCAGCCCACTGCAGCAGGGGCTGCAGCCTACACCATCGCCCGGGCTCGCACAGCCCAGCTCCAGGTGGAGCTGTTGTTAGCTGTAGAGGGCAGTGTCACTGGCCCTCATATGTGGGATCTGAACTGGGGCCGCTGGCATCCCAAAACCAGCGCTTAACTGATGCGCCACTCGGCCGGCCCTGATTAAAATTTCTGATATTGAACAAATACACCCTAAACCTCGAGGACTCATTTATGAAAAAGTTTAATATCATTGATAGGACACAGATTGATTTACTAAGTAGTTCCAGTTGATGGGCAGCTTTTGTTTCAATTGGTATAATCAACTTCTTTGGGTGAAATTATAACTTACATTTACACTAACCAATTCCAATTAAATTCCTGCTTCATATCTTAATTTAAAAATTAGCATCTTGGGCTGACCCAGTGGCTTGTTGGTTAAGAGTTGGCTTAGGAGCGTGAGTCTGAGCAGCAGGGTCTCAGGTTCGGATCCCATATGGGCCAGTGATGCTGCACCCTCTACAGCTAAGATGGTGAAGAACAACTTGACCTGGAGCTGGGCTGCCATGAGTCACTGGCGATGGCATAAACTGCAGCCCCTGCTGCAGTGGACTGTCGTAAGCTACTGTGAGTGGCCGGCAGCCAGCATGAACGGCCGGCAGCCAGTGCCAGCTACCATGAGCCGCTGTGAGTGGTTGTCTGATTGCTGGCAACCAATCTGCCTCAGCCGGGAAGAGCTCAATGATCACAATACCAACATGGGCCAGTGAAGCAACGTCCTCCACAACTAGACTGAAGAACAAAAGGACAGCAACTTATCTGTTCCCCTTCATGGATTCCCCAATGTTTGTTGTTCCCTCCCCCAATTCCCCAATAAAACCTTAAAGGAAAAAAAAAAAAAATTAGCATCTTAAATTAGTGAAATATCGTTTTTACCATGGACACAGTGTATCACCAAAATTATTATCACTGCAAAAACAAATGATTTTATATTTAGTTTTGAACTTTTTTTTTTTTTTTTTGAGAGCAGTGTCACTGGCCCTCATATGTCCGACCCGAACCGGGGTCGCAGGCTTCCCAAGCCAGCGCTTAACCACCGTACCACTAGGCCAGCCCAGTTTTGAACTTTTCAACTAAACTTAAAGGAAGGTTCACAATAATGTCAGATATTTCACCTTAAACAGACTAAATTTCCAAAAGCATTACTTTGATTTCATGAATTAGATTAAAAAAATCAAATCATTCTTGGAATTATTTGATCTTTCTAGTTGAAGCCTTGAAAACACTCATAAAAAATTAGCAACATTAAAATGTTTATAAAAATTCTGTTTTCATTACCAGATACATAGCTTTTACTTCATGTTCTGTACCTGAACACAAAAAATTGAAATAAAAAATTGGCAAAGTCAATTTAGAACAGCCACTGGATCTAAATGGTATGTAAGCACCTCTTCAGCCACATATGATAAATCATAAACTGCAACTACAGGGTTCTCAAAATAGCTACTCATTTTTTATGTATATTGTAATGCTGTTTTAGCAGATTTGTGTTTTGGGGTTTTCACTCGGTTATTGATATTACCTAGTCCCTTCTGGCTATGTGTGTGTGGCGGGGAGGTGTGGCAAATGTTGATATTTTGTGCAATTTCACATTCATCATTAATTTGAGAATAGGAAATTTAGCACTTAATGTTTTACTAAATGTAAACTTCCATTTTTAAGCTCACTGTCATCGAGAGGGCTTATTGCAAAAATAAAAAAGCATCACCAAATAATAATATAATTAATAATTGCAGATATATATCATACAAGAAATGACCAAATCATTTGTGAAGAGTGTCCCAATTGGCCTCTGTATGCTCTAAGGCAGCACTCTTGGCCTATTTTCCCTGCAAATATTTAGAGATCTCTAACCCATAATTTCCCACCTTTCCCACAGGAACTACCAGCTGTGCCTTTACAGTTCTATACATCACGTAGGCTTGAGTATGGGCTTGGCATGCCTAGTTGGTAAATCCAAGGGCATAGGGCATCAGAGGGTTCTCTTACCACCACCAGAGCCTGGAGGGGTTAGCTGTCCCCAGCAGCTCTTGTTTGAGTGCATTTTCTTTTTTTTTTTTTTTTGAGGGCAGTGTCACTGGCCCTCATATGTGGGACTCAAACTGGGGCCACTGGCATCCCAAGCCAGCTCTTAACCACTGTGCCACTCGGCCAGCCCTGAGTGCATTTTCTTTTGTAAGCGAATGGCCCACTGGCCTGAAAAGGAAGTGGTAGTTCCATTGTGTTTGAAAAGCATTGGAGAAAATAGAGACGGGTCATTGCTGGTCATCCTTCATTAGAGTGACATCTCTCTTCTCTCCTTGTTCTAGCTCAGGCTGCTAGACTGGGTGACTTAACATATTTCTCACAGTTCTGCAGCCTAGAAGTCCAAGATCGAGGCCCTGGCAGATTTGGTGTCTAGTGAGAGCCTGCTTCCTGGTTTGCAGATGGCCGTTTACTGCTATGCCCTCACATGGTCTTTCCTTAATGTGTGCAGAAGGTGGTGGTGGGGTGCTCTGGTTTCTTCTTATAAAGGGACTAACTCCATTGTGAGGGTCCCACCCTCATGACCTCATCTATACCAAATTACCTCCCCAAAGCCCCACCTCCAAATACCACCACATTAGGAATTAGGGCTTCAACATATGACTTTTTTTGGGGGGTGAGGGAGGTCACAAACATTCAGTCCATAGTGCTGCTCATCTGCTTCACATAGTACTAGACAATACCAGGCAGGAAGCTTAGAAATACAAAGCAGAGAGCTACTCAACCAATGCCAGCTTCTTTTGATGTGAATATTAATAGTAATTCTCCATTGAAGTGAAAATATCAAGGCAAATGTTAAACCAAACAGGATGGTAGGACAATAGGCCTAAACCAGGGCTGCCCAGGGCAAAAAGGACCCTAGCCACAATTAGGAAGGATGGAACCTTATCTTAAAAGAAGTTTTTTACATAGGAACACTAGAGGGCGTTTTAGACTTTATAATTAAGTGTTGCTAAGTAAGGTGGATTATTAAGGCAAGTACTCCAGTGTTTAAGAAAACAGTATGAACTGTGGAAGAAAATGTTTGACCTGACATCTGGTCTAGAGCCCCTGGTTCTGTCCTCACCTCTGTGACTTTGGTCAAATCTTATAATCTTTTTGGGCCTGTTTCTCTGATGGGTTTTACATTTAACTTTGATTAGTCTTAAATTTACATTTGCATATAGGTGCTGTGTCTGGAAATTACCTTTAACACAAATCATGAAGTCTGTGACACTGTGGAAACTGGATTTAGGAGAAAGTGGAGAGGTAGTTGGTTCCCTGTTTTGGGGTCCCATCAAGTTCTTTAAAATGGCTCATTTTTACATTAGAAACCGATAGCTTTTATCAACTGCTAGAAAAGACTCATACAAGTACTGCTGCCCAACCCCAAACTTCCCTTGAAACAAAAATTATGGTTAAATGTTTATATTTCATTACATTTCCTGCTAACATTCAGACCACATAAAAAGTGAAAGGCTAAAAAATCACTTGAGATTTTAAATCAAGTCTAACTAGTCTATTTCTTTTTGTTTGTTTGTTTTGTTTTTGAGGGTAGTGTCACTGGCTCTCATATGTGGGATCCGAACCGGGGCTGCTGGCTTCCCAAGCCAGCGCTTAACCACCGTGCCACTCGGCCGGCCCCTAACTAGTCTATTTCTGATGTTATGAAAACAAATGAGATAAACATTTGCTAGATAGATATAAGTCCCATCTGCCCTCATATAATTGAGGCCAGACTATTTAGTGACCTGGTGTTTGAATGAATATTGTTGCTACACAGTGTTTTAACTCCCAAAGAATGCTCTGACATTCTTAACTGAGTTCTGCTTTTTAAACAAACATATTATTGAATGGTGTATTCTTTATGTGGACAAATAAAATGTTAGCAACATTCATCTGTGTTGGAAGGAAAATAATTTGGTGAGTGGAATTGTACAACTCCTGTCTTACATACACATAAAAAATGATTCTTGGCACATTTCTAAATTTGTAAAATTTTCAGTGATCTTTTGCATGTCTTTGTGTGAGTGTATGTCTGTGCATGTGTGTGCATGTGTTGCCAGTGTACAGGGGTCTGACAAGTTCACAAACTTGTTGCAATGATGTTGCTAACCTTTTTTTGTATATGAGAGGGATTATTCATTATGAATTTGTACCAACTGGACATACAGTTAACCAAATTCACTATTTAGAAGTGCTGAAAAGGCTGCATGAAAAAGTCAGACAACTTCAACTTTTTGCCAACAGTTCATGGCTCTTGCATCACGACAATGCACCAGCTCACACAACACTGTCTGTGAGGGAGTTTTTAGCCAGTAAACAAATAACTGTATTGGAACACCCTCCCAACTCACCTGATCTGGCCCCCAATGACTTCTTAATTTACCTGAAGATAAAGGAAATACTGAAAGGGAGACTTTAAAAAAAAAAAAGATTTTATTGAGGAATTGGGGGAGGGGAACAGCGTTGGGGAACCGGGTAAAGGGAACAGACAAGTTGCTGTCCTTTTGTTCTTCAGTCTAGTTGTGGAGGACGTTGCTTCACTGGCACATGTTGGTATTGTCATTGCGCTCTTCCCGGATGAGGCAGATCGGTCACCGGCCTCTGGATGGTCGCTCACCACGGCTATTGGCAGCTCACGCTGGCTGCCGGCCACTCACTATAGCCTATGACAGCCCACTGCAGCAGGGACTGCAGCCTACACTGTCGCCGGGGTTCACAGCCCAGCTCCAGGTGGAGCTGTTGTTAGCTGTAGAGGGCAGTATCACTGGCCCTCATATGTGGAATACCAACCGGGGCCGCTGGCATCCCCAAACCAACTCTTAACCAATGTGCCACTCGGCCGGCCCGAAAGGGTGACATTTTGATGACATTCAGGAGATCAAGGGCAATACAATGTCAGCTCTGATGGCCATTCCAGAAAAAGAGCTCCAAAATTGCTTTGAAGGGTAGACTAGGCCCTGGCGTCAGTGCATAGCTTTCCAGGGGGAGTACTTTGAAGGTGACTGTAGTGATATTCAGCAATGATGTATGTAGCACTTTTTTTTTTCTGACAGCCGAGCCCCCTGTAGCACTTTTGCTAGGATGAGTTTGCAAACTTAATCGTCAGAATTTCGTATCTCTGTGTGCTCATGCTTCAAGAGTATAGTCACTGTAGTTAATAAATCCCAGATGATAACTTGTTTTAGATCTTGAAAGCTTCTCCACATTTCAAAGTTCCCTATCTGCAATGGTAAAATCAAAATTAAGGAAATCCCAAAGGGAGCTTCGCCTCTTGCTAATTTCTTCATGACTCATAATGTCAGAACTGAGTCTTAGGAACAGCAGGCAGAGTAGGGGAGGAAAGGACACAGAGGCTAAACCAAAGAGCAGGGTAGGGCAGGGGTCCTGAGGTGTCTCACTCCAGGGAACGTGGGCAAGTGGGTGAACAACCAGTCAAGTGTGCAAGGAGACCACAAGTGGAAGCCTAAGGGAGTCGGTGTCAGGAAGATTCAATCCATCCATTCATCAACTCTGTACTGAGTGTCCAGTTTGTTCCAGGTGCTACAACTGGTGAAATGGATGTGGAAGTTTCTTCCCTTGAGCATTTTAAGTACTAGCAGGTAAAACAGACATAAAAATAAACCATGATAAAATCATAAATGCTAAGAGCAGTGCCATGAGAGACCCAAGAGTTCAGCCTATGTGCAGGCAGGAGAAGACCTCACTGAGGATCCAATGCCTAATGTCTTTCAGGGGAAGACAAGGGTTCCCCAAGTGGATAGCCTTCTTTCCTAGGTGTGTGTGGATGGAGGCAACATAAACCCCCGTCCTTGTGCAGTGTGGTCATGGATGGGGAGGGTACGTGTTGAGAAATGGCAGAAGTGCCTGTAAGAGATGGAGCTCTTGATTCTTTTAATGCTCCTAAAGTCTGTGATGAACAGGCTGGCTTGAGTTCAAGATATTGTTTTCTAAATCTATTTTTACTGTTCCTTAGATAATCTTCATTTATTTAAGGAGTACAATCATTTCCTCAGGCATTTAGTCAAAAATTAATTTTACTCTTCATTACAAGTATGTCAGAATCAACACTGGGGTAAGAGATCAAATGGATATCAATATTTTCACTCTCATTTCTGATGAGACCTTTTCGAGATTATCAGTCAAGACTCTGTTAGTTGCAAGTGACTGAAACTCCACTCAAACTAGTGTATGCAAAAAAGGGAATCTGTGGGCTCATAATTGGGAAGTCTAAGGGGGTATTGACAGGAATAGGTGGACCAGAGTTTCGAATGTTGCCATAGAACTTCTCTATGTCTCTCATCTCTGTTCACCTCTGTTTACACTTTTTGGATCCTACAGTTTTAAAAAAGAGTATGTTTCTTGAGAATTCTCATGAGGTGGAGAACTTTGGTTGCATTAGCATATGCCAGGTGGCTGGCTGGTATTTTGGCGAATGTAGTACAAGTGGTAAAAAAAATGTGGAGAAAATTATAAAATAAAAAGTAAAGTCATTCTCTTGCACCTCATTCCTCAACTTTTGAGGGACAGGAGTGTCAAACATTGGGAATAAAAAATGTCACACATCAGCAATGAGCAATTAAGACTGAGGGTAATAAACAGATTCACGTATCAGCAACACTTTACTTTGGCTGCTCAATATATGCTAGGTATTTTCCCTAAACCTTTTATGTGTAACACACTTAATTTTCATGAAAAATCCTATGAGATAGGCACGACTATCATCTCTACCTTATGGATGAGGAAACTGAGGCACTGGGAGTTGAGGAGACTCCCCAGGGTCACACACTAGTGCATAGAAGTTTGTCTTCAGTCACATGCTCTTAACCATTATTCTTACAACACATCTGCATGGCATAATAATTAGTGAATACTGTTCTAATGAATGAATAACTTGTGTTACAAAGATACTACGCACATGGTAAAGAATGGAAGAGAGAAGACACCATATTTTTTTCCATCAGGTAGCCCAATTATTTGATGACTTCACCCAGATGCCAAGGCTCCAGTGGAGTCCACTCAGGCTGGGGAATGGATTTGCTTGGGTCACATGTAGGCTTACCTGAAAACAGTGAATATGGATTCAAGGCTACCCATGAATTAACCTGTGGGAATTGGGCTCAGGGATGGCATAGAGGATCATGGGGAACAAGAATGGGGTCCACCACCTGAGAGAATAGTAAAATACAAGGAAGAGAGACATTGCTTGAACTCCTGCACGGCTCTGTTGTGTAACACCAAATCAGGAGACAGCTGAGTCTCTCTGTCTACTCCGGGAGCCGGACCTCCTTGTGTGGACAGCAGTGACCATGCCTAACAGAACCAGAAAAGATGGACAGACACTGAAGTGCCAGGATTAAATTGGTTTCGGTGAGGGATGGGGTCTTGGTAGGTGGGAAAGGTATGTGTGAGTTATCTCTCTTGACTAAATTTTTTCTTTTTTTGTTTCATTGTAATTTTTAAAATTGTAGTTAAATATACATAAAACTGACCATTTTTATGTGTACATTTCAGCAGCATCAGTACATTCATAATGTTGCACAATCATCACCACTATCTATAGGCATACCTCTTTTTATTGCACTTCACAGATGTTGCATTTTTTTGCAAATTGAAGGCACGACCCTCTACCAGCAAAAAGGTAGACTTGCTTTATTGCAGTGGTGTTGAACCAAACCTGCAGAATTTGTGAGGTATGACTGTTTTCTAGAACTTTTTTTTGTTTTTTTTTTTTAATTGGGGAATTGGGGAAAGGGACCAGACAAGTTGTTGCTCTTCAATCTTCGTTGTGGTTGTGGAGGGCGCCAGACGCCATCTGGCTTCCTGTCAGCAGCTCTTCGCCTTTAAGCTCAAGGTGCTATGTTCAATCTTAGCTGCGGGTGGGCGTAGCCACCATCCCATGTGGGAGTAGAACCAGCAGGCTTGTTGTTAAGAGTGCACACTCTATGCTCTGAGCCACCCTGGCGGCAGCTCAGCTCAAGGTGCAAAGTTCAGTCTTAGTTGTGGGTGGGCATAGCCCTCCATTGAACAGGCAATCTTGTTGTTACACCAGCTGAGCCCTCCTGCTACCTGTTGGCAGCCCAGCAACAGCTCAGCTTGGGCGCAGCATCACTGACCCATGCAGGAATTGAACTGGCAACCCGTTGCTCAGAGCTCATGCTCTTAAGCCAACTCAACCAACTAGGCCACTCGACTGGACCCCTAGAACTTTTTCATCATTCCAAATAGAAACTCCATTCTTCCTCGCCCCCAGCCCTCTGGTAACATCTGTTCTACTTTCTGTCTCAGTGAATTTGCTTCTTCTATGTACCTCATATAAGTGGAATCATACAGTATTTGTCCTTATGTACTATGTAACTGGCTTCTTTCTTTTTTTTTTTTTTTTTTTTAGCTGAGCCATGCTGCTCAGCAGCTGCTCAGCTCGGGCCGGGAATCCAACTGGCAACCCTGATGCTCAGAGCTCGCACACTTGAGTGAGCTCTTAACCAACTGAGCCACTCAGCCGGCCCCTGGCTTCTTTCCTATAGCATAATATGCTCAGGGTTCATCCATGTCGTAGCATGTGTTAGAATTTCATTTCTTTGTTTAAATTAGATGACTGAGAGGAAGAGGCATGAGGTGATCTGGGCTTTCCCTCCATGGGTGGCAGTGGCAGAAAGCAGAGCAGGGGTGCAGTCCTCCTGCCCTTCAAGAAGTTCAGGTTGTCAACTGGCTGCTTCCTTGCTGTTTTCCAAGTCTAGCAAGTGGTGTGATTGATGGGGCAACAGAAAAACTTTTCATCCCCAACCTATCCCCAGTTTCCTTCTCCATACAGGACTGGAAGATTGACTTGATTTAATGGTGAGAAAGAGTAGAGAGTTGAGGTGGGAAGACCTGTCAATTATTCACACTTTAATTTGAATTAGTGCCCTCAGATCACTTTCTAGTACGCCCAGCTTACCTAAGCAAGTTATGGAGTTGGAGTATAGAGTAGAGAAAGGTTGAAGTTTTGGAGCATAAGTATGGCAGCTTATTCAGACACCATCTAAGCGCGAGGCACCTGGGGAGAAGGAAGGTGAAAAGAGAAACCTGGAAGCAAGAGGAGAAGGGCAGAGGAGCCAGCCTTGCTCTTCCCAGTGTTACCTGGGACCAGATGGGACACCTCCCTGGCCCACCCAACAGCTGTCATTTAAAGCATTTAAGGACCCTAACCCACCTGGATTCTTGAAAAGGAATGGGGAGGGCTGGATTTTGCAGTCTCCCTTCCTCCCTCCCTCCTTTGCAGATTCTCTGGCGATGGAGCCATGCAGAAGTTTGCAGGGCTGACTCTGGGTCAAGCAGTGCATAACAGAAGTTCTTTGTGGAGACAGTTTATGATCTATTCAGCTGTATTCCACATTCATGTCCAGCTCCAGGATGCCAGGCTTCTGCATAGGTTTACATACTTGGACACTCTCGCTCACAGGAGGTCAGGCCTCCTTTCACCTCAGTGTTGTACTTTCTTCGCTTCACATTGGATTGGTTGGTGAAAAGATAGCCAGCACTGACTGAAGTACGTGCGGAGTTGGGAGACAGGAAGGAGGTTTCTAGGTCTGTGCTGTTGACCTAATTTTGTATTATGTTTTCAGCATTGCTGACCTAATTCTGTCTTATGTTTTCATTGAATGAGTTGATTATTTTTATATCATTTCCTGGTAAGTGAATTACACCTTCACTGCTTTCAATTTTTCCATGTCCCATTTTTGAGTTCCTTACCACATTTTATACACACTCAAAAATTCTCTGCTTAATCTTTCTCATTCTTATAAGCCAGTAGGAACAATATTGCCTGCTTGTTATTTGAACAGCAGCATTGTTGCTCTTATAAACACTCTGGTCTTAAACATAATTTGTATGAGGAATAAGTTAGTATTTATCGTCAAGTCTTTAAAAGAGCTGTGTTTTTCATGTTGCATTGAATATTTAATGCAATAATTTAATCTTTTTACTTGAATCTCCTCCCTTGAGTGATTTAAATGTGCGTCAGTAGATCTGGCTTTCTTTCACTGGTTCCTTGTTAAACAAGTTAGTTATTTGTTCCCTAAAGTTAGAGTCACTGTGTACTGCAGTTGCTGGCATTGCTTTTTGTTTTTGATTTCAATGAAAACATTTAAACAAATCACTTTATTTATTTATTTATTAAAAATTATTTTGTGAAATACACAATTTTATATAATAAAAATTCTTTTATTGTGAAATACACAATTTTTAAAAAAAATTAGTTTCAGGTGTACAACACAGTGCAATGGTTATACTTTTTACTGCTCAAAATGACAACCCCCTCCCCCAATTCGCCACCCCACTCCTCCCTCTCATATCATACATATCTATTACAATTCCTTTGACTCCCTTCCACAGTATACTCCACATCCTGTGAAAACAAATCACTTAAAAAAATATATATGTGGGCCGGCCGAGTGGCGCAATGGTTAAGCATTGCCTTGGGAAGCCAGCGGCCCCCGTTCGGGTCCCACATATGAGGGCCAGTGACACTGCCCTCAAAAAAAAAAAAAAAAAAAAATATATATATATATATATATTCTTACTGTAGTTTGATACTCATCTTGATGGTAGGTTGAACATTGGAGAAACATTTTAAGTTAATGTTCAAACTTATGGGCAGCATGGCTTTCTTATTCCTAAAACTTGTTCAAGTATGCCCGATTTCTGCTGGCATGACATAATAAAAGACTCTTGTGTAAGTTTGATTTTTGTATTCCCTTTCTGGTATTCAGTAAATTTTGAGATTCTCTTCAGTCCTAAAAATTTAGTAAGAATTGTAATTCGATGAAGATAGCTTTTAAAAATATTTAGTAACAAGATGTTATTGTTCAAAAATTATTTTAAGAATCAAGACATTTCAATAAAGATGATTCTTATGGCAGCATAAGTCCCTTCCTGCTACATGTGCTGTGAGTGTGACTGCCTGACAGTCATGCACTGCACAATGATGGTTCAGTCAATGACGGACTGCATGTACTACGGTGGTTCCACACAATTGTAATGGACCTGAAAAATTCCTATTGCCTAGTGACATCATAGGTGTGGTACCTTTCTTTGTAGTGCAATGTATTTCTCACGTGTTTGTGGTGATGTTCGTGTAAACACACCCACTGTGCTGCTAGTTGTATAAAAGTATAGTACATACAGTTATGCATAGTACATAAAACTTGATAATAAATGACTATGTTATTGATTACTTTTTATCATTTTAGGGTGTACTTTTTCTACTCATTAAAAAAAGTTTGCTATAAAACAGTATGCTGTGTTATGGCTGCAACAGTCTCATACATCTCATGTTTCCCATGTCTGTTTCTTTATTGCATCATTTTCTCTCGTGCTTGATTTTTAGTCTCCTGTTTTTTGTACAGTAACATCCTGTATAGGCTTGTAGCCTAGGACCAATAAGCTAAACCATGTAGCCTAGGGGTGTAGTAGGCTAGTTTTGTCTATGCTTTCTATGATGTTTGCACAAAATCACCTAACGATGCATTTCTCAGAATTTATCCCCACCGTTAAGTGGTACATGACTGTATTTATGTGGTGAAACCTACATTAAATGTAAATATACATTTAGTAACCCTTTAAAGAACAATTTTCCCTCCCCCATAAAAGCATAGGTTTATTTTATAAGAAGTGATAAAATTTATATTTTGTATGAAATATAATTTCTTTTTCCAAGTACAATTTTTTAATAAAGATAATTAGAAAAGATGGAAAAATCAGCTCCAAAAGGCCAATTACTTCTTTAAAAGATCAGTGTTTTGACATAGTAACTCCCATCAATTTTAAATACTGTCACATAAAGCATGGTGGATAAAATATAATTTTAAATTTATTTAATGTCAGGTGGGTATTGCACATTAAATATGTGATATAATATTTATGTTTTCCTTTCCTGTTACTGAAGAGAAAAATGGCTTCAGTGGAGAAAGCCGAAAAAAAGGTTTTAGGTCCCCATCCTTCGCTCTGACTGTATTCCTTTAATGTAGCTATATTAACTGAGTAGATTGCTATATTTATATAGTTCATCTTTGTAGCAGCCTCAACTAATTCAGTTTAAAATTGGATTAAAAAAAACTAAATCCGATTTGTGTGTCCAAATCCGTAATTTAGATTGTTCTGAAATTTTAAAAGAATGCTTAACTAGTTTTTTTCCAACCACAATTTGATATAATTTCCTTAAAAAGCAAGAAAATTGTGCCACAGTCAAAGATCCTAGAGTTAGTTGTTTAGGAGTTGTTTCTCATGATGGGGAAAATTAAGTGGGCGACCATGTACTATTTTCTTTTATAAATACAGTTGCCCCTCAACCAACGCGCTGAGCTACCCCCCATAACTGTCAAAATTCACGTATCACTTTTGACTCTCCCAAAACCTAACTACTAACAGCCCAGCCTACTGTTGACAAGAAGCCATATATGAACAATCGATTAACACATACTTTGTCTGTTATATGTATTATATACTGCATTATTACAGTAAAGTAAGATAGAGAAAAGAAAAGGGTATTAAGAAATCTTAAGGAAAAGATTTATTGAAAAAAAATCCATGTACAAGTGGACCCGCTCAGTTGTAACCTGGGTTGTTTAAGAGTCAGATGTAGTGGGAGAGAACAAGGGCTGGGAAACCAGGGGCTAGTCTTAATCAACTCAGAGGAAGAGTTGGCAAGGGTGGGTTTTTCCCTTTGAATTTCAGTGGGTCTTTGTTTTTATGTGGACTGTTTTCCCTTCCCTATTTCCTTCCAAGTTTTTCTTCATACAAGCATTAAAAAATATTTTGATAATATTTGGATATCCTCTGAGCTTTGGAAAGACTTTTTTTTGGGTTCAGCCCACTGGGTCCATTTAGTTCTGCTGTGTTTTTATACTGTATTCATCAGAAAAACCTTAAGTGGAATGAAGCATGCAGAAGTATTCAATTACCTTGAGTTTCTTCTTGAGTCATTTCAGCTGTCGAGTTTCTCTTCCTTTTACTACTGAGAATATGGGGCCTTTGGAAGCAGGGAATCCCCAAGCTAGAAAAGCTCTACTGTCTCTCAATATCCTGCAAATGAAACATTCTTCCACTTCCAAATGTAAACCCAAAATTTGATTTATTATTTGGTCAGTGCTAACAGGTGGGTCTCTCTGGCTTAGGCAATTGTGAAGGGGAAACTGTTAGCTCTAGTTCCATAACATTGCAAAAAGAGAATGTAACTATGTCAACTTGGAGATTTGTACTAAATAGAGAGACAAGTAGACATGTACAGTAAAACCTTGGATTGAGAGTGACTTAGTTTGCGAGTGTTCTGCAAGACGAGAAAACATGTCTAGTACATTGTAATGTGGTAAACGAACGATGTCTTGCAATACAAGTAGTTTTTTTTCCAGAACTAATTATTCTTGCAAACCAAGGTATTAGTGTATATGATTTATAAAAGAGGAATTTGGAGGGGTGATTAAGACTAGAACCATTAGAATTAGAAAAACCTGGTTCAAAATCTGGCGCAGCCATCAGCTAGCCAGGGGACCTTGATCTAACTAAGGGGGTCATCTGTAAAGATAATATTACACAGTGTTTAGGGCATATTGTGGGACTAACATACCTATTGTGATATCTAGCACAAGGTAAATCTTCAGTAAATGGGTCATTTATTCATAAATGTATTTATTCATAAATATTTTGTAATATGTGTACCAAGAGAAATAGACATTACAAATTACACTGAAATAAGAATGATGGGTAGTGTCTTCAGTATTAAAGGTACTCAAGGATAAGGTAAATTGACATGACATTCACGAGTACAGATATAATAACTAGAGGCAATTTTCCTGCTTCTTGCCTAGTGAACTCCTGTTTGTCCTTTAAACCCAGCTCCACGTTCCCTAATCTTCCACGTGGCTCTTTCCTCTGTGTTTCCTATGTTCCAGGGCCACTATTCTGTTGTTATCTTTATCTCAGAGTTCCTGTAGTTTCCCCTTTTGGACTGGGAGCATTTTGACCCAGGGATTGTTTAATTTATACTTCACACACACGCACACACGCGCGCGCACACACACAGCATTTAATACAGGACCTATCATAGAGGTAACTGTTTCTTGGATTGAAATAGATTGAGTTTAATTAAATCAAATACTTGTATAGAAAACAGGAGCATGCAAAATATTTGGGGCTCAAAAGACTTCTGACTAAGTCCATGAGGTGTCTCATTTTACGGCCTTGTTTTTGATTATAGGACCCTATTCTTGGCTTAGCACCAGGTTGCACATCACATTTAATGCAACTCAGGACTGCAATTGTCGTTGCAGACAGACAATGTGGTGTGATTCGGCTGCCAGCAGATGTCAGGTTTCTCTGGCTTTACAAGTGGATTGGTTGTTTTTTTGGGCTATGAACAGCCATGTGGTTCAGTCTACTGGAATTAGGGAAAGATTGCCAATATGACAATAGGGAATAAGGGCTCAGATACAAGCTCAGGAATTGTGCTCAGATGTCATGGATTTCCGGGTGAGACTGAATAGATTTAATATTTGTTTTTAACCTGTCCATAGCGGTATCTCTTTATTTGTAGCCTCTGTCGAAGCACAGGTTTACTTTTGCGTCCTTTAGTATCCCTTTTAAGAAAATGGGAGTAGGTTATTCCATGTATGATGGCAGTCAAAAATAACACTGACAGTCATGTTTTTTTGTTTTTTGTTTTAAAGATGTTATTAGAGAATTGGGGGAGGGGAACAGCGTTGGGGAATCGGGGAAGGGGAACAGACAAGTTGCTGTCTTTTTGTTCTTCAGTCTAGTTGTGGAGGACGTTGCTTCACTGGCCCATGTTGGTATAGTCATTGCGCTTTCCCCGGATGAGGCAGATCAGTTGCCGCCCTCTGGATGGTCGCTCACCACGGCCATTGGCATCTCACGCTGGCTGCCAGCCGCACACGCTGGCTGCAGGCCACTCACTGTAGCCTATGGCAGCCCACTGCAGCAGGGGCTGCAGCCTAACCGTCGCCGGGGCTTGCAGCCCAGCTCCAGGTGGAGCTGTTGTTAGCTGTAGAGGGCAGTGTCACTGGCCTTCATATGAGGGATCCGAACCAGGCCTGTTGGCGTCCCAAGCCAGCTCTTAACCAATGCGCCACTTGGCTGGCCCGACAGTCATGTTTTTGTTTTTTTTGTTTTTTAAAGATTTTATTGGGGAATTGGGGGAGGGGAACAGCGTTGGGGAATCGGGGAAGGGGAACAGGCAAGTTGCTGTCTTTTTGTTCTTCAGTCTAGTTGCGGAGGTCGTTGCTTCACTGGCCCATGTTGGTATCGTCATTGCTCTCTTCTCGGGTGAGGCAGATCGGTCGCTGGCCTCTGGATGTCGCTCACCGTGGCTATTGGCAGCTCACGCTGGCTGCCGGCCACTCACGCTGGCTGCCGGCCACTCACTGTAGCCTATGGCAGCCCACTGCGGCAGGGGCTGCAGCCCACACCATCACCAGGGCTCGCACAGCCCAGCTCCAGGTGGAGCTGTTGTTAGCTGTAGAGAGCACTGTCACTGGCTCTCATATGTGGGATCCGAACCGGGGCCGCTGGCATCCCAAAATCAGCTCTTAACCAATGCGCCACTCAGCCGGCCTGACAGTCATGTTTTTAAATATGAAAAATATCTATGCTTGAGCCATTTTTATTTATGTACAATCATTTTATGTACTTGCCACATCTGTTACATACATTGCAGTTTAAGTGTAGATTCCTTTCCGGTACTTTGGTATTTTTGAGAGGGCAGTATAATTTAAGTATATGTTCTTCTACCTGTTGTAATTATTTACTCTCCCGTTTAGTGAGTCTATTTTTCTTATTGTATTCAAGAATTGACTTAAAACTCTTTTTTCCCTGGCTACAGCCCACCAAAGGTGGTACAGTAGGAGTGGCCTGCTGTGGGTGAATGCAATGAATGGGGCGTTGTCTGTATAAAACAATAATAACACCAACAAAAGTTTTATTCATTTATTTTTTTAAATAATTTTTTTATTTTTCTATTGCAGTTAACATACAATATTATGTTGATTTCAGGTGTACAACACAGTGATTAGACAGCTATATAACTTACGAAGTGATCACTCTGACAAACTTAGTACCCATCTGACACCATACGTAGCCATCACAATATTATTGACTACATTATCTATTCTGTACTTTACATCCCCATGACTATTTTGTAACTACCAATTTGTACTTCTTAATCCCTTCCTTCAACTTTCTCACCCCAACACCCTCTCATCTGTCAACCATCAAAATACTCCATATAAGTGAAATCGTATGGCACTTGTCTTTCTCCACTAAGCACAATAAATACCTTCAAGGTCCATCCATGTTGTTGGTGATGGCAAGATTTCATTCTTTCTTATGGCCGAGTAATATTCCATTGCATATATGTATCATATAAATATTCCATTGTAGGTATGGATCATTATTTTAAAAAAATAATGAACATTTCTTTTCTCACACAGTTTCTGAGGGTTAGTATCTGGGAGCAGCTTAGGTCCATGGTTCTGGCTCAGTCTCTTTCATGAGGTTGTAGCGAAGATGTCAGCTGCAGCTTCAGTCATTTGAAGACTTGCCTGGGGATAAAATCTACTTCCCAGGTCAGTCTTCAGTTCCCCACTGGCTGTTGGTTGGAGGCCTGAGTTCCTAGCCATTTGCATCTCTCCATAGGCCTATCCATCATGGAATCTGGATTCCCCCAATGCAAGTGATCCACACACATTCATTTTGAGGGTAAGTTCCTAAAGGTTTAGAATTGTTTGAGCTCGTTTTAGATGTAATTCAAGTCTCTGACCTTTGTGGAACTGTACATTTCTGTCTTTAAGCCATAGATTTGAAATAAACAATGACAGTACAGTGATTGTATAGATGAAGAAATCTACTTGCTTCAGTTCTGTCACTCTTTGTTACCATTTGGAGTTTTTGAGTTTAAAAATTGAAACAGTGCAAATTGCAAGGTGTACAATTTTTATTTGTAAGTGTAAATTTTAATTTACACATTACATTTTATTGAATTTGAATAATAGCCTTAAAATTAAGTTTTATTTTTCTTTTTATTTATTTTTTATTATTATTATTTTTTTATAGTTACCATGCTTTTCATTTTATTTTGTTTTGAGGGCAGTGTCACTGGCCCTCATATGTGGGACCCGAACCGGGGCCACTGGCTTCCCAAGCCAGCGCTTAACCACCACGCCACTTGGCCGGCCCTTATTTTTCTTTTTAAATTCTTGTTTTAAAACTAAAGAAGGAACAAGAAAATATATTAATATATTAGTATGATTTAGTATTACCCTAAACAATAACTATTATAGACATTTCCTTGTTATTGAAATTAACTATTCAGTTACTATATTACTATATATCGATAAATTAATGTTCATTATTCATAATAAAGTTAAGACAATATATACATATAAGTTTTTCCCTCTTCAAAAAATACATTAATGTAATTAAAGGGTATTGGTCCATTACTTTTCTACCGTTTTTGAATGGTAATCTTTTCTTTTTTTTCTTTGTTATTTTTTTGTTGGCATGATATCATATATTAAGTACAATAAAAATGTCTCTGCCTATGCTTCTTTTCTGGCCATTGTTATTTGTTCCTTTCTGCAAATATAACTAAAAATAGTTTTGTCATATAGAGAAGGGTGGTAGATGATTTACTCGAGGTCAAATTTACTAGGTATGACATTGCTTCTGAAATAATTTTCCAGGTAACTACCATCTGTAATAACTTTCCTTGTATTCCATACTTAGTTAAATAAGTATATACTGCTTTTATATAACTACATGTTCCTGAAAAACCTATATGCAATAAGAATCTTTGAGAAAAAAAAAAAAAAAAAATATATATATATATTTAGCTGAGCCATCCTGCCACCTGTTGGCAGCTCAGTGGCAGCTCAGCTCGGGCTGGGCGTCAAACTGCTGTTGCTCAGAGCTCAGCTCACACTCTTGAGTGAGCTCTTTTTTTTTTTTTTTTTGAGGGTAGTGTCACTGGCCCTCACATGTGGGATCCCAACCGGGGCCACTGGCTTCCCAAGCCAGCACTTAACCATCACGCCACTCAGCCAGCCCCCCTGAGTGAGCTCTTAATCAACTGAGCCACTTGGCCAACCCTGGAAAAAAAGATATTTAATATATATTCTTTGGAATGTGCAAGTTATCTGACTTCTTTTCAGCATGCTTATATCCATTTACCTTTTTTGCCTTTTTTTCTTAAAAGAAAAGCTGGAAGCACTCATAAAGGGATATTCTGCGTTCTGAACAGAGAACGTTAGATACTTCTCCCACCAACCCTGCTTCTTGCTCTGACTAGAAGAGGCATAGCTCATTTCAGCACTGAAACAACTTCCTTCCAGCCTAATGGGTCCTTCCTTGTCTTACACGCCGTTTCCCATAACTCTGAAGTCATAGGCCAACTTCCTATCCAGCTATCGATAGAACCAAAACAAAAAGTTCCCTGCCAAAGACAGTCCATGAACCATTCAGGTTAAAGTGGACATTTTTGGTCTCCTGATATAGTTTGGGAAAATGGTAGATGGAAATCATATTTAGGACTGTTTCTAAATATGTGTTTGTTTTTTGTTTTTTTTTTTGGTTTGTTTTTTTTGAGGGCAGTGTCACTGGCCCTCATATGTGGGACCGAACCGGGGCCGCTGGCTTCCCAGGCCAGCGATTAACTATGTGTTTGAATATATTGGTTAAATGAATGAGCTCCTCAAGATTTAATGTTAACTATCAACTAGGAATTTCTGAATATCTCTTACTGGTTTTTTTTGAAGGCAGTGTCACTGGTCCTTATATGTGGGACCCGAACCGAGGCCGTTGGCGTCCTAAGCCAGCTCTTAACCACCGTGCCACTCGGCCAGCCCTATCTCTTACTGTTTTTAAGGAGTAGCAGCAAGTTCTTTTATTCCCTTCATATTCACAGGCCTGGATATATTCACTTGTGAGTTTTCCCATATGTATTTTCAGAAGAGCTCTTTTAATAGAATGGTTTGGGCTGAGCTTCTCTGTACTTCATTTTATTAGTTCAAAATATGAAAAAGATACCTATGATGGGGTGGCTTGCTATCTGGATATCACTGTCATACTGTCAGGCCTACCATCCTTTAATTTTCCCTGCTTTGTTTGGCTCAGGGGGAAACCTCCCTGTCCTTTGGCCTCTTCCCATGGAGTCCACTTTTTGTTGGATGACAGTTATTGTTAATCAGATATGCTCATCTGAGTGAATGCATTGGCCAAAGAGTGTGTCACGGTCTCAGTTAAAACAAAAACATTTCCTGAAGACATTTAAGGAGAGCAACAATGGTGTGAATTTCAGGCTAGTGGGGGAAAAGTCACATGGTATTTCTGGAGAGGGAATTCTGGCTTCAGCATTAGAAGCATCAGTATAAATCCTGTCTCTTTAATCTATTAGGTAGGTGATCTTGGGCAAATGGCTGACCTCTTTGAGATTTAGTTTTCTCTCATCTCAAAATGGGGATGATCGGGCCGGCCGAGTGGCTCAGTTGGTTAAGAGCTCTCTCAAGAGTGCGAGCTGAGCTCTGAGCAACAGCGGTTCAATGCCAGCCCAAGCTGAGTTGCCATTGAGCTGCCAACAGGTGGCAGGATGGCTCAGCTAAAAAAAAAAAAAAAGGAATGATAATTCCAATTTATAGAGTTGTTTGGATTAGGTGGGGTAATGGGTGGTAGTAATGCTTAGCACGTAGTGGGCTCTATTAATTGGCAGGTGTAATTGTGATATTTAGGGCCATTTTAGGCCACTCTGAAGCCTCTTCCTTGTGAGTGAGTTTGTGCCTGGTTAGCTGATACAAATCACTGGTTTTCCTCAGTTAATAGTAAAACTCTTTTAATTGAAAATAATACCCAGACACTTGGGAATTATTAGTCTGGGTGTTGCTTTATTATTCTTAAATCATCTCCCTTTGGATTTATTGGCGTCTCTTCCAGATACGTGATGCTGATCACTGAATAATTTGAATATTAAAGGGATGATGCATTCAGCTGGGGGCAGGAGCTTCTCTCTGAAAGAGGGCCAAAGTTTGCCTCTTAAATATGGGGGTGATTTTACTATGGTCACAATAAAAGTAAATATTTTGGATGAGTCTCTTCCATTTAGATATACAGGTCTAGTGATTACCCCATGAAAGGCACACAATTATGGCTTGAATATATGTTAAATGATATGCCTCAGGATTTTCAACTTAAGAGGGAGAAAAAGGTTGTTATTTCCCTTGTATGAAAAACCCCAATTGAAATATTAAGGAGTTTTAGTAGCCTTTGGCCATCTGGGCTATTTATTAATCCAGTGTATTTAATTTCTTTGGGCTAAGGAGGAAAATAATTTTTTTCCTTAAAAAACTATGTCCACATTAAATGAAACACTTGGACTATGGTGTCTATTTTTAATGAACAAATATGAGAGTTGGTTAAGCCATTTAATTTACGTATGTGTCAGTTGCTTTATAAAATGAGAGCGTTAGATCAGGAGGCAGGAGGCGCTCAGACCTGCCGGTGCTCACATGCTCTGATTTGCAATGCAAATCATAGTAATTGAGTGTTGAACACCTGTCACTCACTCCACACCCTTTAAATGAAGGTTGACTGGCCTCTGGAAGATTGACGACTTCTAATATTCCAAGAAAAGAAATTACTTAAATTTTCTAAATGGGAAAAAAAGGCAGCAAGAGAATTTTGATTTTATCCCCCTTTTTTTTTTTTCTTTTCATCAATCAGCAAGTCACTACTGCTTCTTTGAAGTTAAATGCTTGTTTCCATTGAATTTTTCTGGGTAGCTTCTCAGAGTTGGGCTTTGCTGTGATAGAATGTGCTGTGTTAGAAACGTCCCCCTCACCCCGCCCCCCGGAAATTCTTAAACTGTGCCCACTGGCAGCCACACCACACTGTTTTCGGTAGGTTTGTTACAAACTTGCTTCATAAAGCTTAAACATGCAAAGCTCAAGTAAAGTAGCACTAATTTTTATGTCACCTTTTAAATTCATACTTTGTGCCAAATTTGACTTTCTCTTCTATTCTTTAAATTTTACTTAATTTTTATAGGTATTTTGGTGGTAACTTTCAGAGAAACATCGGTTATATCACTCTTCCAAGAGTTTACACTTAGCACATAATTACATCTTAATAGTTTACCAAATACTTCACTCATACTTAAACTCACTTAAATCAATGTAAATCTCACAACATGTTTATAAAGTTAAGCGCTGTAGTAATTATCAATGTTTTATAGATTAAGAAACTGAGGTGTAGGAAGGTTAAAAGACTTGCTAGGCATGTTGACATGGAAACCCATAGTCTGAATTCAACTTCCGTGGACTTTCTACTTCACCAGCTCAGTCAAATCAGCAATCTTACTGTAACGCACACTTTTTTGCAATTTAAAACATTTTCAGAAGAGGAACCCCAAAGAATGAACTTTTAAACGTTGATCTTTACTTATTGTGACACTTTGGACAAATGGATTTTTCCCTTTTGAAATACTATATAGGTCACTCCACATTGTGTCCTAAAGCTGGCCCTGTGAAATAAGTACGATACATATTTAAGAATTTCAAATGTTCAACTTAGGAGAATGCCGTAGGTCAATTCATTCATTCAACACTTAAATGAGGGCCCACTCTTCTAGGGGCTGGGGAAACATCAGTGAAGTGAAGAGACAAAAATTCTGGCCCTCATGGAGCGACACTCTTAAGGGACTGGGGAGGGGAAAGACCATAAAACAAGTAAATAAGTAAAAACATAGTATGTTATGAGATGAGGGTATGTGCTATGGAGAAAAAAATGATTGCAGTTTTTTTTAAAGAGTGTGATTGAGAAGATTACATTTAAGTGTAGACTGAAGGAGGCAGGTGAGGAAGAAGCCTCTGGATGCTTGGGGGCGGAAGGCTCCTGGTTGGGGAAACAGCAAGTGCAAAATCCCTGAAGTAGACACACTCCTGGGAAAGTCAATGAAACCTTTGTAAGTGGTGAAGAAGAACTATAATAGATTCATTGATTACACTAGAAGCTTTATCATGTATTAAACAGGCACCGGGCTGGGCCTTTGTGTGATGATAAGATTTTATAATGCTTTTAGTGCTAAACAGTGGAAATGATACCTTCCCAACTCTTTATATAAAGGGTAGTGTTGCTGATTTTGTCAACACTTGTAGCAATTTCTGTTTTCAAGAAAATTAAGTATATTCCGAATAGGGAATACATGCGTAAAATATAAAGTTCAAGGGATACATAAGGGTGTATAAGTTAAAAGTGCTTCTTCTATACCGTAGATACCTATTTCTTCTCCTGGGAGGCAAGAGCATTATTATCACTTTTTTTCTGTGCCTAGAAACAGTCTAGGCCCTTAGATGTAAATGCGAGTATAGCAGAGGTTGTGGGCACCTGCTTTGGACCAGACTACCTGCATTTCAGTCCTGGCTTTAGTATTTGCTGCTACCTGTATGACCTGGGCCAAGTCACTAAATGTCTGAATGCCTCCATTTCCTCATCCATTGAATGGGGAGAATAATCATAGGTTTGTTAAGTTATATATTTATGTATATAAATTAATAATATATAAAATATTATTACATACAAAGAATTTAGCACAGTTTCTAGCAAATAATAAGTACACAATAAGTGTTAGCTATTATCAAAATATTTATTTCTCATAGGAAGCATTAAAGGTACTCCCATTTTACAGATGAGGAAAATGAGTCTTACAAAGGTCAAGAAATTTTGTAGGAAACCACAGCTAGTCGGCGAAGGCACAGTGATGCTCAATTGGAATTCTAACACCATGCTCCAGGGTTTCCTAGATGAGTATCATTGAGACAGCTTTATGATGTGTCTTCCTTTCAACCAAATAAGATGTATAAATACCAGATAAATATAAATATAGAAAGATTTGTAGGTGTTCCTTGGGAGCCTGATCAAATCCAATTCTTTTATATTTTTATGGTTTTAGCCAAGGATATTTCATAAATGCACACAGTTTTGTATTTTGTTTTTTTTTTACCTTAGACAATGTCTATTCTTCTAATCAATGTTTATTGAGAATTTATTATGTTTCATGCAGCGCATTAGGCACAATGGGTGAAAAAACTTGACAAAATCCCCGCCCTGTGATGGTTACAGGTAAGAGAGAGACACAGAGATCTGTAAAATACTGAGTCTGTTTGCTCTCATAGGGATTTGTCCAATTTGGGGAAAGGTTCATTTCCTTAAATCAATGGGTGTTCTCAAAAAACATGTTTTGAGATTTCACCAGGTTTGTTGCTCATGGATGCACATCAAATAATTCTTAGAAACAATAGGCTTGCTTTTCATTTGGTATGCCTGGGAATGTGCTTAAACATTTGGTGGTGCTCTCTTTAAAGGTTCAGTGGGTTGCAGGCAGGTATTGCATTTTTTGCCACCAGAGAAGTCATTTATCAGTACAGCACATAATGGAGATTATGATTTTATAATGTACAAAGGGAAAACTATAAGTATAGATTTTAAATGGGAGGTTTTAAAGGAGGGAAATGTGAGTGCAGTTTGCCTGGAAACAATGTTAAATTATAAATGTCGTCAGCTATTTCTTCCATGGAGGAAGTGAAAACCCCTGAACCATTAATTCTGGCTTGCCTGATACATATGGTCTACTCAGCCCTACAGGCTCAGGGGGAATCAAACCCATAGTCGAAAGTTTTAAAAATAATAAATCCTTCAATCAGCTTTAATCAGGCTTGTTTTCTTTTTCTTTTTTTTCTTTTCTTTTTTTTTTTTTGCTGTAGGAGTGCAATAAAAAGGGGAATACAGAATACTTTTAAATATTTACTTATTATTATTTATTGCCTTCAGTGAAAATCATTGCATGTGTTTCCCTTTTTTGTTGGCCCTTCTTTTAGACTTCATTACACTTTGCCTCTTTATCTACTCTTCTCACTCCTGTGATCCTGCCAATCTCACATACCATGTTTCCCCCAAAATAAGACTGGGTCTTATATTAATTTTTGCTCCAAAATATGCATTTTATGCATTTATTCATGTACAAAAATCTATATTTTTTTTCAAAAAGTTATGTCTCACTGACGATCTTAACTGGGGCTTATTTTACCCTGAAAATCATGCTAGGGCTTATTTTCTGGTTCAGTCTTATTTTCAGGAAACATGGTAGCTAACTAACTCACCATTCTTGGTCTTGTAGGGGAACACATCTCTCCCAGAAATCCTAGCCTTTCCTCGCCTGCTTCAGTTAAGACTAGGATTCTCCTTCAGAATTTTGACTGCCTTTCTGTTCTAGTAATGCCTTTGGGCATAGAGCTGCCCATAGCCCACATGGAAAGACTGAATAGCTCGTATTCTAGGATCAGAGCTGTAAATCCTAATTGCCTGTGCTGCTGGGGCAAGTTCTTTGCCAGCCTACACCTCCCCTTGCAACCTCTCTGGAACTTGCCTGTATATCTAAGTCTCTGGTTTCTTTTAGGTGCTTTTCAAGGCTCAGCTGGTCAGTGTAGTGTCCATACTCTTAAGGCTTCAGTGTGTGCCCTGTGACCTGGCAAATAACTTTGGACCTCTGGAATCGTGGAGGTCAGGCAGATTTCCTTGTGGCTCTTCTTAGACAGATGCATTACTTAGGAATAGCAATGCTGTATCCCTAAACAGACAGATAGGGAAAGCTGGCATTTTGCTGCTACTCACCATTGTTTTCTCTAAAGACATGGGCAGTTTCTCTTGGCCACTTGCCAAATGCTGTAAGTCCTTGGAGTTAAAGGCATTGGACCTCCTTTTTCCTTCTTACACAGTTCAGTGAGAAGCCCAAGGTGGGACAAAAGGAATGGCTGCTGTGTTTCTCTGCAGAAATGGGAGACATCAGCTTTTTTTTAAAGGCAGTGTCATGTCATGTCATTCCTCAGACTGGGTGGACCTCTGCCATTTGTCCTGACTTGTTAAGATTTACCCTGTGAAACAGTATGTCTGAATGAAACTCCTGTCCCTTCCTGAGGCCTCAGGAAGTCCTCGCCCTATTCTAAGTCAAAGATTTCCATGGCTCTACCTCCAAGAATCCTTCCACAGCCAGCTCCAGTCACTCTCCACTCAGCCTCTTCTGACCCCTACAGGCATCCCCACAACTGACTCTCAGTATCCCTCCTGCCAAAGCCACTTGGGAGGTTTCTTTTTTTTTTTTTTTTTCCTCAAAGTGCTCTACAACTATTAACTCTTTATAGCACTGTGTAAGGCAGTAAGTATAGTGTATCCATGACAATATATCTGACTGTTGGATTAAATGAAATCATGTGCATAGAGCCCCTCGCCCAGCACTTGGTACAGATAGCAGAGATACCATAAAATTGGCTTCCTTGATCCTTTCTGTATTCTTTTTCCAGCAGCAAGCGATGTGTAGGCAGGCTCTTCAACTCTTGTTTGGCGAGCACCACTATAATGTTATGGGTAAGAAGGTGGACATTGGCCCTCCATGGTTTGGGTCCAAATTCATCATCTAGGTGACTTTGGGTAACTTAGGTGGTTTGCTTAACCTCTGTGCCTTGGTTTCCTTATCAATAGAGTTAGCACTAAGAGTTCCTATTCATAACATTGTGAAGATGAAGTTAATATATTAGATGCTGATAAGACCATGTGCCTGGTACATAGTGCTAAGAAAGTGGAAGAAACATGCTGTTATATTATTAATAGAAGTGGGGCTACAGATAAAACAATGGACTTTCATTGATATGCAGCCTAAACTAAGGTGAATTTCCACTGTCCTTTGAGAAAACCCAGGTGAGATTGGAGCTGAATGCATGGAATGGGGGCTTAAAAACTGGGGTCAAAAGGTCCACTGGAGCAGCCTTGCTGGGGGTGGGAGTTTCTGACTCAGCTAAGTAAGATAGACACATTTCTCAAACCCCATTGTAAGGATCACCCGGGTCACTTGTTAGATATGCAGACTGCAAGGTTTTGCCCCAGAAGGACTTACTGAATCAGAATCTTCAGGGAGGGCCTGGGAATCTGATGGCTAACAACCCGGACAAAGTACCACGTGGAAACACTAAACATGCCATCACTTCCTTTCAAGGAAGCTTGAAATAACACTGATGCTTGGTTCTCACACACTGGACATGCTAATTTGATTGTTGGGAGTCTTGGTGTACAGGCATGAAGACTTTCTTTTTTTAAGATTCTCACAGAAACGTAATGTGAGCCAGAGTTGAAATCCACTAAAATAGAGAAACAGACTTAAGTCAGTAGTTCTCAGAATCAGTTAAGCTGTGTGTTAAAAATGCAGATTAACTCAAAAAAAAAATGCAGATTAATAAGCCTGAGCCCCGCCTGCTAAATCCTACTCTCTGGTAGTAGGGGCTGGAGTAAAGGTAGGAGGTGTGCTACCCTGGAATCTGCATTCTAAACAGACTTTCTGGATGCTGCTTCTGCATGCCAGGTTTTGAGAACTACCCCTGGAACAGTGTTTTCCTTAAGTAGGCATGTGTGAAAGTGGCTGAATGAATGAAAAACAACAACCATATTTCCTTTCCTGCTAAACCAATCTGTTAGAAACATGCTTACTCATGTGCTGTATGTAAATTTATTACCCACTCTCCTTTGATTGGTATGAGGTTTCTAGATAGGTCTAATTTTTAATATGGTTTGATTTGACCTGGCAGAAATTTGTGGGAGTTATTTTGGGTATTTGCATGGGCCACAAGAACATAGGTCAGCTTTTAAAACCAGGGAAAAGTGCTGTGGAACTAAGTTGACTCATGGAGCAGGATATAGTTCAGCATAGGGTGCCTGTGTTCTCACTGCTGTCAAACCAAGGGACTGAAAAAATTGAAACTGACTAAAAGGAGACTGTAGACGTCTATAAGATTCAATTTTATGTAGCTGTTCTAAAGGCAGAAGGCATGCCTACTTTCTCAGATGACCACTTTGCACGAGGCCTGGAGTCTTATCTGCTTTTGCTCCCCAGTGCCTAACACATGCTTGGCAATCAAGTGGAGCTCCATGCATAGTTTAGGAATGAGAATCCTTTCTACTGCAGCAACAGTGTAAGTGCAGTACTGTCGTCCCCTGCTCATTAAAACTAAGGGAAATCATTTCTTTGGAGTGCTAATTTAGTACATTTATATGCACTAGGTCAGTGCAGAGATTTATCAGGTTCCCTTGGAGGGAATGACTCCTTGGTCTGCAAAACTAGCTCCTAAACTAACTGAAGGCATTTTATTTGCACATATAAATAATCTGTTACTCCCGCTGGAGGTGGAAGGAGATTAAGTGTGGAAGCACCATAAGAAGAGTCTTTGAAGCTGCATATTAGTTACCCATGCCAGCCTCGTCCAGGGCAAAGGGTGAACTGCCAAGGATAAAGCCAACACTGAGTGCTAGTAATAGGTTTATCTCTCTTATGGAGATGGACACATCAGGCAGTTAAAGCCTGATGGCATTAAAAGGTTAGGTGGCCAACCTCTCTTGTGATTTAATTCATATTCAGCTCACCAATAGACTTGATACTTTGGTTTTCCATGTAGCTTGTGTGGACACTTGCTATGTAAAGTGTGGCCCATGGACCAGCAGGATTGGCATTACCTAAGAGTTTGTTGAAATGCAGACTCTCGGGCCCCACCCCACCAAGCTTAGTGTGTTGGGTTTGCCTGACAACGTGGCATTCTGTTTTTCTCTATCATATTCACTGATGCCTAGTTAGTATGAGTCAGTACTATGAGTCTGATGAACTTCAAGATACTTAGGGAATAGTTGCTGAACCTGTAAGGCTGAGAGCTGACCCTGGGCAGAGGTGAATTCACCAAGGGAATATCACTGAATGGCTTGTCCATTGGCCTTCTTCAGGTGACCTCCCTTTTTGTTGTGCACTGCTTCTTAATTTTAGCACTGACACCCACTGCAATTGCTTCAGATAACTGTATGGGGCTCATTTCCAATTCTGGCATGTGTATTATTTTCCCAGCTGGGTGAGCAAGCATTATCCTGCTGTTTGGCAGCCAGCTAGGACTTAGCAGTTTCTGAGAGTCTTTGCAGTGGTGAAGAAAGGATCCTGGCTTGTTGAAATTCTGTAGGGTACATTTGTCTGTAGATTGTTATAATCATTTTTTAATTAACAAACTCTCTACTTTATTCAGACTTTAGTTTTTACCTAATATCCTTTTTCTTTTCTAGGATCCCATTTAAGATGCTACATTATGTTTAGTCATCATTTCTCCTTAGCCTCTTTTGCCTACATTTCTCTGACTTTCCTTGTTTTTTGATGATCTTGATAATTTTGAGGAACACTAGTTAGGTATTTTTAGATGATCCCTCAATTGGGATTTAGTTGATGTTTTCCTCATGATTAGATTGGCATTATGTGTTTTCAGGAGGACAGCCACAGAAGTGAAGTGTCATTCTCATTACATCATATCAAGGGCACATACTGTCCACATGACTTGACACTGTTGATGTTGGCCTTGATTACCTGGCTGAGATGTGTTTGTCAGGTTTCTCCACTTTCAAGTTACTTTGTTCTACTGCTTTCCCTTCAGTACTCTTTAGAAGGAAGTCACTATGTGTCGTCCACACTTAAAAATCAGGGAGTTAGGCTTGAGGGTGGAGTATTTATATTAATTATTTGGAATTCTTCTGTATGGAAGATTGTAAGTGATAATTCACTATCACTTACTTGTAGCAATATGGACTCACAAATGTCTATTTTATGCTTTGTGTTACAATCCAACACTATTTGGTCGCTCAAATTATAGATTTTTTTGATGTCCATTAGAAATATGTGGCTTTTGCTAATAACTGCTTCTAGGTCTACCTTCAGGCAAAGGTGGTCACTGCTTAACTGGTATGATATCAGTGGAGCTTCTCACCAATTCTAAAACTGTTACCATTCGAAATACTTAGTTACTCCTTGTATTACAGCTAGAGCTGCCGTGACAAAGTATCACAGACTGGAGGCTTAAACAGCAGAAATTTATTTTCTAACAGTCCTAGAGGCTGGAAGTCCGAGATCAAGGTGTCAGCACGGTTGAATTCTTTTGAGGTCTCTCTTCTTGGTTTGTTAATGGCCATCTTCTCCCTGTATCCTCATATGGTCCTCTTTCTGGACTCATCTGTGTTCTAATCTCTTCTTATAAGAACACCAGTATTATTGGATTAAGGCCCACTCTAATGACCTCATTTTAACTTAATCACTCCCTTAAAGACCCTATGTTCAAATACATTCACATTCTGAGGTACTGGGGGTTAGGACTTCAACTAGAAATTCAACATAGACACTATTCAGCCCATAGTACGCCTTAAGGAAGTCTTAGATACCCATTTTCACTAGGTATTAACTAGAAGTTTAATCTACCAAACACTATGATCACTGCTGTGAGGCAACAGTGTATCGCCTCTTGGATGGTTTGAGACACCGGCAGTTGGAGGTGGGGCATCATGAGATCACTGAGTGCCTACATGAGTATGGGAGGAGCGAGGAGTTTCAGGGCAAAATGCAAAAAGAAAGTAGTGGGACACTAAACTAGGAAGTTTGTAGTAACCTACTTCCTGTGCAAGATAGTTCCATCCATTTTTGAGAAGCATCTTGCTTTAGCTGCTTGATCCCAAACAAAGCCAATAAGAATGCCCTCAGCATCAAATATATAAGAAATTTGGGTAATTTATATTGCAGTAGTGACTGCTTCTTTGTATACTTGTTACTCAATGTGATGCGGAAGAATCTCTATCCTTGTTCTTAGCTTAGGGCTGTTCAAAAAGATCTGGCTTTATGCATACCTTGCACAGAAGGGGTATGAATATTGGGTACTGAATGAATATCCCTTAATTCTAAGCCCAGTCTTTGAAGCTGAGTCCATTGTGACCTTATAGACAACAGATCCTGCTAATGCATGTGGTTTGGTGTCTTCAGCTTATTCAACCATGGCAGGAGATAATGTTATCAAGTTTTAGAACTTCATATTACCTGTCATACTTATCTTCTAAGGCCAATAACAATTTGGGACACCACACAACAATGAGGTTGACTCAAGGAAGAGAGCATGATGGACTGGAGAGAGCCAGAGCTGTGTTGCTGATTCTTTCATCTGTGACGGAGACTACTAGTTGCCTTTCTAAATCCCGTTTTTAATCTTTTCTTTTGGCAAGAACTTTAGCCCAGTTAAAAATTGTATTTCCCAAGGGCCGGCCGAGTGGCTTAGTTGGTTAAGAGCTCGCTCAAGAGTGTGAGCTGATCTCTGAGCAACAACAGTTCAATGCCCAGCCCGAGCTGAGCTGCCGCTGAGCTGCCGCTGAGCTGCCAACAGGTGGCAGAATGGCTCAGCAAAAAAAAAAAAAAAAACCCCAAAAACACAAAAACTTGTATTGTATCCAAGTGGGTCCACATGATTGAGTTTCAGCTGATAGGATGTAAGTAGAGTGTTTGGGAAATTCCAGAAAGGCTATTAAAAAGGAGGGGCACACATTCTTTTGCTCCTTCCTCATTTCCTACTTCTTATAATTTTGAATATGGTGGCTGTAGTTCCAGCAGCCATCTTGGACCATCTTGGAAATGAAGTCAATTTTAAAGACTTAAACATAAGACTTAAAGCCATGAAATTCCTTGAAGAAACCATAGTGGGAAAAAAGCTCCTTGACAATGGTGTTGGCAATGATTTTTTAGATGTTACACCAAAAGTACAAGCAACACATAGCAAAAATTGGTAAGTGGGACTATATCAAACTAGAAAGCTTCTGCACATCTAAAGAAACAATTAAAAAAAAAAAAGAAAGGCAACCCATGGAATGGGAGAAAATATTTGCAAATCATATATCTGATAAGGGGTTAATACCTAAAATATATACAGAATTCATACAACTGAGCAAAAATACCCCCAAAATCCAATTAAATGGGCAGAGAAATTGCATAGAACTGCATTTTTTCAAAGACTTACAAATGGCCAATAGGTACGTGAAAACATGCTCAACATCACTAATCATCAGGGAAATGCAAATCAAACCCATAAGAGATAGCACCTCACACCTCTTAGCATGGCTATTATCAAAAAGACAAATGACAAGTGTTGGTGAGGATGTGGAGGAAAGGAAACCCTTGTGCAGTGCTGGTGGAAAAGTAAGTTGGTGCAGCGACTATGGAAAACAGTATGGAGGTTCTTCAAAAAATTAAAAATAGAAATGATCTAGAAATCCCACTTCTTGGTATATATTTAAAGGAAATGAAGACAGGATATTAAACAGACATCTGCATTTCTATGGTCATTGCAGCATTATTTACAAAAGCCAAGATATGAAAACAACTTAAGTGTCCATTGACATATGAAAGAATAAAGATGATATTGTATCATATACATATATATGAATATTATTCAGCCATAAGAAAGAACGAAATCCTGACATTTGTGACAACATGATGGACCTTGAGAGCATTATGCTAAGTGAAATAAGTCAGAGAAAGACAATACTGTACAATATCACTTATATGTGGAATCTAAAAGACCTGAACTCAGAAACAGAGAGTAGAATGATGGTTACCAGGACTGGAGGGTGGGGGGAATGCGGTATTGGTAAAAATGTACAAAATTCCAGTTATAAGATGAATAAGTTTGGGGATCTAATATACAGCAGATAATTATAATTAACAATACTGTATTATATACTTGAAAATTGCTAAGAGAGTAAATCCTAAATCTTCTCACCACAAAAAAGAAATCATAATTATGTGAGGTGATGGAGGTATTAGCTGCAGCTATGGTGGTGATCATTTTGCAATACATAAGTGTATCAAATCAACACATGTGTACCTTAAGCATACACAATATTATATGTCAGTTATATCTCAATAAAGGTGGAAAAATATACTAGCTTAGAAATATCAGTACATTAGTACTTCTGAAAAGCACTAACTTTTTTTGAGGTATAATTGACCTACAGCATATTAGTTTCTGGTGTATAATATAACACTTTGATATTTGTATACATTGTGAAATGATCACCACAATAAGTCTAGTTGTCATCTAAAAAGCACTAAGTTTTATACATTTTTTTTTGTTATTTAGATTGATATTTTGTGGTGAAATTTGCTTGGATTGCCATTTAACCATTTATATTTGTAAAAGCATCTTATTTTAGCTAATTGTTTTTTAAATTGAACTATACTGATTTAATTCTGCTTTTTTATTTAAAATGCCTGGCTCTTCCTGATTTCCGCCAAATCATTAGGTTTATTAGTAGCCTAGCCTTAGGTTATTTCTAGATTATGTTGTGTTCTCTAATGAAAATGCTAAATCATCCTCATATTTGAGTATTTGTGCATCTAATGGAATTTATTCCTGTTAACCTGTAGCAAAACAAGCAACATTTTGAATTATTAAGGCCTGAATAAAATATTTTCCTTCTGTTATGGATTCAGTATTTTCATACTTTACATTGAATAATCATTTAGGTAAAAAATTTCAACAGATCCAAAAGCTTGACTTGCACCTCATAGCATTCCAGATTGTTATACAAGGAGAACTGGAAACAGAACAAAGAATCATGTCATTGGCATCATTTCTCACAGAGTGCATGAAAGGAATAAAAAAAAAGTACTACTTTACCCTGTAGGAAGTGAACTCCAAGATTTTGTCTGAGTTAAAAATATAAATAAGTTTGATAATTTGTGTGAAAAGGTTATTATGACTCATTTATAGAAAAGTAACATATTGCTAACATTCAAAGGGGCTGCATTTGAGGCAGATCTGGTGTGGTCACTTGTTCTGGTTTGTTGGGACTGGGGGTGTTTCCTGGGACACAGAAATTTTAGTGCTAAAACAGGGAAAGTCCCAAGTAAATTGAGACAAATCGATTACCTTATAGTTGGTCTGACCAGGGCAGCAGCTCTTACGTTCTTAGGGACTTGTCTGAGAATGTACATTAGAACTCACTGGGGGCTGGCCAAATGGCTCAGTTGGTTAAGAGCTTGCTCAAGAGTGCAAGCTCTGAGCAACGGGGTTGCCAGTTCAATTCTTGGCTTCATGGTCCAGTTCCTTCCCATCTTTTCAGTGGCCTTGTATTATAATTTATCCTGCCATTCTCCAGTATCTTCTCTGTCTTTTACATTTGCTCTTAAACATGCATTAAAAAATGTATTCAATTAATTCCACCTCCCTCTCTAGGAACCAATCTATCTCCTCATCTTTATAGTCATTGTTCTTGACCCTACAGTCTACTTGTCATCTCTGTTTCCTTACCTCCAGCTTACTTTTCAGCCCATTCCAAGCTAGCATTCATCTCTTCCATTTTCTGAAGCTTCTCCTGTTGAAGTCAACATTGATCTCTAATATCATCAACCTAATTGGACCCATTTGGTCTTTATCTTGAACTTTTACCAATATTTGATTCTGTAGTCTTCTGTTTGCTTCTCAGAACTTTCTCTCTTACCTTGGCTTTCATGCATCACAATCACTTGGTTCCTTGGCTTTTCTCCTTCCTCTGGCCATTTCTTTTTTTATCCTTTGCTGTCTCTTAGTTGCTGCTTTCTCCTTTATTCATTATTGTTCCTAAGGGGTTAGGTTCTACACTCTCTTCACATCAAACTTGAATTACTCTAGGTTGTATCATTCACAATCACGGCTTCAAAAACAATAAGTAAACAGACTACTCTCAAATCAGTGTTTTCACAGACCTCTTATCAAAGAGCCTATTAGACATTTTCTCTTGTATATCCCACCTTAAATTCAGTGTGCTTAAATCTGAACTTGTGTTTATCCACCCAATTGCTCTTATCAGAAATAGGGAAGTCAACACTGAGCTCTTGACCTCTCATATCTCCAACATCTTGCTAGTCCCCTAGTCCTATCAATTTTGTCCTTTAATATGTGAAGCGGTCTATTTTTTTCCAACCCTGTTGCTACCACCAGAATCATTTCTCATCTGGATTACTGAAGCAGATTCTTACCTAGAAGCACCAGTATTAAATAGATGTCAACCTATTTCTCCACTGCAGCCAAGGTGATATTTAAACAAAGGTCTGGTAATGTCAAGTTGCTTTAGAAGGCTTCCCATGGTCTTTCAGTTCAACTCTTAAGTTTACAAATGCCTTCTAATCTTTTTATCAAATTCCTTTACCTCTAATCTCAAAGTACGCTCCCTCAACCTTTCTATAATCCAGCCCTGTTGAATTCTGTAAATTCCTCAGATGCACTATGATTTTCTGCCCACTGCCTTTTAAACATACAGCTTTCTCTTCTTTGAAACTCCTTTTTTCCTATTTATTTTCTGACTCCTATTCATCTAAGTCTCAGCTTAAATGACACTTTCACAGGGTGGTCTTTCCTCCTGCTGCGAACCAGTAGTTATCAATACTTGGCTCCACAGTAAATCAGCTAAAGACATTTAAAAATATCAATGACCCAATTTAACAGCTGTGGGATGGAGTGTGAATCAGAATCAACTGGGTTTGTAAATCAGAATCAGAAGGGCTTGTAAAAACCACCAGGTAACACTGATGCTATTGTTGTGGGGCCACACTTGGCAATCGTTGCTCTAGATTAGACTAAGTTTGGGCTCCAGCTAAGTGTTTCAGTAGCACCTGTGCATCTCTTAGCACACATTTTATTATTATCACTTTTAAAAAATTGTCTTTCCTGCTAGAAAGGAAAGACAATCTTTGTGAGATCACGTATCTTGGCTTTCTTGTTTACCTTTGTCTCCCTAGGGTCTAGCACTGTGCCTGACACATCAGGATTTATTTAATATTTGTTGAATGAATACATTAAAAGCTATGTTTGAATAAGAAGGTGTGGTATTTAGGTTACCTATGAATCAATTATGGTGGTAATAATATAAAGAATAAGACTAGAGTTTGCCCTATGTAACGACCTTTTTTTTTTTTTCCCCCAAAGATTTTATTGGGGAATTGGGGGAGTGGAACAGCATTGGGGAACCAGTGAAGGGGAACAGACAAGTTGCTGTTCTTTTGTTCTTCAGTCTATTTGTGGAGGATGTTGCTTCACTGGCCCATGTTGGTATCGTCATTGTGCTCTTACCGGGTGAGGCAGATTAGTCGCTGACCTCTTGACAGCCACTCATGGTGGCTCTTGGCAGCCCACACCGGCTGCCGGCCGCTCACGCTGGCTGCCGGCCACTCACTGTAGCCTATAGCAGCCCACTGCAGCAGGGGCTGCAGCTACGCCTTCCATGCGACTCACAGCATGGTGGAGCTGTTGTTCACAATCTTAGCTGCAGAGGGCAGTGTCACTGGCCCTCATATGTGGGATCCGAACCAGGGCCTGCTGCTCAGGGCTGGTGTCCCAAGCCAGCTCTTAACCAATGCACCACTCGGCCGGCCCTGTAACGACCCTTAACTTGTTTCAATTTTGTTTTGGGTTAACTATTCACTCAAAATCTTATTGAGGGCATTCATTATATGTGCCTTGAAGTATTTTTATACTCTAATTATCATCATCACCACTATTACCCTTAACATATATAAAGAAATAACAAGTGAATATATTTTGGCTAATTGTGGTACAAGACAATTCCATGAAAATCTGACACTTATTTGTGGTATATACACATGTGTGGTAACATGTTTGTGTGTATTGTGGTATATATATGTTAGAAATGTCTTAGAGTAGAGAAGAATCAAAAAAGACCAGAAGTTGTGTCTTGTGTAGAGCTCCATTGCCAAAAACTGTAATTCTTCAGAATTGATGAAGCAGAGCCTTCCTTCAGCCCCAATAAGGTTGTTACGGAAATTACATTTTGGGGGATGTTGTGAAATGGATTAAAATCCTTTTATTGCCTGTACACTATCTTGAATTTTCTATTTCCTGAATGAAAGACAAACATAAATCATAATTTATATTTACAAACTATTCTATGCTTACTTACCACTTACTGAATATTTGTTATATGAAACATAATCCTAGAATGAAAGGCACATTTTCTGTCCTCATTTATATTTTAGTACGGGAACGTGTAAGTCCTCCTCCCAGACAAGTGCAGACCTGCCGTATTGCATTTTAGTAAGGCTATTAAACTGGGGTGGGGAGCTTAATGCAGGTTTTGTCTTATCTGTGGGTCATACCTAGGGGTACATGCTGACACATAGACTTATTTAAAGAACTGCCAAGTAGTAATGTTTATTGGACGTTCAATCCTTGGGGATTCATGGATGAGATTCAGTCATATCATACACACTGGAATATGTGCAAAATTTTGTCTTTATGTATATATGTGAATCTCCTGAAGGGAGAGCTCATAGTTTTATCATATTCCTAAAATAGTCTATGATTTCCATGAGGATTAGAACTATTGCTCTAATGTGTAAACTGAGAGGAGGAAAATGAGTTGATAAAGACATGATCCTGTGGTTAGAGTTGCTGCTGCCATTTCCTTAGGACTTTCCCCATAAATACAGAAGTAGTCCGTGGTAGATGATATATTAAAAAGCCTTTTAAAATCAAGCCATAACTCCATAAATTAGAGGATCTTGATAAAGAAAGTTGGGTTGAATTATTTTTTGATGTACAGAATTTAAGGAAAACATCTTTCTTTGTAAGTTCTGTTTTTTGTATAGAATCCTCATTGAGATATCGATGGCAATATCACTACAGCCACTATCAAAGCTGCTCCAGTGAAATCTACTAGAAATTATTTAATTTGTGCTTAGTATGTGCCAGAGGCTCTATGTATATTTTTCTGATTTTCACAACTATTATATATGGCAGTTATTATCTGTATTTTATAAGTGAGGAGACCAAGGCTCAGAGAGGCTAGGAAACTGATTCTGGATGAGACAGCTTCTATTCAATGGAGCCAAGATTTGAACCCAGCATTGGTAGATTCAAAAGTTTGTGCTCTGTTTGTAGCATGCTGCTGATTTACTTTATGATAATGTGGTTCAATCAAGGTGTTCTTGATTTCAAGTAACTGAGATCAGTTTGCACTAGCTTAAACAAAAATTTGGTATTAAAGATAAGGAGTGTCTTGAGGAGCTCAAAGATAGGAATGCAGGTGGAAGGAACTGTAACTGAGAATAGGAAAGCCATCATTCTCTTTCCCTGACTCTTATTTTACCTTCTCTCTTGCACATTAGCTTTATTGTTCTCTCTTTGGCTTTTTCTGCTGCTCATATAGATGATAGAATATGGCTGCCTCTTCAGTCAAGCACAGAGATTAGCTTTCCCTAAATCCCAATTCCAGATTCTTGGTAGAAAATTTGATGACTCTGTTTCAGATGAACATGCATTCTGGGTCCAATCAGCTTTAGCCAAGGAAGCAGGATTACATCATCCAAACATGGCTGCCATGGAATTTAGAGGTACCATCCTTTACTGGTAGGATGTCTGACTCTTGCCTTTTTTTTTTTTTTTTTGAGGTCAGTGTCACTGACCCTCATATGTGGGACCGAAGCGGGGCCGCTGGCTTCCCAAGCCAGCGCTTAACCACCGCGCCACTCGGCCGGCCCAGCTTGCCTCTTTTTACTTAACTGGTTTGACTACAGCCCATTCTGGGTACAGTAACTCCCAGAGTTACGAACATTCGTAGATGTGAACAAATCGCGGAAGTAGCTCATGTGTCTACCGGACATTGTCACAGTTGTGCTGCTGTGTGCTGACTGTACAGTGCGATAGTGGACAGGAGTACAGGGCTCAGTCAGCCCAGGATGTCCGGAAGCAAGAGGAAAAGCAGTGTGATGTGGAGGGACTGCTAGGAAGTGTCAAAGGTGTATAAGACTCACTTTGTAGAACTTACGAATGAGTGGGACTTACGAATGAATCCAACTTACAAACGTTCTCCCTGAACGGAATTCATTGGTAAGTGGGGGACTTACAGTACTCTAATTGCTACATAGAATTCCACGTCAGGTTTGACCCATGATTAAAGCTGTTTGAAGATAATGTAAACTAGGACAGGCTTGGCCAATATATTGTCATGTCAATGATTTTCTCCTTTTGAAGTACATCATCAATGTCCCCCCTCCCCCCTCTGCCATCTTACTTCTTATAGCTCAGTTGCCTACACACACACACACACACACACACACACACACACGTACTCGTTAAGTATTTGCTCATAAGAAGGCACCTGTGTCCTTGGAGCTCAACTTTTCCTTGGGCTATAGTGGCAACAACTCCACTGAGTCTCTTTGCCAATATAAGGTGAATAAGACCCTCCCCTCATCTATTGTTCTTCCTATCTCTTTATGATAATGTTGAGAGTCCTTTCCCCAAGAGTCACTATGTATCTAGAAGTGGGCCCAGGTACTCTCATTGGGCCTAATGGGAAGAATAAATTCACCTAGGGCTCTTAGGAGCAAATGATGGTCATCAACTTCTCAATTGAAGCAGCTTCTAAAGAAGGAGGTCAAATCTCAGCACCCAGTTACATACATGTACACTTTCTGTGTTTTGCTGCTGCTGTAAAGAGAAAGACTTATTGTTACATATTTTTTTTAAGTGGCCCCAACTTATAAACATTAAGTGTTTCAAAAATTTGTTTGCAGGTCAGTTGTTTAGAATTTGGAACCCATTTTACTATGGAAATAATATACTTGCTAGTTAAGTTTTCTAACCAGGCTATAAATGATTGTTTGACCTAAAGCATAGCTGAAATGGTAATTACAATCTTTAAATTTCCTTGCCCTTAAAAACTTGGACTCTGGGGCCGGCCGAGTGGCGCGGTGGTTGAGAGCTGGCTTGGGACGCCAGCGGCCCCGGTTCAGATCCCACATATGAGGGCCAGTGACACTGCCCTCTAAAAATTAAAAACAAACAAACAAACAAAAAACTTGGACTCTGGACTCTTCTGTGTCTAAAGCCCTAAATTCATTAGCTTCCTGAATACTAATTCCACTGAACTACTCTGAAATTTGATAGGTACTCTCTGGAACTTCCATTGTTTCTCACTCTGAAGGAGATAGGAAATGGTGTGTAGGTAGGTGACTGATGGGTGTGGGCTCCAGGTATTGAAAGCTTCAGGGGTACTAGGTGCCATAAAAGGAAGGGTAGGGTAGAATAGAGAGTAATGAGTTTGATGTCCTTAGTGAATCCCATAGGAATGATAAGGGAGTCTGGGGAGGAGGAGTTGTGAAGGAAGTATGACTCGCTGCAACATTTGATAAATAGATATTGTCATTATTTAGTCAGTGCCTACATGTAAAATATTTATTAACTGTTTTTTCATGCATGTGGTTCTTTGAGTTGTTCTTTCCCTTAGATTAGCCTGCAGTAAATGAATAATGAATTTACAGAATTCCCCGTTTATTTAGCTGAATCCCCACACTCACCTCCCTGGGGTGAGGCACCATGACTGCACAGAAGTCTGGCCAGGTAACGGGAAGGTGTGCACTGGCTTCCAGTCGCATGGCTGTGGAATGTAATTGTAGCATGCCTTTGTGGAGCCCTTGCATATGTGGCTTTAGTTGATTATTTCATCCCCTTTTCTGACTTGGACCCAGACAATTTTACATTCGCAGTGAACAGATGGACAAGTCTGAAACAGGATCTTGTACTAAAATAGTCTTTGAGTTACCCTCTTTGAGCGGTCACTCTTCCAGGAAACTTGCCCCTTCCTGTATGCGGAAGGCTAGTGCTAAGAACTAATGTACTCAGACTTGTTGGACTCCCTTACTAATGTATGTTTTATATTTTTCTTCTTGGTCAAGATTGGGTTTTCATTAAGATAGAAAAAATGTCTAATTTGTTTTGGCACAACACCTGGCGTTTTGCCCTAAGTCGATGTTTAAAAATAGAATTAAAAGTTTTGTATCAACTTTCTATTTTTGTCATCCTTCCAAAAAAGGTCCTGATATGAAAACAAGGGGAGCTTGATTTCACCTATAACTTTATTTTAGGAAGCAAGGGTGTTCTAACTGAAAGTCACTTGACTTGGTTATTAGGTTCTAATCCATGTTGTGCCAGTAACTGCCTGTATGATCTCAGGAAGGACAGTTCATTTTTCAGTGTTCAGTTTTCCATCTGTAAAAGGGAATGATAAAACTTTCAAAGGTTTTTGAGAGTATTTAATGAGATGGTGTTTATGAAAGCACTCAAATGAGGTAGCATTGCTATAGTAACATGGTTTTGATTAGTTTTCAGAGGTTAGAACTATCTTTATAACAAAATAATTTATGAACAAGGAGTAATTCATTTAAAGATTTATTTATTGTAAACCTAGAGTATTGTGCAATGCATTTTATTCAATCCTTGCAGAATAAGGCTAATAATATTTACGCCTTTGTCATTTCATCCTCCATTTGATTTTTTTATATTGTCACCTTTATTATAATTCAAAAATACATCACAACTGGATATCTTTAATAAAAGACACCTAGGGTTGCATGGGAGTCTCCTTTCTGTCCTTTTGGTCTTAATTTCATTATGACAGTTTTTCACCTCATAGGTATTCTGAAAGGGTCTCTGGGCCTCCTAGGCCCAAGTACAATACAGTCTTAATAGGGCTGCCAATGTTTAGTGCCTTCTGCAATTCCTTATGCATTCTAGTGGGTCACTTGGCCAATGGAACATTCCATTACTCTACTGGTTAAGGTTCTGTGCTATGCTTGAGAATTTACAGTTCTATCCTTCTGTTACCCTTTGATTTACTCTAAAGGGCAGCTACTTATCTTCCAAAAATAGTATTATCACTTCACCAACTCTCCCTGCCCAATAAAGGAGCCAAAAGCATTGTGAACCGCCAGCAAGTTATGTCAGTCTCCTCTCCTCTCTCCAAATTAAGTTATTTGGAATCTAGAGTGAAAGCAAATGACAGGTTTGCAGAGTGAAAGTCTAACCCTCTCGCTGTGATTTTTTTTGGATGCAGTATAAAATGAAGCGTAGTATAATCCAGAGCATGGGGTGGGATCACAGTGCCTCCGCCCCACTCACTTGGGGCATTTGCTGTCATCATGCTTTCTGATAAAAGGCATTAACTATCAAAGGAACATCTCGAGCAATCTGAACTGTTGAATTGACAGAATCAGCATGAAACTGGGCAGCCTCCCAGGCCAGTGTACTGCATTCTTTTGAGGATAATGGTATCTGATTTCTCATCTCCAGTTTTTGTAGCAGTAGGTAGGAACTGCAAAATCTATGTTGTCCAAGGTCCTGTGGGAATATGTGTAAAAATTGCAGGCTGAAAAGAATTGGAATTATTTTTTTTAGAATGTAAGTAACAATGTGTAATAACTTCGGCCACTCTGAACAGTTTTGTCTCTGTGGTCAAAGAGGGTACTCTTTTGGATTGGCAATTTTCCACATAACCACTGAGGAGAAGAGCTTCAGTCTGTGTATAGCATGGAAAAGGAAGACAGGTGCTCTGAAGGACCGCTAATCCCTGTAGAATGGCCTAAAGGCCTTGTAGCCAAGTTTCTGTCATTTGTCTTGATTTGTTCTCACTCTCACCTGGGCAGGTGAATGAGTCTCTTCCACTCACCCCATTTTTCAGGTCTCATGACTGAACTAATGCTTATCAGAGCAATTATAAATACTCTTTCTGTCTTTAGATAAAATCTGGAAGTTTTAATATATCATTAATGAAGCTTTAAGAAAGCACTGGATATTAATAATAATTAGGAATAACGTTAGGGTTGACTTTCTATGATTATCTTTTGCTTTTATCATAGCTTGAAAAGGTTTATAAATGAGTAGTTGTAAGTTTTTTCTTCCTTTTTAATAGAATGTCTTGGTTGGAGAAATTTTGTTTTCTGCCCCTAGCAAAGCTTACCTGTTACCCATCTCTCTACCTTTGCTCATGCAATTCCTTTTGCTGAACCTTCCTCCTGGTTGGCTTCACACAATTCTACCCATTAAACATTCCCTGTCCTGCAGGGTGGGGCTCACAAAGCTGCCTTCCGGGATCCAGTGGTATGGAATTGCTCTAATTTACATGTCTGTCTTTTACTACAACACTTGAAGGTCTTATGTTTTATTTATCTCTGCACTCCCAGCACCGAATAATGAACCTGGTGGATAATACGAGCTTGATAAATGTTTGTGGAATGAAGGAGTGAGTGCTGTAATAGAGTAAGGGCATTGTACTAAAGGAGGAAGACCAGAGGAGGCCATCTTAATGTATCATCACAGAGGAAGAAAGTAGAGCAGGAGGTCCCAGAAAAGATATACCTTGAATGACATTTTGAGGAATGAACAGCTATTTGTCAGATGAAGAGGGTGGGGAAGAATGGCCTGGGCAAATGGGGAACCAGAGGAATTCATCAATGAGAAACTCGGGTGCCTGAAAATAGTTTATTATGGCTGGAATGTAGATGCAAAATAAAAAGCAAAGAAGATGAATCTAAAAAGGTAAGCAGGTTATAAGTTACTTTGAATTTTGTGCCAATTAAAAAGTCACTTAGTGCTGGCGAGGTTGTGGAGAAAACAGAACCCTGGTGCACTGTTGATGGAACTGCAGATTGGTGCAGCCATTATGGAAATTGGTATGGAGGTTATTATCTCAAAAAACTGGAAATGGAATTACCTTATGACCCAGCAATTCCATTCTTAGGTATCTATCCAGACAAACCGAAGACGCTAGTTGAAAAAAAAATATATGCACCCCTATGTTTATTGCAGCACTATTTACAATAGCCAAGACTTGGAAACAACCAAAATGCCCATTGGTAGATGATTGGATTAAGAAACTGTGGTACATTTATGCAATGGGGTATTATTCTGCTATAAAGAAGAATGAAATTGTACCATTTGCAACGATATGGATGGACCTAGAGACTATTATGTTAAGTGAAATAAGTTTGTGGGAGAAAAATGAATACCATATGATCTCACTTATATGTGGAATCTAAAAAATTGAATGAACGAGAAAAGTAAACAAATAGTCTCAGAGATATAGAGGAAAAACTGATGGTTGCTAGTTGGGAGGGGGTGGGGATGAAGGAGAAGGGGAAGGAATTAGACAGCATAAATTGGTGACTACAATATTGCCACAGGGATATGAAAGACAGTTCGGGGAATATAGTTAATAATGTAAATATTTTGTAGGGTGTCAGATGGTCACATGTCTTGTTAGGGAGACCACTTCATGGATGGGGTAGAGGCTTGATCACTGCATTGTATACCTGAAGCTTATGTTGCATAATATTGTATACCAACTGTAACTGAATATATAGTCACTGGATGTGGATTATACTGTGGAAGGAAGTCAAAGAAAGGAATTGTAGTAGATATGTATGATATGGGGGGGAGTGGGGTGGCGGATTGAGGGAGGGGGTTGTCACTTTGAGGGTAAAAAAAGTATAACTATTGCACTGTATTGTACACCTGAAACTAAATTAAAAATAAAATAAATAAACAAAACAAAAATCACTTAGGTTATTAGCCAGGATAACCTCTGTGATGCCCTGACCAAGTGTATAATGCCATGTGGGATTAGATTTCATGTCGTCATTTGATGAGAGGAGTTATTCAATTAATTTTTATGTAACGATTATTTCAAAGTGAATATATGTGTATATGGGTCTGTGTTTAAAACAAAAAGTTTTCTGAAATCACTAACTGAAATCTTAGAAGTTTTAGGGGGTTCTTCTTTACAGGAGTCTTAATTTAACCCTAAATGGTCTATATCTTGAGTCAACTTTATAGCCAAATCTTTGTTTTAATGAGCCTTTCCTGGTATATTAGTTACTAACCATTTAAAAATGCGATACTTAGGGGCAGCCGAGTGGCGCTGTGGTTAACTTAGGGGCAGCCGAGTGGCGCTGTGGTTAAGCGCTGGCTTGGGAAGCCAGTGGCCCCAGTTCGGTCCCACATGTGAGGGCCAGTGACACTGCCCTCAAAAAACAAAAACAAACAAAAAATAAAAAATAAAAGAAAAATAAAAAAATAAAAATGCGATACTTATAAAGAGTTTGTAATTGGATAAACTTAGATTCTTTTCTACAATGACTACTTTTGTGAAGATTAAAAGAGAGAATGTATGCAAAATGCTTAGTACCAACTACTGTGCCTGGTACATAGTAGGTGCTCAAGAATATAATCTGCTCCTTCCTCAAACTCACCAGACCTGAGGAAGCTTCTGCTCTATCTCAATGAACTTTCAGGAGAAACTTTAAGAAAACAACATCCTGCCTCCACATGTATCTTTGCTGAGATGTCTGCTAATTCTTTTGTAAGAGTTTGGAATTTCCTTGGTGATTTTAAACAAGATTTCCTCTCTTAAATGTGCTCCTTGTATGAGTCGTAGATCACAAGGCTGATCTGATTAAAGCACAGAATCTTCAAAGCCTTTGTGTGGGACTAAATATTTTAGCAGTTACTTGCATATAAAAATAGTTCTAGGCCCCTTTCATCTCAAGGTTTCAGCGAATCACACACTGAGGCACTCTTGACATGCAAGACAAATGGATTTGTAGGTGGGCAGCAGGTTTGCCTCCTGCTAACTAAGGCTGAACAGGAACCTAGATGCCAGGTTGGAAAATGAAAACTTAAACTGGTGTTTCCTGAGCAACCTTTAGTAGCATTGCATGGCTTTGGTTTGTTTTGACTAAATCCCAAGATGATACAGTCATCTGGCTGTTAAAAATAATTAATTGCCTTGTTTTCTACTTAGAGGTATAATGGCTCCAGATTTGCAAGTTATTGTAGAATGCATTTTGCAATGGGACACTGAAACATGAGCAGACATGAGTTAGCCTTTAGGTAAACACAGCAGGTTACCTGGTCGCATCACCAAGGCACCTTCCAGGGAACATTCCTTTGGAGATGTGCAATTTCCCAAACCCCAGCTACTGGAAATAATAGAATTATTAACATACTTCGCCAAAAAATTTAAAAAGCTATAACATATAAAGAGTAGGAGATTTTTAAAAATCACCCTCTCTAATCATAATCCAATTAAAGTAGAAATCAATATTAAAAATATGACTACAAAAACAACTTCTTGGAAATTAAGGAAGACTCTCCTAGACAAACCTCTGATTAAAGAGCAAAAAGAGAAATGATAGGTTTTTTTAGAAAGCAATAAAAGTTTACTTTATACCTAGATCTTTAGGGTATAGCATATACCCAGAGCTTTACTCAGAGGAAAATTTGTAACAGTAAACATATTTTTTTTTATTTGTGAAGAAAAGACGAGCAAAGCACGTGCCCCTCCATGACAAGCAAGTGATAAAATTAAAATTGGAATTAATGGAATAGAAAAAAAAAGTAGAAAGTCTAAATTACACAAAAAACTGAAAAAAGTAAAAATATACAAGATTAGGAATAAGGAAACAGGACAAGAGAAACAGGAGAGTTGGTAAGAATTATAACAATTAGGGCCGGCCGAGTGGCGCGGTGGTTAAGCGCTGGCTTGGGAAGCCAGCGGCCCGGGTTCAGTCCCACATGTGAGGGCCAGTGACACTGCCCTCAAAAAAAAAAAAAAAATATATAACAATTAGACATGTAGACTCGGCACAAAACTCTATATAAACAAATTTGTAAATATGGAAGGAATGTACAATTTCATAAGTAAACTATAAATGATCAATATTGACTCATAGGAAAATCAAACAGATCAGTTACTATGGAAATCCCAGCTTGTGTCTGTTGTGTCCATTTGACATTGGTTCTGTACTTTTTTCATTTTTAAGGAAGTATTATTATTTTAATAAAATGCACTAAAATAAGATAGTAGTCTTTCCCCTTATAATATCAGGTTTTATTATGGTCTCCTCTAATAGTAAGTTGCAAAAAGTGTTTTTACTTTAACACATGCTGAGTATAACCCTGTGGTTTCCCCCCACCCCCCAATTCTCTCCAAAGACAAATTCATGTACACATCTCTTTAAAGAACAGCATGCAAAGCACGTGCTGATAGAATAAAATATGTTCCTGTGTTAGTGTCTAAGGGTAACTGCCTCATTGCAGTCTTGATGGTGGTGGAAAAGTACTCGATGCTGCTACTTCTGTCAGCGACTTGGTATTCCAGGCAGTTGTGTCATGGCCCCCACGGCGGCCTGCAACAAGCACAAAGCTGCCAGGTTGACTGTTGGAGAGGTCAGCTGGAAGTGTGGGAAGTCTGAATGCTCTTGGTACAGTGGTTTTGTCATTTTTGCATAATGTGAATTTGTAGTTATTTATTTTATCATTTAATAACTTTAAAATTTATTTTGGAATAATCTCCTTTGGCAGAAAATGAGCTAAATAAGTACAAAGTTTAATAAAAAATTAAGTACTGAATACTTTGCCCAGACCATCATTTGACATATACAAGTTCAGAAGTGTCATTACATTTCATTCTGTGAAGCATGATTTTTCATTTAGGTCAAATGACTCTTTAAATCTATTTCTCTCATTTTCAATTTTAAGTTTTCTTATATGTATATGAAGAGTGAAGTAGTAGCTGTTAGTCTGTTGGCTCCATTAGCAGAAGAGAAATTAGCACATAGATTATGCTAGTTTTATATAATTTTTACCAGATTCTTTAAAGAGAAATTCAGTTAAAGTTTTACTTGAATAGTTTAATTATTTTCATATAATTTATGGAATCAAAGTAAAACTTTTATAACTATCATTCTACTGAAATTTAAATATTTAATATTGTGAATTATATTTTAAATTTGTTTCAAAAGTTTATCATCAAAAATAAAACTATTTTCTTTAAATAGCTTTATTGAGGTAAAATTTTCATACCAGATATTTTACCCATTTTAAGTGTTCAGCTGGAAGACTTTTAATAAATTTATACAGTCATTCACCCATCACTACCATTCAGTTCTAGAACACTTCTGACACCCCCAAAAGTTATCTGATGCCCCTTTGCTGAGTAATGAATCCCCACTTTTACATCCAGCCCCAGGTAACCAGTAACAATGATTGATTCAAACAAACTGCAAGAGAAATAGAAATGACTGCCAAATTTTACAAATATTTGACTACGTACATTAAATAGTTGAACTATATTTTTGTGATGAAGCTGATATTAAATATAAAAAATCATTCAGCGTGCAGTATGTATTTTTTCTTTGCAATCTATTATCAATCAGATTTTAGAAATGCTTTGAGTCTTTGAAGAACTACTTTGTAAATCAGTGCCTATTGATAGTATTGACCAATTTTTGCAAAAGAGTCCTCTAAATTTGGGTTGTATTTTGTTTGCGATCAGGTGGAAATTTTAAATGGAAGTATTCAGTTAATGGAGCAAACAAAATATTCAGCTTTTGAAGTTTCATAAATTACAGTTATGGAAAACAAAGCTTACAAATCAGAAGGCATTTGAACTTATAAACACAAGGTGTAGGAGCTAAGCAAAATAATTAAGAACTCAAACACAGTATAAAGGATTTAATTTTGAAATTTTATAGTTGCAATTGGAACACCTGATTGCCGGTAAAATCTTTTGATGGAAATACTTTTTTTTTTTGATGGAAAATCTTTTGATGGAAATACTATTTTTTTTTTTCTTTTTTTAAGGGCAGTGTTACTGGCCCTCTTATGTGGGACCGAACCGGGGCCGCTGGCTTCCCAAGCCAGCGCTTAACCTCCGTGCCAGTCGGCCGGCCACTATTTTTTTAAAGATTTTTGGGGAATTGGGGGAGGGGAACAGGCAAGTTGCTGTCCTCTTGTACTTCAGTCTAGCTGTGAAGGACATTGCTTCACTGGCCCATGTTGGTATCATCATTGCGTTCTTCTCGGGTGAGGCAGATGGGTTGCTGGCCTCTGGAAGGCCGTTCACAGCGGCTCTTGGCTGCTCACACTGGCTGCCAGCCGCTCACACTGGCTACTGGCCACTCACTGTAGCCTGTGGCAACCCACTGCAGCAGGGGCTGTAGCTATGCCTACCCGGGGACTCATAGCAGCCTAGCTCCAGGTGGAGCTGTTGTGCACCATCTTAGCTGTAGAGGGCAGTGTCCCTGGCTCTCATATATGGGATCTGAACTGGGGCCCTGCTCTCAGAACTGGTGTGCCAAGCCAGCTCTTAACCAATGCACCACTTGGCCGGCCCTGGAAATACTATTTTTAATAGGATAAATTTGTATTTTCTACCAGAGTTCAAAATTGATTGACTTTTAGAGGATTTATGATTTCAAGGTATCTAACTTTGGTGAAATAATAAAAAGGATCATGAGTAAATAATTTATTTGAGTTTTTATACAGATATTTCTCAAAGAAAGGTATTACAAGCAAAAAATAGTGTATTAAAATACTTTGGTTTAAATACTTCTATATTTCAATGTAAAATATACTTTATTTAGAATTAAGAATATACTGAATTTAGTAGAATTTTCTCTGAGCTTACTAGGTATTTGAGCATTGAAGAGAGAGTACTTTCTCAATTAAAAATATTATGCTTTACAGAAAAGAGTGAATTGAAGATGTTAATAATTTCAAATTAATTAACTATGAAATGTATCTTTGAAGAAGATTGCAGAAATTTTTATAAAAATAAACAGATCATACTAAAAATATAAAAATAAAAGTAGCAATGACTCAGTATTGGTGACAAACTGATTAAAGTACTTGAATGTGTGGCAAGAATAATTTTTCTTGCCATGTTTTTAATATTAAATCAATAAAAAGTTTTTAAAATTTACTTTAATAAATACAAATGTTTTATTTTTTAATGTTTTATTTTTGAAAACAATTTTAATTGAGCTATTTTCTCAGTCCACCATATAATAAAACCAATCATTTTGTCAATGAGTATATAATTTAAAAATTATATGATTTTAATTGTTTATTAGCGTCTTCTGTTGTTCTCAAAGTGTCCTGATCTGAATGAGAAATTTTATGGTCATTCTGTGTTTAAGAGTCAGATAATTGCAAATGTTATTTAAACTTTTCTAGCTCATAGGAAAAGATAAGTACTTTTTCAATTCACTTTATGAAGCCAGCATACCTTAAATATCAATATAAGGCAATATAATATGATCAAGAAGGTATTATTCCAGAAATGCAAATCTTGTTGAATATCAGAAAGCCCAGCTACCTAATCCATTGTATCAAGATTTTAAAAGATAAGTAACATGATCACATCAGTACTTGCCTAGAAGCCATTTGATATAAAGTTCAGTATTATTCCTAATAAAACTCTGAAATTAAGGAGGAATAGCAGAAAACTACTTAGATGTAATAAAGACTATTCGTGGAAAACTAACAACAAACTTCATTATAAATGGTATGATACTAAAACCAATTAAATAAGGATCTAGATTAGAGTGCCTATGACCAGCATTTTTGTCATTATCTTTAATGTTCTATAAAATGCAATAAGACAACAAATTATACTGCTGATATATTTACTGGAATAGAAGAGATAAAAGACACCTTTCTTGTTGCTGAAATGACTATGTATATATACCCTCAAACATGACACTAAATTAAAAAAATCAAACAGCCACTTTATTAGAATTAATAAAATATTTGGGGAGATAGCTGGATGCCTGATAAATGTGCAAATTGAAAGATTTTTTTTTTCTATTTAACCAAAGCAATGAATACTAAGAAATGAAGAAATTATTTCCTTAAATAATAAAACCATAAAAATATACATACTATATACATTTCCTGCAGTTAAAAAATAGAATAGCAACATGGGTATTAAAAATTGTATAAAATAGGGCCGGCCGAGTGGCGTGTTGGTTAGGAGTTGGCTTGGGACACCAGTTCTGAGCAGCAGGACCCCGGTTCAGATCCCACATGAGGGCCAGTGATGCTGCGCCCTCTACAGTTAAGATGGTGAACAACAGCTCAACCTGGAGCTGGGCTGCTGTGAGTTGCAGGCGATGGTGTAGGCTGCAGTGGGGCTGGCTGGCAGCTGGTGTGTGCTTTCGTGAGCTGCCATGAGCCACCATGAGCAGCCGTCCAATGCCTCACCTGGGAAGATCACAATGATAATACCAACATGGGCCAATGAAGCAATGTCTTCCACAACTAGACTGAAGAACAAAAGGACAGCAACTTGTCTGTTCCCTTCCCCGATTCCCCAATAAAATCTCTAAAAAAAATTGTATAACATAATCAAAGTTTTATATTGATAAAGAAGTACACTATTATACCTAAGGAGAGCATGAAAAATAAGAATACTATAAAGTCACTATAATCAAAATAGTATTGGCCTCGCAGTCATCAAATAGATCATTGAAACAGAGTAGATTCAGAAATAGATCATTCAGAATAGATAATTGAACATATAAAAAAACTTAATATTTGATACATGTTGCAGTCTAATTCAGTGAAAAAATCCTGGGTTACTTAACATGTTGTTCTGTTACAGATAGTTCCCTACCTGGTTGAAATATAACAGGACTCATCATAAAATATATCTACTCATTATTTAAAGGTAGCTCCTTGGTGAATTAAAGGCAAATTAAAAATCACAAAACAATTAACATCTTAAACAAGAATATCCAGGAAAGCACACAAGTACAATCTGAAGCTTGGGAAACCTTAATCAAGAATGTAGGTCCCAGAAACTATGTAAGAAAAGGAATGTATATCTAATATGTACAATCAAAAACCATTTTATGGAAATAGTAACATAAAAATAAACAGTAGACATCAGCTATGTCTGGAAAAAGTATTTGTAAAATATATTGTAGGCCAAATGTTAATATTTATAATTTATAAAGAGCTCTTAAAAATAGGAAAAATGTAAGTTATTCTAAAACAAAATGGACAAAGAATATGAGTTCTGACAATTAAGTTTGCAAAATTGTTGCAACGATGTTGGTAACATTTTATACCAGAGGCATTATTCATTATGAATTTGTTCCAACTGGATAAACAGTTAACGAAGTTTACTATTTGGAAGTGCTGAAAAGGCTGCGTGAAAAAGTTAGACAACCTCAACTTGTAGCCAACAATTCATGGCTGTTGCATCACAACAATGCACCAGCTCACATGGCACTGTCTGTGAGGGAGTTTTTATCCAGTAAACAAATAACTGTATTGGAACATGCTCCCTACTCACCTGATCTGGCCCCCAATGACTTCTTTCTTTACCCGAACATCAAGGAAATATTGAAAGGAAGATATTTTGATGACAGTACTTGAAGGGCAATACAATGACAGCTCTGATGGCCATTCCAGACAGAGTTCCAAAGTTGCTCTGAAGGGTGGACGAGGTGCTGGTGTCAGTACATAGCTTCCCAAGGGAAGTACTTTGAAGGTGATCATAGTGATATTCAGCATATGAATGTAGAAGATACCATATGCTGCTAACTTTAGTACATGGGTGAGTGAGGGGGCTGATGTGAGTAGAAAGTGATAAAGAATATTATGACATTGTTCTTACAGACTACTGAGATCCCTATGGACATATAGAGTGCTCCATAGGTACCAGAGTTAAGGAATAAAGAAAGGGCTGAGTAAGTGGAGAAAGGATAAGCCTATGTATCTGAATAGAGAGGACTCTGGACAGGAACTTATTTTCTTCAGTACTGGCCTTACGAGATCATTAATTACATGCAACTAATGACACAGTGACTTCCATGAGATAAGTATAATTATGAGGGTCAGGTCTAGTATGACTTTAAAGGTTATTGTGAGTCCCCTGGAAAAGGCACTTTGCAAAGACATATCACATGACTGCAATACTGCTTATTTAAATGGATCTTCATATATTTAATCTTATGATTCCTCTCCAGGGGCCAAGGGGAATGAGAAGGATCCACCTAAGGAACAGTATTTGTAAGGGATCTTTCTGAGATCCCATTTTGTTGGTGACACAAGCATTGCTGCACAGAGTCTATGGTTTTTGCTATAACCATTAATACCTAGCCAATCCCTTTGGTGTACCTCGTGAGGGTATCGTGTGGCATGTGCTGTGGGGAGTTATACTGAATCAAACCCTCTTGAGACATTCTGAGGAAGATATGCAGGACTTCAGATGAAAGTGGTAGATGTGGAAGGGAAATAGACTTTCCCAGTATAGGTTTTTTTTCTTTTTTTCTTATAGAGTGCTGAATAGGGTTCCTCCGTCTCAAGGTACACGTTTTTCCCCATTCAGCATTTATCTCGCCCTGGGTTCTATGCCCTTAATTTTGGCTTCTTTGATCTGTTGCAGATGATAGTGTTTGTTGGTTCTATCTGGCCCTTGGTTTCACTGGGGACTTGATGATTCCCTATTCTGCAGGGAGAGGGATGAGAGGGGTGAAAGAGAGAAGACAGGAAAAAAGGGAGTCAGCCATCCATGTTATAGAGAAAACAAGTTTTTAAGGTTCCTTTAAACTAAAATTCCACTGGAAAATTAAAATCGATAAGATTCCCATCTATAAGTAATTTGGTCCCTGTAGAGTGGTATCTTAATTCAAAGAATGAGGTTCCTCATGATTTAAGCTGGGAAATAGTTTGACTTTTATTGTAGCTGAGTCCTTTGTATACTGTAAGTTATGGATGTACAGTACTGAGTCCTTTGTGTCCTGTAAGCCAATTAGTGCACTGTCTGGGATGATGAGTTATGGAAACATTGTTTGGGGATTGTTTTTTTCTCACTGATTGATACACGGGAATTTGGAGGAGATATTAGTAGAAGGGTTAATGCAAACTTTGCAAACATAAGGATTCTCAAGACTATTTCATCTGATTTTCTGGTGGAGAATTTTTTTTTTTTTTTTTTTTTTGAGGGCACTGTCACTAGCCCTCGTATGTGGGACCGAACTGGGGCCGCTGGCTTCCCAACCCAGCGCTTAACCACCGTGCCATTCAGCCGGCCCTGGTGGAGAATCTTAATTCAGGGCTAATGCACTCATTCTTTCCAGAGTTAGGAAATGAACAAGAGTGCTGAATTCCATTTTCTCATAGGGCTCGTAACCCCAACTTGCTAGTGGTGGTATATTTTGGATGTTAAGAGTCTTGAACAACTTTGGAGTCTTACTCTCTTGTTCAGCTGTCTATCTTGGGACTTGGTGGGTTTTCGTGTGGTATAATGGCAATGGCAATTTGAGATTACAGTCATGTGCAGTTTACCGATGGGGACCCATACTGAGGCTGGGTCTTCAAGCGATTTTGTGGTTGTGCGAACATCATAGAGTGCACTTAGACAAACCTAGATGGTACAGCCTACTATATACCCATACTGTATAGTATTGCCTATTGCTCCCAGGTTACAAGCTTGTACAGCATGTTACTATAAAAAACAACAGGAGATTAAATCAAGCACAAGAGAAAATGATACAATCAAGAGATACGATTAACACTAGAGGTATGTGGCTGCTTCCTGTATAACATGGCGCCTGGTCTTACAGCAAACTTTTTTTTTTTTTTTTTGAGGGCAGTATCACTGGCCCTCACATGTGGAACCGAACCGGGGCCGCTGGCCTCCCAGGCCAGCGCCCAACCACCGCGCCACTCGGCTGGCCCTTAAACTTTTTTTTTTAAATAAGTAGAAAGAGTATACACTAAAGTAACCATAAAAAGTATAGTATAATACATACATAAACCAGTAACATAGTCATTTGTTATCATTATCAAATAGTATGTATTGTGCATATTGTACGTATTATACTTTTATATGAATGGCAGTGCAGTAGTTTTGTTTCCACCAGCATCACCACAAATGTGAGGAATGTGTTGCACTATGATGTTCCAATGGTCACAGTGTCACAAGGCGATAGGGATGTTTCAGCTCCATTATAATCTTATGAGACCACCATTGCATATGCGGTTCATTGTTGACTGAAACGTCTTATGCTGCTTATGACTATTCTGGTCAGGTTTTTCTTGTGGGGCCCAGCTGGTTTTGGCTTGTTCTATGAGATGTGGAGATGCTCCTGTATGTATGAAGTAGAACCAAATGACATGCCCCAGCTTTTTGAAAACTTTGTTATCAAGCCTGAGGTAACTGGATGCTCATTTCTGGGTCATATTTTGACATTTCAGGTAGCTTGACTTCCATCCCATCCTGAGTGTATCTGGCATCGTTTCTATCACATTATTTTGTAATGTTCTCAGTCTCTTGGTATTGTGCCTTACTCTTAGTTCTATACTCAATACCCTCAATAAAAGTTGAATTAAACGTATAAGATGAACACCATTAGATGCAACAGAAAAAATGCAAATGAGATTGTGGCTGTGTGGAAATGAGAAATCACCACATTATTAGTGGCAGAACGCCATGCCCTTTGCCTTAAATCTTTTCCTGGGGAGAAAGAATTGCACCGATTGCAGAAGCTGGTTTCCCAATACGTGTGTTCTTTCATCTGATTTCTTGAAACTGAACAAATCATTAAAAAAATGTAATGTTTTAGCACAGGATATAACTAAGATGTTATGTCTAAGGTATGTGTTACTAACTTACATATTAATGTAGATTAGAAGAGTAATTTCAATAGCACAAGAATGAATCTTGATGTTTCTTTATAGTAAAGAGAATAATTTTCCAAAGAAGAAATTCCACTTGTTGACTCTCTCCTTATCCAAAGAAGAAATTTCACTTGTTGATTCTCTCCTTATGTAGGACTACAGTACGTTTGATAGTATATATCTATTATCTATTACATATTACATACTAGGACATATATTATTATATAAGTATCTTACACATAAATATCTAGTAATCTAGTAATTCTGTTTCTACATAAGTTTTCCCTGCAAATTGCTTTATATGCAGGGAAAACTTTAAGTATGCTTTGGATTTACTTTGGTTTTGCTTTATATAACTTTAGGTATATTACAAGTTAATACAATTCCTACAGTTTGGATTACTTACCATCATGTCAAGATTTTGTTTGCCTTTTCTTTAGGAAGGTCTGTAATTATGATTAGGAAATGATTCTCTATTATGATGAAGGTCAACATGACTGCAATCTCTGGTGAACAATTCGTAGTATTATGTCTATTTTCGCTGAAAAAGATAGAAAACACTTTTGTAGATTGTAGTGGCTGGATTTTACTTCTCAGTCTGAGGTATCAAGTGATACATTTATTTTTGTAGTCTAAAAGAAGCAGCTACTTCTTAGGTTTACTTGAGAACTCTTTTATTTACCCTTTAAATACTGGTGTTCCTTTGGGTTCTCTTTTCTGATCCCTTTCTTCTCACTTCTCTTCTGCCTTTCTTCTTAGATAAGTAACACTGACTGAGTTCCTATTGTGAATCAGGACAGGGCCATGCTGTACAGTGAGCAGGTTGTGTACTGCACAATTCCAGCAGGTGATATTGACTGCCCTACCCCCAAGACTCAGATAGTGCCACTCAGGCCCTGTGGGAGCTCATTCACAACCACTCATTTACCCTCACAACAACCTATGAGATAAAGATCATCATTCATATTTTATAGATGAGAAAACTGAGTTTTGAGTATATTAAAACTTGTTTAGGCTTACATAATAATGAGTGGGTGATAGCGTTTGTATCGGCCCAAAGCCTCTGATTCTCTCAACAGCATGCCACCTATTGTGTGTAATCTCAGCTCTTGGTCATCTGATCCATGGCCACAACCTCAGTGACGGTAATTCCTAAAAGACTTTCCACTCCAAATCTCTGTTGCCTGCTAGACAAGTCTTCCAGCATATCCCAGAGGTACCTCAGATTCTGCAGGATTAAAAAGGAATCATCATCATTCTCCTTACGACTGTTCCTTTTTTATTCCCAGTGTCAGTCAGTGGCATCAACAGCCTGGGCTCTTCTCTCTCCCTTGTTCCCCACATCCAATCAGATATCAGGTGCTATGAATTCTGTTTCTGAAATCTCTCTCCATTTGTTCCCTTCTTTTTCATGCCAGTTGTCACTACTGTTAGTTCAGACCCTCGTTCTTTTATTCTGAATGCACCCATTTTGCCTGAATTATGAAAAGTGTCACCTAAAGTCACACATCTCTAGGCCTTGCACTGACTGTTGCTCTGACTGGTTCACTTTTTTTCACCTTCCCCAACTGACTACTTGAAGACTCAGCTTTAAGTAGCTTTCCCAGGGATGCCTTCCTTGATTCTTTTCATCAACCTCTTTCCTTAAGTTAAATTATTTTTCTCTGTGCTCCCATGGTACATCATGTGTAAGTCTATCATATCACTCATCATAGTACCCTGAGAATTGATTTGCTTGTCTGACTCCCTCCCTGGCCTGAGAGCTTTTCGAGGATAGGGATCACATCCAACTTATCTTCGTCCTCCTAACATCTAGCAGCTTTTCTGGGAGGAGATCAATACATGATTGAAAGAATGAATGAATACACACAGTAGACTCATTAGGCAATTCTGAAAGAATAGTTCACACAATACTATATGTTCTACATGTTATTTAGTCCTATTAAAATTTGAGTGCAATTTTTATAAACTTGCATGGTTGAAAATAATGCCGATGTTTTTAAATTATACAATATATATTTTTCTTTCCCCTGCCATTTACAACAATAAGCAGCATGATTATTGCATAACCCTTGTTTTCATTCATATTGGCGGCAGCTTCTTCCCTTATCCTGTTGTTAAGGGATTATAACTCAATTGCTTGGTAATTTAAAAAGTGCACTCTGTGTTGAACTTCGGGTTAAGGTGCCAAACTTTTGTATCAACGCTAATGAATAAACCCTTAGAAGGTGCTTTGTTTATCTTTCCTGATTCCTGTCCATCATTAGTGGTCACTACACCAAGAAAATACCTTGAGTTTGATTATCTCAGAATCTCAGCTACTGCTAAATTTGAAGTTAGACATCTGGGGTGGTTTTCATTCACATGTATCTTTTTCATCTAATACAGATTTAGATCTTGTTCCAGCTCTGCCCTATCTGGCTCAAGCCAACTACTTAAATCTCCCTAGACATCAGTTTCCTCATCTTTAAAATTAAGCATTTGGACTAAACTAGCTAGGAGAACTTTTAAACTCAAATATCCTCTGACTCTATTACTTTGGGTCCCCACTGTGAGTTCTCTTACTGTCTTCTCTCTCTTGTCCACCTTCCCTTTTTCCCCCACTGGTGGAATGGTTCTCCTGCCTGTCCTACCAACATACACATGGATACGCTGTCTGCGTTCTTCAGTGCTTGGCTTTGACTCAAAGGTTTTCTTCAACTTGGAGAGCTGAGGAGCAGTTTGCTTGTGTGCTGTTCCTTCACTGGAACACTCAGATGTCTTCCACAAAGGGTTTGTGAGTACCTTCCTTTTAAGGAGAAATTCCTGATTGCAGCTGCAAAAGTAGAGTGAAGTTGCAGAGTGAGCACAGAAAGATTCTTGTATTAGAGTAAGGGCATTTCTAAATTGCAACAGATTTGGAACTGTGACTGTGACCTCTGGGGGGCTGTGGGGAGCGTGTAGGTCCAGAATCTGTTGTAAATATCACACAGATTAAGTATCTAAGGTTTTGGAGTGGGGAAGGCACATGATAGTCCCCCAAAGCTTCCAGATGACTTTGTTATATTTTCTTTAATTAAGAGTACATAACCTGCTGGGTTATTAAGTGTTCCCCACATAATTTGTTGACAGAGCACTTCAAGTAAATCATCGCTTCATAAAGGTATACCTGTATTTTTATGAGGTAAACTAAGACTCTCCTGATTTCATTTGTCTGTGTTCTAATTTTATCACTAGACACAAAAGGATAAATCAGATACAAGGTGTTTTTGATGAGATGTGCATGGGAAGTGTTTCTATAAAACAGTTTTTCTGGCAAGGTGGAAAGCATGGAAAAAAAAAATTTAAAGAGCTGGGAAGGAGGGAGACAAAAGTGCCCTGGGAGAACACGTGCAGAGAAGCAGCTAGCTCTGAAGGCCAAGGGGTGACATGTGCCTGTGTGGGCAGAATGAAGGACGCCAGGGGCTGCTGCTGGACACCCTGCCCTGGATTTCTGCGGCAGCCGTCCCAGAAGGACAAGAGAGAAGTCCTGTCAAGTGGAGCCAGCAGCGCAGGACTGAATTGCTCCGGAGCTCTGGCAGCCAGTTCAGACAGGGTTAAGCCCATCACCTGCAGTTAAAGTGCGACCCAGATGGGAAGTAGGAAGTGCCGCGCCTGAGCTTCCTGTATAAATAAACTGGCGGCTCCCGGCGCTGCTGCTGGCGAGCTGCGTCCTAAACTGTGCAAGGTTCCCGGGCGCCGCAGCAGCTTCCCAAGGCAGGAGGCGGTTGGTTATAGGTCCTCCTCCTCGTCCTCCTCCTCCTCCGGCCCAATAGGTGTGGGAGCCGGAGTCCTGTTAAAATCCAGCAGAGTGCAAAGCTGTCAGCCGCAGAGTACGGAGGAAGAAGGAGAGAATGAAACATCAGCTCCTTCTCCCCGGGGTACGAGCGCGCGCGGGCGGCTGGTGAGGACCCCGCGCCGGCGGCCCCAGGCGGCCGGACGAACGTACTCTCCGGCCAGGTAGGTTTAGCGAGCTTTTTAAAACGCTGCAGGCGCTACAAGGCGGGAATGGTGTTGGACTAAGAAAAGAAAAAAAAGGACAGGAAACCGATAGCATGGTTTTAAGCTTTATTTTCTACCTGTAGTGCTTCAACCATACAGAATTGAGTTCATTCTGAATGCCTTAAACACCTGTTAACTTTAAAAAATAGATGCCTTTGTAACGGTAAAAAGAAAAAAAAAACACACAAAAAACTAGTTTCATTTCTACTAAAACACTCTACAGAATGCATTGTAAAGTTCAAGGCTGAATCAAACCTCCCAGTGTCTTAAGGGGAGACGGAAAGTTGGCATAACCTCCAATGTTTACCTTCTGTTTCTTGGAAATGCACAGCAATGTGTTGACATACATAGATATGAATAAGATGCTGTATTACCCACGAGATCTCGGCCATACATTATACTGATTATTTTGTCAGGTAATTGCTGATAACAGTGAAACTCTGATCTTATACTGCTACTGTCAAATTTTAAGTTAAACTGAACCTGATTCCTGCTGTTTCAGCAGAGAAAAGGTATTGTGAACTTACTGCTTCCAGGGTAACTTTTGCTTTTCTTATTATTTTCAGGGATTCTGCTGTAAGTGTACTCCTGATACATACACTTCTCACCTTCAGATTTCTCAGAAATGAATTCTCCTTTCTGGGAAAGTGTTTTCTTGTCTTCATGCTTCCACTACAGCCTCACTTTATTTCTTCCTGCACCACATGCATCTTATCAAAATATTAGCTGGGGCTCCCAGTAGGAGTATCCGTGGTCTTCTAACTTGGCATTTCTGGATGTTTATTTGAACATTGCCAGGTATGACTTAAATAAAAATGTATCTAACATTTCTGAAACAGCAGAGTTGAAGTTGTCTAAGCAGAAGCAAAATAAATGAACTTTGAGATGACTCAGTTTTTAGGGTGTGGGTAAGAAGCATAAGGAACATAGCCAGTCTTCACAGAGGTGCCGGCTAATTAAAGTATCTGGCTGCTGCAGCTTTTGCTGAGATGAGCCTCTTGATTCCTGTTCCCCTTCACATCTAATTCCCCTGTTGGTTCCTCCTTCTCTGTCCTTCCTCCCCAGCCCTAGTCCTTTTCTTGGGTTCCTTAAGTATTTCTAAAACTATCTGGGGAGAAGTGAGGGGGCGAAAAAGAAAGATAGCTGTAGCAGATCCACAAAGCCACTTGGAGAGAATTGTGTTAGGAAATCCAAGGTCTCATTTCCCCCCAACTCCTGCCTGACTCTTACACACCTGTGACTGGTATCATGTTCTTTGTGGTGGGCATAAACTGAGAAAAGTAGGAAAGAAAAAAAAACAAAACTTCTGAATCAGAAGTAGCTTCTGAAGAATTGAAACTGTAAATATGTATCGAGAATATTAAAAAGATTTCTCGTCACAGAATCACATTGCTTGGCTTTTTATTTAAAATAAACAGAAAAAAAAAACCCAAACCAAAAACCCCCCAAACCAATCACCCTAGATAACTTGCTTCTACACTACTGTGCTGGAAGTGAGCTTTGAGTGTGGTCAAACATTGTCCATTTACCCAGAGTTTTACAAATATTTATAATCATCTATGCCAAATATCTTTGTGCTGAGCCCCAAGAACATTCTTAGCATTCAAAAGCCCATTCTCATGAATGGTTTCAGTTCATTAGCAACTTAAAGGCATCCAGGCTTCCAAACTTGGTCAGTTTAAGACATGTGTTTCCTTCCTTCCTTCCTTCCTTCCTTCCTTCCTTCCTTCCTTCCTTCCTTCCTTCCCTCCTTCCTTCCTTTCTTTATTTAAAAAATAATAATAATTAGTTTCTGAGTCTCCCAGATTATAAATCAAGTTTTTGGAGCCAAACTCAATAGCAGAGAGAAGAGTTATGCTCTATTGAGAAACAAAAAGCTTTTATCTATATAGTGAAATCTATATAGTGAGACCATTTAGCTTCTTGGAAACTATCTTTATTTTCAATAATATGAATACATTTAATCTGAGAAAGTATATTTAAGTTTTCCTCTTTGAAAAGTAGTTTCCATATTTTAGATGTGTAGAAACGTTTATAAGGGCGTCAGAATCATTTCTCTGGTGTTTCTGCTCCTTCTGGCTTGTGTGTTGCCCTGGCCTTGACTAATGACATTACTTTCTTGTTAAGTGAGTTTCTTAGTGTTTGAAATCACCAGTGTGAGGTAGAGGTCAGGAATCATGCTGAACCCAGATGTTGATGGAGGAACAAAGTCCAGACAGTTTTGGGACTAAACTTACTTTATGCAACTGATTATTTTGGATATGGGAAAGGGTTCAAGCTGCCCCACAAGTCATGCTTTCCACTTTGAACTGTATGAGTAGGTATCTGCAGCAGCTTCTCCTGAGTGCTGAGATTTTCTTTTTTTTCAGGGATGCCTGACTTAATTTACAGAAGCTCCTAAGCTACAGCAAATTATCAATATTTTCAGCATTTAAACTGGTGGAAGTGAATATACTAGAAGACAACCAGGCCTTTCATATTTCTCTCTTCCATGCACATTCAGAGAAGTTATCCATTGTAGTATTGAGTGACTACTGTTTGCCAGGTGTACGCTAGGTGCTGAGGATATAAAGATATATAAGATGTGGACTCTGTCCCCTGAAGGAATTCATATCAGCTTGGAAGTGGTAGTTCTTTTTTTTTTGAGATTTTATTGGGGAATTGGGGGAGGGGAACAGACAAGTTGCTGTCCTTTTGTTCTTCAGTCTAGCTGTGAAGGACATCTTTTCTCTTGCCCATGTTGGTATTGTGATCATTGCGTTCTTCCTGGCTGAGGCAGATTGGTCGCCGGCCTTTGGACAGCCACTCATGGCGGCTCATGGCAGTTCATGCCGGCTGCCAGCCACTCACGGTAGCTAATGGCAGCCTACTGCAGCCCCACTGCAGCCTACGCCATCACCTGCAACTCATGGCAGCCCAGCTCCAGTTGAGCTGTTGTTCACCATCTTAGCTGCAGAGGGCGCAGCATCAATATCCCTCATGTGGGATCCGAACCAGGGTTCTGCTGCTCAGAGCTGGCGCTCCCAAGCCAACTCCTAACCAACGCGCCACTCGGCCCACCGTAAAGTGGCAGTTCTTTTATTTTTTTAAAAGATTTTATTAGGGTATTGGGAGAGGGGAACAGCATTGGGGAATCAGGGAAGGGGAACAGAGAGGTTGCTATCCTTTTGTTCTTCAATCTAGTAGTGGAGGACCTGGCTTCACTGGCCCATGTTGGTATTTTCATTGTGCTCTTCCCAGGGGAGGCAGTCACTCGCCAGCCATTGGACAGCCGCTCTTGCTGGCTGCCGGTTGTTCATGCTGGCTGCCAGCCACTCACGGTAGCTTATAGCAGCCCATTGCCGCCACCCTGCAGCCTACATCATTGCAGGCAACTCACGGCAACCCAGGTTGAGCTGTTGTTCACCATCTTAACTGTAGAGGGCGTAGCTTCACTGTTCCTCATGTGGGATCCGAACCAGGGTCCTGCTGCTCAGAGCTTGGTGTCCCAAGCCAACTCTTTTTTTTTTTTTTTTTTTTTTTTGAGGCCCTCATATGTGGGACCGAACCGGGGCCTCTGGCTTCCCAAGCCAGCGCTTAACCACCGTGCCACTCGGCCGGCCCCCAAGCCAACTCTTAACCAACGCACTACTCGGCTGGCCCTAAAGTGGTAGTTCTTAATTCATGTTGTTTTTCCTGAGCAAGAAAAATGCTTTGATGTTTGTCGTCTTGACCATGGTTTCCATGATGTCACTTGAGCACTCAGTAACTTGAAGAGTCACAACAGCATCTAAGTTAATTTATTTAATTATTTAAATTTTAATTTTTTTTTTGTTGTTTTTTTAAAGATTTCTATTGGGGAAATAGGGAAGGGGAACAGTGTTGGGGAGTTGGGGGAACGGGAACGTGTTGGGGAATTCAGGAAGGGGACCAGCCAAGTTGTTGTTCTTCAATCTTCTTTGTGGAGGGCGCCAGTCGCTATTTGGCTTCCCGTAGACAGCTCATGGACTCTAAGCTCAAGGTGCTTTGTTTAATCTTAGTTACAGGTGGGCGTAGCCACCATCCCATGTGGGAGTTGAACCAGAAGCCTTGTTGTCAAGAGTGCACACTTTATCCACTGAGTCATCCGGGCAGCAGCTCAGCTCAAGGTGCCGAGTTCAGTCTTAGTTGCAGGTGGGCATAGCCCATCATTGAACAGGCAATCTTGTTGTTACACCAGCTGAGCCATCCTGCCACCTGTTTGCAGCTCTGCGACAGCTCAGCTTGGGCTGCAGCATCACTGGCCCATGTGGGAATTGAACCGGTGGCCCTGTTCGATTGGCTCTCACTCTTAAGCCAACTCTTAACCAACTGAGCCACTTGGCTGGCCCTTTAATTTGTTTTTTTACCCTTGGTGTATGTGGGAGGTCTTGTACTAATGTTTTATTTTTATTAACTTTGGCATTTGCTTTTTACTTGGTCAGTGAGTACTTCTAAACCCAATGCATACTGTAGTAGTTATTAAAAAATGGAAAACAATACATTAAAGAGAGTAAAAGTGACCAATGGTTTTGCAGCACGGAATGAGAAACTTCTCATCTGTGATCGATTCCTTCCTTGAATTGAAACCACAATAACCTAAGTGAAATGCAGTTCTCTTCCTCATATTCCTAGTTGGAGATACTTCTGATCACATGGTTTATAGTATCTATTAAAGAACATACTTGGAAAGCCATGCTTCATTGGTTTCTAATTCTTCTGCAGTCAGGAGTTTGAGTCCCAGAACTTTAGTCAACTGGCTCTTTATCTTTCTTGGGAAGATAGAACAAGGCATCTCATTTCTCTCTTTGCTGGACTTGTGGCTAAAGCCATAAACCTACAAATTGTCCCGTGTGTGATTACATGAAACTGTCTGTTGACAACTTCCTCAGCTAGCTTCCTCTTTACAAAAGTGGGGACTGGGTTTAATCACTTCTACATCCCTAGAACCTAACACCTGTGGAATTCAGTTCTTTGTGGGTTGACTTTGTTTCCTGCATTACTGATTCCTTAAGAAATGGATGTGGCAAAGATGTACAAAAGTACACACCATGCATCTTAAGTGTGGGATGGAGGAGATTCCTCTTCCAAACTGGTTTTAAATTTGCTTCAATGAAAATTTTGATATTCAACTTTTAACTTTTTCAGGAGAGGGTAATATCACACATGCTTTTATTCAATTGGAGAAAAAATTTTGATTTAGATATTTGTGTAGTTTCCTGGTAATGTCATGACCCAAGAAATCAGCCCTTCTCTTGCTCTATGGACATTTCTGAAATAAACTCCTTCTTTCTTGATCTGTTAATTACATCATTGTCTAACCTGCCTTTAAGTGGTGTTCCTTCTTGCTTTGAATTCTGTTGTTACGCCAGGCAGGAGGAAGAAAATTATTCAGCAGGGCTGTATGAATAATTGTAGGAGGCAAGGGAACCATTGATTAAAAAAGGGGTGGGCAGGGCACATAGTGGTGTCAAGAAGGGAGCTACCATGATGAATGTAAAATTACAATGCCAAAAATATCTTTGAGCTGTTATTTTCATATTCACTCCTACCTTTGTTTAGTTTTTATTGTTAGGAAAGCTGGGAATGGATATCCTCCTTTTGGGCCTCACCCTGTTGTGGTAATGAGAACATAGAACGAAAGCAAGAAAAAAGAAATGTGGTTGTTAGAAAAAGGATCAGCATTTTGCCAGTTAAAACTTGACATCCCAGGTGCTCTGCACTCTGTAGGGTTTAGAGTTAACTTATTACAATGTCATGTGCTTTGTTGGCCATGATCTCATATCTCTTTTCATGTAGTTTGCTTATATATTTTGTAGGAAAAAATATAAAAACTGGATCTTATTATTCTCACCATAAAAAATTATAATGGGGGCCGGCCGAGTGGCGCATTGGTTAAGAGCTGGTTTTGGGATGCCAGCGGCCCCGGTTCGGATCCCACATATGAGGGCCAGTGACACTGCCCTCTACAGCTAACAACAGCTCCACCTGGAGCTGGGCTGTGCGAGCCCCAGCAATGGTGTGGGCTGCAGCCCCTGCTGCAGTGGTCTGCCACAGACTACAGTGAGTGGCCGGCAGCCAGCATGAGTGGCTGGCAGCCAGTGTGAGCTGCCAATAGCCGCAGTGAGCGACCATCCAGAGGCTGGCGACCGATGTGCCTCATCCGGGAAGAGCGCAATGACGATACCAACATGGGCCAGTGAAGCAACGTCCTCCGCAAAACTAGACTGAAGAACAAAAAGACAGCAACTTGTCTGTTCCCCTCCCCCAATTCCCCAATAAAATCTTTAAAAAAAAAAAAAAATTTATAATGGGCCGGCCGAGTGGTGTGGTGGTTAAGGGCTGGCTTGGAAAGCCAGCGGCCCCGGTTCAGGTTCCACATGTGAGGGCCAGTGACACTGCCCTCAAAAAAAAAAAAAATATATTATAGCTATGAGGTGGCATATGTTAACTAAACTTATTATTCTAATTATTTCTCAAAATATGTATAGTAAATCATTACTTTGCACACCTTAAACTTACCCAATGTTATGTATTATCAATTATATGTCAATACAGTTGGAAAAAATTAGATCTTATTAAAATAGTTGTAACAGAATTTATTCATACTCTCATTTTAAATAGCAAAGAGACAGTCTAGAAAATAGTTTTTCCTGATCTTTAAGATGCTCATCCTAGTGGAGTGTCTGTCCTTTTCATCCACAAAGTAAGTTAATAGAAATATATTTGCATATCAGTCCCATTTTTAGAAAATAATGGTCTTCAAGTTACAATGTTAAAATCTTATTAGCATCCTGGAAACCGATGAGATGAAGATGTTAAAAAGCTAAGGAATTGGGCTGGCCGAGTGGCGCTGTGGTTAAGCGCTGGCTTGGGAAGCCAGCAGTCCGGGTTCGGGTCCCACATATGAGGGCAAGTGACACTGCCCTCAAAAAAAACAAAAACAAAAAACAAAACTAAGGAATTATACAGACTGAAGTATTTTTTAATTTGATTCCCTCTGAATAAGCTTTGAAACAGAGAACAAAATTTCCCTTTTATCCCATGAGACACAGTGATAAACAGTGTTTTACAACAATGCTGCTCCCTCACAAAGCCTAAGTAAGTGAAGATTTTCTTCCATTGCATCTTTAAATTAAGTATTTCTTGGATTTGTTTATTTTAGAGAATAGTTTTTAATCATTTTACTTTTTCAAATAATGATGAAGTGTCCTATGTGTGATGCTATGTGTGATGCTCCTATGTGTGATGCTCATTGGCCTTGAGCATTGTTCTTTTAAAAAGTAATTAAATATATATAAAATATACTTAAGGCATTGTATTTCTCTTATTACTAATGAGGCTGCCTCTGTCCACATTTGTTCTTTCTTAGGACACATATTAGAATTGATTCTCGGATATTATTGGATATGCTCTGGTTCATCTAGTCCCTCAATGACAAGAGAGTGGATCAAAGATGTAAGCAGAAAGAACCACAACAGTGGCCAGTATGGAGGTCTGCTATAAGTCCTGGCCTCACTTAACACCAATACTACCCATAGCCCTCACTACTCGACCAGCCAGCTGGTCTACCTTCCATTCCAGACTGTATTTAGGGTAGAACTTCAGCAAATGGCTAATGGCTGATGATGGGCAGCACTTTGCTAGATTCAGCACTTGAGTCACTAATAGCTTCTGTTAAGAACATGAACCAGCAGCTAAAAAAAAAAAAAAAAAATCACTGTATTGGGCCAAAATGCCAAGGTCAACACAATGCTAATTTTCAGATTGTGTTGAGTAGAAGCCGGTTGCCTGGCTTGTCTTCTTCGATGGTATTGGGAGAGCTTTCTTAACAAGGCAGAGATGGGACATTTGGATTGCTATTTCTTTCTGCTCTGCTAGAATATTGGCTTCCTGAGAATATCTTTCCATTATACAAAGCAACAGTTTAGCTGTACCTTTCCACTACCTACCCCTCATGAAAACCCTTCCCTTTGTTAGCTCCCTCTTATAGTTATGCATTCATATCTTTTATTCATTACCGCACAGGGATGACTCAGTATCTTGCATGGGCATGTAAACATTTTGAGAGTATTCCTGTGTCTTCTCTTCTATTTTGTCCCTTGTTCCTTGAGTAACTCTTAGACTTTCATAGCACAACCTGGAACTAAGACCTCAGCACAGATCAACTGGATTTTTACATACATTAATATTCTGTTACATCAGTAATATCCAGTTGATTCATTTTAGTAGCTTTTTATTTGTCTTAGTCTCTGTAATCATGTTTTATCAATTTATCTAATTTTTAAAGTTTTTTTTGCAAAAGGGTGTAAAAATTCCTAAATAACTAGATAAGTAGCCTAATAAAACATTATCCTTTCCAATCACATTTTTTTTTTTTTTTAAGATTTTATTGGGGAACTGGGGAAGAGGAACAGACAAGTTGCTGTCCTTTTGTTCTTCAGTCCAGTTGCGGAGGACGTCGCTTCACTGGCCCATGTTGGCATCGTCATTGCACTCTTCCCAGATGAGGCAGATCAGTTGCCGGCCTCTGGATGTTGCTCACTGCGGCTATTGGCAGCTCACGCTGGCTGCCAGCTGCTCATGCTGGCTGCCGGCCACTCACTGTAGCCTACGGCAGCCCACTGCAGCGGGCGCCGCAGTCTACACCGTCGCCGGGGCTCGCACAGCCCAGCTCCAGGTGGAGCTGCTGTTAGCTGTAGAGGGCAGTGTCACTGGCCCTCATATGTGGGATCTGAACCGGGGCCGCTGGCATCCCAAAACCAGCTCCCAACCAATGCGCCACTCTGCCGGCCCAATCACATTATTTTTTGTGCAATGGAAGAACTACTATGATTTTAAGTAGTGAAAGAAGCATAAATACATTAGTTAAAAATACTTTGAATGTTGGCTCTCCCAGCCTATATATTTTTGGAGCAGATTGCCTTTTCAGGCCTCCAGCAGACTATGAAAATTCCTTATACATCCTGTGCTTCTGAAGTATCCCTTTCTTTGGCAACTCTGATGAAAACATGAGAGAAAAAGTGACTTTCCTGTTCTTTCCTATCAGATAGTACAAGCTTCTCATATAATGAATACTTTATAGCACAAGAGACACCTATAGAGTAGATAGAGCTGCTGATTCCCCTTTCCTGGTAATTTAGTGCAAAATCAGATGCTTTAGAGTGGCATTTCTTCCTTGCATACCCCAGTTGGTCTATCCTATTTTGTGGTTAGTTACAGTTGAGCAAGTAATACTTCTGTAAGTTGGCTGAAACCTACCCTCACCACCAACAACCCTGCCACCAACTTTAGAAAGTTTAAACCTGAAGGCAGCTGTTGGGTTTCTTTCTTTCCAACATGCCCCTTGCATTCTCTGCCAAAATTCTTCTGTCATTGGATTCTTGAAACCCAGTGAGAGCCTCAATCATATTTGTAATAATTGTAAAAGTAATTATAATTGTTATTGTTTTAAATCAAGCAGTAGGGTGGAACATTCAAGTGACTTTCTTATTTAAAGTAAACTGTGAAATGTGAGGCAAAACAAGTTGAGCAAAAATAAGACTTTTAAAACCTTGGGGGGAGTGGTGTGAATTGTCAGTGTACCCGTGTGATCCCCTGAAAGGGTCTGGGGATCAGTCTTTTATGTGTGGTCAGTCTTCCTGCAGGCACCCCCTCTGAATTTCATGCCATTGACTGGTAGTTTGGAAGGGGGATGTGTTTCTACTATTGGTGGTTTCATGTTGTGGAGTGGTGATTCTTAACAAGACATAAATGAAGAAACACTAGGACAGGGGCCGGCCAAACGGCTCATTGGTTAAGAGTTGACTTGGGAATGCAAGCTCTGAGCAGCAGGGCCACCAGTTCAGATCCCACATGGGCCAGTGACGCGCCCTTTACAGCTAAGATGGTGAACAACAGCTCCACCTGGAGCAGGGCTGAGGTGAGTCTCTGGCGATGGTGTAGGCTGCAGGGGGTCTGCATTGAGCTGCCATGAGCTACTGTGAATGGCTGGCAGTCAGTGTGAGCTTCCATCAGCTGGTGAGCAGCCATCCAATGTCTGGCAACCAACTGCCTCACCCGGGAAGAGTGCAACGATAACATTACCAACATAGGCCAGTGAAGTGACATCCTCCACAATTAGACTGAAAACAAAAGGACAGCAACTTGTCTGTTCCCCTTCCCCGATTCCCCAACGCTGTTCCCCTCCGCCAATTCCCCAATAGAAAAATCTAAAAAATAAAAAAAGTAAACACCAGGGCACTATGGAGGCATTCACAAACATCCCAAGTGTGGGAGAATTCATTAGAGAGCATCAGGATTCTCCTGATTAGTGCTTGAAGAGCTCAATTTCTAATGAATCAACAGTGAAAGGATTTTTTGGTTTAATATTCTTTTTTCATGAAGTACCCGCTATGTGTCATTCATTTTTAAAATATTCACTATTGGTTTTACCCAGAGTGAAAAAACAAAGGGCTGGTTTTCAAACTGTGGATAATGAAGCCTTCAGCTTCTTCGATAGCTCTTGGAAGGCTGCTGAGGGAAAGGTCAACAGGACCTGACCTGGACCTCCCAGCATTGCTTCAACCAGCATTCATCTTTCTTATCTCTTTTATACAGTGGCATTTACTTAAGATTTTGTTTTCATAAAATTCTATTGCTTTAAAGATATTTGAAATCCATTACTTTGGGGAATTTGTGTTATTGTACACAGAAAAAGAAATCACTTTTTTTTTTGAAAAATCATTTCGCATTGTTTCCATATCAAAGAGATGAAATATGTGACTTTTTTCCTTTATCCCACTGAGTCACAAGTACTGCCTAGATTGGAATGCTTGGAATTTCTTTTTTTAAGAAAATAGATCTGTGCTTTGTAAAAATATTGTCGTAAAACATTTATACATAAAGTATGTTTTTAAATTTATACATATTTTTAAATCCACTTTATTAAAATTTGATTGACAGACAAAAAGCTATACATATTTAATGTGTACTACTTGGTAAGTTTGGAGATAAGTATATACTTGTGGAACAACATAATGCCTATGGTTAAGTAGTATATACTTAAAAGTTTTGCTAAGACGGTAGATCTTGAATTAAGTATTCTTATGACACACACACAAAATAATGATAAATAAAGAGGGCAGGAGGAAACTTGGAGATGATGTCTATAGTTATATTTTTATAACTTTGATTTCATAACCTATAGGCATGTAATTCATAAATTAAGGAGTAAAGATTTATGTATAGAGCAAGAGACAAGATTATGTTTCAGATGGCCTTGATTAACACAATTTCTAGTTCTGCCTCCAAAAGAAGGCTGTTTCTAAGATATACCTTCTAAGTGGTATCTAATGATGTCTTCGTTTTTTGTAGTACATTAAAAATTTGGCTTATTGAATGTCTTCTTTTAAAAATTAATATAGGTTGAGGGCCAGCCGAGTGGTGCGGTGGTTAAGTACTGGCTTGGAAAGCCCAGCGGCTCTGGTTCGGGGTCCCACATATGAGGGCCAGTGACACTGCCCTTAAAAATAAAATAAAATAAAATAAATAAATAAAAAATTAATATAGGTTGAGACTGAGAAATGATTGACTTTCTTGAATAATACCTAGATCTCTTGTTAAGTTGGAACAATAGGATTTATCTATTCTCAACACCTTTTCTCAAATGGGCTCGGAAGCATAATTGACGTTTGTGGTGTGGGATGGTTCTAGCCTGTGTCATTTCCCATCTTCCTCTCTCAGGAAGCATTTATGGGCTACATTTTTTCTTATTGTTTGACTTGGAATTTCTCTTTTCTGGGGGAGGGATGGGAGAGGTAGTTCAGAATACATTGTGTGAGCAGTGTTGGGAAAATAAAGATGGGAAGACAGCGGCTGGGGAGATTGATGAGCCTCTGTGTGCTATGAACTGGGGAGTCTTGGAGAAACAAATGGGTGATAGTTGTCTAAGATAAACTGGGAGGAGGAGAGAGGTAAAATCACTCATTTTTATCCCTAATTGACTCTTAAGAGAGATTTTTTTTTTTAATTTCAAAGTTTGAATTTGATATGTGGGTTGATTTGAATTTAATTTGCTCTTGGATGATAACTCATTAATAGTTAATTGAATAAGAACACTGTGCCTTGAACCTTATTGGTTCAAGAAGTATTATATTGGAAGCCAATCACTATTTAGCTTCCTATTCAATTTATTTTTCATCAAGTCTTCTGCTACCACTCAGAGAGTAAGTGAAAAACCTTGAATGTTTCAGGTTACTAAAGTTAATAAATGTTGATTTTTTCTGGTATGACATTAAGAAAGTCAGTGCAGTTAGAGCTCAGATTTTTTTTTCTATCCACCTGATCTAATTTGTTTTTACTGCCATTGTTTTACTATTTTTATGCCTATGTATTGAGACTTAAGCCACTGTAAGGCTATGTAACAAATGCTGAACATGTACATTTTTTTGCCCCAAAATTGGGAGGAAGAAAGTCTGATTCTTGTATGGGAAGAGTATATTTACAATTATTTCTATGGAAGAATTTATTAGAATTGGCCACACTCTTTTAAAATAGTAAGAACTTTAGGGCTGGCTGAGTGGCTCAGTTGGTTAAGAGCTCGAGCTCTGAGCAACGTCGCCAGTTTGATTCCCACTTGGGCCAGTGAGCTGTGCCTGAGCTGAGCTGCTGCTGAGCTGCCAACAGGTGGCAGGATAGCTCAGCTGGTGAGAGCACATGCTCCTAATAACAAGGTTGCCAGTTCGACTCCCACATGGGATGGTGGGCTATGCCCACCCTCAACTAAGATTGAACACAGCAACTTGAGCTGAGCAGCCTTGAGCTGCCAATGGGCGACTGGATGGTGACTGGACTTAGAGCTGAGCTAGATGCGCCCTCTACAACTAAGATTAAAGGACAACAAGTTGGCTGTTCCCCTTCCCCAATTCCCCAACACTGTTCCCCTTCCCCAGTTCCCCAATAAAGTCTGTAAGAAAAAAAAAGTAAGAATGTTAGGATTTTGCTTTTAATCAGAACATACAATTTCTTGATATGAGATAAGCTGTGAATATGCAGGAAGATTATTTTCACAATTATTTTACCACTTTGAAAGATATTCTGAATAAAAACAATCTAGTGAAAGAACTTCAGTCATGTCTCTTTCTTTTTTTCTCTCTCTTCCTCCCCTTCCTACTTTCTTCTCTCCCTGCTCTATCTCTCTACATAATATTCATTTGTGGGCCACTCTGGTGTAATGGACCAGGCACTGGGCTTGGCCTTGGAAGATGGAGGTTTAAGTTTTACTCTGTCATGTACAACTTCTGAGAACTCTGGAAGATTACCTAACTTCTCAGGACCTCAATTCATCTATAAAATGAAGGAAATAATCATCACGGTTGCAAAAGAGTAAATGAAATAATGTATGTGAAGGAACACAACACCAATACCCTATTGAAAATTTCTTTTATTAGGATAAAATATACATAAGAATTACCATTTCAACCATTTTAAGTGTATCATTCAGTGACATTAAGTACATTCACAGTGTTGTACAACCATCACACTATCCATTTCTAGAACTTTTTCATCATCCCAAACAGAAACTCTGTGCTCACTAAATAATAATTCTCCACTTCCCCCTCCCCGAGCTCTTAGTAACCACCTTTCTACTTTCTGTTTCTATGAATTTTTTTTTTTTTTTTAAGATTTTATTGGGGAATTGGGGGAGGGGAATAGCGTTGGGGAATCGGGGAAGGGGAACAGACAAGTTGCTGTCCTTTTGTTCTTCAGTCTAGTTGCAGAGGACGTTGCTTCACTGGCCCATATTGGTATCGTCACTGCGCTCTTCCCGGATGAGGCAGATCGGTCGCTGGCCTCTGGATGTCGCTCACCGCGGCTATTGGCAGCTCACGCTGGCTGCCAGCCGCTCACGCTGGCTGCGGGCCACTTACTGTAGCCTATGGCAGCCCACTGCAGCAGGAGCTGCAGCCCACACCATCACCGGGGCTTGCACAGCCCAGCTCCAGGTGGAGCTGTTGTTAGCTGTAGAGGGCAGTGTCACTGGCCCTCATGTGGGATCCGAACCGGGGCCGCTGGCATCCCAAAACCAGCGCTTAACCAATGCGCCACTCGGCCGGCCCTGTTTCTATGAATTTGACTCCTCTGGTTACCTTGTAGGAACAGGATCATACAATATTTGTCTTTTTGTTTCCAGCTTATTTCGCTTAGTACAATATCCTCAAGATTCATCCATGTTGTAGCATATGTTAGAATTTCATTTTTTTTAAGGCTGAATAAGATTCCATTTTACGTTTATATCACATTTTGTTTACCCATTTATCTGTTGATGGACATTTGGATTGTTTTTGCCTTTTAGCTATTGGGAATAATTCTGCTATGAGCATCGGTGTGTATGTTTAAGTTTGTTTTCAATTCTTTTGGATGTACCTAGAAGTGAAATTTGCAGGATCATATGTGATTCTTTGTTTAACTTTTTTTTTTTTTTTTTTTTTTTTGAGGGCAGTGTCACTGGCCCTCATACGTGGGACCCGAACCGGGGCTGGTGGCTTCCCAAGCCAGCACTTAACCACTGTGCCACTCGGCCGGCCCTGTTTAACTTTTTGAGTGATCCTATTTTAAAGTATTTTTTGGATCTATTGAATTGATTACTGTGGTGTGACTCCTAAATGAAATGTTTGTTCATAGGGTCATTGAATTTCCATAGTTTCCATGATATGAGGACAGTGAGGTCACTGTGAATTTCAGGACTCCAGGAACATCTTGCCAAGATTGCAAGTCCACTAGCCCATGGTCCTCAGAAACACATTCACTGTACGCTTAAAGATCATTGAGGGTGAGCATTTGCTCTGTTGGTGCCCACATGTGTTGGTTAAACACTAGCTATATCAATGGGTATAATATTTTCTGTGCTTTGGACCTTTCTATAGGGATTAAGGTGAGTGAAGAAGGCCGAAGACAGGCTGATGGACTCAGTGGATAGGCTACATTGTCTCACCATGACTGCTGAAAATCTGACTCCTGGAGACCTGCCTCTTGCTCCCCTCGTCACTTGCAAACTCTGCCTGTGTGAACAGTCTTTGGACAAGATGACCACACTCCAGGAATGCCGGTGCATCTTTTGCACAGCTGTAAGTTTTCCTTAATGCTTTCATCATGAGAAAATACAAAAGGAAGAATTGTAAAAGTACAGGGTACATTTCTGTGGCTTACTGAGAAGCCAGGGTTTACTACAATATGATTCTGCATTGGAGAGCAAGTCCACATTTGGATCTGTTTCCAAACTGTATCTTGAATGGTTAAATCTTGTATTTACTGTTTCTTAGGAAAAGTGTAATGTGTGTGTGAGATTTCATTATTGGTTAATAGGCAGACTTTTTCTGTTCTTAAATCTCTAGCTAAGGAGCAAAATAGATACTTTTTAACGTGCCTTAGTTAACAACTATCATCTGTAAGAAGCTCATTGGGTATTTTCGATGATGGAGAAATCAGGTAGTAATTTACTGAATTTCCTTTCACATACTTGCTCATCTCCAACAACGCACATGGTATACAACTGTTTTACTTTGTTGTATTCTACCCCCTCCTTTTTTTATTTTATTTTCACAATATGCTGAAGGCTGCTTTTTCCTCATAATAGAGAAACTCTGTAGGTCTTCAGGCATGGGTTTGTCTCTTTCATTCTGACACTTGGTATCAATACCCGTGCCTTTTTTTTTTTTTTTTCTTTTTGGAGGGCAATGTCATTGGCCCTCACATGTGGGATCTGAACCAGGATCGCTGGCATCCCAAACCAGCTCCCAACCACCGTGCTGCTCTACCGGCCCTCCATACCTGTGCCTTTAATCACACGATTCCTTGAAGGTTGGTTGGTTAAGGTAAAAAGACAGGAAACAGACTGATGAGTTCAGAATGACAACTAGTAGTGTGAACCCAGGTAGTCTTATTCAGATTTTCATTTATTCAGACAATTTTTTTGAGCTTCTGTGTGCCAGGCACCCTGCTGAATGTTGGGAATATAAAGATGAATAAGATACTTCCCACAGGGAAGATGGACACATTGAAGGAACTTACAAGAGTCTGGAGAAATCAGGAATGGCTAAGTATAGTATACTATAGGAGCATCTCACCCACTTGGGGTTGCGGGTGTAGGGCTTCCTGGTGGCAGTGATCTCCCAGCTGAGGCTTTAAACAGGAGGTTGCAAACTGATGCCACGTCTCACCTCAACACAATTTTGTTTGGATCCTCAATTGGGAAGTTTAAAATAACAAATTTTATAAAATGTTCACGAAACAATGAAAAAGGGGTAAGATACTCTAAGTCTGTATTTATAGGCCTAGAAATAGATGATCCTTCCTCTTTTATGGTACCTGCCTCTCTCTGGTTTGTATCTGAATCAACTACACTTTAAAACTAAGGATGGATTAAGATTCAGACAGGAAGAGTGCTGGGTATCTCAGCATGGTAGAGGGGAGAGCCTGATGATTAATTACGGTATTTACCATTTATCTTTCCTTTGGTAGGCCTTGTATGGTCAGGCTGTTAATATTTATTAGGTAGTCAGTACAGTAATCAGTAGACAAGTGTGGATTTAATGCCCTGACTTGTGAAGGAAGTAGTTTTGAATAGAAGTGAATAGTTCAGTTATAGTGATCAGTGGTTAAATCAAGGGAAATACAGAAAAAGGAATCATTTAGGAAGTAAAATCATTTATAAAGAGGCATGTTTACTAAGGTTGACTATGCATTCTTTTTTTGAGGACAAGTTAGGTGGAATAAATCTTATTTCATATTTCTTTGTTAATTTAACCAACACGGCACATTTTCAAGCTAGTTTATACCAGTTTTCTTAAAAAATGTTTTTGATTGAGGATTAGGGTAGGGAGAACCCTCAGCATGCTTTCTAGGTAAAAAGGAAAGGGATGAAAATTCTTTTCTTGTATTTTGAACTCTAGGATCCAAAGATGGTGATAATATCGTTTTTCCATCCGTTTGACAAAAATCTAGTGATCAGCATCTGTGTCACAGGAACTATTCTAGGCACCAGGGTTTATCAGTTAAAGGAACAAAACCCAACAGAGATCTTTGCTCTTTTCAAAGCAAGTTTCACAATAAACAATAAACATAATCAATAGGTAAGCTACAGTATTGCTTGATAAGGGCTTAGAGAAAAAGTCGAGCAGGACGTTAGGATTGCGTGGCGAGGGCATGTTACAGTTCAAGTAGGGTGATCAGGAGAAGGCCTCCCTAAGTGATGGTCGTGCGGGTCCTTTCTCATCTTGTTAGCGAGTGTTGCTTTATAGGAAGTGAGGAACCGGCCTTGTCGTTGAGGGCAGCTTCTGTTTCCTTTGATCTTGCTTTGTTTCTGAATGCTGTGCTTCAAAAATGGTTATTTCTCTTTTTCTCATGTGTTTGGACCCTTGTTAACCCTTGAAACAAATGAGTCAGAAGCAATATTTGGTTAAAGGCAGGATGGAAATTTTTGTCCAAGGGTTACTGATATTTAAAAGGCAGGATATATGGGCTGGCCGAGTGGCACGGTGGTTGAGCGCTGGCTTGGGAGGCCAGCGGCCCTGGTTTCGGTCCCAGATATGAGGGCCAGTAACACTGTCCTCAAAAAAAAAAAAAAAAAAAAGCAGGATATGGAATTCAGTTTTTGCTATGAGATTTAATAGCACAGAATCAAGTTTGTGGGTCAAAGTTGGGTAATGAGTACACAAGCAAAGGTTGTATTTCATAGTCACAGGGGAGCTGACACTGACCCATTGTTTCAATAGATCTTAGTTCCCAATTAAGAACAGCCCAACTGCGTCTCATTTCTCCTTTAGCCATTTAGGGGTAGGAGTTAGTACAATTAGATTATTCTGTCATCTAGGGTCATACTTCCTTATTGTTGGGGAGTGCTCAAAAGCAGAAAGTCAAATGGCTTTTTAGTTTTGGTATCCCTCCAACTTTGGAACTTTTTGTACCTATAAACATTAATCTTCCCTGGCTTCCTCATACCCCAATCCCTGTGATCTGCCAGAATAATAGTAAGCTGTATGTGTTTGATTACATTAGTGTCTACAAATTTGCAACTGATAGAAGACTCAGCTGAAATGCTACTCTAACTTTTTATTGTTGGACATTTTCTTCTTTTTAAAAAACTACTAAAAAAATGTGTCTAATCCCCCCAGATATTAATTTGTACTCAAATTGAAGATATCAAATGTGTGTTTGGTGTTTTCGAGGCTGAAAAGAAATTTGTGCCTTTATTATGCCATATACTACTAATTGCTAACTTTACATATGATTGGATGTCATCTCCCAGTTATTGGCTCGGAAAGAATTCTTGTGTCTATCATATATTTAAATGGTTTTGCTAAGATAGTCCCTCTCTCCACCTCTTTAGGGGAATACCCTAATGTAATGGTCTTCCTGCGAGACATGGTGCTATATTGGTATATTTTCACAGATTTAATCAAGCTTTTTATATATCTTATCCTTGTCCCATTTTCTCTAAGACGTATCCCTGATCATTTGTTGTGAGGTTGAATTCTTTTTTTTCCAAGATTAGTTGTGCTCTAGGATTGCAGAATAGGCAGATGTGGAGTGTCTCACTTGACCATTGGATGTTAGCCAGCTCATTCCTTATTTTTAGGGAGACCTGGCTTTTATATAGGTGCCCCTCCCCCAACCCAAGTGTGTTCCATAGACCCCAAGCTCTGTGAAACAGATGCTCCTTGAATATAGTGTTCCACAGTCAAATTAAGTTGGAAACTGGTATGTTTTCTAGTCCTCTCTCGGAGAGACCTCATGTATATTTGCATTTTAGAGGCCCTGTGAAATCTTGTGGTTAAGAGGAAAGCAAGAGGACCCTGTTTAACTTTTTCTGAAGCATTTCCTTTTGACCATACCACCTTTTCTCATGGCATACCTGTTAACTTCCCCACCGCCAGTGCTTTGAAGAATCCTGCTTCAAATTATTCCATGTAGGTAATTCTTTATTTAAATGACATCCAGAGAAAGAAATGTGCCGGACTTTGCTTTACATAATCCATCAACATATCTAGTTTCTTGGTAAAAGAAATTTAACATGTTCTATTTGTGAAGATGGCTTCTGTTAGACTGTTTGCTCAGCTTTAATATACAGAAGAAAGTGTAGGATAAAGCAAGGGAAGGGCCCGCCGAGTGGCACGTTGGTTAGGTGCTGGCTTGGGACTCCAGCTCTGAGCAGCAGGACCCCGGTTTGGATCCCACATGAGGGCTAGTGACGCTGCGCCCTCTGTAGCTAAGATGGTGAACAGCGGCTCCACCTGGAGCTGGGCTGCCGTGAGTTGCCTGTGACGGTGTGGGCTGCAGCCCCTGCTGCAGTGGGCTGCTATAGGCTACCATGATTGGCGGGCAGCCGCTTGAGCTGCCGTGATCCTCCATGAATGACTGTCCAATGACCAGCAAGCGACTGCCTCAGCCGGGAAGAGCGCAGTGATAAGGCCAACATGGGCCAATGAAGCGACTTCCTCCACAGCTAGACTGAAGAACAAAAGGACAGCAACTTGTCTGTTCCCTTTCCCTGATTCCCCAACGCTGTTTTCATCCTCCAATTCCCCAATAAAATCTTTAAAAACAAAGCAAGGGAAGCTGAATCTGCAGGACAAAAATGGGCACAGCTCATAGTAGCATGACTGAAGTCACGGATCATGGGTATATTATGGAGCCAGAGAAGTTATTTGGGGTTATGGAGAGAGGTATTGCAAAATTACTTGTTCTTGCAATTGAAGGTTAAATGTCTCAGGGATGTTAGTCTGCTAACTAATGATATGCAAAAAGTCAGTCTCTCTCTCTCTCTCTCTCTCTCTCTCTCTCTCTCTCTCTCTCTCTCTCCCTGTGGATTTAAATAACCCAAATATGAAAATTCAGATTCTCTTCTTCTGACTTCAGCAACACACTTTTCCAGATAATACTACATAATTATAATTCAGTGAAAGAAGAAAAATTCACAAAAGTCAGTTATCAAAGGAGGGCAAATTTGTGGGTTTACTCCCTTGTGAGCAATATTTGCCTTTTTGATTTATTTTGGAAGCTATTTCTGTCAGCCACGAATTAAAGAATAATGAAAACACAGTTGTTGCTTGTTTTTATAACCTAGATAATTTCACCTGAAAAGAGTTGGTATGTTGGGCATGGCCTATTTACCTTTCAGATTAAAGACAGGATGTGCTGAGCAAAAAGAAAATAAAGTCCAGCCATATTCTTGCCTTTTCTCCATTACGTTTTATTGGCTCTAAATAGTTAGAACTCCTTTTACTATTCATTTCTCTGAGCCAAATGGATTTTCCAATGTTTAAAAGAGTGAGAGGAAATATAAAACTTTTTAGACCAAGCCCTTCTTTTCTTGGGGCCTGTTGGGTGACATTTAAGAAAAGCCTGCATATAGTCTGGGAGACATTTTAGTTTGGGAGGATTTGGGGTGTGTGTCCACGTGCACACTTGTGCACACACATGGTTGGTGACTTTCAAATGAAGCAAAGAACCTGCAGTAGCTCTTTCCTGGATTCTAACTGATACCTACCTGTATTAGGATAAGGGAATGTCATTTTTCTACTCCCACCTCCTTTCTTCTCTTCCAGTGTAGCGTGGTGATTAAGAGTACAGATACAGAAGTATCTCAAGTTCAGGTTTGGCCATTTAATGGTGTGTGTCTTCAGGCAAAATCTTTGGCTTTTCTGAACCTTAGTTTTGTCAGGATGGAAGGAGGGAGGGGGTGATAATACCTGTCACAGAGTTTTGCAGGAGGCATCAAATAAGAATTCCAGTAAAGCAACTAGCACAGTGCCAAGCCCGGAGCTGTTATTTCTTTCTTTCCTAAGTTCTATTAGTGTACTGAACTGTTCTGTTTTTAAAAAATGTTTTAGAGAAAGAAAATCCGATTAAAAACTTGTCTGGCTTCTTCATTAACCTTTTATAGAAAGGTAATTATATAGGTAATTTCAACTTTACTACTATTCTGAAACACCCACAGACTAGCAGTTAGGGTAGAGAGAAATTTCCCTATTGGATTTGTCCAAAGAGTGGCTAATGGCTGGGTGTTTCAACTGAAAATCTTGAAGTAGGATTTGCAGGAAACAAACAAACAAACAAAACAATACAACTTTGAATGTGACTAGATGAGCACATTTCTGATGGACATAAAAGATTCAGCTGGAAGAGTATCTCAAGGTACCATTTATTTAAGAGCTGCTTACCCCCAGTAAGAATATAATAATATAATTACTATTGGCTTGGTATGTTTAGTCTAGTATAAAGTGTTTTTGTTGTTGTTGTTGTTTTGTTTTGTTTTTTGATAACTCTCTGGAACTACGAGAGATAATGAGGCATTTTCTCCAGCAATGTCACAGAACAATTTTTTGTCCCCTTTTCTGGTCATATGACCTGCCAAACTTTCCTGAAACATTTAATTCTTCAGCTCTCTTGCTTCTACATCTTTTAGTACTATTAAGTGGACAGAAGTAAATTCTGCCAGTTCAAAATCCTCCCTAATCTTGTTGGTTTCTGATACCAAAATATACTGGTTTACAAGGTTACTCTTATGCTCTCCCTTAATGTGACCTTGGGTGATCAACAATGTGTCAGTGAATTTATCTTTCTCTCTGTTTATTTGTAAGTGACTTTAGTATACTCACTGCTTACATTGTTAAGAGTTTTAAAGATAATGCTATGATGACTTTTGTATTTATAAGTCAAGTCAGTGGTTTAAAATACAAATTTTGACACTATATTTTTCCACCAATGATTGAACTGCTGCTACAGGTCAAATAGCTTCAGAGAAATAGGAGCAAATTATAACAGCATGAGGAATAGATTAGAAATGACTCAAGGAGGAGCTGGCTTCCTGGACCTATGATCTCATCCATGCCTAATGCTCACCACTTACTTATTCAAAGAAAGTAGTAAAATGTGGCAAGAAAGGAAAGAGCAGCAAAAGGAAACCATACTCTTAAGGCCAAATGATTTTGTCATAACATCCTAGTCCTAGAACTGAAAGGGACCGTAGCTCTTCCAGTACCCCCACCCTCCTAATGAACGAAGTTCTTTTCCTGGATGCCAGTATGGTTTGGCGTTTAAGAGAATAGGTCTCAAATCTGGTTGCCTGGGTTTCATTTATTCAACAAATATTTTTGATGCCATGCACATTTCTGATGGTTAAGATAGAGTGGTGAACACTCAGATCAAGGCCTGGTTTTCAGTTCAAATTTTAGTGCAAGGCACAGATACTAACAAGTAAATTCAGAAGTCAGATGATGATAAGTGTTCTGAGGGAATATGAAGAGGGGGAGGGGGATGGAGAGAGCTATAGGAGATGGCGTTTCCATTTTACGTTAGATGGTTAGGGAAGTCTCACTGACAAGATATTATTTAAGCAGAGACCTGAAGGACATGGGGAACGAGCTGTATAGATATCTGGGAGAAGAGAGTTTTAGGCAGAGGGGAGCAGTGTGGTGGTCCTAAGCTAAGAGTGTGGTCCTAAGCTGAGAATGGGCTGTTCAGATATAGCAAGGAGGCCAGTGTGTGTGTGTGTGTGTGTGTGTGTGTGTGTGTGTGTGTGTGTGTGTGTGTGTGTGTGTGTTTAGCAATAGGAGATGAAGTTAGGTAGTGGAGTTGACATGTAGCACCTTGTAGGCTATGGTAAGGATTTTGGCCTTAGTTTAATGTAAGAACAGAAGCCTTTGGAGAGTTTTGACCCACAGAATGACATGATCTAACTATGTTTTAAGTGGATCACTGTGTTAGTAAGGGTTCTCCAGAGAAACAGATCCAATACGAAATATATGTCCAATATGAGATGTATATGAGTTGGCTCATGCAGCTATGCAGGTGAAGTCTGACAGACCTGCTGTCTGCACGTTGGAAACTCAGGAGAACCACTGGCGTAGCTCCAGTCTGAGTCCGAAGGGCTGAGAATGAGGAGAGCCACTGGTGTACGTTCCAGTCTGAAGGCAGGAGTGGACCAGTGCCCTAGCTCGTGCAGTTAGTCCGAAGAGTGAATTCTCCATTCCCCTGCCTTTGTTTTCTGTTCATATCCTCAACTGATTGGATAAGGCCGACCCATATGGGGGAGGGAAGAGACAGTCTGCTTTACTCCCTCTACTGATTCAAATGCTAATCTCATCTGGAAACACCCTCACAGATACAACTAGAAATAATAAATGTGAAACCAAATATCTGGGTAGCCTGTGGCCTGGTCAAGTTGACATCTAAAATTAGCCATCACAGACACCCTGGCTGCCGCATAGAGTATGAACTAAAGGGACAAGGGCAAAAGCAAGGAGACTAGTTAGAGGGTAAATAATAATTCCTGCCAGAAATGAGAGTGGAGTGGACCAGTAGATAGTAGCTGTTAATGTCTTTGGGTAGTCTAAGTCTTCATTTTCTCTTCTGTAATGTAGGGATAATAATAAATCATCTCATAAGGATATAGAGAAGATTGAAGTACAAAACCTAGAAAAAGCACCTAGCATGCTAACCTGGAATACAGCTAGCATGTGTCACTCTGCTGGTTTCAGTGCGATCATCTAGATTTCACTTGAAAAACTTCCAGGAGTGGAACATACTATAAGATTGGCTATTCAATGATTGGAAAGTCTGGTTCTAAACTATCTTTTCTTCTACATTTCTTTGAAACCTATTCTATTTAAATTCTACCTATTAGTACCATTTCTTCTCTCTAGAATAAAATTGGTTAGAAATCTAATTTTTTTTTCACTCACAGCTCTGTATTATTTGAAGGAAGGTTATCTTTCTGTTAGAGGGTAAGAAGATTACTCATTAAAAATTCTCTGCAGTCCTCCATCCAATGTGGGAACATTAATAATAGAACTTGATTTCCCCCATTTGCCCCTTCCGTTGACATAATTCTGTTAGCATAAGCCTTATTTGCATGTCACTCTTGACTCTGATCATAGGTTGAACAAGTACTTAGGCTTTTCTTTGTTCTCTTAGAAAAGCATATGGTATCAGGGTAGGGGGTGTGGTACTATAATAAGGAAGAGACTTAATTTCTTTTTCTCAAAGAAGGTTATAAAAAGATGCTATGTTGGTAATCTGTGTATGCTGTAGAGACTTTTTTTTTTTAAAGCATACCTTGCTTTTAGTTTAATTCTTTAAGCCACATATCAGAATGTGATAGACTACAAACATGCAGACCATAACCAGAGGGCAGGCAAACAAACGTGAGCTTTTAATGAAAGAACTTTCCTTTACAGCCACTGAGTCACCAAGGCTTATCTATCTATTCTTTTGATGTTACACCTTTACTCCAATTTCCTCTAAGTCTGTCCCCGGCTTAGTCTTGATTCTGCTCTCCCATTGGGCGCTACTGTGTACCAGCCACTTGCTGACTGTGGGTAATGTAGAACCAGGCCTGCTCTCATGTGGCAAGCAGCCCCTCTGATAGAGGAGGTATGGTGTACTAGAGCAGCATATAGGAACCACCTAAACTAGACTTGAGGAGGTCAGGGAAGCTTTCCTGAGGGGCTGAGACCAAAAGATGTATAGGAGATTGCTTGATGGCAGCGCTGGTGGATAGGAGGAGTGCTACAGGGAGCAGGCAGCCACACATGAAGTCACAGAACCAACAAAGGGTGGCATACTGCGGAACAAAACTGAAGGACATTCCTAAAACATACTGTTGGAAGAATGGGTGCGCTTGGGGGTGAAGCTGGAGAGGCAAGCAGAAACTACTAGATGGAGGGGCTTGTATACCACACTAAAGAGCATTATGGAGCCACCGGAAGGGTTTGTTTGGGCATGGGGTAGGAAGGATGGCTTTGGCGTAGGGTGGAGAATGATCTGAAAGTGGGCAACACTGGAATAGGATGAAGGAAGGGGGCTGATGAGAGCTCAGGGAACAACCCGTCATCAACATAATGCTACATTTGTTATGGTGGACTGCAGTTTTGTTTTTTTTTTTTTTTTTTTTTTTGGACTGTAGTTTTGAGGTTTGCAGTAATTAAATTGTTCTCATGCCCCTAATTTCTTGTCCTTCCTATCCACTTGGATATTAATATCAGATTTCTTAAAATATTGTTGTCGAAATGCCACTACCATTATTAAGGATTCATTTGCTCCTGTTGGAATTACATTCCTTAGTGCTGACATTCAAGCTCCTCTAGGCGCTGTCTTATAGTGTCTATCCAGGTCACCTCCTGATACCTCTTATGTGAGGTATTGCATACTCCATGTCATTCCTTCTGCCTAGGATGCTCTTCTTTTCTTTGTTTTTTACTCCACTTGCTCAATGCCTCCACTCATTATTTAACAGATACTTATTTTGACAAGCAGAATACTAGTTTGTGGGGGATTTATTGGTGAAAAACTCAAACATGGTTCCCACCGTGGTGGCATTGGCTATCCTATCATCTCTTCTCTGAAAGCGTTTAGCATTTAAAATCTAATTAAATAGATTTCATACAAATATTTGTATTGCCTTATATTTCGGCTGTTTGACATAGATCCATTATATCTTCTCAGCTAGACTTGAAGTCCACTGAGGGCAGAAACCCAGAAAAGCAGTTAGGCATCACTAATCATCATTGTTGATGTCATTATTATAGTAAGGATTTATTCAACTTACTCAGTGGGAGGAATTATTCTAAGTTCCTTAACTGATTTCATCCATATAATGATCCAAATGAGTCATTTAAAAACATCTCTATTTTTAAGATCATGAAGTAGATATACACTAGATACTTATTTACTAGCATAACATTTTTTTTTTTTTTTGATTTGTGCATTCATGTTTTGAGGCCCACTCAGCCATCCCAAGCAAATCATTCACCTAAATGGCAATTTCCAAAAGTATTTGGGACAGGTAGGGATAACTGTGGCAGAAGCAGATAGCCACTCCAAAGATTGCAGTGATTTAAGGGCAGGATGCATAACATTTTAGTTCCTCTGTTTATCTCTTTGCAGAAATAGGAAGCCAACAGGCAAATGAAGGTCCCCAAAAAAATGGTCAGAAGGAAAGGCTACATGACTCAATCCTCTCTTCCCTTCAACTGCCAACCCAGAATGGCTTTCAGTCCTAGACTGACAACTTTGGCTGAATGCAAAGTTTGTGGTGACTAGTTTCACTTATGTTGATATAGGGGCAGAGAATTTAATTATAAATATAGTTAAACCTCACTTGTTTCCCTCCTATCCCTTTTTCCCTTGCTCTCTTCCTTGTAAAGACTAATTTTTTTAAAGATTTTATTGGGGAGGGGTGACCGGTTAGCTCAGCTGGTTAGAGTGTGGTGCTGATGATAGTAAGGTTGCTGGTTTGGTCCCCACATGGGCCACTGTGAGCTGCTCTTTCCCTAAAAGAGACAACCATGCCATTGTAGTACGAAAGCAAGTGTAACCAATCACCATGTGTTCTCCAATAAAATTTAAAAAAAAAAAAAAAGATTTTATTGGGGAATTGGGGAGGAGAACAGTGTTGGGGGAGTTGGGGATGGGGAACATTGTGTTTTTCCAGGACCCATCAGCTCCAAGTCAAGTTGTTGTCTTTCAGTCTTAGCTGTGGAGGGCAAGCTCAGCTCCAAGTCCAGTCGCCGCTTTCAATTTAGTTGTGCAGGGCGCAGCACAGCCCACCATCCCATGTGGGAGTCGAACTAGCAACCATGTGTTGACAGCTCAGCGGCAGCTCAGCTCAGGCGCAGCTCACTGGCCTATGTGGGAATTGAACCGGAGACCCTGTTGCTCAGAGTTCGCACTCTAACCAACTGCGCCACTCGGCAGGCCCTAAAGACTAATTTTTAATTATAAATGCAATACATGCTGGTTTTAAAACAAAACAAAACAAAAATCTCCAATGTATTGATAATATGAATAGTTCAACTGTACCCTCTTCCAGACTGTTCCTCTTTGTGTAAATAAACGTATAAACATATGGATGGATATATATTCCTCCACAACAGGTAATCAAAAAATAAGATCTGTATAGATACTTTAACTTGAGTTTTATAAATTTAATTTAGTGCCTTGTGGACATGTTTCTATGCAAGCATATACAGATCTCCCTTCCCTATCTTCCTTTTTATGTGTTGTGTAGCATTCTATGGCACGGCTGTAGCAACATTTATTTAACTAGGATCCTCCTCATAAATGGACTTTACGGTTGTTTCCAGTGTTTGCTATTATAAATGAAAATGTTTGTACTCATAGAAATGTGAAACTATATCTCGGTAGGATAAATTTCAAGAAGTGGAATTGCCTAGCCAAAAAGTAAGAGTGCGTTTTAAATCACTATGTGTTATAAACTGCCTTCCCATACTGTTGTGTCAGGTTAGCCTTCCTACCAATAGTAGGAAAGCCCCCTTCTTTGATATTCTGGGTATTTTCAAAGTTTTCATCTTCTCTAATCTGATATGTGAAAAGAACATATCTCATGGTTGAAATCATTCTTCTGCTTTTAAAGAGGAAGCAAATTGTAGCAAAACAAACTCATCTCATGAATCTGTCTTTAAAAACATATGGTATGTCCAGTGCCAGTAGAGTTTCAACTTACTTTACACCTTGGTATTCATAGTACTGTCAAGATGAAAAATGGGCCATATCTAGAAAAGCATGTTACACATAGGAAACATGGATGAATGGAAAAATAATGCTCAGAAAGGTGATCTTAAAGTGATGCGAGATGTGTTACCACGAGGTTTATGTTCAGTGCAAGATAGGTAGGAAAAGGAACTTTTAAAAATTTAGTTTAGGGAAGTAGAAGCCAGAAATGTTATGAGTGAACTAGAAAGTTCAGTTAACTCTAAAGCCCCATTTTTTGACTATTTAAGTTCATCAAGGATGTTGTGAGTTCCAGATATGCACAGCACCTCTTGGAATCAGGCTAGGCACAGTCAGTGCCTCATTTCCATGCAAGTAAATAGCTCTAAGTGAGCTAAAAGCCTCAAAGGTTTTGAATCAATTCACACTCCCAATAAGGAGATCCTTTTGGTTGGACTCTTATGGAAAGTGTTTAAAGATTTTTTAGCCCCATGAATGTAGGGTTTTTATTCAGTTTCTTTGACTCTCAGTTTATTCATCTATTAAAAAAAATAAGGAAAGACAAGTAAGGGCATGTGAGTGCCTACCATGTCATATGCATTATGCAAGAGTAGTTTTTCTTTTTTGTTTTTTTTTTAGCTGAGCCATCCTGCCACCAGTTGGCAGCTTAGCGGCAGCTCGACTCGGGCTGGGCATTGAACTGCTGTTGCTCAGAGCTCAGCTCACACTCTTGAGTGAGCTCTTAACCAACTAAGCCACTCGGCTGGCCCGCAAGAGTAGTTTTTTCGTTTTTGTTTTTTTCTTTTACCCTCTGGTTTACAGATAAAGAAACCAGAGCAGAATTAAGTTACTTGCCCGAGATCCATATTCTTAATTCCTGGATCATAGGGTTGTTTGGATGAAATAAGAACAACCTCTGTGAAAATACATAATGTACTGCTTAGCACATAGTCTATGTTCCCTACATTTTGTTAGCATAAACAATGGATAAGCCTCACATTGGGTTTTTATGAATCTACTGTAGTTTCAAAGGCTTGACAATGGCTTATGTAATACAAAACTGACTCCTGGTTTTTATATATATAAACGTTTAGTCCATACAAAGAAGGTGTAAGGAGCAACCAATTAAAAAAATCCAAGGAATTTTCCAGAGACCAGAGAGTATATAATCTGAATACACCTGTGGCCATGGCCCCAGGTTGAAGGCATTGAGCTGTGTTATGAACTTTCAACTATGAGACTTTGCGTAAGTTACTTGAGGAAACCAAGAGCTGAGAGACTGAGAGGTCTACTTCACACACCTGGAAGCTCCCAGTGCACTTAGCATGTATTCAGATGTTGAAACTGATGTCAGGGTTCAAACTCAGATCTCCTGGTTCAATGACTGGTGTGCTTCCATGCTCTGCATGCATTTTGTTTGTGGAAGTGACCAATATGCACAAGAGGGCCTCAGTTTGGCAGACGTTTTCAAATGCGTCTCTTGTGCTGAGGGTAATTACTGAATGGGTGACTCTAAAGCACAGAGATATTTACTGCAACTGGAAAAGAATATTTCATGCCCATAATATCTGCTTTTCCTAGGTAGTGTGTTAAATATAGGTTGTTTTAATATGGAATGGTGTCTAGTCTTTGAAAAATGGTGTGGTTTATGGTGTTGATACCTTCAGAAGGAAAGAAGTAGCAACAAATGAAATCACCATTATGTGAATAATATCCTTTAAAAATTTTTATAAATGAAACTATGATAGTTTTATTTTCATTTTCAGTTATACTTCAGAGCCACATGTACATACTCAAAGAGCTGGATGTGGCTCGCCAGTTGCAGTTTGCCAACCCCTGTGCTAGACTATGGTGCTAACTCAAAACATTTGGAAAGTGGCAGTTCAAGGACAGTAACTAATTAGACCTTACAAGAGAGTGAAGAGCAGTTTCAGATAGGTAAACCTCTGGATTTACCAAGAGGAAGAAAAGGAAGACTGGTTCAAATTATGGTAATTAAAATGAAAAAAATAAATAAATAAATAAACACCCATATAACACCCGATTTCTAGAAATTTGCTTTTTAGGAAATGCCAAAAACATTCACATTGTCTTCAGAACAAAGTATTGGGGGGTGGGGGTGGGGATATTATGAGGTAAGGAATAGTTGCAATTGTGTTACCATCTAAATTATAAGTAGAAAGATATTCTGATTTTGCTATGGAGTTACTGAATGAAATCATTTCAAGTTAAATTTGAATAGAACAAGATTGCTCATATTCCATATAGTCACTGTTTGTCATTGTCCAACTTTTTCAGAGTTCACATTTCTTAAATCTAATAAATTCTCTCTCATAACTGTGGCTGAGTAGGAAGTTCGCTTGTGGCTGTCGTCTATTCTAAACTGGTAGCACTTGGTTCCTAACCATCACTCCATGCAGAGAAACAATATGCTCTTGAGGAAATGAACAGCATCACTGTTATCCAGTTGCCATTGATGTGAGCTGTTTTTCATGCTGGCTTTTAAGAAAAGGTGACAGAATTTTAATAGTGATCCCATATATCTCTACCATCTCTTAGATTCTAACATTAATTCTTTACATCTATCCCTCCATTTATTCTTCTATACTTTGAATGGTACAGTTTTAATACTGTGAATTCTATAGTAGAATGTAAGAACTACATTCTCCAATGTGTTTGCTTAGATTGGTTGGATGGTTATATTTTAAGCAGATAACTTGCATAAACCCACATCATGGCTGAAAGAGTCTCTTGACCCTGTATTAATTTGAAGTTTGGGATTTGTTCCTTTCTGTGTTGCTGAGATCTAGTATGTGTTCTGAGAGTCAGAAGAGCTGCTTGAGAGTTCAAATAAGGACTTCTTAGGTACACTAGAGGAGGAGGAAGAAAGTGATAAATGAGTTCAGTGGGATCTGCTGACCCTTAATTCGGTGTGTGCTTATTCTCATGGCTTGTCTGGGCCTGTTGGTTGGGGCCTCAGGGCCAGTTGAGGGCTTGCAGTTCTGAGGTCTAATGTTTCCTTGGAGGAAATAGAAGGATGTAGACTTGGCAAGCCTTCTTGTTTTCTTTCTGCTGGAACCATTGGTTGTTTTTCTGGGTATACCATGTCGTAAGATAGCACCTGGCACAGATGGATCTCTTTGGAGCTAGAATAAGAATTAAGAACTGGGGCCTCCATCTGTTAAGAAAGGAAGTACAGGTAAGACAAAAGGGAAGGCCTTTGAAAGGTCAGTAGAAGCGTTATTGAATGACTCATGTTGGAAGCAGATCTTTCCAGTGCTAGTGCCTGCTCCTTGCTCTGATTGAAATGTTCTTCCAGATTTAATTTGCTTCACTGTGAGGACTAAACCAGGCTGCAGCATTTCCAGTGGAGTTCTCTTCAGAACTATTTCTGTCACTGAGCTTCTTAATTTAGATGTTTCATGATCACTTGAGATAAACATAGAAATGTTTGATCACTCTTGCTTGGTGGTAACTGGAATACTTTTGATTGGGGCTTAGATTTAATCTTGCATATTAAATGACTGTTCTCAAACTTACAAGGTGTATCTAGTACCCTTTTCCAGAAAAAGTCACAGGTCTATTTTGGGTAAAGTATTTAAAGGATCTTTAAATTTTGTGTATCAGGCTTCCTTTACTGTTTCTTCCGGAACTAGTTGAATGCATATATTCTCTATGGGGACAATGGTTAGAAAGAAATCCTTCCTTTCTATGGACATCATGCCTCTGAATATTACAAAATGACTTAAAGGCAATGATGATGGACATATCTTCCTTGATTAGACTTGAGAGCATGGATGGTATTGAATTTGTGGTTCTCAGATTTGGTTGCACACTGGAATCACTAAAAATACTGATGCCAGTTCAACAAGGTTGCAGAATGCAAGATCAATATACAAAAATCAATTGTATTTTTATCCACTAGCAAAGAATAATATGATAATGGCATTAAGACAACAATTCCATTTATAATACCAAAAGGAATAAAACACTTAGGAATACATTTAACAAAACAAGTTTCAAAGCTTATACTCTGAAAACAACAAAATATCATTGAAAGAAATAAAAGAAGACTAAATACAAAGACACCCCATGTTCATGGATTAGGAGACTTAACATTGTCAAAATGGCAATATTCCTCAAATGGATCTATAGATTCAGTACAACTCCTATCACAATTCTAACTATCTTTTTTTGCAGAAATTGACAAGCTGATCCTAAAATTTGTATAGAAATGGACAGGACCTAGAATAACCAAAGTGATCTTGAAAAAGAGCAAAGTTGGAGAACTCATTTCCTGCATTCAATCTCACAATAGTGCTGTGGTAATCAAAACTCTGTGATACTGTCATAAGCATAGAGAGATCAGTGAAATAGAACTGGGAGTCCAGAAGGAAATTTTCATGTTTATTGCCAGTTGATTTTCATCAAGGATGCTAAGGTAATTCAAAGGGGAAAGAATAGTTTCTTAGTAAATAGCAGAAGGACAACTGGATTTTGATTTGCAAAAGAATGAAGTTGGGCTGCTTTTTCCCACCATGGACAAACATTAACTTAAAATGGATTAGACACCTAATTATAAGAGCTAAAACTATAAAACTCTTAGAAGGAAATATAGGAAATAGAAAAAATTTCATGACCTTGGGTTAGGTAAAGCATGAACAACAAAAGAATAAAAATAATAAATTGGACTTCATCAAAATTAAAAAACTTTATATTTAAATGGACACCGTTAATAAAGTGAAAAGGTAACCCATAGAACAGGAGAGATTATTTGCAAATCGTATCTGATAAGGGACATATCTAGAATACATAAGGAATTCTTACAAGTCAATAATTAAAGAAAACCTCAATTAAAAAATGGGCAAAGGATCTGAATAGACATTTCTCCAAATAAGATGCTCAAAATCTTTAGTCATCAGGGAAATGCCAATCAAAACCACAGTGAGATACCACTTCACACATATTAGGATGGCTAGAATAAAAAAGACAGAGAATAACAAGTACTAGTGAGGATTTGAAGAAATTACAACCCTTATACACCGCTGGTGGGAAGGTAAAATGATGCAGCTGCTTTGGAAAATAGTCTGGCAGTTCTTCAAAAGACAAACATAGAGTTATATACCACATCCACTCCTAAGTATATACCTAAGAGAAATGAAAACATATCTACACAAAAACTTGTACATAGGTGTTCATAGAAGCGTTATTCATAATAAGAAAAAAATTGGAAATAACCCAAATATCCATTAGCTTATGAATGGATAAATAAAATATGGTATATCCATACAATAGAATATTATTCAGCAATAAAAAGAAATACTGATACATACTGTTACATGAATCAACCTTGAAAACATTACATTAGTGAAAGAAGCCAGTCACAAAGGACCGCATATTGTATGATTCAATTTATATGAAATGTCCAGCATAAGCAAATCCATAGAGACAGAAAGTAGGCTGGTGGTTGCCTAGACACTGGGGAGGAGAGGAGATTTGAGAGGGAAATGGGGAGTGATTACTAATGGACATGGGGTTTCTTTTGGGATTATGAAATGTTCTAAAATTGTGATGACAGCACAACTCTGTGAGTATACTAAAAGCCATTCAATTGTACACTTTAAATGGGCAAATTATATAGTATGTGAATAATATCTCAATAAAAATGTATATCTCACACATGCACATATATTATATATACATATACATGTATATAAAATACTGATGTGTGGTTCTTCCCTCAGAAATTCTGAATTAATTGGTCTGTGGTATGCCTTGGCATTGGACCCAGACCTACTGAATCAGAATCTGCATTTTTAACAAGATCCTCAAGTGATCAAATGAACATTGAAGTTTGAGAATCATTGTCAGTAAGGTAGCTGAATAGTAAGGCAGGTGAATGTTATCTTTGAGGTCCACTACCCTTCTGTTGAAGCACTCTCTTTCTTCTGCCTGGGGCTTCCCCTATGGTATTCCAATGTGTTTGTATGTTGAGGGGGCTTCCTCTCATACCACCAAACAATTCTCAGGCACCAGTAGGGTGTCCAAGAATTCAACTCAGTTCTGACACCATGTATCTGGAGATAACATCAGATTCCACAGGTTAAAGGTTCAGTCCTACAAGACTCTGCTTGCTCCTCACTTCCTATGCTAGTCATAAGCCGAGAATTGTACCTGTGCTTCTGACCAACTGGTTATAATTCAAAGGCCCCCACGATTCCTTCCTTGGGTTCAATTAATTTGCCAGAACAGTTCACAGAATTCACAGAACTCAGAGAAACATTTTATATAATAGATTACTGGTTTCTTATAAAAGTATTGTCGACAAAAAAACATCCAGCCTAAGATAAAACTTGTAAGAGTTCATTTGAGCCAAACTGATGACAATTGCCGGGAAGCAAAATCTCAAATGATACACAAAATTTAAAGATCCTTTAAATACTTTACCGCAAAATGGAGAAGGAGGGTTACATGAAATCCACTGGTGGTAGATTAAGGGGGTGAGAGAAAAAAAAGTGGGGAACTCTCTGGGATTGGATAAAAGTAAATTGGAGAAACAGGTACTTTTTTCACATAGGTGGGTACAGGACAGTTAATAGTTCCCTTTTTACAGCACATAGAGATGGTAATCATGGGACAAGAACAACAATGAGGATTCTACAGTTTCCTGCTCTGGTGCTGAAAAAGGTATTACTGATGTTCCAAGGACATGTTGTCCTAGATGCAAAAAGACAATAGACAGGCTCACTTAAAGTAAAGATTGACCTTTGTCAAGGAAGCTACAAGCCAAGGATGTGACTACTGGCCATGCATGACCTGTTTTTAGTTAGAAATTTTATGTTCAAACCATCCTATGTGGTTATTTTTGGTCCCCTGAGCTTGTCAGGTTTAACATGCGGCCCCTTTTTTCATCCACAGCACATAACTCATGAACAGCTAGATAGAAGAGATGCATAGGGCAAGGAATAGGGAAGGGGCATGGAGCTTCTGTTCACCAACCAGGAAGCTCTTTGAGCTGCATCCCTTTGGGGTTTTATGGAGGTTTTATTACATAGGCACAACTGATTAAATCGTTGACCAAGAGTGATCCCTTCAACTCCCAGCTCCTTTTCCCTCTCAGGAGGTTGAGGGGTGAGATTGAAAATTGCAACCTTTCAATGACAAGGGTTGGTTCCCCTGGCAACCAGCCTCCATCTGGGTGACCTGGGACATTTTAAATATCATTCATTAACATAACAAAAGACATATTTATATCTCTAACCACTTAGGAAATTCCAAGTGTTTTAGAAGCTTCATGCTGAAAGTGGGGACAAAGACCAAATATGTATTTCTAATTATAAATCAGTTTCACAGCTGCTCCCCTCCCCCCACAATGGTGTCCCATAGTTTTCACTGTTTCTTGTCCATAAAAACATATTTGTCTTACACTCTTTTCTTCTGGGCACTGCTCTCTGCTAGGGAACTGGCCTATCTGACTAACCTCTATTAATATCCTCCTGCCATAATTACTTGTGAATTGTGACAGGAACATTCCAGAAATAAGGTTTTAAGCAAAGAAATCTAAAGGTTGAAATTTGTGGTAATGATGAGAAGTGGAATGAGTGGACAGAGTGAAATTTGGAGGGCATGTAATTATGTGCCAAATTTTGGAATCCTCATTATAAGTACTACAAAGGAGAAATAAAGAGTGCTTACAATTATGGAAACGTTTTAAGCAGGTGAGAGAAGGGATCAGACTTAGATTTTTAAAAATTTCCTTTTGCCTGCAGTGTAAAGGCAAAAACACATACAGGAAGACCTATGAATGGGCTAAGGCAGAAGCTCAGGTGAGAGTGTCTGGCAGATGACCTAGGGTCATGGCAGAAGAGAGAGACAAAGAGTCCTCATCAGTATTTAGGAAAGGGATTGATAGGATTTGGGGAGTTATTAAGTCATGCAATAATACATTATGTAGAACCTTCTACATCGTTTTCTGGGATCCATCAGAGAACAAAGCAAAGTCTCTGTGCTTCTAGCTGATCTTCCAGTGGGGCCACAGACACTACATAAGTAATAAGGTAGTGATAAGTGCTATGGAGAAAAATAAAGCCAGGGCAGAAGGCCTGACAGAGAATGAAGGTTGGCCTTTTAGCAAGGGAAACCCTAGGAGAGGAGGTAACATAGAGCAGAGTCCTCAATGAAGTGAGATTGAGTAGTCTGGGTGAAGAGCATACCAGGGAGAGGAAATGGCATAAAGAAAGGCCTTCCAACAGGAGCAAAGAAATAGTGTTGAAGAAACGGTGAGAAGGCTAGTATTCCTTGAGTAAGGTGGTGTTGACGAAAAAGTATCCAGCCTAAGAGAAAATTTTCAAGAGTTTATTTGAGCCAAGCTGATGACAGTTGCCAAGAAGAAAAATCTCAACGGATGGAGAAAATGTTCCAGAAAATGGCAGATTTGCAACTTATTTTATACATTAGAATCAAAGAAGGAGGGTTACGTGAAATTCATTGGTGGTAAATTAACAGGGTGGGAGAAAGCAAAGCAAAGTGGGGAAACATTTGGGATTGGATAAAAGTAAATTGGGGAGACAGCTACTTTTTTCACATAGGTGGTATAGGATAGTTAATAGTTCAGTTTTTACAGCACATAGAGAATGGTAATCAAGGGACAAGAACAGCAATGAAGGATTCTGTAGTTTCCTGCACTGGTGTGCCTGGTTGTGCCCTGGGGGGTCCAGAAAAGGGAATTACTCTGACATTTCAAGCGCATGTTCTCTTAGGTGCAAAAGAGACAATAGACAGGCTCACTTAAGGTAAAGATTGACCTTTGTCAAGGAAGCTACAGGCCAAGAATGTGACTACCTGCCATGACCCGCTTTTAATTGAGAATTTTTATGTTCAGACCATCCTATGAGGTTATTTTCAGTCTTTGTTTGTAGGGCCTGCCTTGCAGGCCTCCCCTGAGCTTGTCAGGTTTAGTATGTGGCCCTTTTTTCCATCCACAGGGGTAATGTGGTGGAAATGAGCTCATAGCCATAGCTAGTAGTCCAAACCCTTAGGACCTTGTGAGACATAGTAAGGAATTTTAGAGGCAGTCTAAATGAGATGCACATTCATTGGAGAGTTTTGGGCAGGAGAATAAAGTATGGTTTATATTTTTAAATGATGTACAAAGAGCACCCTGGCTGCTGTATGGAGTAGAAGTGAAGAGATCAGTGAGAAAGTGATTACAGGAGTCCTTGAAAGAGGTGATGTTGACTTAAATTGCAATGAGAGTGGTAAAAAGTAGTTAGATTTGGGTCACGTTTTAGTTGTGAAGTTTAAGGAAAAGAGGAATCAAGGATGATGGTGGGGTTTTTTTGGCTAAGCAACTGGGTAATTGGTTCCATTTATTGAAATGGGGACGAGTTGGGTGGGGTGCCCTGGTTCATTCCCTCCTCCCAACTTCCATTCTTTCCATAATACTTCCCATTGGCCAAGTCTCCCTGGAACCTGGGAAATAGATTCTCTCCATTACAGAGCAGAGTAGGGAAGTGGGGAATGGACCTGAGAGCAAGTAGGCAGTGGGTCGGAACAATTGGTTATGTCTAGTTAATGAGGTGACCAAAAAGGAAGTGTAAAGAGAGAAGAGAGTTTATATCCCATCCTGCAAGTTCAGCATTTAAAAATTGAGTATAGGAAAATGAGAGAATTTGAGAAGAAATGACCAGAAAAGAAGAGTGAAAATCAGAGAAGTGTGGAATTCTAAAGGCAAGGGAAGAGAAAATTTCAAAAAAGTGGGAGTGGTTAAGTGTGTCTTTCTTGACTGAGGGATCGGGGAGGAACAAAATGTGTATCGGATTCAGTGACACATGGTCACTGGCAACTGCGCACAGCCACTTGTTAAGTGATAACGGGAGGAGCTTTGATGGCGTTGGTTGAAGAGTGAAGGAAGTGAGGGCAGACAACTCTTTCACATGTTTGATGGTGAAGAGGAGAGGAATGAAGAAGGAAGTAGCTAGCCAGGAAAAGGAGTAAGGGAGGGCTTTTTTCTTGGCTGTTTTATCATTATTTTTCTTTAATTAAGACAATTTTGGACATGTTTAACTGCTGCAGAAAGACCCAATAGGTAGGGGAAAATTCAAGACATAAGAAAGAAAATAGATAATTTCCTGAAAGGCAGGAGGCAGGGGGATCTAGAAAATAGTGGCATTGGCCCTAGAAGGCAGAGTTGGCTCCTTTTTTGTCCAAGGAAGGAAGAAGGGAGGAAGAATGCCAGTGGGGTGGGTATCTATGTTTCACTGATTGAAGGAGTTTTCCACTAAGCTCATAAGTGGTAGATTCAGGCTTCCAGCTCTGATAGACGTCTAAGTGTCTACCAAGTGCCAGATGCTGTGATAGATGTTTCTAGGGGATGTGAAGAGGAATAAGATATTATCCAGACCCTGCAGGAACTCCTCGACTATTGGTGAGACAACCTAGAACATAGTCACCTGCAATGCAGAGTGATAAGTGCTGCACTGTTGATGTGCATGACATACTTCATTTGTTAACCTCTGGTGTTACCTGAGGTGGGGATGAGAATACTGAAAAGTAGGGAGGAAGAGCAGACTCGTGTGGAGAATTGGGGGAGGGGGTGTGGTTGTGTAGTTTATAAAATTCTCTTTGGGTAGGCTGCTGTTCTGATAAATCCTCAAAGAAAGATGCCATACCATCAGCCCCACTGCCATCGAGAATCACAGTGTTCTTGTCCTTTTGATGGAATCATAGGGTTTCCTTTTTGGAGGGGACAATAATTGGCACCCCAATACTGAGCTATTTTAAAGTTACTTTTATTATAGTCTCACTTAAACTTATATAAACATAACACAAGGTGCAAGCACATGTAGACTTATATCTCTTAAATGAGAACATGTATAAGCTGAATATTAACTAAAATTGTAGACCAACAAAATTTAAGTTAATATTGATGTGATTGGATGATGTGCAGTTTCCACTAAGTCAGTTTTTATAGTTAGTCTCTGTGCTTGGCATGTTCCAATGAACAAGAGGTAATTCAGTGATCTAGCTACTTTTCTGTGTTGGAATCACTAAAAATCTTGACTTCTACAGTTTCCACTGGGCCCAGATACTTCCATAGTTTTTTTCATCTGCCTGTGACAATGAAAGCATTCCTACCTGGCAAAGCAGGACTGCATCACAAACACAAATGCCCTGAGATGGCCCAAAGTATGCTTTTGTTAATATTATTAAATCAACATAAAATGGATAAAAACCTTGCCATGAAGAGCTTTTGAGCTCCCAAGAATATACCTTTTTTGAAAAGTTCTGTGCTAGCTGGGTGCCACAGTGCTGTGAAAGCAGATGGGCTGGGCATTGTGCCAGACCCAGGGACAAGGCAAGGAAGGCTTTCTCAAGAAGAGCCACTTAAGGATGAGGACTGTGAAACTAAAATCTCTTTTTAACTGCACTTATGGCTTGTTGTTTGATTTGAGGCTTCTTTTTAATCATCTGGTGCCAAGTTTTTCTATCAGTCCTCTGATGTCCTATGTGGTTAGAGGGATATGAAAGTCATTCCCATCACTGATAATATCACATTTGTGAAAATCCAAGGTTTCTGAAAGGGTTCTTTTTAAAAAAAGTTTTAGAATCACACCATACTAGGAAACAACTTACTGCCTAGCTGTATATTACTGATTTATTTGATTTTTTCAAACCATTTTACATTTCCAAAGTAGGATGCTTTTGGTGTGTTAAAAGTCTTTTGAATTTGGAGAGATGAAAGTTGTTTCTTTCTTTCTTTGGTCATCAGGATTTTTGAAATGTTCTATTTGAAACATTTCCTTTAGAACTTGTTAGCTGTTACAGAAATTGCATATTTATACATCTGTTTAATGCTATTGTTTATTGGAATGTAATTTTTTTCCGATGTGACTAAATGTTGGTTGTTTTCTTTTTTCTCTTTCTGTGTTCCTCTGTCGTTATTTACATGCTGGATTCCAGTTTTTGCTAGAATTGTTAGCCATTTACTTATGTTTGGTTCGAATAACATGCATGGGGCGGGGGGTTCATGTGAATGTGTTTGATTCTTTTGTGCTTTGGCCGGAGGTTTTGAAGAAGAGAGGGAGTTCAAGATTACATTTTTAGTGAAAGCTAAATGAAGACATATAATGAGCCTAAGGTACTTAACAATTCAAGAAACAACTAGAGCTGTTTGTTTTCCCTCTTTGCTTTGAATAGAAATGCAGGCCCATAGTGATGGATGTCGTGTGCCTGCACTGACAAATCTCTTTCTTGAACCAGTGTTTCTTAGATATACTTGCACCCTGTAGTTGGTGTATACAGCTCTAACTTCTCTGCTAAAATCATGGCTCACGTAATATTGTGGTTAGGAGAGTACTTGTGGGAAGCTTAAAAATTCATTGGGTTTATGTATTGTGGTTGCAGTGTACCTAACGAACATGACATTAGTAAATAGAACATCCCATATAAACTCTTGGGAAAGCTTAAGTTTCAACTTTACAAATTTGCAGTATAAGTGAAAATGACTTTTTTTTTTTTGCCTATAAAGACTCACGTCCTAGTTCCTCTTTAACCCTAAGCTTTTTCTATAGAGCCAAACAGTTCTAAGGAGAGGCCTGAATAGAGAGGTGTGTGGGATGTTGTTACAAATATTTGTTCTGTCTATGGAACTTCCCTATCATAAGTGGCTTAACTGGTCCCCTGCAGGGAGTGGAGAAAGGATCATCTGAGAAGGTCAAAGGATTAACATTTTCCCTCAAAGGTTTTGATAGAAAGTCTAAGACCACCAGGTGAAATGGAGTAGAAATATGAGCAAATATTCTGCAACTGGCAGATTTTCAAAGGGCATCCATATATAAAATTTCAGGTCTGTGTTTGTGTGTGTGTGAATGTTTAAAACCCTGTGAGGTAACCATGACAGGTATTATTGTCCCCATTTGAAAAATTAAGGGAAGCAAGTCTGGGTCATAGTTTACGTAATTTTACCATTGTCACCTGACAGAGGGTTTCCTGAGCTAGAGCTCAGACACTAGGATTTGATTAACTTCATAGCACTGTTCACTTGGTTTTCCTCAGATACCTTCCCCTTGAACCCAGCGACCATACATTTTCATCTTTCTGCTTAAATTTCAAGTAGCAGCTGCGGTGATCAAGGCAATAACCCTGGAATCTGTATGGCAGATGGAAGGCTGAGTGGTCCTCAGGAGCAGAGTGGGGTAGACAAACCTTCCCGTCATTTATTCATTTGTCCTTTGGTGTGACACTCCTTTTTGTGAGCCCCCTCTGCTACTTCTCTTGAGGTTTGCCTGTCCATTGAAATTCTTCCCCATTTTCCTTACTCTTGCTCTCTCCTATTTACCACTCTCCTTAGAACTGAAGACCATGTTTGGCACAGTAACTCCTAGCAAAAATGGTTGTTCACTCTTGTCTTGAACAAGAAAATGCAAGTTAATATACAGTATCTATATTGCAGTCAATTGTAGGGGAAGAGTGACTTAAGACCCCTGTTTCCGGGTATCTTTTATTTCCTAATTCATACTAAATCATGAGCACTTTCTCATGTCTTTAAACAGCATTTGAAAATATTTTTCATGATTCTTCATTCCATTGCATAGATTTAACATAATTTATTTACATGTTTTATTTTGGATATTTAGGTTATTTTGTAGTATTTTTGTTGTGGTTTTTTGTTTTGTTTTATTTTGTTTTTGTGATGAACATCATCGAGAAAAAAAATGGATTCCTGGGAGAAAGGAATTAAGTACTTGAAGAAGTACAAATCTGGTTTCAATGGTTTGCCCTAGTCATTGATTCATTAGTATATTATAACAGTAATTTCAACCAGATAAATACATGATTAGTTTTCTTGAAATAATACAATTGTGATATTAGTTTTATTTTCAGTTGGGGAAAATGAATAAAGATGGTCAATGAAAAGAATAGATTTCACAATTATGTCATCAGTATTCTGACCATAGAATTTATTTAGTAGTTAAGGTTTTATAAAAGGCTGGTGCATTGGCAATACTTTTAGTGTAGCAGGTTGATAAATGTATAATTTTGAAGGATCTGAACCCAATTATAAATAATGATCACTTTGTGAGAGTCATTAATTCATTGAATAGCTTATGTATTTTGGGGGTGTCCTCCTGAAATATTCGAGTTTGATTTTTTTCGTCATCCATATAGAAAAGAGCCGACCGATTAGGAGCGAATTAGTAGAAATTGAGGAGCCAACTTTGGGGTTTCTTAAGAGTTTTATCTTCTGGAACTACAGCATTTAGGTTCCTATGGGCATGTGGGGATGGGTTGGGAGGGGGAAGGTAGGTGTTAGAGGTCTCCATAGTATCAGTTCTTCTCCAACTTTCTCAGTCTGACTTCATATCTCCGCACACTGCCTAAGATCCAGGTGCAACAGAAAATGAGTGGATCAAATTTATCCTTGGTGATCTTCCTCTTCTCTCCAGGCTTCCTTTTTCCTATCTAATTTTTTATTTCTCCAGGTTCCACTCAAACCTCCTCATCGTAGCATCCACCAAGACCCATAATTTTGGGATGGCCTTATTCTCCCAAATTGTCTTTGAAATTATCTTTTCCAGGTATATTTGCTGTTAAGGATGTTCCAGGATAAGTCAGTGCCTTAATCTCATTTTGATTTTGTTTGGTTAGCTCAGCACGAGGGTCACAGTTCTACTTTGGGGCAAACTTTGAAGAAAAGGACCACTAGGTAAAAATGAAATTGGACAGACATAAGTTTAAAAAAAAAAGTAAAAAGGCTTTAGCCATTAATATAAAAGAGTTTTTCCCCCTTTCCCAATCTATGGTGGATAAAATGTGTGAGCATACAGGAATTTGACATATTGCCTTAAATAAACTCAATATTCTTAGGATGAAGTCACACAGAATTAATTGTCTGTCTCTGCATTCTCTCTCAAGTGATGGCTCTTAGTACTCACACTTGTGATAACTTATATTTCCCGAGTACAAGAGCCCCAAGACTGCCCAGTGAAGAAGAAGAGTCAGTGGTAGTTTTGTAACTTTTGTGCTACTGTAATGTGGTGGGTAATTGTCTTATTTTCTTTTTAACTTCTAGTGCCTGAAACAGTACATGCAGCTGGCAATCCGAGAAGGATGTGGGTCTCCCATCACTTGCCCTGACATGGTATGCCTAAACCATGGTACACTGCAGGAAGCTGAGGTATGAATGGATCAGTTCCAAGACCTTCCCCTCTTTCCTGTTGATATTGTTTCCTAGGATTTGACTCTGAAGTATTTTCCTCCCAGGGAGTCTAGAAACAAAAGACAGAGGTTAACTTCTTAAAGGAGTACTTTATAGCTACATACCTTTGGATTTTTTATAAAAACTGTCAGAGATGTTATTTCCCACTGTTCTATTTATAAATGCTATCTGAATGTTGAAGAAGCTCTAGAATAGGCAAAGGTGTAGAAATCAAATTTACCAAATGTGAGGTTTTGAGGTTGAATAGTGAGCGGCCTTGTGATCTTTAATACTCTAAAGATAAACAGATGACAGGTTAGCCATAGTTATGGTAATAAACTACATATTTGATTATACAAAGGTAGTCTGAGTTGAACTATTTCCATTTTTTTCTGAGGGCAGTGTCACTGGCCCTCATATGTGGGACCCGAACCGGGGCCACTGGCTTCCCAAGCCAGCGCTTAACCACCACGCCACTCGGCCGGCCCTGAACTATTTCCAAAGAGCAGAAAAAGACCTTTCATTTAATCTTTATCAGGCATCAGAAATGTCTTTTTTGACATACAGATGGCCAACAGGCATATGAAAAAAAGTTCAACCTCACTGGTCATTAGGGAAATGCAAATAAAAACCACCATGAGATACCACCTCACTCCAGTCAGAATGGCTATCATCAACAAATCAACAAACAACAAGTGCTGGCGGGGCTGTGGGGAAAAGGGGACCCTGCTGCACTGTTGGTGGGACTGCAGATTGGTGCAGCCACTATGGAAGTCAGTATGGAGGTATCTCAAAGAACTGGAAATAGAGCTACCTTTTGACCCAGCAATTCCACTCCTAGGTATTTATCCTGAAAAAACCAAGACACTTATTCAAAAAAAGTTATGCACCCCGATGTTCATAGCAGCACAATTTACAATAGCTAAGACTTGGAAACAACCAAAATGCCCATCAGTAGATGACTGGATTAAGAAACTGTGGTATATTTATACAATGGAGTATTACTCCGCTATAAAGAAGAATGAAATCGTGCCATTTGCAATGATATGGATGGACCTAGAGACTATAATGTTGAGTGAAGTAAGTCAGTCAGAGAAGGACAAATACCATATGATCTCACTTATATGTGGAATATGAAAAACTGTATGAATGAGCAAAGTAAACAGAAACTGTCTCATAGATATAGAGGAAAAATCAGGGTTGCTAATTTGGAGAGGAATGGGAATGAGGGAGAAGGGGAAGGGATTAGACAGCAAAAATAGGCAACTACAATATTGCTACTGGGATAGGAAAAACAGTTTGGGGAATATAATTAATAATGTTGTAAATATTCTGTGGAATGTCAGATGATCATAGGTCTTGTTAGGGAGACCATTTCATGGATGGAGTAGAGGTTTGATCACTGCACTGTATTACTAAAGTGGAGGTGGTATACCTATTGTAATTGAATATATATAGATAGTCACGGGATGTGGATTATACTGTGGAAGAGAGTCAGAGGAAGAGTAATAGATATGTATGATATGGGGGGGTGTGGGGGGTGTATTGGGGGCGGGGGTTTGTCACATTGGCGGGTAAAATGTATAACAATTGCACTGTTTTGTACACCGGAAAATCTTGCGGGTGTGGGGGTTGTCACTTTGAGGGGTAAAATGTATAACTATTGCACTGTGTTGTACACCTGAAACTAATTAAAAATAAAATAAAATTTAAAAAAAAAAAAAAAAAAAAAAAAAAAAAAAAGAAATGTCTTTTTTGATTGAATTCTTCCATTTTCATAAGACCCTGATATAGCTCTTTCCTTTGTTTCTTCAATCCCCAATCAGTAGCTTGCCCTTAATCTTGCTTTTAATCTTTAGATCCTGCTCACTTTAAATCAGAAGATAATGGACTCTTGTCCATTCTTAGGGGGTCTGTAAGTGTCTCAAAGAGATTCCAAGAAACAGATGAAATCAGTTCTTCATTCCGCAAACACAGCACACCTGCGGTGTGTCAGGCCCTCTTCCAGTTGCTTTCATCGACAGTATAGTATCTAATTCTTTCAATAAACTTGTAAAACTGAGTAATTTTCCCAAAAGTGCATATCTGAAAAATAGAAGAGCTAGAATTCTAATCCTTTTCTTTCTGACCACCATAATTATAAGGCTTTAAGAGTGTGATAAAGGACTTGACAATTAGAAGCTCAATAGTGTGCGTGTGTGTAGAGATATATATGTGTGCATATGTATGTATGTGTGAATATGGCCTGTGTGTGTATATATATATATATATATACATGCTTTGTTTACAAATATATATGCTCTTACATATGTACCCTTTGCTTTGTAAGCAAAGCAGTGAGATGTTATACAGACCGTTTCTAACCAACCTGTCTCTGGGTATCCTGTGTTTGGCTTATGGAATATCAGCTAAGTGGTACAAATGAGCCTGGTATTTTTTGGGGACAAATATATATGCTCTTACATATGTACCCTTTGCTTTGTAAGCAAAGCAGTGAGATGTTATACAGACCGTTTCTAACCAACCTGTCTCTGGGTATCCTGTGTTTGGCTTATGGAATATCAGCTAAGTGGTACAAATGAGCCTGGTATTTTTTGGGGAGAAGCATTAAAGTAATACATAATGGTTTAGAAGTGATTCATTTAAGGAAAATCATGAAACGATGGATTTTTTGATAAAAATGTAATATTGAATATATAAAGCCTATAGTGAGCAATATTGCTTACTTTTGTGTGAGTCATGGGTAGAAGGGAATTAAAGTGGGGAAAGATTAGTTTAGCAACCAAGAATCCTATTGATCTATGCAACCCGGAAATGGTTTCTAAAACGAAGCCCAGGTATGCAGGAACATCTCTCTATGCTTAATCCTTCCAAGAAAGATGCTTCCTTTTTGACTTGCTTCTCTGATGTCTGATCAGCGAAAGAGTGCACAGTCTGTGGGGCCCTGTTCCCCGCCAGGAGAGAGAGCCGAATGAGACAGGCCTAGCACTATCCTCCTGGCACTTCAGATCAAGCAGAGACACATTGAACTAACAAGGAGTCGGATAATTGTAAAAGTGAAAAGCGTGAGATGAAGCAGGCAGCAAGAGCTGTGTCTCGGATGAAATCTTACTTAATTCATGTAGGCAAAATTTAATAAACATAAATGAAACGAACAGTTTGGTGAAGTTTCACAACAAGCCTTTGAAGCGAATCACAGTCCTGCATTCTAGACCTGTGGTGTCTGATCTGGTAGTGACTAACTATGTGTAGCTATTGACAATGATATTAATTAAAATTAAATAAAATTAAAAATGCATTTCTTTGGTTGCACTAATCACATTTGAAGTGTGCAGTAGTTGCATGTGACTACCAGATTGGACAGCCCAGAATAGGACATTTCCATCATGGCAGAAAGTTCAATTGCATGGTGTTGTTCTAGACCTTTAAATGAGTGGTGACCATTAGCCTCTGACACTTCAGATAGCAAATGTCAGGGCACATGTGTTCAGACAAGTGAGGGAAGAAATGCCACTGTCTGTCTCACAGTCCTCTAGAGTAGAGCTTCATTTTTCTGCTTCTCTTAGTACAGACATTTTTCTTTTCATAAACCCTGCATAGTTCTCTCTTTTTTAATCATCACCCTTTTCCTATTGTACCCATTTTCATTCACGCCTTCCCAGTTCTGATTCCATTTACGCAGTTGTACTCTAAAAACAGTGTCACTTTTTAGGCTGTATTAAAACCAAACAGTACTGGCTGAGTGGTGCAGTGGTTAAGCGCTGGCTTTGGAAGCCAGCAGCCCCGGTTCGGGTCCTACATATGAGGGCCAGTGACACTGCCCTCAAAAAAAAACAAACGTAAAACCAAACAAACCCATGACGGCTCTTAAACATTACAAAAGGGTATTTGAAAAAAAACCAAAACAGAACAAAAACATATTCCAAATAAAACTATGTTATTTATTAAATTCTCCAAAGTCTGTTTCCCATTAGATGAGTACGAAGACACTCCAGGGCATTTAATGGATCTTTCTGTACTTATTGGTCTTGCTAAGCGCCTGACTGAAGATGGGCAGGAATGTACAGTAATCATGTTTTCAACCAACTTGCCATGACTTTTTTTTTTTCCAGAATAAAAATACATGGTAGTGGTGGTGGTGGTGGTGGTGGTGAATATCTCTCATTTTGAACTGAGAAATGAATAGAAGATTATTTTGGAATATTGGTAGCTTCATGAATTTGTATGGGACTGCTTTTTTCAAAGCAAATGCCATACACACATGAACTTGGGTTATACCACCTTCCTTTCTGACTGTCTTTACATCAAGATTTCCTCATATATAGTTATTATAATACATAGCTCTTAATCTAAATATTACTTAATCTAAATATTCCTAAATATGAGTATATCACAATGGGGTTTATCCACATTATGCTTGACTGGATCCTACCTCCATGGCTACTTTTTCTGCCTTTGAAAAGTTGTACAGATAACACGTAAATATACTTGTTCAAAATAATTCTGGTTAGGACCAGCCGAGTGGCGCGGTGGTTAAGCGCTGGCTTGGGAAGCCAGCGGCCCCAGTTTGGTCCCACATATGAGGGCCAGTGACACTGCCCTCAAAAGAAAAAAAAAATTTCTGGTTAAGGCTCAAGTTCCCTTTGTCCTGCTGCTATTTCTGTTACAAAATATGGTTCTTCATCATTCATTGTCTTATAAAATGCATGTAAAGTATAACATGTCTCCAAAGGACATGGAATTGTAGCTCTTTCCTCCAAAAGCTTTCTTGCGGGGGGTCTAGTTCACAGTTGACTGTGCTCCATCTGTCTGCCTCTTGTAGGCGTTAGGTCCTGCCTGCCTTCTTAATGCTTCCAAATTGGCTCAGCTGGGGCTCGGCATCTTATTTATCAGGCATAGCATCATCAGCAAAGCATTTAATAGCTAGTTCAAGTGCTGTTTGCTTATGCAGGAAACAGTAGGAAAGGCAGCTTCCCCTTCAATGTCATGAAGCTGGTGGAAGGCAGGGCCTCTGGAGGACTTAGGGCTAGAGGTGCTCCACCTGGAGCCAGGGAAAAATAAAACTTTCTTTCCATGTGTCATCTGGTACTTTCAGCTTTGGTTCTGCAGGGATTTTCTGATGTATTTGATTCAGGAATCCTGTCCAGCATGGAATTAAGAAAGGCAGGACAGATTGTTCTGATAGCATTGTTTTAGGCAAGGCCTTTGCTGGAAGTCAGTAGCCTTGTTAAAAAGGTGTTGAATACTTGAAGCAGTTTGCTTACAGTGTTAGGAAGTTGCATATCATCACTTGCTAGGAGAGCCTGAACCATTGGTCCGGACCATGTAAAATTTGAGTGGCAGGCGTACAACCCATTTAAGTAGTACCTACCATGACATTGCCTGCTGCCCATGGAAGGCAGGGAACAGCTTGTCACCCACCAATCCTCCTTCCAAGTCTTGGGACACTGAAGTGACCAGTGACCAGCCTGCCTTTTTTTTTTTTTTTTTTTAACTTTTTAAATTTTTTAAAAAATTTTTTTTGAGGGCAGTGTTACTGGCCCTCATATGTGGGACCGAACCCGGGCCGCTGGCTTCCCAAGCCAGCACTTAACCACCGCACCACTCGGCCGGCCCCGGCCTGCCTTTTACTGCTAGTGCCACAACATGCACCAGACAAGGATGGCTGCAGCTGCTCTTGCAAGAATGGGGGCTCCAGAATTCTAGGAAGAGATGAAGGTAGGGCATGCTGGAGGACTGGGATAGATGGGTGGTGGAGGGTGGGAGTGCAGGGTTAGGGAATTTGAAACTGCATTTGCAAAATAAACAGTTTTTACCTATATTGCATGTTCCTTGTGGATGGCTTTGGTAAAGGCTGCTGGAATTATAGAGGTATGTTCCCTCCAGTCACCCTTTTGCACTGCCTCCCTTCACTTGTCACCTTTTAATCCTCTTCCCACTTATCACAGTGTGAAGCTGGGGCTCAGGAAAGGTGAGGAGGCCCAGACAAGGAGCCATATTTCTGTTACTGGGGTTTCAGGATCTGAATGAGAACAGATTGAGTCTGTTTGTAATAATAACCATTGGCTGCAATTTATGTTGGCTGAAGAAGAGTAAAACTTTGGGATGGCGAAGGATAAAGGAATCTTTTATGCCAGAGTGAATAGATATTTTTGAGATTCTCAGCCGAATTGTGTTTTAGAACATTTTAAAAACTGTTTTAAAACTGCATATAAGTGGAGAATAGTATTTGTAAGTTTCTTCTTTAACTGAAGGCAAGTATAAGAAGACTCAGCAGCAGTGGTTTGAACGTGTCACCTGGATGTGCACACAGGCATATCCCTTCTACCCCAGATGAGAGTGAGAGAGAAAGGCAGGGGGTGATGTGGGAAGGTGGAATGAAGCATCTGCAGAACAGGTGGAAAGGGATAGCAAAGGCAGCCCTCTGCAGGAAATGTGAAAAAGATTCCTGGTCCTGACATTAGTCACTCCCACCCTTTGCTTCCCCTGTGGACCTTGCCATCTGACTCTCAGATAATGATGCTTTCTTGTTTCTTCAACCAGGATTTGATATGTAGTATGTAGGTGAGGAGATGAGCTTGATTTATTATACTTAGGTGAATGTGCTGGGGGGTTTTTGTTTTTGTTTGTCTGTTTGTTTTTTCTGTTAGAAAATACAGTTTTAATTTTCTGGGTTGAGATAGGAAACATTCTTAGTTTCTGTATTAATGTGATAGGACACTTAACTCATAAGACTAGTACTGTTTCTCTTGCCAATATTTTTGCAAGTCATAGCAGCTCAAGATTTGCCAAAACCTTGACATGCTATAATGATCTAGTAGTCAGTTCCGTCTCCAGATGTACTGATCTGTTGTATTTCATGTTCAGCCTAGTCCTTTAATTTTTAAAAGCAACTGTAGCAGAGGTATGATTTAAAGGGCCAAACCTAAGTGAAGCCTGGGCTTCTTCCCCTTCCCCCTCCCACCCCACCTCCCTTGCTGACTTTCCAGATTGAGGGGCAGTTACTTACATGAAGTCGATTGCTAGCTTCTTTCTGTGTTTTAACCATTTCATTTTCCTAATGAAAGGACAATATGTGTTGTATTTATCAGTGTTTCTTATGGGAACACATACCACTTCCAGCATAAATTCTTCTCTGGCAAGCAGGCTCCACTGTTTGCACCTTTTTTTTCTTTGGTTTTTGTAGGGCTAGTTTCAATGTCAGTGGTGAGGCCTGCTGAGATATTCTGGTTATAGTTAATAATGCTAAACCGGCTATGCCTCACTTTTGATTTCTTCTCAATTGTGGATGTATCCAATTAACTGTTACGTATAACAGTTCCAGCACCCCCCACATGTAGGTATATTCTAACTTCCCTGGTTATGCTCTGCTATAGGAGGAATGGAATGGAAAGTGAAGACCTTCAGCAGATTAGGAACTGGGTGCTAATAAGCATCCCCAGGTTTATTTTTACCAGAAAAAAAAAAAGAAAAGATGGTTATTGTAGGTAGTAACTTTTCGCTATTATTATTCTGCTATTATTGCTTTTGTTCAATTATTTTCTCTTTTTGAATTAACATTTTTTTTTTTTTCATTTTGGAAAGAATTTCTAGAATGATAATGAGGAAAAGTCTTCCATGTTTGGATAGGAAGAGAAAGAAATTTTTGTTTAACAGATAGATTAGCCAAATTTCAAAGAAGAAATAGCAAAAAGCAACTTTAAATCAAGTATGTTTTTAGTAGTTGATCTGAGGGAAGTGGTCTCTTGATCGTTGAGAAGACACTTACATATCTCTGTTTCTACTGCTTGAATATGGATTTGGTTAGTATGGATTAGAACCATTGAGTAAAGTAAATATCAGTAGTCCATACTGCCCTAAATAAATAAATGAATAAACAAACAAGTGAGGGAGATAGGACAGCTCTTTTTTACAGTAGAATTCTAATGAACAACTACAGAATGAGTGATGGATAAGGAAAAATCATCATTAAGCAAAAAGCACAGTAATAATTATTGTAGGCAAGAATTATCAGTAGATACAAAAAGTAGTGGGCAAAGGTATGATGAGAAACAGGATATTTGCAGAATCTCAAAATATCTTCCTACAAGATACTTGTTGATTACATAGGGTGGAGCAACCTGGCAGATACCACCTTATTTAACTAAGTTTGAAAGTTAACAGCACCAGTGATGACACAGGTTGCCCTCATGTACCTCCTGATCACCCAGTATCACTTCTGCAATCTTATTGCCAAAAATGCACAGTCTCAACATGATCATCAGACAAACCCAATTGGAGAACATTGTACAAAATAACTGGCCTGGACTCTTCAAACATGTCAAAGTCATGAAAGGCAAACACAGAGACTAAGGAACTGCCCCAGATTCGAGAAGGCTAAGGAGACATGGGAACTGATCACTAGGCGGTATTCTCAACTGGATCTTGGACTGAAAAAAAAAAAAGACATTGTGGGACAGTTTGTGAAATTTGAATAAGGTCTGCAGAGTAATTATTTTGTATCAATGAAAATTTCCTTATTTTAATAATTATGGTTATGTAAGGTGTTAACGTTAGGAGACGTTGGGGGGATGATATTTAGGAACTGTACAATTTTTGCAACTTTTTGTAAGTCTAAAATTATTTCAAAATAAAAAAGTTAAAAAGGAATGTCTTGGGGGCCAGCCGAGTGGCGCGGTGGTTAAGCGCTGGCTTGGGAAGCCAACGGCCCCGGTTCGGGTCCCACATATGAGGGCCAGTGACACTGCCCTCGAGAGACAAAAAAAAAAAAAAAAAAAGGAATGTCTTGGTGTGATTTTGAATGTTTTGGAATTTCTCTGTTGGCAGGAAGAGGATAATTGCATACCACAAGACAGCTCGTATAATCTAGTATTCTCTAGGATTTTCAGTTTCACAATCAATTTTAGAGTCCTTGTGAGTCATTTTTTAAAAAATGTTTTTAAAAAAGGAGTGGCCCTTTAACCTATGGCCTGATTGAGCCTTCAATAATCATCTTAAAACACCCCAATTTTATAATTGTAGAAGACTTTGAGCAATCACAACTTAGTTCCAAACGACAATGGAACCGGGAATTAGTTATACTTTGGACTATGGATCTTTTTGTTTTTTTAAATCTGACCCAGGTTTCTCTCATCTAAAGCCAAAAGTGTGATAGAAACATTTTGGACAATTAGTACTAATCTGTGAAATCCAACAAATGATAAGATCAAGGAGTAAATCTTTTTAAAAGCTTATGATATTTATTGTCTCTGGAATATTTAAGTCCCTTGAGGGCAATTTCTGTATCACCTTCCTCTTTTGTATCCCCTGGCTTCCAGCTAGTGCTTTACCCATAATAGACTGTTAGTGCATCTGTGGAGAAGATGCAAGTTCTAAGGGGCGGGGATGGGGAAGAGAATGGTGTGTTTTGTGAGTTATCTTTATTTCAAAAGTATCAAACAGAGTGAGGAGTGATAGAACTAACTTTTTTTGATGATGCATTTCAATAGAAAAATTAATTTCCTTTATTAAGCCTTAATTCCATACAGACCTTCGACCTAAAAAATAATAATAAATAGGATATTCAAAATAGAGTGAAAGACAAAAAAAATTAGAGACCTCTGATCTCCCTGTTGGGTTGGCAGTAATGTGTCCTCTGATGAAATTTATCTGTAACCTTAAATATCCACCTTTACTGTTGTTGACTTTACTGCATTAATTTCTGTCATTTTTCTCATTAGCATTTCATCTGTGTCTAAGTTTATCTCTTGTTTGTTTTGTCTTCTATAAACTGTATTTGACTTAGCTGTTATATTAATTGCTTGTCATTGAAAATAATCAGAATTTTTAGGGGTTGATTTTGAGGGGTTTGAAGAAGTTCAGAAACAATTTAGATGGTGTCAAGTAGAGTACAGAACTGTCCCATAGAATCGAAAACCTCAAATAGTTTTTTTTTGGGGGGGGGCTAAAAATAGATGTATATATTGGGTTGTCAAAAAAGTCATGATGTATTTTTTCTGGTTTTCGTTGCAAAAATATGTCGTGACTTTTCCGACACTCAATATCACTAAGGTCTCTTGGGCCCAGCATCCCCCAAGTCACCTTAGCCCAAAAGTTGAAGTAGTATTAGATTATTTGTCTTCCACCTAAAATAAATCCATGACTAAGTAGGAGCTGACCCCTGATTTCTAAATGCCTCCCACGCTTTCACTTGTCTGTACCTTGTATCTCCAAGTCTGCATTTTATTTGAGATACCTTTGTCTTTTAGGGAGCATGTACAGGTAGTATTATAACATGAAACAAAAGTGGCTTTCACTATAATATTAATAGAAGCCTAACCATACTTTAAAAAAATTATGGTAAAATACACATAACAAAATTAACCATATTTTTCATAGTTATTGCTAAATGGGGTTTTATTTAAGGTGCCAGAACATTTTCTCCCTGCTGGAAAAAAAATATTATAATTCAATTTGTTGGCCACACTTTACTTGAAATGAAGAAGATGGAACTTGCCTGTTTTGTTGCTCTTCATGTGTTTTAGCTAACTTAGTTTAATTCATTGGCAAAATAAACAAATTGGTTTTTTGTGTGTATGAGAGGGAGGATTAGATGTTGAATACCTTTTCAAATATATAGTTTTTTAGTGCTATTTCAGCTGCCTCATTTTTTTACTTTGGTTTTCTCAAAGTAGACTTCCTTCCGTTAGTTACCAGGACTGCCATCTAGATATATGTATACCAAAAAATATGTAATGCTTTAGAGTCAGAATTTCCAAGGCTAAGACTGTGTCCTGTACCGACTTGCTGAATGTCTGGAAACCTAATATATCAAATTCTTTGATTTTTCCCAGTTATAAATCTTTTAAGCAATATGAATATACTTACATGTTGACGTCAATGGAATTATTATTTTTAGAATGCCAGTTTAAGAGCAGTTAGTTTTGCCTGCATCTGACTTTGAAATGCAGTTTTAAAATGATTAAAATGTCATTTGGTTAGATGTGAATCATTGTTATTTACTAGTACATCTTTGGTTCACATTTAAATCCGAACTGGAAATGGGAAACTAGGCACAAGAAATATCTTCAGCACTTCTTTTCTACTAGGGCGTGTTTGGCAATGTATGATAATCAAGGGTCCCATGAAGTGACTTTTATCAGAAGAAATGATTTTTGTATTGCTCAGAAGGTACTGTTCCCTAGGTAACAAATGAAGTTTTTATAATTCCTGAGACATTATCTACCTGACCTTAATTTTTAAGAGTTCTAAAGCTCAAACTATAATATAATCTTTTAAAAATTTTTTAAATGAACCTAGAGAGAAAAAGAGCATCTTTTCTAGATGCACACAAATAATTTGGGAAATCCAAAAATTTCATTGTGTGGTCTTAGTAGCCAATGATCAAAGAATGGAAGGTGATCAGTGAGTTCTGTAACTGGTACCTTGAGCAACTCCTAACCATGACAGAGGATCGGGAATGATTTGGGGATTGGTGCTTGTGTTACTGCGTGAACCATGCAGACAAAAAGAAGTTTGCAAATAAATTGTATAGAGTATATACAATAAGGGAAACAAGAAGGAGAGATAGATCATAAAAGGCTGGTAACTCAGGGCTCCGATGACTGAAGTCTCATCTTTCTATTGTTTTTGTTTTCAGATTGCCTGTTTGGTGCCTGTAGATCAATTTCAGCTTTATCAGAGGTTAAAATTTGAACGAGGTATGTATGCAGTCCTTTTTTTATCCTGATGGTGAATGTGGTTTTACATGTGTCATCTTTATAGTAACCTGCATGGAAAATTAAGGTCACTGTGGACTGTCAACGGAGCCACAAGGGTGCTCCGAAAGAGGAAAACTGTAATTGCAACATAAAATTTCAACTTTCTCAGCCACAGCCAGAAAAAATGCAAACTAGCAGGAAATAGAATTTTCTTTTTATTGCTTGTTTTGTATTTTTAATTTGGCTCATGTGAGAGAGGTTCTGCAAAAGTTGGATAGTTTCACAGTGACAGTCCTATTACAAAAGAAAGTGACCTCAAAATCGGTTTTACTAGCAGTTTTCCTACTCATGAAGATCACTTCAAAACATTAATCAGCCCAAACATTTTTACTGCTCTTTATAATACGTACCATTTGTTCTTTTGGTACTGCATTTTTAATTATAGTGATGACTGAGTGTATCATTCTAATGTGATTTGCAATGTATTGGACTAATTTTTCTTTCTGTCTTTGGACTAGGGGTAATTAGTATAGCTTTTCTATTTATACTGCCTTTTTATCTGTAGGAATTGTTTTGTTTTTTACTCCTTTTGGCTTCTCATAGATCTTTTTAGTTGCCCTTTTCCTCCAGTCATACCCTAACATGTTTTTGAGTGAAATGGTCTGTTTTTCCTTGACTGAGAACTAGAGAAAAATTGTTTCCCCGTAGACTTCTTCAGACTGGTATAAACTCATTGAGGATATAAAATAAACTCTAATCTAGCATGAAACTGTAATCTAGCATGAACATACAGTTTTCTGGTTGCTAACTTTTAAATTTGGATTCATAAAGTCCAGAGGTGAGGGTAGGGGAAAAAAATGTACATTTATTTATCATGTGCCAGTAAGTTTGGCAAACACAATTACCTTTATCTCATTTAATTTTTGCAACTATCCTGACATAGAATTCTTACATGAAAAAAGAAAGAAAACCATGCAGAACGTGAAGAGGGTAAGGGCAGGAATACTTCGGTGGAGTCACAGGATGGCATTCACTGTCTAGGATCAAGATCATACACTTATGTTTTTCAGCAAGACAAAAGCAGATTCATTCATCTCTCATGGGTAGTTCATTTAATTAAATTTATAAGACTGGTATATTTAGTGGAATTCACTAAAAAAATTCTTGGGCTAGATTGCTTGAATTACATTTTTGCTCTATAGGAAGATGCTGATAGGAGGGTAGGAAATAGAATGTTGTCGAATGTGGTATCAGAACCAGTGGAGTCAGATGAATTTTAAGTTTAATGGATGAAGACATAGCCTGATACATCTGTCCTGTGTAGATTCTGAGCTAACTAGAGAAATGAATGATGGGTAGTTTATATTGGCCCCTCCCTAATCTGTCTACTTGGGCTGATTAGATTGAGCATTATAACATCAGATGCTGATTTATTGGATGTGATAGCTAAAGATGATAATGGTGTCAAACATCTGCCCTGCCATTCTCCCACTTTATTCTAATAGCCTCCATTATAAAAATAAATGACTATTGGAAGAGAGACATTTTAAGTATTCACTCGTGGATGGCTGTGGCTGGTAACGAGTGCCCTGGTTTTGGGCCTTTTGACTGAAGAAAGTCCAAGGAGATAGGTTGGATTTTCAGGGTTTTTTCTTAAATGGTGAGACCTGTTAGCTCACTAGTTCTCCTCAGTAACCAGAGCTCAGCCTGTTTATAGCATTCCCTTGTCCCATATGTACCTCTCCTCTCCCATGTCCACCAACTTCCTGTACACCCACCCCACCCCGCTGCTCCGTTAGTCCTTATTCCTCATTGTTTATATTTAGGGACATACTTATTAGCTAACATGCCTTTTTGTAATTACACCAATTCTAATAGTACCAGGGATGAAAACTTACTGTAGGTTTGTTGTCACTGATAAATAAAAAGTTTGAGTTTATTTTAAAAAGTAGTGGCTAAAAGACTGTGTGGGAATGCAGGCTCTGCAGCTTACTAGCTGTATGACCTTTGGTAAGTTACATAATTTCTGCACCTCAGTTTCCTCACCTGGGGATAATGATAGTCCCTACATTATGGAGTTGGGATGAGGATTAAGTGAATTAATACATGTAAAGCACTTCTATGAGTGCTTTTTTGTCTTAGTGTTCAAAGTATTATGTTGTTGGTAATAAAAATACTAGTAGTTTCAAAGTAGCACCTTTTTCATTAAAGTATACTCAGTGGTCCTCGCCTATATACTTTCTATATACTTTCCTCTCCTATAATCATAACATTCTCTAAGAAGTATCCTCATATTGAAACAGATATTGTTATTGTCTTTTTGTCAGCAGGATTAGAATGTTTGAAATTACTTGACCATATCCATCGTGTGTGTGTGTGTGTGTGTGTGTGTGTGTGTGTGTGTGTGTGTGTGTGTATTTTACATTCTTTGGGTTTGGGCAAATTTATAAGTACAGAGTAGTTTACTGCCCTAAAATTCCTCTGTGCTCTGCCTGTTCATCCCTTCCTCCCTCCCCAACCCCTCGCAAACACTGATTTTTTTTTAACGTCCCCATAGTTTTGTCTTTTTCAATGTCATAGAGTTGGAATCATACAGTATGTGGCATTCTCAGATTGGTTTCTTTCACTTAGTCATATGCATTTCAGGGCCACATCCATCTTTGCACTAGGAATAGCCTTGCCATAAGTGAGGTACACCTGGAAAATATTGGCCAAGACTCTCACTTTTCCTCAAATATTGTTTGGATAGAGGTCATCACATTTTGCTTTGTGACCGGGACTTTTTGATATTCTTATAGTGTTCAACCCGATTTGTGATTGGCTTATTTCTTCATTAAATGTGATAATATAATTGGCCTGGTTATAATCAAGTTGGGCAGGCTTTGAAGCCAGTCTTTTTTATAGGTGATTTTGCATATCTTTGCTTTGATGCATTCATTATAAGTTGATCACATAGTTTTACTCATATGTGGAATTTTTTCTTCTTAAGTTCTAGGCAGATGCCCATAAGAGATTCCCATGAATTGACAATTGATTTTATTATTCCACTTAATAGATAAAGAAATTGAAAATTGGAGAGGCTGAGACTTGCTTAGGATCACATAGACTGTGTCTAAGCTTCCTCATCTATGTCATCTATAAAAGTGTTTAAATTCCATAAATTTTTTGAGTAAAATATATATAATGTAAAATTTACCATTTCACCCATTTTAGGTGTATAATTCAGTGATGTTTGAGGTTAAGAACATTCACAGTGTTGTACAACCATCACCAAAACTTTTATTACCCCAAGTAGAAACTCTGTAACCATAACCATTAAATAATAACTTCTCAGTCCCCTTTTCTCCAAGACCTGGTAACCTCTAATCTACTTTCTGTCCCTATGAATTTGCCTAGTCTAGATATTTCATATTAGAATCATACAATATTTTCCTGGCTTATTTCACTTAATATAATGTTTTGAAGGTTCATCTATATCATAGCATGTACCAGAACTTCATTTTGTTTTATGGCTGAATAACATTCTATTGTATGCATATACCACATTTTGTTTATCCATTTATCTGTTGATGGACGCTTTGGTTTTTTCTACATTTTGACTATTGTGAATAATGATGCACTGAACAGTGAGGTACAAGTATCTGTTCGAGTCCCCTCTTCAATTCTTTTGGGTATATAGCTAGGAGAGGAATTGCTGAGTCATATGGTAATTCTATGTTTAGTTTTTGAGGAACTGCCAAATTACAACTCTGTAATTTAATGAGACATTTTTTGCTACTGTAAAGTTCGGAAGTGTGTTAAATCTGGTCGCCATTTGGTTTGATTCCTTCATTTTATAAAAAAGGAAACCAAGACAGAGACATTTTGATCTTAGGTGATTTGGGAAGGCAGTTTATAATCATGTAATTCTTCATTATCACGCGTTACAAATAATTATTATTAGAAAATAGACATTCTGAGTAAGAGTAAGTTTAAGTTAATATAGTGCTACATAATGGAATTTACTTGAATTGGGTAATCTTTACCTAAATTATATACCTCATTTTTGCATAATAGTCTTCATATCCACCTTGAGCTCAAGACTTACCAGCTAGGTGACTTTGAGGTCTATGCCATGAAAACATTTTTTGTGAAGGGGATCTTGGGATGATTAAAGGCTAATATTGTGAATGGGTTGAGCCCGCTCTTCTGGTGTTCTGTGGTACATGTATGCCTACTTCTTCTACAGCTTCCTTCCTAAGCTATTCTGTTTTCAGATGCTAACACTTTCTCCGCACCTTCAAAGTTCCCCTACTTTACCACCTAGTTCTTTCTTGTTGATCGGTTTTAAATCTAAAACAGCACCCTGTAGATGTTTCAGCTTTCCTCGGAAAACTAAAATATCTGCAAGACATTTTAAAAAGGAACCCTAATGAGAGGCACAATATTAAGTGTTTGCTGCTCCTTGGGTGCAGTTCCTTTTCCTCATCTATAAATTAGGGATAATAGTGGAATGGTTATCCTGGGACTCCTGTGGAGAAGACATTAGTTAATACAGTGTGTCTGTCACAATGTACATTCTGTAAATTATCAGTGCCATTATTGTTACTGTTGTTGTTATTCATCATTACCGCCACTAAATCTTTCCCCCAGTTTTCTGGGAAGCATGGTTCCAACCTTGTTATCCTAGATCCTAGAGAGTTGTATAGAAATTTGATAATGCAAATTCCATGCACCACCTATCATATCTGTTTCTTTCCTTCCATACACTCACAATTAGTATGAATCCACTTTCTCTGACCACTTCCAAGGAGATCGTGACTTGCTGAGATGGAGCATTCAAAATTGCTGCTTTAAAGAAAAAAGGCTTCCATAGTGATAGTGGAAATTAAAATCTATTTAATAGCATGATTATATTTTTACATAGAGAATGCCATTATAGGAGTAAAAATGGCCTGATCCCATCATATACTCACTGGCCCCATTATGCAGACTCCTAACTTCTATGGCTATTAATATATTAATAGCAATATTAGGCTAGATAATCTCAAAAGTTGTTTCCAAGTTTGAAATTTTGTAGTTCTCTTTAACTATCTTGAGAGCAACTCCTCTGCCGATGGCAACCTCTGTTTGAGAAGGATATATACTGTAGCAGATGTTAATTCTGATCAGTTTAGCTTAATTGCATTTTAACTATCTGCAGAAGACCCTTGTTCTTTGAGATGTCAGAAAGCAAATTAACTTTGGCATAATAAAAAATGCAATAGGTCAAAAAGTTAAAACAGTCTGTTTGACTTGTTTCAGCTGACAATTAGATTAGCTTGGGTGCCTGGTGTTTCCCACAATAATAAAAATTCATGTGATGACTGTTTGGGCATAGCTTCGCAGAAAAACCACTCATGTGAATGGAGAGAATATACTGCAGAATAACAAACTCCATATATCTGGTACTGATAGTTCCAGGTGGGAAAACCAAGGGTCTTGAGTTGAGTTTTTACAAACAAAACAGTCATTGACATCTGACATGGTCTGTAGGTCTCATGGCAGTTTTATTTTCTTAGGATGTTTCTACTTCCCAATAATTGTCAGAATACAGAAGTAGAATATAGTTTTAAATAGCATTTCCTGCCTTGCAAAAATTACATGAACAAGCAGTTTTAAAATCAAATAGTCATGGGACTTTACTTCAGTAACCAATTCTAATTTTCATAAGTAAATTCCAGTGCAAGTCTGTGAATTTGTCTATCTCTGATGTAAGTTATTTATAATTAATCACTTTTAATCATGTTCATGTTGAAGTGTTTGGGGCACTGTTAGCTGGGGGCTGATTTACACAGACCCCTAGTTTTGTTTTGTTTTTTCCTAGATTTCTCAACTTTTCCCATCTCAAAGTAATATGAAACTTCTGTCACTCTCAATGCAGGAGAAATTAGTTGAATATGCATTAGTTCATTTTCTTCCAACTTTGGAAAAGAAATTTGAAGGGGGAAGAAACTAAACCTAAAATGTTTTGGATAAGTGTGCATTTTGTTTATCTCCATAATTACTGTGTTTCCTAGGCCAAAACCTAGGAGGTAGAATTTAGTTCACCATAACAGCAATAAAAAGTATATTAAAACTCTCCCATGAACCCTGTGGGGCTCCCCATCCCCCTAATCTCCTTTTGCTGGTGTGGAGAAGAGTAGGGAGAAGACAGCTTTTGCTCATGCTCAGCAATTTGGTACCCATCTGGTCTCCATCAACCTGTCCCCTTTGGGTTGATTTTTGCGAAGTCCTGTTAGCTGCCAGAACTGATACCCGTTGGGTGTTTTCTCCCTTTCTACTAATCTGACCTGTGGGCCCACTTGTGGTACACTGTTTTAAATTGTGCTCTTAATGGCATATGGTAATTGTAATAATTAAAAAATAAATAGGGCCAGCCGAGTGGAGCATTGGTTAAGAGCTGGCTTCGGATGCCAGCGGCCCCGGTTCGGATCCCACGTATGAGGGCCAGTGGCACTGCCCTCTACAGCTAACAACAGCTCCACCAGGAGCTGGGCTGTGAGCCCCGACGGTGTTGGCTGCAGCCCCTGCTGCAGTGGGCTGCCATAGGCTACAGTGAGTGGCTGGCAGCCAGCGTGAGCTGCCAGTAGCTGTGGAGAGTGACCATCCAGAGGCTGACTTCCAATCTGCCTCACCTGACAAGAGCGCAATGATGATACCAACATGGCCCAGTGAGGCAACGGCCTCCGCAACTGGACTGAAGAACAAAAAGACAGCAACTTGTCTGTTCCCCTTCCCCGATTCCCCACCGCTGTTCCCCTCCCCCAATTCCCCTATAAAACCTGTAAAAATAAATAAATAAGTAAATAAGTAAAACAATTCTTTAAGCGTCTATTGACCTTTACTTGAGAGCTACTCTTCTAGAAGCAGGGCTGAAGGGTAATATGAAGAACATATGCCTTTTCAGTGTAACCCGGCCAGACTTGTATGTTTGGATTCTTGTTCTTTTGCGGGAAGCTCTCTTGGATGATTCAAGATGCCCTATACAAAAATCTCTCTCAGTAGTTTGTTTCTGTTTTCCGGAAGTTTTTCGATGCAGGGCTGAACAATATAGAACTTTGCCATTTATGCTTTCCTTATCTTTTATTACCATAGGGAATCGATCTACAGATATTTCTTATACTTCTGTTATGTTGCTTCATTCATTTACTCAATGAATACTGTGTTCCAGGTATCTTTCTAGGTCATTGATTGTCAACTGGGATAACTGCATCTAACTGCATCTCTCTTTAGAAAATCTTGACAGTTTTGCCTTCAAAATATACTCCAAATTTTCGATACTTCCACTTCTAACATGTCATCCAGTGTATCATGGATTAGATCACTACAATAACCTCCTAATTGACCTCTCTGCTTCCACTTTGTTCTGTTAATGTCTATTCTTCCTACAGTAGCCAGAGTCATCTTCTGAAAATGGGAATCATATCATGGCACTCCCCTGAACCAAAGGGCCCTCACCTTCAAGGGCTTCTCATCACACTTAGGCTTTATCATAGTAGGCTGTGACCAGGTCCTTGACTAACAGTCCCAAATTATCTCCTATGACTCTCCACTCTGCTCACTTAGTTCCTTGTAAAATTGGACTACTTTATTACATGTGTAGATTTCTTCATTTGCATTATTTGGATAAAAGTTGGAAAGCTTTTGATTGGCTGCTTATTCATGGTTCTAACCTATGGACTTACCTTTATCATCAAACTTTTAAAGGCCTGTGTTTTAGAATGGATGGTAAGTATTTGATGTGGAGGCTTTAACTCCAAAGTACATACCAGCCTTCATTTCTTTGGGCATAGTATTTGTGAAACAGTTGTAAGAGTTTGGATAAAAATATAAACGGTGTGGAAATCAAAGGTCAAGACCTTGGAGCATATGTGTACTCTATCCCTTTGACCTTCTAGTCAGCCTGTCCTAAAGTTTTAGGGATCTGAGATGGTTCATCTCTCTTGGGGTCTGAAGATCTGTGAATCATAGGTTTCCTTTTTCTGATTATATTTGGCCCATCATTCTCTAGCTCCTGCCCCTGCCTCCCATATTATTGGGTAAGAAAATATATTTAAGAATACTCTTTTTGAGTGAAAATGTATAATTAGCATAGATTCAATTGTTGCATTTTCTAGGTGAGATATTAACGGACAGTGTTTACTGGAACATTTCTGACTTTTTCCCCCTGGTTTTGAATTTGTAAAATTATTACCTTTAAAAACTAAGCTCATAATTAATACCTTCAGTTCCTTTTTGCACCAGTTTTAGGGTTTCTTTGCCTCCTACGTAGAAATTTCCCAGAATCACAAGCCTTAGGAGGTTCAAAACTAGAATGTCATCAGTTCCAAATTTGCAAAATACATTGGTTCAGAGAAAAAGGGGCTACTCTACCCCCCAAGTAACATTATTTTTCAGGTGATGTGTTCCCTTAAAGGTCATATTATATGATAAGAACACAGGGTCTGTTATTGAATAGAAACTGGAAAACTGAACAAGATTTGTAAACATTTGAATAGAAATACGGTCATCCATCCCCCAACCCTCTCTTTCCTCCATTCCACATGGATTAGTGGATGAGGTATATGACTAAACCATCGTTTTATGGTCTATGAAAGTCTCCACCTTTTGTTTTTAGAGCATATGGGTTTTTTAACAAGTTGTCCCTAAATAGTACAGCAGAATATCCAAATTACCAGCTAATCTGACTTTTTGGCTAAGCCACACTGAAACTGTTTGGTCCCTGAACTATTTGATTCTTCCTTGTTCTTTAATTTCCCTCTAAACAACAGAAGAAACCTCATTGTTTATTTCTCAATACCTGAAAGGACAAAATCTTTTGTTTTTTGTTTTTTTTAAATTTTAGTTTGGTAAATCCTTCATGTTCAATTTTATTCCAAGATAGTACCCAAAATACTTGTAGAAGGGACTTGAGATTTTTGCCTATTTTGAGTGCTGAAAAGTGAGACATATTCCAAAAGAGTTGTAAATTTGGGTTAGTGAGAACACTGCTTACCTGTTCATAAGGGCAATGGTAGCCTAGTCCATTAGTATCTACTCTGAGAAATGTGGCAGGACTCAATGACATTGTAGTTATGGATCCACCATGAAGAAATTACCACCCTTGGTTGTACTAAGCCTTCATAAATCTTAGCCTATGAAAGAGAATAAATAGACCATCACATTTTTTCTTTATGCTTTAGAAGTTCACCTGGACCCCTACCGAACATGGTGTCCTGTCGCAGACTGTCAGACAGTGTGCCGTGTTGCCTCAGGTGACTCGGGACAGCCTGTGCTGGTGGAGTGCCCTTCTTGCCACCTGAAGTTCTGCTCATGTTGCAAGGATCCTTGGCATGCGGAAGTCTCCTGTAGAGACAGTCAGCCTGCTGTCCTGCCAGCAGAGCATGGGTAAGAAAGGAAACTCAGTCTTTGGGATTATTCACTAGTTTTCTCAGAAACCTCAGATGTATAGCTTGGAGGAGTTATCTAGTGATGGAATTTAGAGTTTGTTATTTCCCTGCGGCGCTTTCCTGAGAAGTGTCTCAGGATTGGTAAATTGTTAAGTAAAAAGCATTTCTAAGGGGATTGTAACTATTTACGCTGGAGAATCTTCCTGATATTACTGAAGTTAGAGGTTGTATGAGTTTTGATTTCTCTTTAGGTAGAGGCACACTGCCCACTGGTGCTTAGTAGGAAGTCATGGCTTGTCCACAGCCATTTGCATGGGTACCATACCCACCTACTATTGACATATCTTGTTCTTCCTAATTGCAAAGTGATACAGAAATTATTTTCTTACCTAACTAAATGGCCAGCTCGTGAGGTGTGCCAAACATCTCAGAGTAATAGGAACATCAGTCCTTCAGTGTAGTACGGTGCAAAATTCACAGGTACTAAAAGAAAAGAGAGGGCCACTGAGTGGTGCAGTGGTTGGGCGCTGGCTTGGGACGCCAGTGGCCCTGGTTTGGATCCCACATGTGAGGGCCAGTGACACCGCCCTCAAAAATAAATAAATAAATAAATAAATAAATAAATAAATAAATAAATAAATAAATAAAATAAAATAAAATAAAATAAAAGAGAGTATCTCTCAGTACTTTTTGCTCTGAAAAAATGGTGCCAAGGTTGAGATTTTGTTATGATTAGAAGCAATTAAATCTGTACCTTTCAGTAGGGAGGGTTTGTATGGCAGCAGTGGGGCCCAGAGTGAGAGACCTTTGTGTCTGATCCCTTGCTTTGCTTGAGGCTATGGCTGATCTGCATGAGCAAGAACAGAAAGACCACTGTGATAGTCCAGTTGGCTAAGTCACTCAACGCCCTCAGAGTGTAGAACCACTCTTCAGGAACAGTCCTGCTACCTGGCTATGATACTGTGCTTGCATCTCAGACCATACAAATCAAGAGATAAACATGATCTAACAGACATGATGGGCATGTGTTTTAGCCAGTACTGCCTACATTTTCACTGCCACCGCAGTAAGGTCCTTGGGCATCATAGGACAATGTAAAGATCCCAGAAGAAGGACTGAGGTCTGACATTGTCAGTTGGCATTGGTGTGACCTTATGTAAGTCACTCAGCCTCTAAGAGGCCGTTTCTCTGTTTGAAAAAAAAAGGGGGAGGGATTAAAATAGTAACTGCCCCACTACTACATAAGGTTATTGAGAGTACCAAATTGAATCGTATTTTTTTTTATTTTATTTTTATTTTTATTTTTTATTTTTAGAGGGCAGTGTCACTGGCCCTCATTTGTGGGATCCGAACCGGGGCCGCTGGCGTCCCAAGCCAGCTCTTAACCACCGCGCCACTCGGCCGGCCCTGTTGGATCGTGTTTTTGATGAACAGTAACTGAGGTGCACCCCAGCGCTCTTGCTCACCCAGCCTTCCTCCCTTATTTTCTATGCCCTTCTAGGCTGTGACCTTGTGGTGGCCTGTTTGGAGCAGGTCTTTTTAATAACATTGGACATTTAAAGTATCTGTGATTCACTCCCGCCTACCTCCTCCATTTGGTTATCTGTGCCCTCTTAGATCCTGAGCTAATTTTTCTGCTGTGTAGCGGACTTCTTGAGCTTTTAATTCAGACAGTGTGTGCTCAGGGAATGAAATAATAATTTGGCAAAACAGTGAATTAAATCAGCCATGGAAAATACGATTATATCATTCACTCAAAGCCAAAGATAAATAAATTAAGGTCTTTTTTGTTTTGACTTATCTGAACAGCTAATAGTCCTTGCCTCCCCTATTTTTAACCCCTACCCTTTTCCCTGAGGGTGAATTAAGCACAGATAAGGAAGAGTTCACGACCTACCTAGCAGGAGCTCTAGGAATTCCATTGATGACCATAAAGTTGAGTCTAGAAGGGCATTATTTAACCTAATTAATTATATCCAGCCCACTTTTCTCACAGCTGTGGATCATGTTCACTCTTGTGGTCCTAGCATTAAAAAAAAAAGAAAAAAGAAAAAATCAAGCATCATTCTCCATGCCCACCCTGCAATTTCTCATCCACTTTTCTTTTAGCGCCCTCTTTGGGACAGATGCAGATGCCCCCATTAAGCAGTGCCCAGTCTGCCGGGTTTACATCGAACGCAATGAAGGCTGTGCTCAGATGATGTGCAAGAACTGCAAGCACACCTTCTGCTGGTACTGTCTCCAGAACCTGGATGTAAGTTCCACACAGAAGGCTCCTTTCTGATGGCCTTTTTTCATACTGTACCTGTGAGATAGCCAGTGTCATACAGGCTTTCCTTTTAAAATATTGAACCTACCTATTCTTGTCCTGCCAAAGAATTTATTTTTCTTAATGAGACTTCCTGAGCCTGCTACTTTAGATATCTGTAAAACCTCTCTTTGATGACCTTAGGTGTGTCACCATAGCTTTAAAGGTAAGCTTTTGTTTTAGGGACATTTCCTGCTTGGGGAGGGGGGATGAGGGGGGAGCATTTTCATTCTATTATGTAAAAGACTGTTAGTGTATTAGTTTTATGTTGCTGTTGTAACAAATTACCACAGACCTTTTTGTTAAAACGCACAAATGTATAATATAATCTTTACTTCTGTACATTAGAAGCCTGACATGGGTTTCACTGGATTAAAATCAAGGTGTCCTTAAGGCTGTTTATTTTGGGGTGTGGGCTGTAAGGGAGATTCAATTTCTTAGCCTCGCAGTTTCTAGAGGCTGCTGGCATTCCTTGGTTTGTGGCCCTTTTCTCTATCTTCAAAGGCAGCAGCATCACATCTCTCTGACCCTTCTTCCATAGTCAGAGCTTCCAGTCATTCCCTCTGACCACAGCTGGCAAAGGACCCATGTGATTAGATTAAGTCCATCTGTATAAAACAGGGTAATCTCCCCCATCTCAAGGTCTTAATTTAATCACACTTGCAAAATCCCTTTTGCCATGGAAGGTAACATGTTCACAAATTCTGGGAAATAGGCCATGGGCATCTTTACAGGAGCAGTTGTTCTGCCTACCACAATTAGGTTGTTTCTTTCTTTTTGAATTTAAAGAAAAAAGCCGTTTAAATCAGTGGTGTGTCTTATTATTTAATATCTCATTCACTGGTATGACAGTGGTATTACTACTGGTTTTAGGGCTCCCATCCCAGATAAAGGGATCTGGTCTAATTGTTCTTTTCCTGCACCATTCATGAAGCATGTCTTCTCAAATTCAGGCATAGTTTCATTCAGTCCTTTGCTAAGGCTAACAGTGACCCCAGAGTTAAAAGGTGGTGTGAAGGATTGTTGAGAATTCTATTATAATGTTTTAAAGCTTGGGCTAGATTACGTCGTTTATAGATATTCCCTGTTTTGGCAATTTGAACCTATAAAATATGTCCATATTAGTGTAAGTCCTTGTCATTGTTGGGTGGTCTTTCTTTTCTCAGCTTTCCATTTTAGTTGCTCAGTTTGCTTTAATTCAATAAGCAATTCATGTAGTGCTTTAGTATCATAACCACTCCCTGAGTGAGTGTGCTGTTAACACAGGATGCATGCTGGCCACCACCTGCCTGATTTTTAACTGAAAATTCAATAAGTTGTTTAGGATGACATCTGTGAGTAAGAACCTTAATCAGCTTGATGTCAGTGTTCAAGAAGAGGTCCAACTTGGGGAGAAGAAAATTGACACTTTAGACTCTAGAAGCTCAGCAGCTCAGGTTGAAAGAAGTGTTTTCCTTCTGTTTAAAAAATTCTTATAACCCCTTGAATTACAATGATTTTGATATTTGAGACCTCTCTTAATTCCAAATGAGTGATCTTCTGAAAGAGGATTTGATTGATTGTACTCCTCTCATGCTTTACAAATGCAAGAAATCTTTTTTTGTTTTCCTTCAGGTTTAATCAGGTTTAACCAGAATATTAATTGGGTTCAGATCCACAAAGAAGCTGAGCCCATGAGGTTCTCCTTAGGAAGCAAGAGTGTAAGGGAACAAATATGTGCACCAGATCTCTCCATCCTCTGGTTGAAATGTGTTTATGGTATGGTGTTGCAAAGAACACACTGTTCTGGGACTTGAGATGAAACAGTACAGATGTTAAGTGCCTGGATACACAGCATCTTTTTCTGGTCATTGTTTTCTGAGATTTCATTTTCTTGGTTTTAGCCAGGGGCTTTGGCTTGTTTTTTTCTGTAGATAAGTGTTCTATGTCAGATGGTGGTGTTGATCTTTGTTTATAGGAAAGTTTTAGAGCATGGGTCTAGGAGAAGAGTGATTGTCCGAAAGCCAAGCCTGAGACAGATACCAAACAGTGATTTTGAGTTTTGCTGGTGAATTGAGTGTGTTCCTGCCTTGATCCTCTTCCCTGCTGTTTCAGAAGATAAGGTATTTTCAGTCTGCTGCTTTGGGAACCATGGTGACTTGTTGCCTTCAGTTATCTCTTCTCTCTCCCATGACTTAAACTTCTACTCTCCACTCTCTAGTCTCTAACTTATCCATGCATTCGACTGTATCCCATTTAAAAACAAGTAACAATTTTCTCAAGCCTACATCTTCCCTTACTGCCATTCTATTTCTCTTGTTCCTTTAGCAGCTCAACAAAGCACAATCACCTGGAGCTGTGGACACTTACTTACCTCCAGTCATTGCTGTGTGCTCAGGTTGCCACCTCATCACACCCTGACTGTATTCTTCCAAGGCTTTCAGTGATTTCTTTTGGGTAAAATCCAAGGGACACTTCAGTCATCCCCTTACCTAGATTCTCTGCTGCCTTTGACATCTTGACCACTTCCGTTTCAGTGATGCCATATCTTCAGATTTCCCTGCTGTATTTTTGGCTACTTCAGTTTTCTTTCTTGACCCATTCAAGCAGCCTCTTTGCTCCTCAGTCCACACCCTCCCTGGGTAATCTCATCTACTTCTGTGTTTTCTTCCACCCCATGTACACTGATTCCTGAATCTTCTCTCCACATCTATGTAACCAGCTGCCTTTTGAATAGCACTATGTGAATATCTCAAGTATCTCTCAAGTTGAACATGTCCAAACTGGTCATCACCTCCCAACAAAATCCATCTCTATGGATCTGCATCTCAACAAAAACACTTCCTTCTATCCAGTGACTTTCCCCTCATCTGTGATTTCTTCTCACTATTTCCCCACCTAGGTAGTTACCTTCTTAATATCATGACTGCATTTTCCTCTTCTCCATCTCAGCTACTGCCATTTTATCACCTTGTTTACTTTTTACACCACCTTTTAGCTGTCTAGCTCACAGTTCTCCCACTCCATATCACACCTCTGATAGAGCTACCTTTCATAGATAATTGGTCAGGTCATTAATCTCTTTTAGGCTTGTTCAATAGTCTCACTGATTAGATCTGTTTTCACTGGTGATTTATAAAACTACTGAGATATGGTCTGAAGGTGATGGGCTTGGAATTCCTAGAGGCCATCATTAATTGTCATTAATATCACCAGAAAGAGCCTGTGCTTCCCCTGAAGTGATAGGATGTGGTGAGTATCCATCTCACAATTCAAAACTGCATGTTTACTGAAACCTCTCTCTTTGTTTTTCAGAATGACATTTTCCTCAGACATTATGACAAAGGGCCATGCAGGAATAAACTCGGCCACTCAAGAGCCTCAGTGATGTGGAACCGAACACAGGTACCCTGACCTTTCAAGGAGCATGAAATAAACCGGACTTAAGATGGCTTTAAAAGCCTGCCTAGTAATCGTCCCCACTTTACTCCTGCTTACCCATTCTAGCCTAGGGAGTTCTGAGGAGTCTTGGAGCAGGGTTAGGGAAAATAATGGAGGAGCTACCTGAACTTAATTCATGAGCACAATATCGAGTAGAGGAGAAGTGGAAGGGCACAGCACCAGAGCATCTGAGTAATTAACAGTGACCTGCAGAATGAAGGCAGATGTCTTTCTTCCTGAGAAAAAATGGTGGGATGATTTTCCTAAAGCCCTTTAAGGCACATTTGCTATGAAAGGCCGTGCTCTAAAACACGATGAGCCCCTGCCGGGGCTTAGATCCCTCTGTACATGCCATTGTGTGTTTATGTGACAGGTTCAAAGGGAGTTCTGGTTTGTTTTTAATAGCGTTTCATATTTATTAAAGGCCCTGTTCCTTTTGAAGGAGTCAGTGTTAATAGCCTAGTAATCATTATTAACATCCCTATGAGACTGTTGAGGAAACTCAGGTAGAGAGAGAGCCAACACCAACATTTCATGATTATACTGAGCTCGTGCCAGAGCCTGAGTTAGCATTTGGTTTGTTCTTTTCATCTTTGATTTAGTCTTTGGTATCTTCCTGGTTTATTCAGTTCAGACTATTGCTGGGCACTGGCTAAAAGGTCCCATAATTGTAACTGTTTTATGTGCCTGAGATAGTGTCTTAGTCATTTCAGGCTGTGATAACAAATTACCATAGACTGGGTGGCTTCAACAACAGAAATTGATTTCTCATGGTTCTGGAGACTGCAAATTCGAGATCAGGGTGCCAGCAGGGCAACTTTCTTCCCGGTTTGCAGACAGCCATCTTCTCTCTATGTGCTCACTTGGCAGAGGGTGGACAGAGAGGAAACAAGCTCTCTGGTGTCTCTCTTATAAGGGCACAAATTCTTTCATGAGGGCTTCACCCTCATGGCCTGATTGCCTCTGAAAGGCCCCCATCATCATATTGGGGATTTGGGTTCCATGAACTTTGAAGGGACACAGCATTCAATCTGTAACTGATCATATAGTATACATATAGGAAGATGTAACTGCTGAAATAGGTTTGTTGTTTTTGTTTTTTTCTAAATTTCCAGGTGGTCGGGATTCTTGTGGGGTTGGGCATCATTGCCTTGGTGACTTCTCCCTTGCTGCTCCTGGCTTCCCCGTGCATAATCTGTTGTGTCTGCAAGTCCTGTCGGGGCAAGAAGAAAAAGCATGACCCATCTACAACCTAAAGATCTCTGTTTATATCCATGTGCCAGAGATGTCTTATACATACAAGACAGCACAGTGATCAAGCCCCACTTAGTGAATTCTCCTCCTTCTTGCCAAACTTTGGAAGTGCCTCTGTGTCCAGACTTTGAACTTGCCTGCCCACCTGTGGCATCAGAAAAGGCCAAGCAGTGGGTGTGTGTGTTCCTGTATAAAGAGAATCGGGTTCGGCAGCCCAGGCTACGTCTATGGAGCATGTCAGAAGCTTCAGGTTCCTGGCGAGAGACTAACACATCATCATTTTATCATCTGAAGGATCCTACTGGACTGTTCAACTTCCAGCCATATTCAAGGAGCCTGAGTAAACATTCAGTAAAATGAAGGTGTTGTCATGGTTGGCAACACACATGATAACTGAGAAGCCAGAGTCTGCTCTGTGTTGATTTGACCACCATGGGAAACATGGGTGGGGGAAACCGATGGATAAAATTGTTTCAGGGAAAATTCTCCAAAGTGCGATAACGCCGGCTGCTTATCTTAGAAGTCGATATTGTGGTTCTGCCTCTGCCGGCTACTGGGTGTGCTTTCTCAACATTCCCACAGTGACTTGGCAGAAACACAATAGGTTTTTCTCCTCGTGTGATCTCAGCTTCAAGCAGGAGAAACTGCTGCGCAGAGGGAGTTGTCCCCTCCCAGTAAAAAGGTTTCAGCGTGTAAAACAATATGGTCTAATTTAGTCTCTCTCCCTTGGCAAGTATAACTTGTTTAAGGTGATAAAGTCTTCTCTTGCAGCCAGTAGCTGCAGTCTACAAGCTTGTTTTACATGAAGTATATGGGTGGAGTGGCAGAGTTTCAAATCCTTCATCAGAGATAACAGGGACTTTTCTTGAGCTCTATGTTCATACACCCAGTAGATTTAGAATTGGACCTTAAAAACACTCCAAGAGTGAATATTAAAAGCCACACGTACATTTAGACTCCATATAACTTGCTGACTGCCTAGAATTTCTGACCATTGGGCATGCATGGATATACACACAACATAATATTGTGTATTATGACACAGAGTAGTACACACAAAATAAATGTATGTAAAAGACACCCTACTCATATATTTCCTTCTGTGACTAATACAGTTTATTTTAAATCAACCTGAAGATTTTTTGCATATTATATACGTAAATTTTGGTTGCAAGTTCTTAACTTACCCAAAGGTATAGACTCACAGACATAACTCTTCTTTTAAAACAATGCTTAGTACGACATCATGCCATCTCGGTTTGTAAAACTGAGTGTTTTCAGACACAATTCAGAGCAGCTGTCTTCTCAGCAGAGTTTAGTATCTGTTAGGGCAATCTGAATACTATATACAAGGCACTGATAAAACCACACAAATATATAAAAAATAAAATGTTAAAGCTTTATAATCTTCAGTAGTTTGGATTTGCATCACCTCATTGTGACTTATTTGTCCCATTATATCCTCAGTCAGATTTTGAATAAATGGGTTTTGAAAAGTCAATAACTTTTTCTCCAATGACAGGATGATATTATTGCCATTAACATTGTAACCTGGTGCCTCATGAGAACTATATTAAATGTTAATGGAGAACTCTCCAGGGAGCCAGGAATACCACATCAGGAACTATCAGGACCTGTGATATTTTCTGAGGTAACTGGATAACTAGATTATTAAATTGCTGCTATCCTGGACCTTTTAGTAAAGAATGATGCTTTGCTTACTTACACGTATGTAATGGAATGTATTCTAAGTGGGGATGTGTATATTTAAGGAACTTTAATTCACATGTACATATTGATGTCTGATATATGTATAGTACTTTTGGTCATGTATATTTTTATTTACAGTTTGTATAGCACATTGATGAGAACTCTGGGAAAACTTTTGAATGGCAGCCAACCAAAAGCATTTTTAATCATTCACTAGAAATTTCTCAATATTAAGTGTCTTTATTTTCCTTTGAAACACTAAACACTTCAGGAAAAAATCAATACTCTCTTCTATCAATGTGTTTCATATTAATATAAATATAAATGTACATATATTTGAGTTATTTGCTTTGTCTTACACTGCCTCATTATAGTAAAGGGCATTTATAACTGCTCAGGGGATCACAGGAACTGAACTGAAATTAAATTTTTTGTATCAAGAATGTCAATAGTGGCAATGTATTCCTCGATTAGTAAACTCCAAACTTGCTTCCACGAAGAATCTTTAAACAGGGCCAGATTTCAAGTCACCTAAAAGGCTATGTTGTCAGAAGTGGAGCTCCGCAATTTAAAGTGGAAGAAAACATCTATGTTATTTCCTCAGCAAAACTGAAGGGACTTGTCAGAGATACTATAACAGAGCTAGCTACTTTTTGTGTGGGGGATAAGAATTGGGAGCTGTTTGTCATGCAGATTTGAAATAACTGGATTTAAGTTTTTAAGTGTTGAAGAGTACCTGAAAATGGTGACTTCTTCCTTAAATAGCTGAATGAATTGGCCTGTGTAAGACTGTCAGAATCAACAGGGACAGGTTGGTAGGTAAAACTCAAATATACCTCTGGTGCATCAAAGGGTAAGATGTAAGCCGATCTAGAGATTTTGTTTATAAAAGGAGAGAGCTGACAACTTTGATAACAGACCAGTGTTGCCATTTTGGATAATTGGCTAGTGAAAGACTTTAACCTGTCTCTTCCCTCTGTTTGTAGGCTTTCTCCTTTCCTAGTGATTCTTGTTATGTACTAGGAAGAAATCTAGATCTAAATGATAATGTTTGTATGTGTGGCAAAACCCTTTTTGTGTTTGGAGTAGTATGATCCATTTGAAATAGAAATAAAAAGTCCTTCACCAAAATTGTAATTGATATAATTAACTCACTATCTAGAAACACTATTGGATGTAATGGCACAACATCTAGCTGTTGCTCCTTCTAGGAAGTTTTCTCTTGTTCTTAGGTAGGGAGGTGAGGAGGAAAGCCATACCAGAGCAAATTTTAGAATCTTAGGCATCCTATTTGTTCATGCCATGGATGTTTGCTCTGGACTTGAAATCTCTCTTTTGAAGGAGGTCTTTGAAAAATGAATAATTCACAGTGTGCATAGCCTGCATAACAAAAGTCTTACCTATCCAGGTCTGAAAATCTATATGCTTATTTGAATATAAATCACTGTTTCTTGGAATCCCAAATTGTCTCTTAAAAATTATTCAGAATCTAAAGATGTATTATTTTAACCTTCCTTACCCAGTGCTCCTCGAAGACTTTCTGTTCATGAATGGATACCTTTTGTATATAGAATCATGTATATATGTGTAGCTTTAAAGACAACTTCAGAATGCCTTAGATGAATGACATTTTACAAAGCTGTCACAATTGATATCTATAGGCTATTACATTTCATGTTGATTTGTGATCTGAAAAGTTTTGTTATGTATTTAAGAAATTGCTGTCATATTTTTGCAATTATTTGAGAGGAAAATAGCTGTTTTAGTCTCTCTAGTCCTAATAAATGTGGAACAGGAAATCAACTGTCTCAACTTTTGTTGTGCTGCTTGTTTCCAGACACATTCAATTTTATCATCTAGGTCACTATTAAATCTTAGGCTCAGAATTGACAAAAAGTACCAGAATCTGCAATACCATTGATGGAAGTAACTCCTGCTACGTTGTTTCTTAAAAGAAATGGGAGTAAGTGTAATACTTTTTCTTGTTGCAGGCTTTCTTGTTGTATGTGTGCTATTCCGCACTTTCAGTGCACAGGCATCGATCCTTATCCAGAGAAATAGCCAATAATTTAGGTCTTTGATCATTCTAATAAAAAATGCCATCAGGCATCAAAGTCATGAATTCTGTAAAATAAGGGTTGGACTATATGCTCTCTAAGGTCAGTTCTAACCTTCCGAGAGTTTATTAGAGGAATGTGTTTTCTTGTTATGATATTTTTGAAAAGAATTTACATTAGAGAGTTAACTTAAGGTCATTTCCATTAGATTAGTATTCAAGGCAGGACTCCCCTGAAGTTGAGTGCCAGAAGTTCCTTAATGACTAGAACTTGTGTTTCTGCAAAACCGAAAGCTCACATTCCTATACTGGTGTTGATGCCTTTTTACGAATATTAGATGCTTTTAGTATGATACCTGACAGCAGAGGTTTGTAATTGACTTATAAATTGACATTTCATTTTCTAATTCAATTTTGAGGACATCAATAAGATCACTTAAAAATATTTTCCGTTACGGTTTCCTAATTTGCTTAATCATCTCCCAGCAAGTGAACATTATTTTATTTTTAAAGTGTGCTTATTGTTTGCCAAACTTGAATTTGCATTCCCAAAGACTTATTGAATGAACCATTTTATATAGCAGTGATTTTAATCAATGCCTAATCAGCAGACTCATTGCAATGTAAGTTATGAATCTAGTGAATTTGGGGGAGAATTGTAATTAGGTTTTCCTGTAATTCAATTATTTCCATTTGTTAGGTATTAAATCTAGGTTTTTTTTTAGACCTTAAAGATACTGTCCAACTCTACATTATGAGAAAGAAATTAATTTCTTCAAATAACAGCAATTATATGTTTATATGTGTACATATACTGTTTTATTTTTTACAGCTGTTATTAGTGAGGTTTAGCATATACTTTTTAAAGAATTTTGAGAACAATACTATGAGATAAATGGAGCAGATCCATTTCATAGAAAAAGCAATGGTTTTGTGTTCATGTCTTGCCAGGAGTCATACTATGATGAACGGCAGCCAGAAAAAGAATGCCAGATTCCTTGAAAGTATTCTAATGCCCTTTCATTCATCAGTAATTCTGAGCCTTTACTTCCATATATTCTCTTGAGTCTCAAGAGAATGTACTCCCCCTTCTCAGTTATTCGCATCAGTAGAGGTAGATGCAAGAGCATAACTTATTATTTCAAATAATCATTTTGACTCTGTTTTGGTGTGTCTGACAGCATGCTTAGGGCAGATCGACATTGCCTGAGATCAAACCCAGTCACTCTGTGAGGTCCATCTGGAGGAGAAGGGCAAGAGATGGAAGGTGACTCATTAAATAGCTAGGTGGTGTGTATCCAACTTGCTAATGTTGGACCTAGAATTATACTTACTTCGAATGCCAAAATATTTGCCTCTTCCACACAAATACAGAGTACATTCTCAGAGGTTCCTTTTAATGTTTACAATCAAGACAAAGTGTTGGTTAACTTAGATCCAAATCCTTTCCTATTAACATTACTAGCTTATACTCCAGTGTGTATTTGTGGCCTATCATTAAATAAATCAACTAACTGGCAATTTCAAAAACAAGAAATGAGGCTCTACGTAATGAACCTACTGGATGAATTTCTGATGTGTATAAAGAAGTTGTGTTTTGAATCTCATTTTCTGCCTTTATGTTTTGCAATTTGTCAGTACAATTTTATCAGTTTTCTTTTTTTTGTATGTTAAAACTATAATTTAGGCTGTTGATGAGAAGGAAATTAAGTTGAATGTTAGCCATTTTATCTGGTAGTTCCTAATGACCTGGCATGATTCAAGGGGTATATTTTCTTTTTGGAGCAGTGGATGGGTGGTTAACATTAATACCATTGAAAACATTCACATAACATGAACATGAAGGTCTTGAGTGAGTTACCAGACTTCTGATCATTGATCAGCCTGGACTGACTTGAAAGCCAAGCCAATTTGTTTAACTCAAAGCAAACAAGTCCAGAAATCCACACACCACCTTGCATGGTGTGTCCCAGATTCCAGCCTGGCCCTGGGACTTTGGCACCAAAGGGCACATGAGCGGAGTGTTGGGAGAGGGTTGGCAAATCTCGTGTCAACTGTGAGCACAGAACAAGCAGTCAACGTCCTCTGTTCTCTCTACCCCCACCAATTCAGGCAGTAGGGGGGTGGGGGGACAGACACCCAGCTTGCAATAAGATGACTTCAGCTCCAGGCCTAACTTTGCTCTTGACTGGTGGTGTGGTACAGGGCCAGCCATTTATCATACAACATTTCATCTGTCTTAGCTCAGACTTAGGAAGAGTGGATGAAATCATGAATGTCAAAGTACTTCTCAGTGTTTGTTAGCAGGCGAGAGGATGGGGAGCCATTGCAGTCCTGTAGTACATTATACTGTGTGTAGTATGGTTGTAAGGGTGGGTGACAAGCTTGTAGTCAGACGCTCCCAAAGGAGAAGAGAGGGGCTAATAGATTTCATACTTATAAAAGTTCATTGAGGGATGAATGGCCTCCTCAATAGATATATTATCTTTTTAGATTTTAAAAAATTCATTATGTTGCTTTTTCACAAAGAAGCATTTCACAAATAAATATTTAGCTAATTTTATGCTCAATTAAAATAGAGGCTATATAGAAAGAAAATACAGTATTCTTACCAACATAATGATTTCGGTTTACTGTAAAAAAACAAACCTGCATTTATGCAATGCTATATGGTGTGCAAAGTACTTTCAGACACATTGCATTTTGCTCTTCATATTATTCTAGAAAGTAGATGTTAATATGCCCCTCCCCCGATTTATAGATGGGATATGAGAGTCAGGGTCTAGGTGACAGAACACAAAATCATACAATGGGTTAGTGGCAAAGCTAGAATTTGAACCTGCATCTTGCATGAGCCAACTCAGGACATTTGAGCATTATTTTATATTTATTTTGAAGTGGCTTAAAACAGTACATTTATTTCCTCAGTTTCTGTACATCGAAAGTTTGGCATGATGTGGTGGACTCTTTGCTCAGTGTCTCACCAGGCTAAAGATCATAGTTAGCCAGCTGTATTCTCATTTGGGCTCAGTGTTCTCGCCCAGTCTCCCTGGTTGTGGGCAGAACTCAGTCCTTCTCTTACCTTAATGCAGCCCCCTTCATCTGCAAGCCATATCAAGTCCTTCTCAAACTTCAGATCTCTGACTTCCTCTTCTCCCCCATTTCTCTGACCCGCATCATTCTAAATTTACAGTGGCTAATAGGAACATGTTTATCTTTTTCAATAGGAAATTTAACTTTCTGCTGCTCTCTCCCCCTGCCCTATGAAACCAAACGGTTTCATGTATGATAGTATCAGCTAGAAGAAATCACAAACTCAGGGGAGAGGGAGAGCAATATTATCTAGCTCCCTACAAGGGAACCTTTGATCTAAAATTTTAATTGAGCCTGTCATGACCACGGTGTTAGCAGCAACCCTGTTATTGGATGGCATCCTTGGAATGTCCACTTGGTCTTTCCATGAGACAGATTTTCCCAAATGGACTTAGAAGAAACCTGATGTCATTTTTTTAATTTAATTTTTTCTAGTATTATTTAAAATGTGTTTTTCTTTTTGTTTTTTTGTTTTTTTGTTTGTTTGTTTTTCCTTTTTAGAGGGCAGTGTCACTGGCCCTCATATGTGGGATCCGAACCAGGGCCGCTGGCGTCCCAAGCCAGCTCTTAACCACCGCGCCACTCAGCTGGCCCTAAAATGTGTTTTTCAATTATAGTTGTCCTACAGTATTATATTAGTTTCAGGTGTACAACATAGTGATTAGACGTTTATATACCTTGTGAAGTGCTGATCTCATTTTTTTAACAAACTTTCCGAAGATTCAGGATTGGATTGATCTCATGTCAGATTCAGGAAGGACAAACTTCAAGAGCTGGTTTAAAGTACAGCATGGAAGGGCTGGCCGAGTGGCTCAGCTGGTTAAGAGCTCGCTCAAGAGTGTGAGCTGAGGGCCGGCCGAGTGGCGCATTGGTTAAGAGCTGGTTTTGGGATGCCAGCGGCCCCAGTTCGGATCCCACATATGAGGGCCAGCGACACTGCCCTCTACAGCTAACAACAGCTCTACCTGGAGCTAGGCTGTGCGAGCTCTGGTAACGGTGTAGGCTGCAACCCCTGTTGCAGTGGGCTGCCATAGGCTACCGTGAGTGGCCGGCAGGCAGCACGAGCTGCCAATAGCTGCGGTGAGCGACCATCCAGAGGCTGGTGACCGATCTGCCTCATCCGGGAAGAGCGCAATGACAATAGCAACATGGGCCAGTGAAGCAACATCCTCCGCAAACTAGACTGAAGAACAAAAAAGACAGCAACTTTTCTGTTTCCCTACCCCGATAACCCAACACTGTTCCCCTCCCCCAATTCCCCAATAAAATCTTTCTAAAAAAAAAAGTGTGAGCTGAGCTCTGAGCAACAGAAGTTCGATGCCCAGCCCGAGCTGAACTGCTGCTAAGCTGCCAACAGGTGGCAGGATGGCTCAGCTAAAAAAAATTAAATAATTAAAGTACAGCATGGCATTTCCACTCAAAGCAGACCAATAAAACGATGGATTTGAGTTAACCAGTTGCTGCCTGCTCTTGAGGGGCCTGCACCAAAAATCAAGGTCATCACCTCTTTTTCTTGCCTGCCCCAGTGCAGGAATTCAGATCCTGTCTGTTGTTTTAGAGGTTTTGAACTAGAATGCCTGTTCCTCTGACTAGAAATGGAAGACTAGAGGATGTGGAAGAATTCTAGTGATCCCTTGTGGCTTTGGACAGTTTATAATTTATCTTGGTCTCAGTTTCCTCAACTAGAAATTTGGAAATGATTTTTTTCTGAGTTCAATTCAAAATTAACCTCCTGTGCAGGAGAAAAAAAAGAACACCAGCATCCATGGTGCCACCCACATACACAAGAATAGTTAGCACAAGGGAAATTCTTTTACGCAAGGAACTGGTAATTGCCAGAGAAGCTTCCAGGCACTAAATTATGGATAATTACAGAAGCATGTGAAATATATTACCAGTTTATTTAAAATAAATTCAGAGAAAAATGGTTGAACTTCATGGTTTGTTTATAGCTCTTAATGGCTGAAAAAGACTTAACAATACAAGTTGTTTGGGAAATTTTAAGGCATACATTTCCTCTAGCACTTATGTTAAAAACATTAGAACCTCACTGTCCTTGTTTGAAACACACAATGGACTATTCTGATTGTGTCAGTTTGAGGATTTTTTTTAACATTCAGTTACTTATTAATTTTTTCTGTTGCTAGTACACATTACATGTTTTATTAATTGAAATAAATTTAAGATAATATATATGTGTTAATAGATGGCATACAGGATATAAGATACGAAGTCTGACAATTAAGTTCACGAATTCATCCTAGAAAAAGTGCTACATACCTCATTGCTGAATATCACTACAGTAACCTGTGAAGTACTCCCCTTGGAAAGCTATGCACCAATGCCAGCAGCTAGTCCACCCTTCAAAGCAATTTTGGAACTTTTTTTCTGGAATGGCCATCAGCACTCTTATATTACCCTTGATGTCCTGCATATCATCAAATTGTCTTCCTTTCAATATTTCCTTTAACTTTGGGTAAAGAAAGAAATCATTGGGGGCCAGATCAGGTGAGTAGGGAGGGTGTTTCAATACAGTTATTTGTTTACTGGCTAAACACTCCCTCACAGACAGTGCCGTGTGAGCTGGTGCATTGTCGTAATACAAGGGCCGTGAGTTGGCGAAAAGTTCAGGTCACCTAACTTTTTCACACAGCTTTTTCAGCACTTCCAAATAGTAAACTTGGTTAACTGTCCAGTTGGAACAAATTCATAATGAATAATACCTCTGATATCAAAAAAGGTTAGCAACATTGTTGCAACAAGTTTGCTAACTTAATTGTCAGACTGTGTGTGTGTGTCTGTACCAGGGGTGCAAAAAAAAATGTATACACATGACTTATATTCATCTTTTGTTATCGATATATATTGAATATTACAATTTTAATACAGTTTTTTCCTTTCTTAAAATGTGTATACATTTTTTTGGCATCCTCTGTATATATATCTATATATCTATATCTGCTCAAGTCAGACTAATAAAGCAATGGATTTGAGTTAACCAGTTGCCTGTTGTTGAGGAGCCTATATGTGTATAGGTGTGTGTGTGTCTATACAGGACACACACTAGTGTGTGTGTATGTGTGTGTGTAAGTGTGTGAGTATGTGTATGCATACATGTGAATGAATAGTAGATAAGTATATAGATAAGCACATCTACTTAGGTACAAAGACATTTTTATTCAGACTTAAATAATAAATTTTATTTCCAAAAGTAGGACACAAAACTACGTCTGTATTTCAAAAACAGTAAATTAAAAAACTAAGTTAAATATTTAAAAAACGCATTAAAAACTTTTCTTTTTAACTAAATTGTGTTTATTTTTCCATGTATTATTTGAAACCCACAATAAGCTGTTCTTACAGATAATTGCTTCCATTTGTGACAAGATGTTTCCACTTAGGGCTTTTAACATTTGAGAGAAACATTTAATTTGAGTGGTTATACTAAAACTCATTATTAGTATTTCTGTCTGATGTCACAAATATAGCCAACGAAGTCAAACAAAGACTTGAAAAAAATCTTTAACCTTAATTTCAATTACCTACTTTAATGAAAAAAAAAAATGTGTTGGGCCGGCCGAGTGGCGCATTGGTTAAGAGTCGGCTTGGAATGCCAGCTCTGAGCAGCAGGGCTCTGGTTCGGATCCCGCATAGGGCCAGTGACGCTGCCCTCTACCGCTATGATGGTGAACAACAGCTCCACCTGGAGCTGGGCTGCCATGAGCTGCCAGCAGTGGTACTGTAGGCTGGCAGTGGGGCTGCAGTGGGCTGCCTTGAGCTACTGTGAGTCACCGGCAGCTGGCATGAGCTGCAGTGAGCCACTGTGAGCGGCCATCCAATGGCCGGCGAGTGACTGCCTCACCCAGGAAGAGAGCAATGATAATACCAACATGGGCCAGTGAAGTGACGTCCTCCACAACTAGACTGAAGAACAAAAGGAGAGCAACTTGTCTGTTCCCCTTCCGTGACTCCCCAATGCTGTTCCCCTCCCCCAATTCCCCAATTAAAAAACAAAAAAAAAACAAAAATGACTTTTGTGCTGCACAGCATTCCATCATGTCAGCATTCTGTAATTTATATAACGAGCCCCTTACTGAGCATTTATCATGCACATTTTCAATGTAACTAAAGGATACTTTCAGTCATGGTGAATTTCTAGAAATGAAATAACTCGCTAGGTTGAATTTCTTTTTTTTTATTTTGAGGACAGTGTCACTGGCCCTCATATGTGGGACCTGAACCAGGGCCGCTGGCTTCCCAAGCCAGCGCTTAACCACCGCGCCACTCTGCCGGGCCTAGGTTGAATATTTTTTAAGTTTTTTTTGATGACAGGAGAATGCCAATTCACCCACATTTTTTTCTGGTCCTTTTATATGACTCTATTGCTACAAGATGAATTAACCTAAACTCAGCAGCTTAAAACAGCAATGAACATTTATCACCTCACTCAATTTCTGTGGGCCCAGGATTTAAGCATGGGCAATTCTAGGTAGTTCTGGCTGAGGACTAGAAACCTACTTGACAACTCCTGTTTTATTTTCTAACTTTGTCTTTAAAATGCATCTAAAAATTTTAATGTAATTCATATTATTTTGATTTAAAGATAACATTGTAGATTACCTAAGTAAAATTGACTTCTTAAAAATGCTCCATCTTTACCTTGTTTTCTCCAGTACTTGGTGTACTTCTGGGGTCCACCTAAGCCTATTTGAAAAACATGATTCTGTAGCTAAACACTGAAGAAGGCACATCTATTTGATTACCATTCTCATTATGAAGCTGTATTCAGTGCCCTCTTTGTACAAACAAATAGGTATCATTGAGTTGCTTAAAGTTGCTTAGCCTGGTTTAGGAGAAAGAACACATTGGGCTATAGAAAGATGACTCACCATACCAGGTCATGCCTCATAAATGCCAGGAGAATGGCACAGATACGTGTTATATGTGTGTGGAGGAAGATAGACATTGCTGAAACTTTTTGGTTAGGGATTTACATAAATAATATTGGATCAAGGCTCTGAAAGATATTTAAGATTGTGATTGCAAGGAAAGGGACAAGGGCGTTACAGGAAGGGGACATGATGAGAGCAAGATGGCTTGGGGAGCAATAAATAGCTTAATTAAACTGAAACAAAGCACTTGCTAGGCATAGGACAGCCGGAAAAGGACAAGGAAAGAGTGACTTTTCACAGCCAGGCTCAGGAGCTGTTGGTTCTTGTTACAGTAGGGAGTCATTTAAGGATTCTGAACTTAAATGGGGTGATATATGCAAAAAGATAAGAGGTTTAGGTCAATCTGACAGCAAAGCATTGGCTGAATTGTAAAGGAGATAGCTGGAAGTAGCAAGACCAGTTAGGGGACTAGTGCAGTAGTGTAGTTATTATTTAATAAAGGCCTGGCCCAGAATAGTGTCTACACAGAAAGGGACAAAAAAAGAAGCAAACGAGAAAGAATTTACATATATGTATCACTGAGTTAAGTGGTATTGCTACAAGCTTTAGAATTTTCCGTGTGTGTGTGTGTGTGTGTGTGTGTGTGTGTGTGTGTGTGTGTATAAAATTCAATAGCATTTTGGTGGTTATATCACCCAAAGGACAAGTGCTTTTTAAAAGTATTCTATTACACTGTTTTCTTACTTGAATATATTACTGTATTGAATCTTAAGGCTTCTGTATGATTGCTATCAGTCTTTACTCAGAGCCAGCTTAGAAAGGGTTTTATTATTGTGAGGCTTACTCATAGGACTTACCCTGAAATCATTTTTGGAATAAAGCAGAGAAAAAATAAAATTACTCATAGGGTGTGATGAAAGAGGCAGATAGAATGCAGAATAATTATGTGGGAGATGTATCTCTACTTGGTTTTATAATTTTAGTTAATTTTTATGAAAGAAGAGGGCACAAAAGAGTTTCTTATATTAATGAATTCATTAGTGTTTAAGAAACGTTTTCAACCCAACCTTTCAACCTTCTATTTTGGGGAGAGTCAGTCACACTGAAGTATATAACCAACTTAAAGACCGGAAATGGAGCTGAGTTCTGAAAGTGCTTTGAGGAAATTAATTGACCATGTTGTTTTCATTTACTTGGAATGGAATTCACTTTGAAAGTGAAGCGAGGTGTGTCTTTCCCCTTACTTAGCTGCCATTCTGTCTGCTAATAAGATAAACTGATGTAATCTTATGTTATATATTTTGTATGTGAAGAACTAAAGTTTGTAGCAATATCACTTACCTCAGTGATTCTATTGTGATCAGTCCATTTCATTAGAATATTCTTTTGCGCTTTGCCCATGGAAACCATTTGCTCTCTTTAAGTCTGACACAGTAGCTGTTGGAGCCATGCATAATACAGCTGAACAAGATACCAGGGACAAGAGAGGAGGAACACCAAATTCCAGCCAATCTGGCCTTTTGTTAATCAATACCCATTATTTTAGGAGGAAAAAAGGAACAGCTGCATATCATGACCGAGACCAGGAAGGTCTTTCCTATAACAAGTAATGGAAGGAGAGCTCAGCACAACCGTATTTCTGGTATGCTGATCAATTGGTGCTCAGGGAGGAAAAGCGAAACTTGGAGAAAAGCTTGGACAGTTTTACTAAGTTCTTCCATAGGTATTGGTATATGCACATATTTCTCTATCAATTCTGTTAATACTTTTGTTGTATTGAGAGGGTGAAAAATTGAGTCATATAAAGAAGTCTCTTATAATTAAAAACAATTTCTGATTCTCAGAATGATTCTTTTATCTGGTTTCCTCTCAGTTGTTTCTCACAAGCCAATATTTGTCTGGTTTCTTTGGTCTTTTCAAACAATGAGCTCTTGGATTTACTAACTTTATTTTGTTTTCTAATGCATTAATTTTTTTTTTTTTTTAAGAGGGCAGTGTCACTGGCCCTAATGTGGGATCCGAACCGGGGCCACTGGCGTCCCGAGCCAGCTCTTAACCACTGCGCCACTCGGCTGGCCCTCTAATGCATTAATTTTTAAAAACATTTATTTTTTCTCGTGAGTTTCTTAGTTTGTTTTTTTTTAATAGTCTTTTTGTACTTCTTGGGTTGAATGCTTCACTTGTCTTTATTCTTTCTTGTTCAGTTAAACAAGCATTTAAAACTATGACTTTTCCTTTCAATACAATTTTGATAGCATCCAAAGAATTTTAATAAATATTGTCATTGTTGGCTTTTCTACAAAATAATCACCACATTTCTACTTTCACTCAATAATGGATTTGGTTAGATAGGCTTTGGTTTCCAAGTATATATTTTTTTCCTTAAAAATATGATAAATTTCTCAGTTTGTTTGTTTTTTCATTGGGATCATGTAACCTGTACAATCTCTACTTTTGAGAATTTACTGAGAATTTTTTGTGGAAAAAAAATTAGAAGATATTTCAAAAACAAGTATTTTCTCTGATGGGTACAAAGTTTATTTCTTTTTGTTTCAGCTTTAAAGAAACATAGTTGACAAATAAAATTGTAAGACTTTCAAGTATATGTTTAAGTTTATTTTTGGCTCTCTATTCTGTTGCATGGATCTATGTGTCTATTTTTGATTACTATAGCTTTATATAGTTAGATCAGAAAGTGTGATGCCTACAGCTTTGTTTTTCTTTATTCAGATTGCTTTGGCTATTTGGGGTCTTTTGTGGTTCCATAAAATTTTAGAATTTTACCCCCTATTTTTGTTGAAAATGCCACTGGAATTTTAATAGGAACTGCATGAATATGTAGGTTGCTTGGGGTAGTATGGACATTCTAACAATATTAATTCTTACAACCCATGAACATGGAATAACTTTCCATTTATTTGTGTCTTCTTCAATTATTTTTATCATTATCTTATAGTTTCCAGTGAATAGATCTTTTGCTTCCGTGGTTAAATTGATTCCGAAGTATTTTATTCTTTTTTGATGGTATTGTGAATAAGAATAGGATTGTTTTTATTTTTTTGTATATATATTTCATTGTTAGTGTATAGAAATGCAATATTATATTAATTCAGGTTTACAACATAGTGATTAGACATTTATAAAACTTATGAAGTGATCATCCCAATAAGTCTAATACCCATCTGACACCATACATACTTATTACAATATTATTGACTATATTCCCTATGCTGTACTTTATATCCCTGGCAACTGATTTCTGTATGCTCGTTTTGTAACCTGCAACTTTACAGAATATGTCGACTAGTTCTAATAGGTTTTTGGTGGAATCCTTCAGGATTTTTTTTTTTTTTTTTGAGGGCAGTGTCACTGGCCCTCATATGTGGGACTGAACCAGGGCTGCTGGTCTCCCAAGCCAGCGCTCAACCACTGCACCACTTGGCCGGCCCCCTTCAGGATTTTTATAAATTACATGTCATTTGCAAATAAAAACAGTTTTACTTCTTTTTTTCCAATTTGGATACCTTTTATTTCTTTTTCTTGCCTAGTTGCTCTAGTTAAGACTTCCAGTACTATGTTGCTTATTCCTGATCTTAGAGGAAAAGCTTTCAGCTTTTAACCATTGAATAGAATGTTTGCTGTGGGTGTGTCATATATGGCCTTTATTATGTTGAGGTACATTCCCTCCTTACCCAATTTGTTGATAGATTTTTATCATGAATGCATGTTGAATTTTGTCAAATTCTTTTTCTGCATCTATCAGAATGATCATATGATTTGTATCCATCATTTTGTTAATGTGGGGTATGAGATTGGTTGATTTATGGATTTTGAGCCATCCTTGCATCCTTGGAATGAATCCCATTTGATCATGGTGTATGATCCTTTTAATGTATTGCATTCAGTTTGCTAATACATTGTTAAGGATTTTTACATCTATGTTCATCAGGGATATTGTTCTGATATTTTCTTATAGTGCCATAGTGCCTTTGTCTGGTTTTGGTATCTAGGTAATCCTGATCTCATAATATGAGTTTGAAAGTTTTCCCTTTTTGATTTTTTGGAAAAGTTTGAGAAGGTTTGGTATTCTTTAAATAATTGATAACATTCACCAGGAAAGCCATCTTGTCCTAGACTTTTGTTTGTTGGGAGGTTTTCGATTACTGATTGAACCTCTTTTCTCATTATTGATCTATTCAGATTTTTTTCTTCCTTATGACTCAGTCTTTGTAGTTGTATGTTTCTAGAAATGTATCCATTTCTTTTAGGTTGTCCAGTTTTTTGGTATGTAATTGTTTATAGTTGTGTCTTATGATCCTTTGTATTTGTGTGATATTAGTTGTAATGTTTCCTCTTTCATTTCTAATTTTATTTATTAGCGTTCTCTCTCTGCTTCTTGGTAAGTGTAGCTAAAGTTTTGTCTATTTTATTTACCTTTTAAAAAACATCTCTTAGTGATCTTTTCTATTGTCTTTTTAGTCTCTATTTCATTTCTCCTCTAGCCTTTGTTATGTCCTTACTTCTGTTAATATCAGTTATGGAGAGATGGAAATGAAGAATCAGCTGGCAACATGATTAAAGGGATTTTCTTTAACAAACATAAGGGCAAAGCCATTGCTGTCTTAGAAGAGGAAAATGACAGCCTTTGAGAAGAGGCAGCCTTTGAAAAGCATTCATGGGCCAGCCAAGTGGCTCAGTCGGTTAAGTTAGCTTTAGAGTGTGAGCTCTGAGCAACAGGACCACTGTTTTGATTCCCACATGAGCCAATGATGCTGCGCCCAAGCTGAGCTGCCGCTGACCTACCAACAGGTGGCAGGATGGCTCAGCTGGTGAGACCACGTGCTCCTAATAACAAGACTGCCTGTTTGATGGTGGGCTATGTCCGCCAGCAACTAAGACTGAACTCCGCACCTTGAGCTGAGCTGCTGCCCAGATGGCTCAGTGGATAGAGCGTGCGCTCTTAACCACAAGGCTGCTGGTTCAACTCCCACATGGGATGGTGGCTACTCCCACCCACAACTAAGATTGTAACACAGCACCTTGAGTTTAGAGGTCACAAGCTGCCGAAGGGCAGACAGATGGTGACTGGCATTCTCCATTACTAAGATTAAAGAACAACAACTTGGCTGGTCCCCATCCCCAATTCCCCAAGACTGTTTCCCTTCCCCAACTCCCCAATTAAACAAACAAACAAACAAAAAAATAAAAGCATTCATGCTGAAAGAACCATTGTAACCAAGGAGCAATTCAACAATGATCAATGCTAATAATGAAAGCACATTCTAGAAACAGCAATCCAACCAAGTCTGGCAGAAGAGGGTCCAGAAGTGTAGAATGAAGCCCAAACCTCCTCTTTGGCATTCTCTCCAATGCTTGTGGAATTCTCTGGTAATATGGATGAATCCAATAAGAGTAGATATTGTAAGACCTATCAGCAGTGATTCATAATCTGAGGAATTAATACTTGCCACATAATCATATTTTTCCTATAGGAGTGATGATAAAAATAATGGACAATATAGGAATGTCCAGTACATGCTAGATGCTTTGGTATTACCATTTAAAACAGTATTTACCACTACTTACAAACTGAAAATTGTCACCATTTTTAATGAAAAAATCCAAGCCTTATAAAGTTCAGATAAATTGATATGGTAAACACAGGGCAAAGTTTTAGACCTGGATGTAAGCTCTATGCAGGCAGATATCATAGTTGTCTTATTCATTTGGTACCCCTAGTGCCTTGAAACAGTGCCTTTCACTTAATAGGTGTGCAATAAATATTTGTTGAGTGAATGAATAATTCCCATATCTGAATGCTTTCCATTATCTTCTTTTTATCATTTTGTATTAAGATTATTTAGGAGTTTGGGGCCGGCTGAGTGGCACGGTGGTTAAGCACTAGCTTAGGAAGCCAGTGGCCCCGGTTTGGTCCCACATATGAGTGCCAGTAACACTGCCCTCAAAAAAAAACATTATTTAGGAGTTTGGACCACAGCCCTTCTTGTTCTGTATGGCAGATGTTCCAAGAGGTTCTGAGAGTTGGAAGATATTAGATGACTATAGTCATTTTTGACTGGTGAACTGAAGGTCCTTGTAGGAATGGACAATTGGCTATAAGGTAAACCGTTATTTAGTAAATGGCTTGTCCTTCCATTTAATAGATTCAATACAAGAGTCTTTACCTAAGAAGTATAGAACTGAAGGGATCTCTGCGAGGTCCTCAGAAGTCCATGAGCACTAAAACTATATGTAAAATTGTGTCTCGTGTGTGTTTTTCTGGAAAGAGGTTTCCATAATTTTCAGGGGTATGTGACACTAAAAAGGTGAACAGTTTTCAATGGGACATTTATCATTTAAATTCTGGTGGATAGCGTTGGCATTAGAAATATCATTCTCTGTTGGTTTTTATTAAACGGAAAAATATTGTTTTCTCCTACAAATAATGGCTTTAAGAGTGTTTTACGTATAGTTACCATTTCTGAGCTTAGGGCTGGGGTGTGTTTCTTACTGAAAAGCCAATGTCACTCATTACATCAAAGCCCAGAAGAGAATATTCATTAATTTCCATCGTACTTGGAGGCAGGATGAAAATAAGTTGGTCTCTTCTGACCACCCAAGTTGTCAGCAACAGCAACGCTGAATGCTTCTCCTTGTTCCTTCATGTTTTTTGGGTCCAAACTAGCTAAATCAGGGTCTTGTTGAGGTTTTCTCTAAATAGGCTAGTGAGCATTTACCTGTTCCTAAACAAAACCCACAGACCTGCCTGCCTAATTTTGGCAATCAAAGCCCCAGGGCAGCCAGCAAGTTTGCCTCCGCTTTGATCTTTGATGTGTATGACACTATATTTTTTGGCTGCTCTAAAGCAGACTGCCAATTAGATCCAAATGTGTCAGACAGCCTAGGAGAGGGTGCCGGTGGCCAAGTTTCCATTAGTGGTTACTACTGATGGGAGCCTGCAGCTTTCTGTTCATTTAGAAGTAGAAATCGATTCTCATCTTTAATTTGGGGTTTGGGAATTGAGGTAATAGGGAGGAGAAAGTCCCAGGACACAATTAAATCTCTTTGTATCTCTCCGGGTTTTAATTTTTGTTTCTCCTTTGATACAGGGAAGACTCAAAATAGTAGAAGATGGTGATTCTCTTGTTCATACTAGGGTAAGCTTGTCATTTCTCGGGTATGGAAGGATGAAGGGAAAAGGAAAGAAGGCCTCATTTATTGAAAAGCAGTTCTGTGCCTATAAGGTGTTAAGATGCTTTCATGTGTGACCTCACTTGATTCTCTAACCATTAGAGAATAGGAGTTAGCATTCTGCATCTTGTTGAGGAATCATAGTTCAGAGACAAGAATATGTTTATCTGTATTGTGTACATGATAAGTAGCAAAACAAATTCACGTAGGTATCTATTGGCTTAACAGTCTGTGCTATTTCTACTACCTGTAGAATAATGTGAGTGATTATGGTGTTAATTCCTCTAGTACCTGAAAAGAGCTTGGAGGGAGCCTGTAGAGTGCACAATAGAAATGGAGATATTACCACAGACGAATATAGAAAAAATAAGACCAGGGACCTAATTTCTAGTTTTCTGCTTTTGCATTAATATTTAGAAACAGGTTGGTGTTTTTCTCTTCTAATCCTAGGCTGTAGTTCCTTGAAATCTGATCATTGTTCTGAGAAATAAACTGTGCCCTTGGAAAGGATGGAGGAGATAAAATAAACCCAATCTTTCTTCTTTTTTTTTTTTTTTTTTGCAATAGTTATACATTTTACCCCTCAAAGTGACAAACCCCCCACCCCCAATACACCCCCCCACACACCCCCATATCATATATATCTATTACTCTTCCTCTGACTCTCTTCCACAGTATAATCCACATCCCGTGACTATCTATATATATTCAATTACAGTAGGTATACCACCTCCACTTTAGTAATACAGTGCAGTGATCAAACCTCTACTCCATCCATGAAATGGTCTCCCTAACAAGACTTATGATCATCTGACATTCCACAGAATATTTACAACATTATTAATTATATTCCCCAAACTGTTTTTCCTATCCCAGTAGCAATATTGTAGTTGCCTATTTTTGCTGTCTAATCCCTTCCCCTTCTCCCTCATTCCCATTCCTCTCCAAATTAGCAACCCTGATTTTTCCTCTATATCTATGGGACAGTTTCTGTTTACTTTGCTCATTCATACAGTTTTTCATATTCCACATATAAGTGACCAATCTTTCTTCTTTGTTAATGAGTCATATTGTCTGCAATTGGGTTTTCATTGACACCAATGAGATAGATTTTGCCCACCTCGAGAATCCTCATGATGGTTCACAGGACATGCATCTCATTTGTGGTACCAGTTATTTCTGGAAACTCAAAATGTATGAAATTGAGCGTATGTTTAAAAATTGTTTTTCTTTCTCCCTCATGCTTATTTTTGAGGAGGGTAATTTGATATTTGGGACTGTGTTACACACAAGTTGGTGAAGTATACTTCACTACAGCTCTTCAGGGAAGGGAAGTTTATTGTAACCAGAACTTTTAGCTATGGTGAATAGCCTAGAGCAAAGGTTGGAAAATTTTTTCTGTAAAGTGCCAGATAGTAAATATTTTGGGCTTTGCAGACCATATGGTCTCTGTGGCAACTACTCAACTGTGCTGTTGTAATGTGAAAGCAGGCATAGACAGTCTGTAAGCAAATGTGTGCAGCTGTGTACCAATAAAACTTTATTTAAAAAACCAGGAAAGGGGCCAGATTTGGCCTGTGAGCTATAGTTTGCCAAACCCTAGCCTAGATGTCTCAGGTTTTTCTATGTATATGACATCAACTGCCAAGCACATAGTAGGTGCTCAATAAATGATTTTTAAAAATGACTGAATGCACTGTGAAGGAACAGCAGGAACTCTTTCGCTATGGTCTGAATTTATTTATATGTTGAAATTCACGTGTTGGAAACCTAATGCCCAAGGCGATTTTATTGGAGGTGGGGCCTTTGGGAGCTTTGCCCTCATGACTGAAGTTAGTGCCTTTAGAAAAGTGACCCTGCAGAGCTAGCTTGACACTCCACCATGTAAGGACACAGTGAAAATTTGGCATTTGGCAAACTGGAAGAGAGCTCCCAACAGGACTCAACCATGTTGGCATGCTGATTGTGGACTTGTAGTCTCCAGAACAGCGAGAAATAAATTTCTGTTGTTTATAAGCCACCTAGCCTGTGGTATTTTGTTATAGCAGCCTGACTAGACTAAGACATCTTTCCAGACTTTATCACTATCAACTGTGTTGTAAATTAAGAAAGGAGTTGGGGGCCGGCCGAGTGGCGCAATGGTTAAGTGCTGGCTTGGGAAGCCAGCGGGCCCGGTTCGGGTCCCACGTATGAGGGCCAGTGACACTGCCTTCAAAAAAAAAAAAAAAGAAAGGGGTTGGTAGGAATAGACTCAACTTATAGATAGAAGAATAAAGCATGAGAAACTTGATTCTCCAAGACGTTGCCGGCAAATTTTCATTTAGAATTCAAATTTCTTGACTCTATTCAATGCTACATTTACTGAACCCTCTCGGTTCTATATTATTTTGTCTTTTATTTTAAGAAAAGCTGCTCTTTTAGAGAGAATACTATTAAGTTTAGCCTCATCAGATAAGGTTCTCTTTTATTGCCAGAGATGGAAAATCCAAATCAAACAGAGTTAAACAATACAGGGGCATTTGTTGGCTGATGACATTGAAAAGTCTAGATATAGAGTGGGCTCCAGACAGGCTTGACTCAGTCACTCAGAGTCACTGAGGACCTAGTACCTCTTTGCCTCTTTGTTCTTGGTCATATTCACTATCAGATTGCACCCCTTGGGATACCTGTTAAGGTTTTCTGGCTTGGGGATGGTGGAGTGGGGAAATTAAACTTTTCCTCAAACTTCTACTGGCCTTGGCTGATTAAAGAAACCTCACGTAGATAAGATTGGACTGACATGTGTTCTGGTTTGGGCATGGGGAGCAGAATGAAATTAGGCCAGCCAATTTAATATTTGGTGGTCTTGAAAACTGGGGACAAACCACAGTTTAGATACATTCTAAGGAAAGGAACACCTTTGGAGACCTGGCAGGTTTGCTGAGCCCAAAGCCCTTTAAGATTACGGGAGTGTAGGGAGAAGGCAGGATACAAGGGTGGATGGACAGGGAGGGGAGGACCAAATCCTGAAACTGCCTGAAGAGTCCATTTTTGTCTCCAAGATGAAGGGGCACTGCTAAGAATTTTGAGCAAGGGAGTGATGAAATCATACTTGAATGTTAGAAAAATTATTCTGACAGCTTTGTGGAAAGGGGATTCAGTGAGAAGCAGGGAGAAAAGCAGTGAACTTAGTACAATCAGGGGATGTGGCACAGAGACAGTAGGATGGAGAAGAGGGAAGAGTCATAGAGTCATTTAGGTAGAATTAACCTGCTATGGGTTATGGTTTATGGGTACATGGTGGGAAGTGAAGCAACCAGGATGACTTCTGGGCTTCTATTTCAGCAGCTGGGTGCATAGTGGGACCATACACCATGGCAGGTGAAGAAACATATCCCTGTGCCTTTGTTTCTGAGGACATGTATGTGGGAGCCTGAGATGTACTGTATTTTTCCAGGCATATTGGACAAGGAGAACCTGACTAGAGGTGACAATTCCCAGATAGTGTTCTAGTTGCTTGAATCAGGGTGTTGTGTCTGTAAGAGTCCATAACCAGTTTATAACCTTAGTTCCTACTGTTGCTGAGGAGTGAAGAGCACTGGGCTGAACACAGAACCAGCCACAGAGCCCCTTGGCTACACATCCTCTTCAAATAACTCTGTCAAGGAAACTGGTCTTTTTGCCTAATGTCTTCTGGCTGCTCTCACTAATGGAACATATTCTAATGATCAAAGCCACCATCAGCCCCCAAGGGAAAAATGCCTCTTTTGCTTGTCTAAAGAGCCTGGCAGAAGGACTCACTATATGCAAATGCCTGAGGCATCCTCACGGTGTGGGACAAGGGGTTGGGGAGAGGGGGGGGGGAGGGGGGCGGGGTAGAAGCCCTGATCATCAGTGACTCAGCTAGGCCTCATAAAGCATTCTCCAAACCATCGGGGGAGAAAGAATTGACAGGAGCCTTGTCTTTGTGCTGGTGTGGGGACATGTCAGAAACATTGTTCCAGCCACTGCAAAAGGGCTTCTAGCAGTGCTTCCCGCGCAATGTCATGTGTTAAATTGGTGGCAGTAGCAGCCGCTGGGCCAGCCTGTGACTGACCAGAGTAAGGAGGAATACATGGAGACAGCAGATGTGGGTAGTTATGAATTTGCAGGACCCCCTACCCTTCTTAAGGTCTCAGCTCAGCCTGCCTCCAAAGACCTGAATGGAGGTAATTATGGGTGGGAGGCAATTCACTGAACATACGATTCAATAAAGATTAATTCTTTAGTTAGAAAATGTTTTGAGATTATGGTAAAAAGAATTCTAAATTGAAATGCAGTGTCATTCTCATAAGAGATCCAGGAAGGCTTTGAAAGCTCCCGTGTGAATGAGCTGCTTTTCAGGTAAAACCAGTCCCTCAGTGATAGCTGAATAGGTTGTGCAGCTCTGGCCAAGCAGGTGAGTACGACACACAGAGATGTACAGCTATGAGTGTCCTGAGAGGAAATGTCTCCGCACTAAGTCTGCCAGGGCAGGTGACACACACAGCAGGGGGACACCTCTGGTTAACTTGTTTTCCTCAGAGTATTGGAATTTGGGACAGTTGCTTTTTCTTAGTTAGAAAAATGTAACCCTGACTGAGAGTTTGGAACAGGGGCCTGTCCTCGCTGTGTGGGTTTCCACAGGAACAGATGAAACACAAAGGTCTCTGACATTTCAGAATTAAATGGCTAAGCTGAAAAGGGAGAAGAGTAGAGTTTTTCTTGGTCTGTTTTTTTTCTTAGTTAATATTTATTGAGAGTCCTTCCTGGATGCTGTGAAAGCCCCCCTGATCACAAGGAATGTGGAGTCAGATGGAGGAGGTACAAGAGTTGTTTTTATTGCTTAACATATGAAACTGATGTTTTTCAGGGACCCTGACTGTGCTGAAATCATTCACCTAACAGAATGTTTTTGTTAGACCTCTACTCTGTGCCAGCCAAGAAAAATAACAGTCCTTCATATATTTCATATATTATTTGAGATCTGTGTTTCTGAAAACTTGAGTAAATTTTATACTCACCTCATTTTGATTCACTGACTGCTCGTGGAGATGGCTGTGTTAGGTAAAAGTGGGGAAATGTAGAGGCGATCTGACAGACCCTACAGAAGGGGTGGTGGGGGTGTAGACAGGGCAGGAAGTCACATGTATTGAATGTCTTTATCCACCAGGCACTGTGGATAAGCTATTGTAGGCAATAGGTTAGTCTCAGGCTCCTGAATGAAGTAGGTAGTATCCCGAAAGACAGATGAAGAAGCCAAGGCTGTGAGAGGTTAAGTAACTTGTCCCAGGCCCATCTACTCAGAAATAATACTGCTGTGATTTATATGCCGGAATCTGGGGCTTATACCACCCTGTCCGGTTGCTGCTCTATGAGAAAACAAACAATGCTGTTCCTTCATTGGACTAACACCAGGAAAGGAGGAAGTGCAAACACCACTACTCCGCCAGCACCCTTGCTAGCACCAGGGCAACGCTTTCCAGCTTTTCAGTCCACCACTACAGTGAGAAATATATATGACAGGAAGACACAGTACAGTTTTTTTTTTCTTTTAAAGATTTTATTGGGGAATTTGGGGAGGGGAACAGTGTTGGGGAATGGGGGAAGGGGAACAGACAAATTGCTGTCCTTTTGTTTTTCAGTCTAGTTGTGGAGGATGTTGCTTCACTGGCCCATGTTGGTATTATCATTACGCTCTTCCTGGGTGAGACAAATGGATCTCTGGCATCCGGACAGCCACTCATGGTGGCTCTTGGCAGCTCACACTGGCTGCCAGCTGCTCACGCTGGCTGCTGGCCATTCACTCTGGCTGCCGGCCACTCACTGTAGCCTATGGCAGCCCACCTCTGCAGGGGCTGCAGCTATGCCGTGCAGGGGGACTCACAGCAAGCAGCCCAGCTCCAGGTGGAGCTGTTGTTCACTATCTTAGCTGTAGAGGGCAGTGTCACTGGCCTTCAATGTGGGATCCAAACCGGGGCTGCTGGCGTCCCAAGCCAGCTCTTAACCAATGTGCCACTCGGCCGGCCCGACACAGTACAGTTTTATATATAAATTAAAAGTTTCATGAAGCAATTCTTACATTTCCTAAGTATAAAGTGTTCTGTTCTATTGAAGTAATGTGTTCTATTCATGCAATTAAAAAAAAGTGCCGCTCTTGAGCCTCTAATTGGAGGTGACCTGCATAGTGAAAGCACTCATTGGGTGTAACAAAAACAAACAGATTTGTAGCTTTGGGTAGGATTTTTTTTTTTTTTTTTTTAGGGCAGTGTCACTGGCCCTCATATGTGGGACCTGAACCAGGGCCGCTGGCTTTGCAACCCAGCGCTTAACCACCACACCACTCGGCTGGCCCCGGGTAGGGTTTTGATAACCTATTTTCTCTCTTATATACACTCCTCTGGCTAAGGACACGATGTTAGCCTTTTATGACTTATGCTTTCCTTAAAGGCTATCTTTTTCAAAAAAGAGAAATAGGTAAAACTGTGTACCTATCTCCAAGAGACTTTCAATCTAATTTGTGTGCAGGGTCACACCCCAGGCTAGAACCTGCTTCTGATACCTTCCTTGGGACAAAGTGCCCCAGCCAGCTATCACTCAAGGGGCAGTTTTGAATGTGAGAAATCTGATTTTGTCTGCTTTTAAAAATTATTTTCTTTGTCTAGGTCATGCATAGAGATTCACCCTTATAACTCCTACCTGTGAGTAAATAGAAGTTTTAAAACAGAGCGTTTTTTTTTTTTTTTTACTTCAGTCATTGAAATTTTGCAAGGTTTATGGTCTCAAACACCTAATGCTTGAGAGGATTGGAGAGAGGTAGGTGGTGTTTGGTGAGGTGGGCTTTACAATTCCATCTACACCTAGAGTCTCCCATGTAAGGATCATGTTTGCCAGATCTGTGGGAAGAAATCTGCAGGAATAATCTTTTTTTTTTTTTTTTTTTTTTTGAGGACAGTGTCACTGGCCCTCATATGTGGGACCCAAACTGGGGCTGCTGGCTTCCCAAGCCAGCTCTTAACCACTGCGCCACTCGGCTGGCCCAGGAATAATCTTTTTGAAGGTGTACCATGAAGTGTTGGACAAATATGAACAATGATTGCTATTCGGTGTGATGGTGAGTAAGAACAAATCTCTTTATCCTGTTCGTAAAAGGTTTACCTGTTTATCTGGAAAACTCTACTCAGTAACCCTCGGCCCTGGGGGTTTATTTGACCTGCTTTGTGGTGCTGATTAAACTTAGGCTTCAAGACATCCCATGCACTATATTACATACCTAACACCTTAGTACAGAGCTTATTTGAAGGACTGTGGTTTCTGAGACTCAGTGCATTAGTCAACTTGGGCTGCCATAATAAAATACTGTAGACTGGGTGGCTCAAACAATAAAAAATTTATTTTTCACAATTCTGGAGGCTGGGAAGTTCAAGATCAAGGTGCTGGCAAGGTAGCTTTCTTTTTTTTTTTTTTTGAGGGCAGTGTCACAGACCCTCATATGTGGTACCTGAACCGGAACCGCTGGCTCCAGTGCTTAACCACCGCGCCACTCGGCCAGCCCAAGGTAGCTTTCATTTTGAGGCCTCTTTTCTTGGCTTGTAGGCTACTGCCATTGCACATGACCTCTTCTTTGAGAGAGCTCTTGTTTCTCTTCCTCTTCTTCTAAGGATACCAATCCCATCAGGGGAGCCCTACCTTCATGACCACATTGAAACTCACATGCCCCACTTCCAAATAATATGAGATGGAGGATTAGGGCTTCAGTATATAAATTTTGAGGAGACATGAACATTCAGTCCATAACACGTGGTATGCTCCAGTTTTGTGATGAAAGGGAGAGAGAGAAAACCATAACAGAGCTTCCACCTCCTCTGCCAACTTTGAACTTTGCTATAGAGACAATGCATCCTTATAATTCTGTTCTTATCATTTGATGTGTTCACTTCTTTCAAAGCCACACTGATTTCAACATTTTTGTCATAGTTGAAATCGAGGCTCTGAATGTTAAATTGGAAGGCTGCCATAGTGCCACGTACCAAATTATGCGTCGAGTATTAAGGCCTCTTGAATGCATGTGCTTGAGAAATGTATACTCTGTTAGGCATATCATGCAATTTACCTGTCATCTTCCATAATTAATCTAACATATGGACGATAGAGAGGTCTCTACTCAGTTCCTTTCTAGCCTCAGTTCCTTAACTATTCCTGACTTAATGATAGCTAAAAATTATTGGCACTTTTTTTCCTCCTTTGGTTCTTCCATCCAGTATTTTCAATGACATTTTCCTATTTGAGCCTTCTCCTCTGCCTCTTCTTTCTAGCTTAGAAATACGGCGATATAATAGCCATGAGCTGTTTGTATCTTATTTTTTCTGGCTCTGTACCAGGAAGAGCCATGCCTGGTACATTTATTTAAGATAAGCGGGGCTGGGCTGTAGTTAAGTGTTTATAAAGAAAGTTCCAAGGAAAACAGATTGCAGGGCGTTCAATGGGGTGAGTGTCCTCTGAGCCAGTATCAGAAGAGGCCCCTGTTATGCTGGGAAAATGTTTGAGCCGTGGGGGAAAAAAATCCCACAACCTCAATAATGACCCACAGCCACTGGGCTTCTAAGGCTTTTCTTCCAAGTAAAGCTCACTCCTGGGCAAATTCCAAGTAGGTGACCCTATTTTTTCAACATTAATTTTTTTCTTAGCAACATTCAGTTTCTTTTTTTTTTGAGGGCAGTGTCGCTGGCCCTCACATGTGGGACCCGAACCGGGGCTGCTGGCTTCCCAAGCCAGCACTCAACCACTGCGCCACTCGGCTGGCCCAGCAACATTCAGTTTCTTAAAATGCATTACCACTTCCGGTAAAATGGCGCAATAGACAGATGCTGTGCTAACTGCCTCCCAGGATCACACCAAAATTACAAGCAAATTATACAGCATTCAACCCTGGAGTTCCCTGGAACACTGGAGGAACAGAAACACTAAACGAAGAACTTAAAGAGGAAGCCGCATCGCGTCTGGTAGGATGGGCTGAGACGAGAGAGGGCGAGCCCCGTGAGGGAAGCCCCAGCCGTGGGAAGCTTGTCTGGTTGAGGAAGAGACCCTCCGGCCGCACACCAAGCTCTCCAACCCAGAGCTCCTTTGCCAGGAAGAGAAGTTCTAAGACAGCTGGCAGTTAATTAGTAAGGACTCTCTTTGCTCAGCTCGGTGAGGCTAAGAGCGGCTGGAGAATCAATGGGGCCAGCGCCCGGGCTTGCTCGCCGGTGAGCACTTACCTGGTTCCTGGTGGAGGGAGTGGCTGTGTGAGCCGGGAGCCTGCGGGGACGGACTGAACTGAGCACCTTTGGTGCAAAGGCTGGAGGTTTTTGAACTGTTGTTCCCATGGTGCGGAGCCTGCACGCGAGTGGTGTGGGGAGGACGCCATTTTGTCGGGCTTGGGCCCTCCCACGAAGGATCAGTTCCGAGACCTCATTGGTCTGGTGGAATTGGCGCAGAAGTACGTGTGTGCATGCGTGCCGCCTGCGGCCTTGAATCCCCACCCTCTCCCCGGCCTATACTGCGTTGCCAGGGAAACGCTGAGCGGGTGCCCTCTGGCTCAAACAGGCTGCTCACTGAGACCCTGGAGTACGCAAGCCGCCTGGAGTCCCCGCTCTCCGCACTCCACTTACAGAGTTGCCAGGCTGGTGATTGGTTGTCGGGCTACTCGGCCTGATCTGCAAGCGGCTGATTGGGACAGGCTGAGAATGGGAGTTTTCCTGGGAGTGTTGGGCCATGAGCTGTGTGCCTGCGTGATCCAGCCAGGGCTCTCCTGGTGATCTATCTAATACATCAAAGCAATCCCAGAGCGACAGCCAGAATGGGGAAACAAAGAAACATGTCACAAGTAAAAGATCAGAAGAAACCTCCAGAAATGGAACCAAATGAAACAGAGGGATCCAACCTTTCAGAGACACAGTTTAGGACACTGATGATAAGAATGTTTAAGGAACTTAGCGAGGACATAAAGAAGGATAGGGAAACCACGAAAAACAACCTGTTAGAACTAAAGAATACAATAACTGAAATGAAGAACACACTCGAAGGAATCACCAGTAGAGTAGATGAAGCAGAGAAGCGGATCAGCGATTTGGAAGATAAAATAGCAGAACTCACCCAGTTGGCACAGCAAAAAGACCAAAGAATAAAAAACAATGAAAATAGTTTAAGAGCACTATGGGACAAGGTGAAGTGCAACCACCTTCAAATCATAGGGATACCAGAAGCAGAAGAGAAGAAGCAAGGGGTCGAAAATGTATTTGAAAAAATAATGACTGAAAACTTCCCTACCCTGGTGAAGGAAATCAACATACATGCCCAGGAAGTGCAGAGGGTTCCAAATAAACTGAACCCAAACAGGTCCACACCAAGACACATCATAGTTAAAATGGCAAAGGTTAAAGACAGAGATAGAATCCTAGAGGCAGCAAGAGAAAGAGAGCAGGTTACATACAAAGGAACTCCTGTTAGACTAACAGCTGACTTGTCTACAGAAACTCTGCAGGCCAGAAGTGAGTGGCAGGAGATACTCAAAGTGACACAAAATAAAGGCCTACAACCAAGATTGCTGTACCCAGCACGGCTATCACTTAAAATTGAAGGAGAAATAAAGAGCTTCTAAGAAAAGAATAAGCTTAAGGAATTCATTACCACTAAGCCAGCATTGCAAGAAATGTTAAAAGGGCATTTTTAAACAAAAGAAAGGGGTAAACAAGCTAACCCAGAGAGACAGTTTAAGAAGAGTGAAGTCATATCAAGCAGATATAAAGGAAAAACTGATGGTTGCTGGCTGAGAGGGAGTGGGGAAGAGGGAGAGGGGGAAGGTTTTAGTGTATGTGGGACTACAATGTTGCTGCAGGGATATGGGGGCAGTTCTGGGAATGTAATCGATAATGTTGTGAAGAGACTATTACGTTGCGAGAAATAAGTCAGTCGAAGGACAGGTACCATGTGATCTCACTTGTGTGTGGAGTCTGAAGAGCTGAGTGAATGATCAAAGTAAACAGACTCGTAGATGTAGAGGAAAAACAGGGTTGCTAGTTGGGAGGGGGGTGGGGATGGGGGGGAAGGGGAACGGATTAGACAGCATAAATAGACAACTACAGTATTGCCACAGGAATATGAAACACAGTTCCAGGAATATAATAATGTTGTAAAAATTTTGTGGTGTGTCACATAGTCACATGTCATGTTAGGGAGACCACTTCATGGATGGAGTAGAGGCTTGATCACTGCACTGTACACCTGAAGCTGATGTTGTATAGTATTGTATGCTAACTGCAACTGAATATGTGGATGGTCACAGGATGTGGAGTATACTGTGGAGGGGAGTCAGGGGAGTTGTGATGGATATGTATGATATGGGGGGGAGTGGGTGGCGAACTGGGGGAGGGGGGTTTTCACTTTGGGGGGTAAAGAGTATAACTATTGCATTGTGTTGTACACCTGAAACTAATAATAATAAAAAAAAATGCATTACCAAGACGTCCCATTAGAGCATGTCTATCCTCTGGATGACCCAACCTAAGTCACATCACTCAGGAGGTCACAGAAAGTATCCACATGAGTATATGGAATCATAGAAACTTGTGGATGTAGGAAATTTAGGGATTGTTCGTCTAAAGTTCTTGATTTCAGGGAAGGAAAACAAGGCTCACTGGGGCATATCTTTCGTCAGTCAGAAAAATAGCTGGCATTATATGTAGACCTCCTGACTCGCACTCAATTCACTGTCCTGTTCATGATGCCCCAGCATGGAAAGTCTATGTATCTTTTGTGGCTGAGACAGACTTCCTTTCAGGATTGCTTGGTATTTTAGCAAAATGTTGGGGCTTTTATAAGCTCATAGTTTAATAGACAAAATTGGTATTGATTTCACACCTTCAGTAAAGCAAGTAGCAGATCTAGAGGTGATAAGTTTAAAAAATATGCTGGGATAAAATTTCTTAAGTCAACAAAACTCAGGCCATGTTTTGTTCAGGGCTCTGAATTTTGCCATTAATTCATTCTGAAGTCATATTAAAACCTGCCTTTTTCTGGGCAGTTTTCATGCACAGTTGTATGAAGAGATGTTCTGTCTCTGGGCACTGTGATATGTACTGGGTGAGGGTGGAGTTGGGTGGCTGTGTGTGGTATTAGGGAGAAAGAGAGAAATGGGCTGTGTGCCAGAGAGGAAATGGCATTTGTATTAGGAAACATATTTCTTCTCCATCGTGATCTTGTTATTGAAATATAGTCCATTTCACATCTTAAAGTTTCTTCTAATAAGGAAAATAAAGATGAATTAAGGGTACATTTTATGAAAGGTGTGTGTTCACAAAAGTTTGCTTGGCAGGAAATCAGGAGACCAAGTAGCCTCAGCTATGTCACTAAGAATCCAAGATCATCCAACAAGTAATATTGATCTCTTGGTGCTGAGTTTCTTTTTCAGTGTCATAAAGAGGTGAATTAGATGACTTCTTGAGTTCTCTTGTAGCTCCCAAATTCTAGATTAGCTCTCATGGCAAGTTCCTGAAATCATTCTGATTTGGTTGTGTACTTTCCAAGCAATGCAATAAATGCAAATACATATAATCCAGAATTGCCAGGATTGCTATGTTAGTTAACACCCTGAAGATCATCAGTAGGAGGCTTCCTTCTTTCTTCTACCAAAAAATCATTAGGAAGATTTTGCAATTTGGGGATGGGTGGGATGTCCAAAAGGCATCTTGCCCAAAGGATTCTTTCTTCTTTCATCCTCTGTTTTGACCCAGCTAAGTATTTGACAATATGTACACACACACACACATACACACACACACACACACACATACATATACATATATACAATATACACACACATTTATATGTAAAGTGGTAAGGGAAATGACCACAGTCTAAGAACTCAGTCTGTGGCAAGTCAAAAAAAACCAATAACTTCAAAGCTTCTGCTAGATTCTAAGGGTGATCAATGTTTTGTTTTGAAAATACTGGATGGGTCATTTTGGTAAAAAAAAAAAAAAAAAAAGTTATGCTTCCTAGAATGATCTGGAGGAAAGGATGGAGATACAAGTGCTAAATTGCTTTGTGTAATAAAATTCAGGGAATGTGAACTTTCTTGGGTTGTACCTTGGTAGAAAGGAAGTGAGGACCCCTTGTACAATGAGAGAAGAAAGAATGATAGAAAAGTCAAGTTGGATACATCAACATAGGAAATTGTTGATGATTAAGGAAAAAAACCCAAAAAACCAGCCAGTGGGAATCTCCTGTGCAGGACTGAGAAATTTCAAGAACAGCGATATCCAATACCTAGTGGTAAGTTTTCCTTTAGGAGCTGTAGTCTTCTTATATTAAACCTAAGCCTTTAGTAAAAGTTTGTTCCCTGAAGTCATGATGCTAGAATTGCTTTGGGTGTTGAAAGAAGGTTGAAAGCGGTGGTCAAAGGTGAGGGGATAGGATGAGGAAACAGGTTAGTATTTTCAGAAAGCAAGATGGTAAGTAGGACTGAGAAACCAGCAACAGCAAGAATTTGGAGTTAGATGAACCAATAAAGCGTGCTTCCTGGACTCCTCAAAAATGTTGTGGGCCGGCTGAGTGGCTCAGTTGGTAAAGAGCTCACTCAAGAGTGCGAACTGAGCTCTGAGCAACAGCAGTTCGATGCCCAGCCTGAGCTGAGCTGCCACTAAGCTGCCAGCAGGTGGTAGGATGGCTCAGCTTAAAAAAAAAATATTGGGAGGTGATTGGATTTCTCACTATACATAAAATGGTAGCTCGAGTCATTTTATTTGAATATTAGTGAAAAGATTGATCCTGAATAGCTGGTAAACTTGGGAACATTTGGAAATAGGACATGTGTACACACAAAATGTGCAAAATGATCTGGCATCAGGTAGTACATTGGATGACATTGTGTACTTCCATACCATCTAAGACCAGGATAGTACACTAAAATCCTGCATGCAGCTTCAAAAAATTACTTTGCCCTGTCCATCCCAAGACAGTCTACTTCAACTGGTCAGGGGTGAAGCCCAGGCATTGATGTTTAAAAAAAATATCCTCAGTCGGGCTGGCCGAGTGATGCAGTGGTTAAACGCTGGCTTGGGAAGCCATCGGCTCCAGTTCGGGTCCCACATGTGAAGGCTAGTGACACTGCCCTCAAAAGAAAAAAGAAAAAAATCCTCAGTTGATTCCTAATATGCAGGTAGTATTGAGAATAGACCAAATAGCTACTTTAAGATTGGTAGCATCCAAATAATTTTTTGCTCAAGTCTACTTTGATTTTAATTATAGAGAGTAAGAGGCAATTGGGGGGTGGGGGGGGGTTCCACATTGTCAGAAAAAATGATTCTTAAGACGAATTTGTAAAACGTTGAAAATTTATATCACAAACTGCACAATTCATACAATCATTAAAAAATGTCTGGGGCAGCCGGTTGACTCAGGTGATTAGAGCGCAGGCTCTTAGTACTGGGGTTGCTGGTTCGATTCCCACATGGGCCAGGGAGCTGCGCCCTCCACCACTAGATTGAGGACAGCCACTTGACTTGGAACTGATGGGTCCTGGAAAGAACACACTGTTCCCCAATAAAACTAAAAAAAAAAAAAAAAAAAAAGTCTGTTAGGTACAGTGTGATTTAGATACATTATTAAACCTGTAGTCTAGTTTTGATTCAAACCAGCACAATGTATTGTGGAAGTTTAATTTTCTCATCTGGCAAATATGACTAATAATAATATCTGCTCAATTTACCTCATGAGTTGGGAATAAAACAATATAGTAATAAATGCAATTTTTTTTTAAAAGATTTTATTGGGGAATTGGCGGGGGAACTGCGTTGGGAATCGGGGAAGGGGAACAGACAAGTTGCTGTTCTTTTGTTCTTTAGTCTAGTTGTGGAGGACTTTGCTTCACTGGCCCATGTTGGTGTTATCATTGCGCTCTTCCCGGGTGAGGCAGCTGCTCACTGGCTATTGCCGCTCAAGGTGGCTCATGGCAGCTGATGCCGGATGCCAGCCACTCACGGCAGTTCATGAAAGTGCACGCCAGCTGCTGGCCAGCCCCACTGCAGCCTACGTTGTCGTTGGCGACTCACGGTAGCCCAGCTCCAGATGGAGCTATTGTTCACCATCTTAGCTGTAGAAGGCGCAGCATCACTAGCCCTCATGTGAGATCCGAACAGGGGCCCTGCTGTTCAGAGCTGATGTCCCAAGCCAATTCTTAACCAAAGCGCCACTCAGTCATAAATGCAAAAGTTTTTGATAAAGGTAGAAAGTTTAATAGAAGTTTAGAATATGTTATTCTTTTTTCCTTTGTAGCCCCATTTAGTTACACTCGACTATATATGCATATATATGTATATACGTACATGTATACATGAGCTCTGACAATTAAGTTCGAGAACTTGCCACTGTGCACTTACATTGGCAGCACTGTACAAACAGCTTGGTAAGGTTTCAAAGTCTTGGTATATCAGTGTCTCACAGCTGTGTTCATATCAACATGTGGTGGTGTCTTGCTGATTGGTGTTTATTATTGTTGTTGTGCGTTTTTGTGTGTTATTGCAAGAATGTCTGAATTAGAGCTTGACTTAGAGCAATGAACAAACATTAAATTTCTTATTAAACTTGGCAAGAGTGGAAGTGAAATCAAGGACATGTTAGTCCAAGTTTATAGGGATAATGCCATGAAAAAAACAGCAGTGTTCAAATGGATTAAATTTTTTCCAAGGGGAGAGAATGAGTCACTGATGATGAGAGGTCAGAGCGGCCAGTAATGACCAGAACTGATGAAAACATTGCAAAAATTCATCGAATTATGTGTCAAAATCATCAGCTGACTGTGAGAAGCATAGCCGACCAAGTAAACCTCAATAGAGAAATAGGAAAATCTTAACTGAAAATCTTGGCATGAGAAAGGTGTGTGCAAAAATGGTCCCAAAGGTGCTACCAATGAACACAAGCAAAGGAGAGTCAAAGTTTGCCAAGACCTTCTGGAAAAGCAAGATGATGTTTTGGGCTGTGTTATCACTGGTGATGAATCATGGGTGTACCAATAAGACCCTGAAACAAAGCATCAAAGTTCACAATGGAAGTCAGCCAATTTTCCATGACTGAAAAAGTTCTGTCAGTCCAAATCAAGAGTCAAAACGATGTTGCTAACCATTTTTGATATGAGGGATTATTCATTATGAATTTGTATCAACTGGACAAACAGTTAACCAAGTTTACTATTTGGAAGCACTGAAAAAGCTACATGAAAAACTTAGATGAAAACGACTTGAACTTTTCACCAACAATTCATGGCTCTAGCATCACGACAATGCACCAGCTCACATGGCACTGTCTGTGAGGGAGTTTTTAGCCAGTAAACAAATAACTGTATTAGAACACCCTCCCTACTTACCTGATCTGGCCCCCAATGACTTGTCTTTACCCAAAGATAAAGAAAATATTGAAAGGAAGACATTTTGATGACATTCAAGACATCAAGGGTAATACAATGATAGCTCTGATGGCCATTCCAGAAAAAAGAGTTCCAAAATTGCTTTGAAGGGTGGACTAGGCACTGGCGACTGTGTATAGCTTCCTAAGGGGAGTGCTTCAAAGGTGACTGTAGTGATATTCAGCAATGAGGCATGTAGCACTTTTTCTAGGATGAGTTTGTGAATTAATTGTCAGACCTCACAGAAACACACACAGTGGACCCTTGAAAAATAGGGAGGTTAGGGGTGTGGGCCTTATGCAGTCGAAAATCTGAGTATAACTTTTGACTCCTAAAATCTTAACTACAGTAAGCCCTTCATATCAGTGAATCAAACCAACAGCGGGTGGAAAACAGTTATTTCCAACCTGCAGTTGGGAATCGAGTGGCTGGGAATGCGAAAATACTGTTTTCCATCCCCCTGTGGTCGAATCTGCGAATGTGAAACCCATGGTTAGGAAAAGTCCTCTATATTTATTGAAGAAAACCAACGAATAAGTGGATTGCGCCCTTGAAATCCACATTGTCCAAGGTCGGCTGTATAAATATATGTACACACATATATACAAGTATGTTATATGTGTATCCGGTATCCATGGGTCCTTGGGAAGCAAGGGCGTGCAGGGAAGTGCTAGGCCTTGCAGAGAGAAACTGCTCAACAAAACACAGTTGTTGATAAACCCAGGGACGGCAGCAAGAGCAGCCTCACCTTTGCGCTGAAAAGGCTTCTGAATATGTTCTTAGGATGATGGAATGAGCTCCAGGTTGTCTCTGTTTCTGTCCTTGGATGCCTTCTGTGGACATCATCTCTAGGTATGAGATATATCATGGAAAGTAGCGTGGGGAGTGGGGTGCCCTGGAGAGCCAAAGCTACTTTCCCAGCTTTCAGATGAAAGCATTTCCTATGGTTATGGAAGAGTTCTTAGAAGGGCCGCTGTCAGGAATGCACCCTCAGAAGGTGGGTGGCCCTTCTCAATAGCTCTCTTGGATCCTTCTTCCTCCCTGTCTACCGCTTTCTCCGCGTTGAAACACTCTGGATTGAAAGGTGTTCTGGGTGCTTCACTCCTGATTTTAGGGCAGGGAATCTCTTCCCAGGACTTAGGCTCTCCGCAGCGTGGAAGGATGCCAGCTCTCACAAAGGCTTTACTGTATGCATGTGAGGAGGGGCCAGCCCAGGAGGGACCCCCGCAGCTCTGTTGTCGGCCAAAGAGGAAGCCCCAGTAGGAACAGTCTAATGGGAGCGAAGGGTGTTGGTGGATGTCATAGCAGGGTATTTCAGCAAAAACGCAGAAAGTATGTGGTGGTTTCCCTCTTTCACAATAGCCTAGAATGCACTTTCCACGTGGGCCATTTTCAGGAAGGATTAAGACATTTGGAATCAAGAACGTGGTTTTATTGGGGCTGGCCGAGTGGCGCGGCGGTTAAGCACTGGCTTGGGAAGCCAGTGGCCCCGGTTCGGTCCTACATGTGAGGGCCAGTGACATTGCCCTCAAAAAAAACAACAACAACAACAACAAAAGAGTGTGGTTTTACTGCCCCAATTTCTTTGCTTTCTATTGCTTTTCTTTCCTCCCCTACTTCAAAGTTTTTCAAGGTATCCAAGGTCCAAGGTTGACTGTGGATATGGGAATGGTACTCCTGGTCCTGTTCTGCTCAGGGTAGAATTTGCCTTAAGTGTTTAAGGGACTTGGAGAGACCTAACAGTGGCAAAGGGCTGAGATAGCATTTATCTTCATCCCCCCCCACCCCAAATACTGTGGTCACCAGCTCTGGCTGTAGCTATGATTTGCCTTTGGTCCTCATGGGAAGTCTGTAGGCTTGGAGGGATGTCTTGGGGCATGAGGGCATTTCCATGTAGTGTCATTCTGTTCCTCAGGCTCCTTTTCCATAGCTTCCAGAACAGTCCTTTTCCATAGCTCCCAGAACAGTGCCAGAACAGGGGTCTGCACTTAGGCCTGAATCCTGCTGCCAGTTAGCTCTGTGACCTCAGGCAATTTATTGAATCTCATTTTCCTCCTTTTACTTCTTTGATGGACACACTTTGTTAATTATAAAGTAGTACAAAGAGTTAAAGTATTATTGCTAAATTCTGGTGCTTACATGGTGGCTAGCTTGATTTCTGTTGAGTATGTATGTATGGGAGAGGGAAAACAACCTCAACATTGAGTTTAGGGTCAGAAAGAAAGATCCTCTAAATTTAAAAGTGTGGTTTCTAAGGGTCTTAGAGTGAAGGAAAGAGAATAGTAGGTACATTTCAGAGTGTGGTCAATTGCATAGATCAGAGGGAAGAAGATGGGGGCAGAAAGAGGAAAAGCTGGCCAGGCCTCCTATTAAAAGCTATGAGAGATGACTTCTGGAAGACTTAAAGTCTCTCCCTCCACAGTGGCTCATATTCAACCATTAGGGATTTTTTCCTTTGGTGGACTTTAGAGACTTTTCACTTCACCATTTTGCTTGGGTTTCAGATTCCCTTGGAGTTTGCTGAGAGGACAGGGAACAAGTGTGCCGGGGCTTCTGCCTGAGACTGGAATTGAGTCAGGGGTGTTAATTTAACCAGATAGTGGGGAGAGCAAATCCCTGGTGACCAGAAACTGAATAACACTTCTGTTCCTTCACTGTGTGCCATTGAGCATGTTGGCTGAGCTCAATGGAAACACTGCATTCCCTGGCAGGGCACCTCCTGCTTTCTGTGGAGAAACTGCTATGCTTCCTCAATCTGTGTTGTCGGAGGACAAGCTCTGATCTCGGGGATATGTGTGCTAATGGCAATTAATATATAACCTATTGCAGTTTACAAAAGACTTTCAAATCCATTATGGCATTTGGTTCCCACACATTCCTCTCAGGGGGCTAGATGAATTTCTGACTCTAAATAGTATATGAGGAAATGAGAATTCAGATTTGCTTGGAAAATCAAGACTTTGCCTTGACACCACATGACTGGTCCTCTGCATTAAATCAGACTGTTGACAATGATAATAGTAGGTGCTTCTTTTGTTAGAATATCAGTTTATTTTTGATTCTTTAGCTCTTCTATGAGGAAAATGATAGTTATGAGGGCAAATTTGAGACACTGTGAAGTGCTAAAACTCCTTGATGAGAAAGGAGATGTAAGCCAAGGATGCTTGTGAAGTTACTCCTTTGCAGCAGTTTTCTGATGCCATCTAGTGTTTCAATGAAGTAATGGTGAGTGAATGGCTCTTGGTCAGTGAATAGCTCTTGGTCTTTGAGGTGACAAGAGTTGAGTTTTTCTCAAACTGGGGTCTGTGAGTCATTGTATTTATTTCCAGAGGTTTGTGAGAATTGTTTTATTTAAAAGTTGTCTTCTCCCATAGATACGTTAGGATTGGGAGGAAAGAGCTGATGAACAAATTCATAGCATGCTGTGGTATATTCATAAATTACACCCATGAGTAGTTGCATATTAACACGGCTACAGAAAAAGAACAATAATTAACCCCAAAGAAGGGATCCCTCTAACAGACTTGAGGATAGTGACCATGTTGTTCACCTTAATACCACCTGCTGCATAGTAGGCACCTGTAATACACGTTCAATTCAGCACTGATGGCACAATTTCAGGCACAGTGGCATTTAGATGGGGAAGACGTACATGCTGCTGCCCAGCAGTCTTCTCAGAAAATGAGTGAGTTATGAAATTCTTATTTCCATGGAGGCAGGTGGCCTGAGCATGTGGGACATGTATCTTTAAGAGACAAACACCAACCTGGTCTTTTTCTAGAAATAAGGCTGGATTTTGTTTTTAAAGGATAGTTAGGATGTATGAAAAGATAAGAGTGTTTAAGGCATAAAACAGAGAGGTTAAAAATCCACATCTAGGTCTCATCCTTAATATCCACAACTAGGATTACAGTCAGGAACCCTAGTTGATGGAGGGGGCAGGCATGAATCCTAGTTTTAGAATAGTTTCCATGGGGGCAGAATATCCTGAGATACAACCCTTGCCTCTAAGGATGAGCTGCAGAGGAGATAGTTGGAGACAAATAGTTTGCTCTTTAGACATTTTAATTCTTGCTCTTGATAACTCCATGTGTAAATGCATCACCAAACATCTATAGCCCTAGATTTTACCTGGCTACTTATTGTTGAGCTGTGGTGAAGGCATGTAGCCGTGTCTACATGCTGTGAGACTTTCTGTTAGAAAGTGGTAGTTAATCTCATGAGGTCTACAAGCCTAAAATCAGAGTGATGATACTTCATTCCTATTTCATTTTTACATTTGCTTTTAGTTACAGCTGTGTGCATGAAAATGTGTATGAGTCAAAATATGCTTTTTCATGTGACTAAAGGATACCACGGTTGGTTCTTTTGAAAAGCCTAGAATCTTTTTGCAAAGTAAATAATCACACAGTTCAATTTGATAATCTGTGAGATGGCCAAGAGGTGTTCATTAAAGGCCTCTGTTGTTTAAGGGATTACAGAAATGCATTTAGTCCTTGAGCAAGAAATGGATTGGCATTTACAAAATTATAAATCATGAATTGGTTTTCAAATCAACCCTCCAAAATCTATTAAACTCATGATATAAGTTAAATAATAAAAGTTTGTAATTGAAACAAATAAAAGGAATACTGCTAGAATATTCAAAATTTTAAAGGAAATAAATATTTAACAGAAATGTATTTTTAATTATTATTAAGATTTTTGAGTAGATGCAGTATTTGAGAAACATGAAGAAGAAAAAGACTTTTGTCAAGCTTGAAGGACTCCAAGAATTTGAGACGTTGGTGAAGCTGATTCTTGTATCTAAGTCTAAAAATATGTAGTGTTCTTCTGTTTGAGATCAAATTTGGCCATTTCCCCTCTAAGAATTGAAACAAATGGAGTTAGAAGAGGAATAATTTTTCTGGACTTAATGGGTAAGATCTAGAAGATAAAGATAGAGGAACAGAGTTAGGAAAAAATATATATGGTTATGAAAAAGATATTTTGAAGTTAGCAACTGGCCTGTAATTGGAGAAATGATGAAAACTCACAAGATTTTGTACAACTTGCCCAATTCCCGAAGAAAGGGAATCTGTGTCTTTTGGTTTCCATGTTGGCTGACAACTATGTTTATTAAAATGAGAATAGTGTTTTGCATGTTTAATGACTTTTGAGAATAATTTGCAAAGTTTTTTTTTTCTTCTACATAGCAACATGATACAGTGTTTACGAAAGGAATTTCAATTCAGGAGTTTTCTTTAAAATCAAAATCTCACCAGGCTGGCCAAGTGGCTCATTGGTTAAGAGCTGGCTTGGGACGCCAACATTCCTGGTTCGGATCCCACATTGAGGGCCAGTGACACTGCCCTCTACAGCTAAGATGGTGAAAAACTGCTCCACCTGGAGCTGGGCTGCTGTGAGTCACCAGTGACAGTGTGGGCTGCAGCCCCTGCTGCAGTGGGCTGCCATAGCCTACAGTGAGTGGCCCGCAGCCAGCGTGAGCGGCTGGCAGCTGGTGTGAGCTGCTAAGAGCCACGCCGTGTGCAGCCGTCCAGAGGCCAGCGACCGATCTGCCTCACCCGAGAAGAACGCAATGATGATACCAACAAAAGGACAGCAACTTGTCTGTTCCCCTTCTCCGGTTCCCCAACGCTGTTCCCCTCCCCAGATTCCCCAATAAAATCTTTAAAAAAATAAAAAAATAAAAATCTCACCTCCTTTTCCTTCCGCGCTCCCACCACCATAGAATTGCTGTTTAATTCCTGTACTGGTGAGGAGCCTAGCTTGGGCTTCTCAGGGTAACATCCCATAAAATCCCATGGCAAGTTTTTTCATAAGTGTCCAAATGACTTTCTGTCTCTGTATGTGTTAAAGAGGCAGGCAGCTGTGAATCATCAAATACACATTGGGGTCATTTGGGAGATGACCTTTATAAGGATGAAAAATGGGTTTGAGTGTTTATTGATTTCTTCACTCCAGTGTGGAATGAAGAAACTCCCTCAAGTAATGCAGTGGGTCCTTAAAGTGTAGTCTAGGACCAGCAGCATTCAAGTAATGCGCTGGGAACTCGTTGAAAGTTGAGTTCTTGCGTCCCACCTAAGCCATGTGAATCAGAAACTCTGGGTGTAGGACTCAGTAATCTGTGTTTTAATAAATCGTTCCAGTGACTGTGATGCATGCTCAAGTTTAAGAGCTACTGAATAATGTGTTGATGAGGTTGGGGGAACTAAGGAAATAGGCTAAGGGGAGAAACCAGTTCACGCCAACTACCTTGAAAACAGTGGCATTATTATATGGCTAAAAGAAGTTTGAAAGGAGCATTAAGGATAATCTTCCTCAGGGTTAGGAAACACACCAAACAAAGCCTGAGGGAGAGTGCAAAGGGATGGGGAGAGTGCTTCAGGTTGTGCTCTCAACTGTGTTGACCTATGTAAGTATTACCAGTGAAAATCCCAACTTAAACCCAACTCAAAAAAGGAATTTCTCAATTCATGTTGCTACAAAACCCAGAAGGCTAGTTGCAGGCATGGCAGGAAGTAGTAGTATGTACAAGGGCTATTCTGAGAGAGAAGAGAAAATTTATATCCTATTATAAATTATATCCTGCCTTCAGTTGCCCTCTGCACAAGGGAGTAAGTAGCCTAGCCAGGTTGGCCCTGTCCTTGGAGACAAGCTACATGCAGTGACTGCGTGATACAGAAGTTCAAAGACCTGTCCTCTTGGCTTCTGTAGGGCCATCCCAGCTGCAGAGCTTTCTGTAAGACCAGTCAACATGTCCCTCTGCCCAGTGCAGCTTCCCTCACTAAGAGATTACAGTGTTCCAATAAAACATCCCAATAAAACTTCCCAATTTGTGTCCTTCCTGCACACAAATCTGTTTCAGAGTCTGGTTCCCAGAGAACTCGACTCAAGACAGCTAGTTGTTGTTCTTCATCTTTGTGTCTTCCACTGAGTCTAGCCTAATAAAACCACTGTCTAAGATACTCCAAGATGAATGAATGAAGATATGTAGGCATTTCTCTGCAGGTGTTAAGATGAGACATATGACTCCATTCCCTCCCTGATGATGTAAGGACTGAAAAGTACATGAGATATCTACTTGAAATCTCTGCTTAAAAGTCAGTCTATTAGCAAAGCCTTTCCTTACCATCCCATATCAAGTTCCATCCCCCTTCCTATTCTCTATCACTCTCAATCCCTTGTAATCTGCTTTATTTTCTTATCATAACACTTATCACAGTCTATCTGTCTGTGTGTCTATCTATCTATCTATCTATCTATCTATCTATCTATCTATCTATCTATCTAGTCTATAGATAGAATATTTAGATATAGATCTCTTTTTATTTTTCTCCCCACTCCTGCCTTTCTCTCTTTCTCAGATATTTCTTCTCTTGTCCCCAACAGAATAAAAGCTCCATGAGAGAAAGAATTGTATTTTGCTCACTGTTTTATCCTTAATGCCTGCATTAGTTTCTGGCTCATGCTTGTTACATATCTGTTGAATGAATGAAAACTAAAACAAGATTAACTAGAGGGGACAAAAAGGCAGCCCACAGAAAGAATAAATGCATGGCACAAAGAACATCAGCAACAACCTGGCTGAGCACATGTTTCACAAGATGGTCTCAGATGACAGCCAAAGCTTGCACAAGGTATGCCTGCCCCTCCCAGGCAAAGGCTTGCACCTTGATCTCAACTTCTAGACCCTTTTCCAATAGGCAGTGTTAACTTTGCTAGTAAAAAGATGTGTTATCCTAGACACATCAGTGACCCTTCCAGCCTCAAGTTTTTAATCTGAAAATAGGGCTTCTGTGCTTCTTACCTGATGGGGACCAAATGTGATACCTTACATGAAGCTCTTACGAGAGTCATCCACAGGATATATGCTCTATAAATACTATCTCTTATTGATTGTGATGTTTGTGGCAGTACTAGGAGAGGTATGATCTGTTGGGGTAGTTTATAGAAAGGATTTATGCTCTTGACTGGAGACTAGACAAGATAATGGTTCAGCCTCTTGTTAATACTAAGTCAGAAGATTTAGGCTACAATCTTAGTGGAGGCTGATTTTCTTTTTCTAACCAGAGGAAAGCTCACTCTTTGTTTTGTTCTGAGTAGGGTATTTTTCCTAAGAAACATACATAGGGAGTTTTGCAATATAGCACAGTATAGTGGTTGATATGAACTCCGGAGCTCTGGGTTTGGTTTTTGGCTCTACAACACACTTGCTGAGAAGTTGGGTGATTTTGCAACCACCCTATGCCTTGATGTCTTCACCTGTAAAACTGGATAATATAAAATGGCTAGTTCTATTGTGCTCAGGTTTTCTTAGACCTCCTAGATATCTGTTTGGGCAAGCACATGGAGTGTCATGTGATTGCCTATCTATTATTGTAATGTCTCTGGCAATAAAGCAAGATGGCACCAGTGGGGTTGAAATAAGTGCACTTAGAACTGGATGGTAGCTGATGTGGCTAACTAATGTGAGTGTTTACAGCTACACAAAGCAATTATTCAGCATTTCACAGTGCCAGGAGCTCCCTCACTCAACCTGGCAGATTTCTCGTTGGACAGGTGGAATACCATCGTCACCAGCCTGAGCCCATCTCCTATCAGAAACTGAGGAGCGTTGAGAATTCTCCTACCTCTAGCATCTCCCCGGCTTAATGTTCTCTATTAACATTTGATGATAATGTATTCTTTGAACATTGCGGTAAGCTGAGGTCTTTAAGATTTTTGTGTCAGAATACCCAGTTCTACTAGCCTGCCAACCCAGTCATTTTGTAAGACCACCTCCATTGTAGCAGCTCTGCAGTAAACATTTCTTATCTCTCTGACCACCTTTTATGCACCCTCCTGAAAGGAAGATAAATAGCTAATTGGTGGGTGGAAATCTACTGGACCATGTACAGCACAATGGGTAGAGTTATTATGCTTCCAAAGCGAGAATCTGACTCTCCTCTTTTCCTGTGTGTCATACAAATCTATAAGAAGGGCAACGGGGATTGGCACAGCCTTTCTTCATGAGGTAAGCCGACTGAACAGGGCCAGCAGATTAACCATCGGGCCCAGCTTCTTTGCCAGTACCTGACAGGGTAAATCAGGGTGACCTGGACTGCAGGTTGGGCTGTCTGCATTTCAAAGAGAAAATGAAAGAAGGAAGTATAGTCTTAGCCTTAGAGCTCTGCTTTTATTTGATGTTTTTTAAAGAAGATTAAATATTAGCCTTTAATGAAGCTGGTAATATCCATTTGGGTTAGTGAACTTTGTTAGATTAGATTAGACTTCGGAGGAGTGGGAGTAAGGGAAGAGGGGATAGTGATAGCATTTTGAGGTGTGTTGTTTTTTTTTTCCATTTTAGAAGTGGTGAGACAAATTCAGCTTGATGAAATGATGTGTTGAGTGGTAAGTCTAAGTTTTAACGTAGGTGTTTGAAAGAAAAAAATCCCGTGTCTTCAAAATTCCTGTTGGCCTTGTAATTACCTTGAAGCCAGTGGTGTTGCTCCCACCTCTCCCACGTGTTTCTAGTTAGTGATGGTAGCTAGAAATATGCAGATATACGAGTGTGAGTAATCCAGATCCAAGCAAGGGGTTGGTTGTGACTGGATCCCTACCACCTTTAATGGTTCAGCATCTTCAACTCTGTGTGTTAGGGGCATGCTGAAGCCGAAAGCACTCATTTCCCTCTCTGTAAGGTGTCTCTTTCCCTTGATGGGTCTGTGGCATCTTATAGAAACAGAGTTCTCTTCAAAGGTGAACTGATTTAGAGTCATTAAGTTTGTGCTGTGTCTGCAGGCAATACTTGGGTAGTGAAAGTATAAAAAAAACCCTGCAGTGTCTCTAAAGGGTGATTCTATTCCAAGAGGTTAATGAAGATTTTTCATGTGTTCCAGAGCTGGGGAGCAGCAGTGCACTGTTGCTTGCTATTAGAGCCTGCCTGTCACTGCTGTCAAGGTCAGGCTGTCCTTGCCATCCCTCAGTACCCATCAGAATAGCACACAGATAGCAAAGACTGAAGTTGCTTGACTAACCCCCTGCTACACCTTGGAGTTTTGGGTATAAATTCAAGAGGCTTCTTTGACTTTCTGTGGTGCAGAAGAATGACCTCCATTACGTGGTAATTATGCCATATTCTGAGAAGGCAAGGATTTGTGGTAGATGATATCAAAGATGAATTGAGAGCATTATTAAAGAAAATGAATTATTTGCTAAGCTCTCCTTCATTCCCTTTTCTCTAGATTAGCATGGTTTCTTCTGAAATCTTTCTATATAGCCTGTTTTGTTTTGAACTCTGATAGGTTGCTTGCCTCCATTTCATTTAGTTCTTCTTCTGGAGTTTTCTCCTATTCTTTCAGTTGGGATGTATTTGTTTCCTCATTTTGGCTGCCTCTCTATGTTTGTTTCTATGTATTAGGTAGATCTGCTATGTCTCCCAATTTTGGCCAAGTGGCCTTATATAGTAGGTGCCCTGTGGGGCCCAGTGGCACAGTCTCCCTGGTCACGTGCTCCAGGTGCTCCAGGAGTGTCCCTTGTGTGGGTTGTGTGTTCTCTCCTGTCATAGTTGAGCCCTAATTGCTATTGGCATGTCAGTAGATGGGACTGGCTATTGGCTGTGGGGTTTGGCCATGTCCACATCTTACAGGCTGCTGTACATGGGGGGCTTACCCACTGAGTGGGATTCACACCAGTGGGCTCTGGTGTTATTGAAACTGCCTTTTGGGTGTGCCACTTGTGGGGCTAATTGGGTTGTGCTCTGTTGTGTTCTGAAGCCAACCTCTAAGTATGTTGATTTTGGTATCTCTTGGGTGGGGCTCTCGTGCAGGCCCAGGTTACCCACTGCCTGTGATCAGCAAAGTAGGAGCTATAAAGTGATCTGCAGTTGTTTGTTGCCTGTGCTAACCCTGAAGGCATGTGGGAGAGGCCACTCTGCAAAATGAGGACATTGGTCACCAGTACTGGGCCTGGAGTAACTCTTCAAGCCAGGACACCCTAAGGCCTGCTTCTACCTGCCAGCTCCCTTAAGGTTCAGCCGTTGATAAAGCCTCATGCGGTATGCAAGTTGGGTGAGGCAGGGACTCAGGGAGTCACTAGAGTGGAAAGAGCTGTGGTCACCAGGTTAATGTAGACTCTGGTTTGGTGCCAGTTCTGAACCTGGAGCTACTCAGCAAAAGTCTTAGCACACCAAGCCAGTCACTGCCCACTTGGGGTCTGTGGACTCCTATAGTTTTACAAGAAAGAGTGCAATGTGGTCGGGGCTAGCTGCTTCTGGAGAAAGTGCCTCCAGGTGTTGGGGGAGTTGGGTAGCGCAGGTACTCAGTGAGTCAGCAGTGTGGAGCAGCGAAGCTCACCAGGCCAATCAGATTCAGATTTGGCCAAAAGCATAGGGGGAGGGCTCAACATATTAAAGATGGCATCTGGGGCCGGCTGAGTGGTGCATTGGTTAAGAGCTGGCTTGGGACGCCAGCGGCCCTGGTTTGGATCCCACATCTGAGGGCCAGTGACACTGCCCTCTACAGCTAACAACAGCTCCATCTGGAGCTGGGCTGCGCGAGCCCTGCAGCCCTGGCTGCAGTGGGCTGCCATAAGCTACAGTGAGTGGCCAGCAGCCAGCGTGAGTGACGGGCAGCCAGCATGAGCTGCCAATAGCCGCGGTGAGAGACCATCGAGAGGCCAGCGACTGATCTGCCTCACCTGGGAAGAGCACAATGATGATACCAACATGGGCCAGTGAAGCAATGTCCTCCGCAACTAGACTGAGGAACAAAAAGACAGCAACTTGTCTGTTCTGCTTCCCCGATTCCCCAACGTTGTTCCCCTTCCCCAATTCCCCCATAAAATCTTAAAAAAATAAAAATAAAAATAAAGATGGCATCTGCCTGCCAGCTGCACCGATGGCCCTCTCACAGGGAAAATGTTGACTGTCTTCTCACTGTAGCGTCAAAGCCACACATCTCAGTCTGCTTACCTTATGCCTTTGATGCCCATTGAGTCACTGTCCCTCTGCTGGAGCCCAGGGTGAGTGCCTGGGAGTGAATGAATCAGTGGGCAGGCCCGTTAAGAAGATGTCTGTGTTTTCCCCAGCTTTCCATCCCACCCAAATGGTCAAGATCCCCATTGTTTTTCACAGCAAGATGTTGCGGGGGCTCTTCTTCCTGGCACCAATACTCTGGGCTGGGGAGCCTAGTGGGCTGGAATCCCTTGCTCCTCTAAGGGTAACTTCTGCAGCTGATATATCCCTCCTGATTCTCAACCATCACACAGAGGTTTGGGGCCTGCTTTTCTCGCATCTCCACCACTCCTACTAGTCTTGACGTGGCTTCTTCTTTATATCCTTAGTGATAAAACTTCTGTTCAGCTAGACTTCAAGTGATTCTCCAGGTTAATTGTATAATTTAATAGTAATTTTAGTGTGTTCATTGAAGGAAGCAGGCACAGTGTTTATCTGCTCTGCCATCTTGAATTTCTGCCTTAAACATTTAATTTTACATTTATTATGAAAGGATTTTATGATCGTTATAGAAAACTTGGAACATAACAAAAATATTAAACAGAAAATAAAAGCATATGGAATCCCCAAAATCATAGGTAACTGTGAGAAGGAGTGAAAATTAAGACCTAAATAACATACCAAGTTAGTGATAAACATGGAATTACTCAGGTCTAATTCTGGTCTCTTTATTTATTACTCAGGTTACTCCCCTCTCAGGGCAAAAGGACTTTTAGTTTCAAGTGCACCACATTGAAATATCATTACCTACAGTTTAACTTGAAGGCAGGGACATTTATCTTATTCATTTTTTCCCTGTAGATTTTATTTATTTTATTATTATTATTATTATTTTTGCAGCTTCTTTGAGGTATAATTGACAAACAATAAACTACACCCATTTAAAGTATAAAATTCAATTAGTTATGTATATATGTGTACACACACATATACTTGATTTTGCTGATGGTTTTACAGATACACATATTTATATGTATAGTGTTTATGTATCTTACTATATATTTATATATATGTATTTGTGAAATCATCACCAAAATCAAATTAATGAATATAATTATCACTTGCAAAACTTTCTTTACGTCCCTCCCTGCCACCCTCAGGCAACCGTTGTTTTCTGTCACTATAGATTAATTTGCATTTTTGAGAATTTTATGTAATTGGAATCTTGTTTTTTTTCTGGCTTCTTTCACTCAGAATAATTATTTTGAGATTCTTCCATGTAGTTTTGTGTATTCATAGTTCATTCTTTTTTTAATTTTTATTGCTGAGTAGTATTTCACTGTAAATATACACCACAATTTTTATCTACTTACCTATTGATGGACATTTAGCTTGTTTCTATTTTTTGGCTATTACAAATAATGCTGCTATGAACATTTTTTTATGTCTTTGTGTAGACATTTGATTTAATTTCTCTTGGATAAGTACCCAGGTGTGAAATGGCTGGTTCATATGGTAGGTTTATGGGCTGGCCGAGTGACTCAGTTGGTTAAGAGCTTGCTCAAGAGTGCAAGCTGTGGGCCAGCCGAGTGGCACAGTGGTTAAGTGCTGGCTTGGGACGCCAGTGGCCAGGGTTCGGGTCCCACATATGAGGGCCAGTGACACTGCCCTCAAAAAAAAAAAAAAAAGTGCGAGCTGAGCTCTGAGCAACAGCAGTTCAATGCCAGCCTGAACTGAGTTGCCATTGAGCTGCCAACAGGTGGCAGAATGGCTCAGCTAAAAAAAAAAAAAAATAGAAGTAGCATATGATAGATTTATGTTTACTTTTTTAGAAACTATTTTCCAAAGGTTGAAACCTTGTTTTACATTTCCATTAGTATATGATTTGTTCCACATTCTTGAAAACACTTAGTATGGTCAATCTTTTAAATTCTAGTCATTCTAGTGTGTGTGTAGTCTTATATCATAGTATTTTATTTTGGACTAATTGCTCTAATTACTAATGTTGTTGAACATTTTTACATGTGCTCATTTGCCATCCATGTTATCTTCATTGGTCAAGTGCCTGTTTAAATATTTTGCCTGTTTTTAAATAAATTGCGTTGTTGTAAGAGTTCTTTATACATTCCAGATGCCAATCCTTTAGCAAATACACACTTTGTAAAGATTTTTCTCCCAACTGTTGCTTAACTTCTGCTTTTTAAAATAGTGTCTTTGGGAGAAATCCAATTTATTGATTCTTTTTTTTGGTGTGTGTCTTATTTAAGAAATTTACCAAACTAAGTAATGAAGATTTTTTTTCCTGTTTCCTTCTAAAAGATTTATAGTTTTAGTTCTCATGTTTATATTTACAATCCATTTTGAGTTAATTTTCTCTTTTTAAATTTTTCTTTTTTATTTATTTTTCTTTTTTTTAAATTATTATTAGTTTCAGGTGTACAAAACAATGTAATAGTTATCCTTTTCACTCCTTACAACTCCCCTCCCTCTGAGTTAATTTTCATATGTGGTGTGAAGTAAGAATTGAGGTTCATTTTTATACATAGGCTGTCTAGTTGCTCCAGTACCGTTTATTGAAAAGGTTATCTTTCTTTTTTGAATTGCTTTGGAACCTTTGTCAAAAATCATAGATATTTGGTTTTATGTTCCATTCCTTTTTTTTTGAGGGCTGTGTCACTGGCCCTCATATGTGGACCCGAAGTGGGGCCTCTGGCTTCCCAAGCCAGTGCTTAACCACCGCGCCACTCAGCCAGCCCCTATGTTCTATTCTAGTCCACTATTGATTTGTCTATTTTTATGCCAATTCTATACCATTTTGATTAACGTAGCTTTATGAACTGTTTTGCAGTCAGACAGCATAAGCTCTCTGTCTCCTTCTTTTTTGAAGTTGTTTTGTATTTCCATATACATTTCAGAATCAGCTTGTCAATTTCTAAAAAAAAAAAGTCCTGAGATTGTGATTGGGATCACATTGACTGTATAAATCAATGATCTATGAATATGATATCTGTCTCCATTAATTTAGGTATTTAATTTCTGTTAACAATGTTTTGTAGTTTTTAGGATACTGTACAGGTCTTACAACATCCTTTGTCAGATTTATTTATTTATTTATTTTATTTGTTTTTAAAAGATTTTATTGGGGAATTGGGAAAGGGGAACAGTGTTGGGGAATTGGGGAAGGGCAACAGCCAACTTGTTGTCTTTCAGTCTTAGTTGTGGAGGGTGCAGCTTGCTCAGCTCCAAGTCCAGTTGCGATCCAGCCACCTGTTAGCAGCTCGCGACTGCTCAGCTCAAGGTGCTGTGTTCAATCTTAGTTGCAGGTGGGTGTAGCCCATCATCCCATGTGGAAGTCGAACTGGCAACCTTGTTGTTAGGAGCATGTGCTCTCACCAGCTGAGCCATTCTGCCACCTGTTGGCAGCTCAGGTGTTGCTCACTAGCCCATGTGGGAATCCAACCCACAACCGTGTTGCTCAGAGCTCACACTTTTAACCAACTGAGCCACTCGGCCAGCGCCAGATTTATTTTTAAATATTTAATATTTTTAGGTGGTGTTGTAAATAGTGCTTTAAAATATTTCCATTTCTGATTGTTGCTAGTATATAGAAGATTTTTGTATATTGACATTGCAACCTTGTTAAACTCATTTATTAATTCTATTAGCTTTTTTTTTTTTTTGGTTGCCTCCATAGAAATTTTACATAGACAGTCATGTAATCCACAAATGAAGACAGTTTTATTTCTTCCTTTCAAAATGCCTTTCATTTTCTTCCCCTCTTTTATTGAATAAAATCTCCAGTAAAAAATTAACAGAAGTGGCAAAAAAAAAAATCCTTGTATTATTCCTGATCATAGGTGGAAAGCCATCAGTGATTCACCATTTACATATGATGTGAGCTATTCTTACTCATTTATTAGTGTGTCTTTCATATAATACATACATTTTAACATTTAATGAATGAAACCTCAGGAATAAGAATTAACTTGCCTCCACAAATGGGATTATATGGTATGGAAATACCATACAGTTCTTTGATCCAGCACTGTATGCATGTATTTTCTATCCTAGAGTTTATGATTCTTAATTGGAGGAAAGGTTCATGAAATATCTCTTGGTTCATGGTATTTTAGATCTAAGTTACAGAGTGAGATTGTGTTCCTCAGGATTGCCTGACATTTTCTTCTTAGGCAGCCATCCAACATTGTGAGGATACTGGTGTCTGAGAAATACAGTAGCTAGATGGAAAGGATTTGACTCATAATAATTATCAGGGAAAATATTATTTGAACATATAGAGACACAGTGAATAATGATGACAAATGAGAATGATAGGCAGGAAGGGTATGAAAAACAAAGTTGGAGACAGGACCTAAAGACATCATTTTTTTTTTTTTTTAAAGTTTTTATTGGGGAATTGAGGGAGGGAACAGCATTGGGGAATCGGGGCAGGGGAACAAACAAGTTGCTGTCCTGTTGTTCTTCAGTCTAGTTGTGGAGGACTTTGCTTCACTGGCCCATGTTGGTATTGTGATCATTGTGCTCTTCCAGGCTGAAGCAGATCGGTTGCCAGCCATTGGACGGCCACTCACGGTGGCTCACGGCAGCTCATTGCAGCTCTTACTAGCTGCTGACTGTTCATGTTGGCTGACAGTCACTCATGGCAGCCCACGGCAACCCACTGCAGCCTACACCGTCACCAGTGACTCGGGGCAGCCCAGCTCCAGGTCAAGCTGTTGTTCACCATTTTAGCTGTAGAGGGTGCAGCATCACTGGCCCATGTGGGATCCAAACCGGTGGCCCTGCTGCTCAGAGCTCGTGCTCCCAAGCCAATTCTTAACTAACGAGCCACTCAGCTGGCCCTGAACACATCATTTTTGAAGGGTGATTAGTTTCCACAAATATCTTATCAAAATACCTGATATCTGAATTTCCTCCTAAATTCACAGGTCTCAAAAGTTTTGACCAAGCACAGTTCTGAAAACAATAACTTGGGGGCATATATTGCTGTCTGGTAGTAAGTATGAACAGAACCATACTAAAATTTTACATGTGGAAATAATCATACATTGAAGTTAAAGGAATTCAACATGTAGGAAAATAGGACTGCACAATAAATTTATTTTTTTCCTTTGCTGCAGGTTCTCAGGGTTTTTATCTCTGAAAACATTTTAAGGAAAATGCTCTTTCAACTTTTTTTCTTCTATAATTGCACACTTCCAAGGAAAAATATTTGGTTAAAAAAAAAAAAGTTTATCTAAATAGCTAAATATTCTAAGCTAAACAAGAAGCATTTCTTAGATTCCAGTGATTGAATTAACAAGGGTGGATATTGGGAGCATAGAGTAAGCCCAGGAGGGACTTGGCTATGTGATCTCACCAGTGACTCCATCAAAATTTGGAATTGTTGGGGTTGCTTAAATAGTAGAGGTGGAGGAAGAGTTTAAATTTAGAGCCCATATTACCTCCAGTTCTTTTTGTGACAATAGAGTTTATTCAAATAACAGCTTGCAAATTATGAAGAAAAGCTTGCAAACCTCAAAGAAGAAAGGACTTAAAAAAAAATCATTTCTTTGCCTTATTATGTAAGAATCATGAGTTCTTATGGGAAAAATTGAAGAACATGCCATTATCCAAGTAAGCATATGTATATAATATATAATGTATATAATATATATACCCACATATTTTAAGGAAAGTGGAAATCAATATATATATATTTCCCTTTTAAACTTGTTTTATAATATACAATTTTCCATATACTTAAATATTCAGGATCACAGTTATTAATATTTTCATAATATATCATACGTATGTAATTATTTAGCCAATTACCTATGTTTAACAATTAGGTTGTGTCCAATTTACATCACAATGATTAGAGAGATTAATATTTTTATGTATAGTTGGATTATTTTCTCAGAGTAAATTCTCAGAAATGAAAACATTGGTGAAGGGTCAAAGCAATTTTGGGATTTTTGTATGTATAGATAAATCAATGGAAAGTCTGAACCAATTTAGACTCATTGTAGCAGTAGATAAGAGCACTCATTTCATTACATACTTGACACCAATGAACATTATTTAAAAAAACACATTTGCAGGGCCGGCCAATGGCGAGGTGGTTAAGCGCTGGCTTGGGAAGCCAGAGGACCGGGTTCTGGTCCCACATATAAGAGCCAGTGACACTGCCCTCAAAAAAACAAATAAACAAACAAACAACCAAAACACACATTTTCCATGTTGATAGAACACAATATTATCTCTGTTTCCACTTTCATTTCTTCGATTACCAGTGATTTGGGAGTTTTAAAATATGGATGTTTTGGTCATTTCTATTTACTCTTTTGTAAGTTATTATTCTTTTAATGCAGTAAATATTTATTGGTTGTTCATAATGTGTGAAGCAAGAGAGAGAGAAAGAATGCCTGCCCCAATGTAACTTAAACTTAAAGCTTGATCATTCCTCAACTTTGGTGGGGAGGGCGTTTGGTAAACTAGAGAACATTGACAGTTTTTTTTTTTTTTTTTTTTTTTTTATTGAGGAACGGTGTGTTTTTTCCAGGACCCATCAGCTCCAAGTCAAGTAGTCGTTTCAATCTATTGAGTTGTCAGAAAAGTCATGACGTATTTTGTCTATGTTTTTCAATGATCACTTATTTATATAAAGAACAAAGATCAATCAATGATATATTGCCCATTTTGTTTGATAACCTTTTGCCATCTGTCAGTGAGCTTCATAATTCCTTGTTCATAGAAGGACCTGTCTTTATTTGTGAAAAACTGAACAAGGTGCTGATTTACAGCCTCATCTGAATTCAATGTTATACCATACAAGGAGTTTTGAAGAGAGTGAAACAAGTGGAAGTCTGATGGTGCAAGGTCAGGTGAGTATGGTGGGTGTGGCAAGACATTCCATCCAAGCTCCAATAATTTTTGAAGGGTGATCAAACTTGTGTGTGGTCTTGCGTTGTCATGATGGAACACAACTCCTTTACAATTAACAAGCTCTGGACATTTCTGGATGATAGATTTGTTTAAACTGTCCAATTGCCAATAGTACACATTCGAATTGATTGTTTGGTTCCTTGGTAGGAGCTTGAAAAACATGACACCTTTAAAAATCCCACCACACTGAGAGGCTAACCTTCCTCTGATGAATGTCTGCTTTCAGTGTCATTTGAGGCGAATCATCATGTTGGGACCAAGACTGTTTGCACACCACATTGTTGTAAACAATCCACTTGTCATCACCAGTTATAAATCGCTTCAAAAAAGGATCGTTTTCCTCACGTTTAATGAGCATATTGCAGATGTTTATATGCTCCGTCAAATGAACCTCTTCGAGTTCATGCGGAACCCAAATATTGAGCTTGCTTATGTATCCCAGCTTCTTCAGGTGGTCGTGAATGCTTAAATGATGGATGTTCAATGTTTCAGTAACCTCTTATGTCATGTAACATGGGTTTGACTCGATCAATGCCTTTATTTTGTCGTCATCAACCTCGGTGGGCTTCCCTGACCGAGGAGCGTCATTGAGATAAAAATCACCAGCATGAGGACCAGCCGAGTGGCGCATTGGTTAAGAGCTGGTTTGGGGATGCCAGCGGCCCCAGTGCAGATCCCACATATGAGGGCCAGTGACACTGCCCTCTACAGCTAACAACAGCTCCACCTGGAGCTGGGCTGTGCGAGCCCCGGCGATGGTGTAGGCTGCAGCCCCTGCAGCAGTGGGCTGCCATAGGCAACAATGAGTGGCTGGCAGCCAGCGTGAGTGGCTGGCAACCAGCAAGAGCTGTCAATAGCCGCGGTGAGCAACCATCCAGAGGCTGGCAACCAATCTGCCTCATCCGGGAAGAGCACAATGATGATACCAACATGGGCCAGTGAAACAATGTCCTCCACAACTAGACTGAAGAACAAAAAGACAGCAACTTGTCTGTTCCCCTTCCCTGATTCCCCAATGCTGTTCTCCTCCCCCAATTCCCCAATAAAATCTTTAAAAAAAAAAAAATCACCAGCACGGAATTTCGTGAACCATCGTTGGCACTGACGTTCTTGTAGAGTGTTTTCATCGTAAACTTTATGCAACTTTTCACAAGCTTGATGCGTGTTCTTCCCTTTATGGAAGTAAAACAGTAAAATATGGCAAAAATGCACAGTTTGGTCTTCCCTCTTCAACTTGTTGTAAAATCTCCCAAACTTAACCAAATGGCTAATTTTTTTTTTTTTTTAGAACAAAGCAAGAGCTGTCAGCTATCAAATGACGTAGCAATAACATAGATGTGAATGACTCTAGTACTTCCAAAACTGAACTAGTGCCATCTGTCGCAAACGTGCGTCATGACTTTCCCGAGAACCCAATAGTTGTGGAGGGTGTTTTTCCAGAACCCATTAGTTCCAAATCAAGTAGTTGTCTTCAATACAGTTGTGGAGGGCACAGCTCCTTGGCTCATGTGGGAATCGTTCTGGCAACCTTAGTGCTATGAGCCTGTGCTCTAACCACCTGAGCTAACTGGCGGCCCCATACATTGACAGTTTTTATTTTGTTTTGCTTTTTAAAGATTTTATTGAGGAATTGGGGAAGGGGAACAGTGTTGGGGAACTGGGGAAGGGGAACAGAGAAGTTGCTGTCCTTTTGTTCTTCAGTCTAGTTGTGGAGGACATTGCTTCACTGGCTCATGTTGGTATCATCATTGCGCTCTTCTCGGGTGAGGCAGATCGTTCGCCGGCCTCTGGATGGCCGCTCACGGTGGCTCTTGGCAGCTCGCACCAGCTGCCAGCTGCTCCCGCTGGCTGCCGGCCACTCACTGTAGCCTATGGCAGCTCCACTGCAGCAGGGGCTGCAGCTATGCCCACCCGGGGACTCACACAGCCCAGCTCCAGGTGGAGCAGTTGTTCACCATCTGAGCTGTGGAGGGCAGTGTCCCTCATATGTGGGATCTGAACCGGGGCTGCTGGTGTCCCAAGCCAGCTCTTAAACAATATGCCACTCGGCCAGTCCATTGACAGTTTTGATAGCCTGAAAGCATCAAACTTATCCCAGGAAAACTTGTCATGGGTAGTAGCAAAGTCACAGCTGTCATAGAAGTCATGGTTAAGAGATGGAATCCTAGAGTTACACTGCATCTTGGCTTCACTTCCCTTACTGGGTTGTCCTACCTATAAAATGTGGATTATATGGTCACAAGAGTTACATATAAATTTCTTAGATTTTTGCCTGACAAGTTGAAAGTTTAAAACAATGACCAGTTTATATTATCAATACTAGTAGGAGAAAGTTTAAAAAAAATTTTTTTCGAGGATATTTTGTGAAACTTCTGATGAACTGAAAGTCTTCTCTAGAAATCCAGAGAACTCTGAGGATCTGCCAGCCTTGCTGGGTAGAGTTGGGAACCTGTGTGGAGCGTAGACAGCTTGAAAAAACCTGGATTATCCTGAGGAAAAAGGAGGAGGAAGTTAAAGAAAGATGGGAATTCCCAAATAAGTACCTGAAGTGGACTTGGTTTTGAATATCTTTCTGCATATATGTGATTACAGTGAGTGGCCGGCCGCCAGCAGTAAATTTCTAGGAAAAAAACTGCTGAATCAAAGGGTATCAATAAGTTTAGAGTATTATACTTTCTGGAATCTGATTTGAAAAAATCATGGCTCCTGATACATGCCACAGTTTCAGACTCTGTGGAGTTGGTGACTGAAAAATTGAAAGTGCCATAAAGAGGCTAGCATTGAAGTGTATTGCTCCCAGATCATGATTCTTGCATCTGTACTGTATGTTTCCTATCCCACTCTCAACTTAGCGCAGAGTAATATTAAGATTAACTAAGAGAAATAATTCCCATTTATATCCCTTGTTTTTAAAAATTATCTTAAAAAATATAATGGATGTGGGGGCAGCTGGTTAGCTCAATTGGTTAGAACGCAGTACTCACAACACCAAGTTGCCAGTTCGATCCCCACATGGGCCGCTGAGCTGCACCCTCCACAACTAGATTGAAACAACTACTCAACTTAAACCTGATAGGTCCTGGAAAAACACACTGTTCCCCAATTAAAAAAACAAACAAACAAACAAAAAACACTTACACCCCCCAAAATTTTTTTATGAATCCCATACAACTAAAGAAATAAATGTAGCTAGGTTACAGACAGGTCTCAATTTTGGATTAAAAATGAAATGTTTTAATGCTCTCAAACTTGCTACATAAAACTTTCTTTTCTTGTTGGCTAGCAGGTCCCACATACAGCATCTCAGTCCAGTTCCATAAATTTTCAGCCCTTCAGCTATTACAGCAATCACATTTAGGTGACTCACTCCTGCTCAATTTTTAAATTCACATTCTACTGAAGCTCTTCTCCATTACTATGTACCACTGACCCCACAGACCTTAACCTTTTGCTTCGAGCCTAGACTCCTGGTTCTTCTGGAGGCTCCTGGGAGAGACGTGTGTATCAGTTCTCGTATACTTCCCTCTCCTTCCTCCTGGCGCTCATGGGCTGCTGGGAATCTTCTGCTCTAGGGCTTTTTCTGGGCAGTGGGCAGCACAGGACCTTTCTTTGACTCTGGAGTGAGATATCATTGCCTTTCCTCCTTATGGAGAGAGTAGCTTTTTTTTTTTTTTAACACCAAATACGGAACTTTCAAAAAGTGATCTCCAGCTTCTTTGTAGTCTCCTATTACCTGGACCAGGAGTGGGAGGAGCACTGAATGTTGAGGTGGAGGTGTTAATGCTGCATCTGCTGAATTGCTCTCTTTCAGGAAGATCTCCCTGGAAGTGGTTGCCTGTAATATTCAGTGAGCCTCGGAACTTAGAATGTGCTCTACTTAGAGACTGTCACCCGTTCTGTCACTGCTAGCACCTAACATCATTGGAAATTGGAGTGAATGAAAAAGACTAGGAAAAAACATGGTTAAAAATTAGGCAAAGGTGAGCACACAAAATGTGTGCCATCAGTTCTTTGAAATTACTGGAGAGAACTCGGATTCACAAAATTAGCTCTGAGTTTTCTTTTTTTTTTTTTTTTTTTTAAATTTTATTTTATTAGTTTTCGGTGTACAACACAATGCAATAGTTATACTCTTTACCCCCCCAAAGTGAAAATCCCCCTCCCCCAGTTCGCCACCCCACTCCCCCCCCATATCATACATATCCATCACAACTCCCCTGACTCGCCTCCACAGCATACTCCACATCCTGTGACCACCCACATATTCAGTTGCAGTTGGCATACAATACTATACAACATCAGCTTCAGGTGTACAGTGCAGTGATCAAGCCTCTACTCCATCCATGAAGTGGTCTCCCTAACAACACATGTGACTATCTGACACGCCACAAAATTTTTACAACATTATTATATTCCCCAAACTGTGTTTCATATCCCTGTGGCAATATTGTAGTTGTCTATTTATGCTGTCTAATCCCTTCCCCTTCCCCCCATCCCCACCCCCCTCCCAACTAGCAACCCTCAGTTTTTCCTCTACATCTATGAGTCTGTTTACTTTGATCGTTCACTCAGTTCTTCAGACTCCACACACAAGTGAGATCACATGGTACCTGTCCTTCTCTGACTGACTTATTTCTCACAACATAATAGTCTCTTCACAACATTATCAATTACATTCCCAGAACTGCCCCCATAACCCTGCGGCAACACTGTAGTACCACATACACTGTCCAAAACCTTCCCCCTCTCCCTCTTCCCCATTCCCTCCCAACCAGCAACCATCAGTTTTTCCTTTATATCTGCTTGATATGACATCAATCTTCTTAAATTGTCTCTCTGGGTTAGCTTGTTTACCCGTTTCTTTTGTTTAACAAAGTCCTTTTAACATTTCTTGCAATGCTGGCTTGGTGGTAATGAATTCCTTAAGCTTATTCTTTTCTGAGAAGCTCTTTATTTCTCCTTCAATTTTAAGTGATAGCCGTGCTGGATAGAGCAATCTTGGTTGTAGGCCTTTATTTTGTGTCACTTTGAGTATCTCCTGCCACTCCCTTCTGGCCTGCAGAGTTTCTGTAGACAAGTCAGCTGTTAGTCTAACTGGAGTTCCTTTGTATGTAACCTGCTGTCTTTTCTTGCAGCCTCTAGGATTCTGTCTCTGTCTTTAACCTTTGTCATTTTAACTATGATGTGTCTTGGTGTGGACCTGTTTGGGTTCAGCTTGTTTGGAACCCTCTTCACTTCCTGGGCATGTATGTTGATTTCCTTTACCAGGGTAGGGAAGTTTTCAGTCATTATTTTTTCAAATACCTTTTCAACCCCTTGCTTCTTCTCTTCTCCTTCTGGTATCCCTATGATTCGAAGGTGGTTGTGCTTCATCTTGTCCCATAGGGCTCTTTAAACTATTTTCATTGTTTTTTATTCTTTGGTCTTTTTGCTGTGCCAACTGGGTGAGTTCTGCTATTTTATCTTCCAAATCGCTGATCCGCTCCTCTGCTTCATCTACTCTACTGGTGATTCCTTCGAGTGTGTTCTTCATTTCAGTTATTGTATTCTTTAGTTCTAACAGGTTGTTTTTTATGGTTTCCTATCTTTCTTTATGTCCTCACTAAGTTCCTTAAACATTCTTATCATCAGTGTTCTAAACTGTGTCTCTGAAAGGTTGATCCTCTGTTTCATTTGGTTCCATTTCTGGAGGTTTCTTTGATCTTTACTTGTGACATGTTTCTTTGTTTCCCCATTCTGGCTGTCGCTCTGGGATTGCTTTGATGTATTAGATAGATCACCAGGAGAGCCCTGGCTGGATCACGCAGGCACACAGCTCACGGCCCAACACTCCCAGGAGAACTCCCAGTCTCAGCCTGTCCCAATCAGCCGCTTGCAGATCAGGCCGAGCAGCCCGACAACCAATCACCAGCCTGGCAACTCTGCAAGCGCAGTGTGGAAAGCAGAGACCCAAGGCGGCTAGCGTGCTCCTGGGTCTCAGTGAGCCGCCCGTAGGAGCCGGAGGGCACCGCCCTATGTTTCCCTGGCAACGCAGTATAATCCGGGCGGAGGGTGGGGATCCAAGGCCACAGGCGCGAGCGCACGGACGCACGCACGCACGCACGCACGCACGCACGCACACACGCACGTACTTCACCAATTCCACCAGACCAATTAGGTCTCGGACCTGATCCTTCGTGGGAGGGCCCAAGCCCGACAAAATGGCGCCCTCCTTACACCACTCGCGTGCAAGCTCCGCACCACGGGAACAACAATCCAAAAACCTCCAGCCTTTGCACCACAGGTGCTCAGCTCAGTCCATCCCCGCAGGCTCCCGGCTCACACAGCCACTCCCTCCATCAGGAACCAGGTAAGTGCTCACCGGCGAGCAAGCCCGGGCGCCGGCCCCACTGATTCTCCAGCCGCTCTTAGCCTCACCGAGCTGAGGAAAGAGAGTCCTTACTAATTTATTGCCGGCTATCTTAGAACTCCTCTTCCCGGCAAAGGAGCTCTGGGCTGGTGAGCTTGGGGTGCGGCCGGAGGGCCTCTCCCCCAACCAGACAAGCTTCCCACGGCTGGGGCTTCCCTCATGGGGCTCGCCCTCTCTCGTCTCCGCCCGTCCTACCAGACCCGACGTGGCCTCCTCTTTAAGTTCTTCGTTTAGTGGTTCTGTTCCTCCAGTGTTCCGGGGACCTCCAGGGTTGAATGCTGTATAATTTGCTTGTAATTTTGGTGTGATCCTGGGAGGCAGTTAGCACAGCGTCTGCCTATTGCGCCATTTTACCGGAAGTCTCTCCCAGCTCTGAGTTTTCTTAGCACAGGAGAAAAATACCATCACCGACAGAAATTTTATTATATCTTTAAAGAAAAAGAGCAATTGCTTAGGAGAAGTTAAACTCTTCCTGGTCCTGAAGTAAATGGCTGCCTGGCCCCTGTAGAGAGAATCCTGTGTACTGCAGAGAGCAATGTCCCAAACAACATCCTCAAAGTCAGTGTGTCACTTTTTACATTCTATAATGGGAGCCAATGGTTTCAATGTAAAATATAATTTGGTGAAAACAGTTCAACTGGGGAGGGAAACCAAACAATTGTATCCAGACTAGTTAAGTAGCAATTTGGCAACGTAGATTAATGTGAGCATAAGTCTTTTTTTAAAAGATTTTATTGGGAAACTGGGGGAGGGGAACAGCGCTGGGGAATCGGGGAAGGGTAAAAGACAAGTTGCTGTCCTTTTGCTCTTCAGTCTAGTTGTGGAGGATGTCGCTTCACTGGCCCATGTTGTTACTATCATTGCGCTCTTCCCGGATGAGGCAGATTGGTCACTGGCCATTGGACAGCAGCTCTCGCCAGCTGCTGGTCACTCATGCTGGCTGCCAGTCACTCACGGTAGCTTATGGCAGTCCACTGCAGCCCCAATGCATCCTATGCCGTCCCCTCACTGCAGCCCAGCTCCAGGTCAAGCTGTTGTTCACCATTTTAGCTGTAGAGGGTGCAGCATCACTGGCCCATGTGGGATCCAAACCGGCAGCCCTGCTGCTCAGAGCTCACATTCCCAAGCCAACTCAGCCAACAAGCCACTCGGCCGGCCCATAAGTGTTTTTTTTCAGCTGAGGTATCCTGTCACCTGTTGGCAGCTCAGTGGCTGCTCAGCTTGGGCCGGGCATCCAACATGAGTCTTTTTTTAAAACAGCTTTATTGAGGTGTAATGGACAAATAGGAATTTATGTATTGAAAGTATATAACTTGATGTTTTGATATATGTATACATTGTGGAATGATCACCAGAACCAAGCTAAGTAACATATCCATCACCTCACATAGTTACCACTTTCTTTTTCTTCATCTTTTTTGAGTTTGTGTGTGTGTGGCAAGAGTACTTAAAATCTACCTTCTTAGCAAATTTCAAGTATACAGCATTGTTAACTATAGCCATCATGCTTCAGAACTTATTCATCTTTTGCTATAACTGAAACTTTGTACCCTTTGACTTAGACCTCTCCATGTTCCCTTCCCCCAGCTCCTGGCAACTATCATTCTACTCTCTGCTTCTCTGAGTTTCATTATTTTAAATTGTACATATAAGTGAGATCAATAATCTGAGCATAAATTTCATATCTAGAGGAAAAGAGAGACTGCACAACAGTCCTTTATAAATATGAATCTCTTAATTAAGTTTTGATAAAATTAAACATTAGTGACTTCAGGACTATCCTTTCAGCAATATCTGAAGACCAGGGAAGCCATGTTGCTGGCTAAGGGCAGACCCCCATGCTTACTAGTTAAGCAGAGAGTAGGTTTAACAGTTTGTGGAAGTTGAGAAGCCTAATAGGACACATGCCATATGGAAAGCTCCCCAATTTCCATTTGGAACTGGGGGGAGTCCAGGCAAAGCTTAAACTCTCTTATTGATTAATAGCTTCAGTTTTGCTCTGACACATAGACAAATGGGCAATGGAGGCCCGTAATTTCCGTTCTGAGGAGAACGGCCCAATCTATACGGGAGTCGATCCCTAGAAGCACTGTCTATAGCTTCAGCATCATATATGTATGCTCATTTTTCATTCATTCAGTAATATTTATTGAGTAATATCTATGCATCTGGAATACATTCTCTTAAAGTGTGTCAAATATTTTAAAATAGATGGACACTCAGAGTAGAACTGTTACTCGTGGGGGATCTGCAACTGTATTTTGATGTCCAAATTAAAAAATTTGGGAACCATTGCCAAAGCCCATACTGCTATAGTTTTAGCCTGGAAAACTTTAGAGAGATGTTACAAAACATTTACTTTGACCATTAAAAAATTTTACTAAACACCCATGTGTCAAGCCGTTCCATGATTATATCACATATATTGAAACTCCTCCCTCAAATCAGTTGCCTTCATAGAACCTGGAATCTTAGAGCTGAGCACCAACTACCTCTTTGTCCCAGGTGCCCCAGAGCTCCAGTGAATGTTTCCCTCAGTGGACTTTTATGCTAATTTTTTTACTAACTGCCTGCCATCTAAATTTTTTCTGTTCTCTGCCCTTGACTTTTTGATTTTACATGATCTCTTTTTCTTGTAGAAAAAGAGAAAGAATTTCTTGGTTGCAGAAGTGCCAACAGAACCCCTAAACTTGGCTTGCTCACTGCAGCAGACCCAAGGAAACTTGCTATAATATGCCTGGGTTACCCAGGTATTTCACTCAGTATCTCCCAGAATTGGAAAATAGATATATCAAGTTAGTGGATACCATCAATTTTTCTGGATTTTTATTTTATTTTTATTTTTATTTTTTTTATGATTTTTTGCAATCTTGAGACATTTGTTTGGTTTTTATACACTGGGAGGAAGCATGTCTAGCCCTGCTGTTTTTGCCTGAAAATATCACTGGCTTTTACAATAGACCCCTTCTTCTCTTCCCCCACCTCTCTCCTTTGCCCTCCCTTTTCCCTTCCTCATCTCCCGTACCCCTTTCTTCTTATTCCTTTTTCAAAAGCTGCAGCTAAGTTCTAGTTGTTGCTATTTTGGCACATTCCTTGTGCTTCCCAAGGGCTCCAGGATTACTTCTGAACTTCGAAGTTACATAAATCCTGCCATTTTAAACCTCCTACATAGTTCTACAATCCATCCATTTTATTCATGTCCACAGTCATCTACCAGGTCCAAGTCACCCTTGTCTGGCCTCAAGAGAAGTTCATGAACACCTCCCATGAAAGAACATTTGAGTGAGAACAAGCTAAGTGTTTTTGCCCTATTTCCAAAATGACTCTTAAGCAGAAGAGTGGCAAACATCCCAGGACAGGAAGTTAATGATCTTTCACATTTCTTGGAGTTCTACCATTTGTTGGTTAAGGTATAGGTGTGTAAAGCCTTCTTAATCCTTTAATGGTGCTTCCATTGGAAAGATTAGCTAAAAACAATAATTTAGGATTTCTAGCAAGATTCAAAATAATCATTCAAAAGAGGCAGTCTTCCACTCAAAGAAATAGGAGATCTAATAAAAATTTTATTTTTTCATTTTTATTTTTAGTACAAGCATAATAATATAATTTATATATTTTTCATATTATTATGCTTTATTTTTGTTTTATTCAATAAACCTTATATAGCATTTAGTATGTTTAATCTGCTTTAAGGATTTACAAATATTAACTAATTTAATAAATAACATGGAAATTAGAAGTCCTCCATACTACTGTTCTCCAAAGATGATCCTGTTCAATCATTTAAGATATTTTTCTATAGCTTTTCTTTTCCCTGAATATATATTAATGTTTTATTTTGTAGTTATAATTAATAACCTTACTTGTATTGCAAGGGAATACCACTCTTGTAATTTGCATTTTCAGTTTGCTATAGTATTGGACATCTTATTATATGAGCACATCTAATCGTATATCATTGCATTCAAGAGTTGCATTGTTTTCCAGTGTGAATAAACCATGGTTTATTTAACCATCTTTGTATTGAAGGGAATTTGTGCTATGTAAACCTTTTCAGTCATAAACTTTCCATAGTATGAGAGTGCTTTTGAAGGCTAAATTCCTAGGAGTAGAAATGCTGGTTCAATATATTTTCAAATTGTTCTCCAATGCATACCTCCTCCAGCAATGTACTAATGCACCTGTATCCTCATACCCTTGTCAACACTAGACATTATAAATTTTAGAAAATTACCAAATTGTTAGGCAAAGGATAATAAAATAATATGCATGTTATCAAGGTATTAATGAAGAAAAAAGAAAGGAAAGAAGAAAGAATTAAGAGGTAGTAGTGACATCTAATGGAGAAAAAAATTCACATTGAACCCTGGGTAACTGAAAGTCTGGAGGAATAGAGACTTTTACATCTCAATATTTAGAGTACTGTGCTTGAAGTTGCTCTTTGCAACTATCCACATGTAAGTCTGGAATTTTTTTTATACTAACTTTACTATGTAAGCCCTTTCCAAAATGAAATCAGTTGTTGGCACATAGTAGGTGCTTGATGACTATGTGTTTTATTTTTTGGGGTTGGCCCTGGTAAAGGAAGAGAATGAATGACAATCCTGCTGCAAGCCATCTACTTTCCAGAATTTCAAATATTAAAGATTACTTGTGGTAATCTATATAGTTATTGATATACAAAAGTGCCTCATGTGCAAGTTATCACATTTATTTATTGAATGTCAGCTGCAAAGTTGTGCTTGTGTGTGTAAGTGATGTATATATAACAGGTATATACTATAGCCTCAAGAACTGCTATAATAGAAACCTGAACATTTTGCTTGATCTGTAACTTGTGATCAAATCCCAAATCTCAGTCTCCTGCTTTTACCCACTATTCCATGCTCCTAATAAAATAACATTTGAAAATATTAACAGGAATATCAATATATATAAGTATTCATGGCCCATGTTCTATAATATATTGTGTATCCTATATGTACAGGGTCGACTTTTCTACTTTCCTGAGACAAGCTCCCACAATCATCTGTAGTGGTTCCAGTTTCTTCCCTTTTCAGTGATTCTAAGTGAGATATCCCTGACAAGTCAAGTCATTTGAAAATGTTACATTTGGAAGATGTACATACAGGTTAGCTATAGACTGCTGTCTCTTAACCTATTTAGGAAGATGAGGGTAATTGTCATGCCTGTCTTCCATTTTAGACTGTTGATAACCCTGTTCTAATTAATCAGTCAATCGTCCCATGTGGAAGGTGGCTGTTGTCTATTCTACATTGTCAGGGAGCTTAGCTAATCAACCCTTATTAATTAGTCACTAATCTGTACTGTGTACCGACAACTGGCAGCATTAATTGATAGACGATAAGGAGCCCCTCCTTAATTACAAAGAAACACTGCTCTTTACCCTCTGTAGATGATCCCTTGTATAATACTAAATGAAGGGCCACCGAGGGAAGTCTGGGACAGGCACAAGATGGAAGAGTAATTCGTTTTTAACCTGCTTTTAAGGAGTTGTTTAATTAATATGAGATCAACACACTTGAAGTCTTGAACAGGTGCAGATACATGTTTGTAACCAGCTGTGTAATTGACCACAGTGGAACAAGCCAGGGCTGAGGATACAGACCTCTCTAATCACCTGCTTGCTCTCCTGCCTGTGGTGGTAAAAATGCCTGCTTTTTGTAGTGCAGGATTCCCTGAATCTATCTGAATGGCTGTATAGTGTTGAGATGAGTTTAAATTCTAGATCTTCGAGCAAAAATTTGTAAATGGGTTCATCTCTGCTCACTATGCACTGTAAACATTGCTGCCCCCTTTTCTTATATGTTTGCTTTTGTAGCCTTCCTAAAAATCTGGGGACCCTGTGGTAACTGTGTATGCATGTGGGTAAATAGGTCTCTAGGTTCAGATCTGAGAGTCACAGAATTCTTGAGGTCTAGAGCCTTTAGGAGCAGCTACTAGTCTGGGGATTGGCGAACTGCAGTGCAGGGCCAATGAATCTGAGACCTGTGTTTTAAATGATGTTTTACTGGAACTCAGCCATGCTCATTTGTGTATACTGTCTATGCTGCTTTCTGCTACAATAGCAGAGTTAAGTAGTTGTGTCAAAGGCCAGATGATGCACTAAGCTGAATTATTTACTCTCTGGCCCTTTATAGAAAAAATTTGCTGACTGACTCTTGAGATCAGGGGTTCAACCCATTCTATTCGGTTGTTGGAAAAGTCATGACGCATTTTTGCAATGAAAAACAGAAAAAATACGTCATGACTTTTCCGACAACCCAATATGTTTTGAAGCTTTTGTTGTAAAGAAGTTGTCTTTTAAAAATGTGTTAGGTGTCAGGTGGGGTCGGGCAATACTCAGTTTCTTTACTAAAGCTTTCCTCTGAGATTTTAATATATTGATGTACATGATGTATATTGTTTATCCCCAAGAAGAAAATATAATATGCAGATTACATTATCATTTCATCTCTATGAATATCTCTAGGAAGAAACAACCTCACAGGGCAGCCAGTAGCATTGTAAGTTAGTTCTGATTCTACAATGTAGGAAACTATTTCTTAGTGACTTAAACTTTTTCATTCTTGTTCTACCGACCAGAGTTATGTAAACTATTGGGTTGTTGGAAAAGACATGACACATTTTTGCAACGAAAAACAGAAAAAATACGTCATGACTTTTCCGACAACATAATAGATCTAAGCTCTCTCCAATAAGAAACTCCTTCAATTATTTAAAGACAGTTATCATCTCTCTCCACTCAGTAGTTTCTTCTTATCCTTCTTCAACCTTTCCTCCCATGGGTTCCCAGATCCTTCATCAACCCAGTCATTCTCCTTTGGATCCACAATAGTTTGTCAACATTCCTTTTAAAGCAATGGTTCTAAATACTTAGAGAATCTGAAGGAAGTTATAGATTCTTCCTTAGAAAACACCTATTCCAAAGTAAAATGTTACATAGATTCATAGATTCTTTGAAGCAAATCTATGTCAATTGATTCTTCCTGAAGAACCTCTGTCTAAATTATGCCAGCTGAAACTGAATATAATATAGACTCCAGAACATACAAGTGGAGCAAGAGGTACTCAACATAACGTACTTTAAAAACTTAGTCTCAGAACTTTTATCTCATGTAGAGTTTGTCAGCAACTAAAATGCCCAAATTTTTTTACATATACTGTACCTTATGCCTCCTGTTCTTTTGCAAATGAAAATTTTAATCTGAAAGCAGGACTTAATGGTTATTTTTATTAAGTTAGGTTCAGCATATTGTTTTATTCTCTCTTCTTCTTTTTGTATCTTAACTCCATCATCTAATATATTTGTGATCCTTCCAGGATTTGTCATCTGAAAATTGGATACAAATGTAATTTCTTATTTGCCCAAACCATGGACAAAATTGCTGAGTAAGACAAGGCTGTGTAGGGCTCTACCATGTCTTTGAAGACAGTTACCAAGTTCAATTTCTTTCCATTAATTGGCTACTTTGATCATTATATCCAATTCACGTTATATTGTATTACCACATTATATTCAATTCCTTCCAAATTTTAATTTCTTTTTATGTGAAATCTGATTTTTAAAAAAATTTGCTTCTGAATACTTTTTCTTTTCTAACACAGTAAGTAGATTGGGATCTAGACTTAAATCTAGTTTTTGCTGTCAGTCTTTATCACAACACCTAACTTCAATGTATCATACATTTGTTCATTTGTTTATTATACATCTTTTCCACCACAATGCAAGTTCCACAAGAGAGAAATTTTATGTTGTTGTTCACATATCCATAGGGTTCAGAATAATAGCACTGAATGTACTAGATCTGCAATAAATAATGTATTTTATGGAATTTATCAGTTGTAAGAAGCTGTCAGTTGTAAACTATACAATTATTTTATAAGAAAGAAAAGAATAGCACTGCCAATTATTTTATACCTGCTGAATTATTGATTAAAAAATGAATCCTTGTTTCAGAGTTGTTAAAATGTATCAATATGCAATAATTCATTGAATAAGGATAATTGTCAAATGAATAGGAGTACTGATGATCTTATGATAATGATATTTAAGGTTTAATTTACGTTTCATCTCAAATCAAATCAAAATCAAAGCACATTTATTGAGTAATTGGGTGGGCAATTATCTGTTTGGGTTCTTCCTTCAAGTCATCCCTGACCATACCACCTTGGGGAACTTCCCCTCATGCATCTCCCAAACTACAGAAACTCAGAGCCTGACAGCACAATTTAGGACTTAATTATATACTGCCTTTTATTGATCACCATTGTTTCTAGTTAAGTAGCCATCTTGTCTCCACCACTAAATTATAAGCCCCTTGAGCATAGGAAACAGCTTTTTACAAAACAGTATATTCTTCACAGTCCTTCCCCTTTCTACTACCCAGAAAGGAGAATGTGGCAATTTACGGGCTTGCAGGATTGAATATTAAGTACAGGGAAAACCACAGAATGCTTTTAGACAGATGGATAAGAGACTAGTAGAGACAAACAGATTGGAGGAATGCATGAGAAAGTATAATGTAATGAAAAGAAAATTTATGACACATGGTTCCAGAAAATGCTTGCAAAATTGATTCAAAAACACAGGAACAGGGGGCAGGCTTATTATGGAGCCAGGAAAAGTTGCAGATGAAGAGTGAATGATCAGGAATAAGACCCTCATCATTTATTTCTGTAGGAAAATCTAAAAGAGGCAATAAGGAATGAAGGGAACTAATGGAAGAAATGGAGAAAACAAGCCTCTTCTAATCTCATTAGCTTCACTCTCTCTTCCTTTTTCCTCAATCTTCTTAACGCTCCAGAGAGTTAAAATCCAAATGAAGCTGTTCTCTCTTGTTTTCAGTCAACGCCTACCTACCTCCTCCTCTCCATCTCTTCTTACTACTTTCCTCAGCAATCCAAGGCTTTAAATAGGTAGGTCTTTCATAGTATAACATTGCTCTTTCTAGATTTTGACATACTCTTAAAACTATGGGGAGAAAAAATATGGTAAACAGGGGCATATGGGAAAGAAGATAAAAACTATAATTGTGAATCACTTTTTTTCCCATCTGCCAGAATCTTTACATAAGATCTTTCATTTAATCACAATCACCCTGCTTAAATATTTCAGACACTTGTCTGAAGTCTCAAAGATATGAACTAGCAAAACTGTCATGCAAACTCTGGTCTGTCTGGCTCCAGAACCCAGAGTCCATGCTAACTTTTTACCGCATCATGTTGCTGTTCGATAGAGTGTATTGTCTCTTTCTAATTATGAAAGATTTGTCCTTTTAGGTACAATACCTAGATATTTTCATCACTTAAAGAGATTTTGCCAAGATTCAGTATGCTTTTAATATGTACACAACTTATACATGTTCATAGTAAAACAATTGGAAAGTACTAATAAGGAAAATGAAGAAAACAAAAGATTATCCACCATTCTATGTGCTGTGATTTTAATTTATTTGTATTTTTTGGCAATATATTTTTTTTATTAGTTTCACAGTGCAATAGTTAGACTTTTTACCCCTCAAGGTGAAAACCTGCCTCCCCCAATCTGCCACCCCACTTCCCCCCCATATCATACATACCTATTACAATTCCACTGACACCACTCCCACACTATACTCCACATCCCATGACTATATATATATATATATATATATATATATTCAATTATAGTTGACATAGAATATCATACAACATCAGCTTCAGATGTACAATGCAGTGATCAAGCCTCTACACCGTCCATGAAGTGGTCTCCCTAACAAGACATGTGACCATCTGACACCCTACAAAATATTTGCAGCATTATTAATTATGTTCCCTGAACTGTCTTTCATATTCCTGTGGCAATATTGTAATTACCTATTTATGCTGTCTAATTCCTTCCCCTTCTCCCTCATGCTCCCTCCGTCCAATCTAGCAATCATCAGTTTTTCCTCTGTGTCTCTAATACTATTTCTGTTTACATTGTTCATTTATTCAGTTTTTTGAGTCCACATATACGTGAGATCATATGGCATTTGTCTTTCTCTGACTGACTGATTTCACTTAACATAATAGTCTCTAGGTCCATCCATATCGTTGCAAATGGTAAGATTTCATTCTTCTTTATAGCTGCATAATACTCCATTGTGTAAATGTATCACAGTTTCTTAATCTAGTCATCTACCGATGGGCATTTCGGTTGTTTCCAAGTCTTGGCTTTTGTAAATAGCACTGCAATAAACATAGGGGTGCATATATTTCTTTTGAATTAGTGTCTTGGACTTCTCTGGATAGACACCTAGAAGTGGAATTGCTGGGTCATACGGTAGTTCCATTTCCAGCTTTTTAATTTTTTTTTATTTTTTTAGATTTTTTTTTAAATTGGGGAATTGGGGGAGGGGAACAGCGCTGGGGAACTGGGGAAGGGGAACAGACAAGTTGCTGTCCTTTTGTTCTTCAGTCTAGTTGTGGAGGACGTTGCTTCACTGGCCCATGTTGGTATCGTCATTGCGTTTTTCCCGGATGAGGCAGATTGGTCGCTGGCCTCTCGATGGTCGCTCACCGCGGCTATTGATAGCTCTTGCTGGTTGCCAGCCACTCACGCTGGCTGCCAGCCACTCACTGTTGCCTATGGCAGCCCACTGCTGCAGGGGCTGCAGCCTACACCATCGCCGGGGCTCGCACAGCCCAGCTCCAGGTGGAGCTGTTGTTAGCTATAAAGGGCAGTGTCACTGGCCCTCATATGTGGGATCCGAACTGGGGCTGCTGGCATCCCAAAACCAGCTCTTAACCAGCTCTTAACCAGTGAGCCAGTCGGCCGGCCCCATTTCCAGCTTTTTGAGATACCTTCATACTGATTTCCATAATGGCTGCACCAATCTGCAATCCCAACAGTTATGCCATGATTTTTGAATTCACTAAGATGAAAAAACAATCCCTTTCATTACAAAATACTTTGAATAAGAATATAAGATTAATGCTCACTCAGAGACAGATAGTCGGACATGAATTAATACATCGATGGTCTAGAATTTCATGCCTGGACCAAAGTATTAGTTTTAGGCCTTCTTCTTGTGGGAACTGTGTTTTGTTTTATTTTTTTTCCTAATGAGCAATTGGACCAAAGGGTCAGGTTTAATTATAACTAGAGTCCCTTTTTGTGTGTACATCACTGCAGACCTAATTGTAGGCTGGCAGCCCTGCTGCGCCTGAGTGGTCATTAGCTTGCTGATAATGGACTGTTCTTGTCAACAAGGGCTCATTAACCATTGTTTTTTTCAGCAAAATAGTTGTAAAGGTTTGAACTTGTGATTGAGGACGCAATGGGCTCGTGGTGCTTTACTTGTTACGTGGCTGGAACCAAGGATTTTCAGTTCAGATAGGTGGTGCTCTGCAGGGAAGTCCTGGCTCCAGGAACATGATGTAATGGTGGGGGGCTGGGGAACCCTGACCTGACAGTGAGCAGTCAGCATTCTAGTCTCAGCTTTGTAGCCGACTTTGGGCTAATCACTTTGCTTTCTATTCCTCAGTTTCCTCATCTGAAAATATGAAGGTTTTACTCAATGATAAGTGAGATAGCTTTTTGCCAAAAAAAAAAAAAAAATTGTATGGTGCTTGTGTAATTTGCTTTTTCCCTTCTTTTTCTTTCTTTTCTGTGTTTTTTTTTATTTATTTTATTATTTTTTTAAATCTATGATTTTATCTTAGGTTATACACTAGAGGGCAGTGGTACATTAATATTATGAACTATGAATGTAGTAGGTACTGCACTTAGCTGAAATTCATACACATTTGGGTTTGTAAGCAACCTTATATCCTTACATACTCATACAAATTATAGGAAGCTGTTCTGTAGTACCCCAGTTGATATTTATCTTATCCCTTTTGAATATTTCTAGTGTTGGGAAACTTGCTACTTCACACATCAGCTTCTTCTCTTGTTAGTCCCGGTTATTAGAAAACTATTTCTTTAAACAGTGTCACAGAAAACTTTGTTACGTTTTTTTTTTTTTTTGTAACTGGACTCCAGATATTTCATGTAATTGTATTACTGAACAGTTACTATTATAACGCATTGGTAATTAGTAATTGAATACCCTAGATTTATGATCTATTATGTATCAGGCACTCTATCAGGCTTCTACATTACTTTTTAAAATCCCTACAATAAACTCTGAGGGATAATTTATTTTTATGTATCTTTATTTTATAGAGACTCAGACCAAAATAATTTAATCAATAAGCAGTAAAGGTGGGATTTGAATTAGGTCTGTCCGATTAAAACTTCTGCTGTTAGCTACAATGCAACAACTTCTTTTTATTGCTGTGAAGACCAAGACCCAGATATGGCAAGCAACTTGCTCCACATCACTGCAAAATAGGAGAAAAGTGGGAACTAGGTTCTAGATCTTTGGAGAATACATTCAGTTTTTCTTTGCATTACAGCGTAATGTATTCAAGACTGCCATCATTTCCTTCCCAAGTCCTCTTCTGTATGTGTGAGATGTTTCTGTTTCCCTTCATTGTTATTCTGATGGTTTCTTTTAATTTGCCTCCTCTTTTCTAAATTACAAAACTCAGAATTCAAAACAATGCTCTGTCTAAACAGTACAGAAGGCACTGAGACAGTATTTCCTGTCATTTGGGATTAATTTTCCATTAACATTGTCTAAGGTTGCATTAATATTTTAGTTTAATGTTGGATTGTTTCAATCATAAGGTTGACAATACTCCTTGTTTCTTTTAATTTTTATGAAATGTAGGAACAACATGAACTGATACAGTCACATTCTTACTGATAGAAAAAAAATCCTCCTAGAGGAGTCCTTGTGAGTTGATAATAACCTATAGAAAATGTCTGGTTTCTTAAGATAGTCACGGAATGTGAATGTGAAAATACTCCAGCTTCTGGATAATGTTTAGGTTCATGTTACATGTAAATGTCTGTGTGTGTTTTAGCTTTCCTATCAGAAATGCACACTTGCTGCATGTGGTGGACATTTTTCCCTGATTGTTGTGTTTTGCCGTAGCACAATCTTGACATTCTGTAAGAAGGGCTGCCTGAGAAGGGCTGTGGATCAGGGGGCCCTGCCTTTCTCTAGCCATGAGACAGGCATATGAAGCAGTGCTCTCTGGCTGAGGATAGGGGATCTTGGTTCGAGCAGTATCGGATGGAAAACATGGAGGCTGATTCATCCTCATGACAGCATTGTCCCCGGAGCACTTTGCCCATTAGATGCTGCTGTCTCTATCTTGTGGCCTTACTCTCAACATTTGCTTTGATCTGCGAGGCACTTCATATATCATTCCAAATATATATATATATATATCAAAATGATATGCATACATATTATTTTTAAAATCAGAATCAGTTTCTGATAATTGTGATAATTGCAACCAAAGCAGTCCTGAAGTCATACACTGATTTTTGGAATACATTTACTTTTTTGAAATAGCCTTATCAGAAATTTCTACTGTTCAATGACACAGAATAGTGACTCTAGCCAATAGAGTTTGTTGATGTAATATTATACTTATTGTAGAAAAGAATATTACACTTATTGTAGAAATCCCCATATTTTGGGGATTATAGTTTTAAAATATATTTACCATATCTAATGCAATAGATGCATTTTTCAAAAACTAGCAGTAAATGAATTTTATAAATTGACTTCTCCAAGGGCAATTGCTAGTCAATATAAATCAATGTTGATATTTGATATTGAATCTTTTAGGATGCTAATAATTCATCTGGTTTATAAATTTAAAATTTGATGAATTTAGGGTTTTTTTCCCCAAGAGGGAAACGTTTTTATATTTTTAATTAAATATTCATTCATGTTTGAAACCTGTTAATCTTAGTGAAAATATTATATCTTTATTTAAGCAGGTATAATAAACATTATGTCTTTATTTATTTAGGATTAATTCTAAATCCTAATAGTAACAGGACATTTTCAATTCTGTCTCTCTTACTATGTTGTCATCTACCTACCAAGCAACAATTCATGTGGGAAAATTCCAAATTCATATTTTTTTCCCCTGATTTTTTTCTTGAGTGTCAGATTCACATTCTTAGCTTTCTGCAGGAAATATTCACTTCATTGTTTGAAGGGCACACACAATTCCCACGTAATGCTCTCAAACCAAATTATTTACCTCCAAGGGCAGTTATTGAGAACATTGTTTCTACATTATAAATCTCCTCTTTGATGGTCTAAGGAGGAAACTTCTCCTTTGTTTCAGTACAAAGAAGAAAGGGCTTTTCCTAAGTAACTGATTTGTTTTGCTGTCCTGGATCCTGTGAATCTTTCCAAAGGGTCGTGATTTCAAGGAAGCTTAAAGCCAGATTCCTGGTCCTCTTCTAGCTCACTCCTGGCATCATCTTCCTTTCCTACCCTCATTTTTCTCTGGTCTCATTTTTATCTTTCTTTTTTTTATTTTACCGTGTGTTATTTTATCTTACTGTATAGTGTACATTTTTCTAAGTTTCTGTAAATTATTTTGTCACTAGATAGGGGTATAAATACATAAGAGCAAAACATATGGATCCATCCTATTTTCCCATCTGCATCTCTTCCTGCTTTTCTTATTTGTCTTTTTGTAAAGACATCTCTAAACTGCCTGTTTCTGAGGCTTACAACTTGGAGTTATTTTAAATTCTCTCTACCTTTTATCTCTCATTCCTTTTATCAAGTTAGTCCTCAGAAATTGTTCAGTTGTACTTACACACTGGGTGCAAAAAGGGAATGTTGGTCATCCGTGTGGGAAATTTGGGACCGCATTTGAAGAGATGTGATTACATCCTTCAGATCACTTATCTTTTGGTGAAATCTGCTGCTTTTCCCACATCTTTTCTATCCTTTACCTTCGTATGATGATTATTTTACCGGGATTAACTCATTACCAGTTAACCGGATGATTAAAATTATCTTGTAATTGATTTCCTTGTTCTTAGACCAGCAGTTCTCAAACTTGAGCTTGCACCAGAATCTCCCTAAAGGACTGTTAAAACACAAATTCCTGGCCTCCACTTTCTGAGTTTCTGATTCAGTAGGTCTTGGAGTCTGAGAATGTGCATTTCTGACATGGCCCCAGTTGCTGTTACCCAGGGAACCACACTTTGAGAACCATTGCTTTAAATTGTTCTCTTCATCCATTCTATGTGCTGTTCCCAGGGTGTAGCTCTTTTAGGGGGGCATTTCTTTTCAGGAATTTCATGGCCCTTTACTGTTTACTGAATTTATTTTCACATTTCAGATATCCTACCTACTATTCAAGGCTCCAGAAAATCTAAATGCAACTTGTCTCTTTCATTTCCTGATATTTCTCCTTAGTCATGCAATACTCTTCTCTTTCTTCCCTCATCTCTATTTATTAATAATCAACTCATTCTCCAGGCCTCTACTCAAAATGATGTCAACTTCATGAAGGCTTTCCTGATATTCCCAAATGTAATTAAGAACTAATCCTCTTTTATTCTCTTATAGCATTTATAGCATTTTGCCTTTAATGATTATCATATCTACTGAATCTAACAAGCTCCAAAACAAGGAGCACAAGCCCTCAGACTCTATTGCATACTTTTCCTATAGAAAGCCTTCTTCAACATTCATTTTGCTAGCTATTTATATAAGATTTTGGGGGTAGGGGAATAGAGGATGAATGTTATTATGAAACATTTGTAGAGTTTCCATGAGATCACTTTTTTTTTTTTTTTTTGGTTTGGCTAAAATCATGACATTGCCCACTTTCATTAATACAAATGAAATATTTCACAGAACATATAATAAGCAATTAAGGAATAAAGACCCCAAATTAACTCATCATGCCACAGGATTTTAACTGAACAGTAATTTTTGTCTCATCTTATTATTGCCAAGGCCCATTAATTAAGTATTATGGCCAGTTTATAGACCAAATTATATAGATGACAATCTATCATAGAGGTACTCCCTTTATTTGCCAATTTGTAAATAATAAAAGGTTTGGTTTTGATATAGACAAATGAATAAATAAAATAGAAACACTTTTTCCAGTATATTTATAGGTGATGCCAGCATAAAGAAAATTTCCATCAAATACATTTAGAATATTCTAGATTAAATTGTTAAATTTTACTGAACTTCAGGACTTGTCAGGGTCCATAATGTGTTAATGTATTTTAGCACATATGAAAGGGAATATTCAATATTTAGCATTTTTTCAAAATTCTTTTTATGTTTTAATTATTTTATATTTTATTTTAACTTGCAGAGCAGCTCACAGTGATGCAAACGCCCCTTGCATCACTATTTGGGAATCCAGTCCCAAGACTCCTGAGTAAATGTTTGAAAATGAGGCAATTGCCATTCCAGTGAACTGAATTAAATGTGGAACTGGTATACTAAGCCTTTGATATGTACATACCTTTACGCAGTGATGAAAGTGATACTCAGGGCTACAGGTTTGAGTTCACATTTAGTGGTTTTCTTTTGTGATTTTTCTAATTTCTCCAAGTCACTGGGCAAGAATTTCATTGAGGATGGAGCAGGAAGGTTGCTAGACAAAAGATCTAGCTGGTTACTTCACTTGGTTGCAATTACCTCTTGCTGCCTGCGCAAGATTCTGCTCAACCTTGTATGAGCAGGCTCCAAACCCTTGACAGAGCTCCAAGACATCTCCTTTTGCAGGTCTCTCTGGAATATACTGTGTTCAGATGTATTGATAGCAATTTAATGCCAACTGCTCAGATTACTGGTAATTATAAGATGTCACATTAAGAAGCTGGGAAACCAAGGATTTCTCTGCCATGCAGTTTGTTTGTGAGGCCAAGTATATTGTTCCCTGACATTTCATTCCTTTAGGAAATGGGGATGGTGGGGAGGTGGCTGTGTGGACTGCTATTAATAGCAGTTTGTAAATTGTATCGAATGCTTCTCCCAGTGACATAACATTATGTTCAAGGATATAAAATTCATCCGGCTTCCCCTGCTCCCAGCCTTTACCTACCCCTAGCCAGCCTTTTCCTACCGATTTTCTAGATTATCAGCTGTACACCTCATATCATCCCATCTGTTCTCTGACTCGATGAGAAGAGAGATGCTTTTGCTTTTGTAAACTTTTTGATTAAAATGGCAGAAGCAGAGTCAAATCATTTTGATGTCTTTACCTTCAACCAGTCTCCTTGGCACCATTTGCTGTATCTCAGTAAAGTCGTCCTTTTTCAATCTGTCAAGACTCTTAGATTTTGACTAGCTTCTAGTTTGGATCTGGGAATTTTCTTTTTAAAACATTGTCTTTAAATAAAATGCAGTATAGTGAAATATTTTTGAAGTATTTGTTGTCTAAATACCCAAGGAATGTTATAATATTTCTTCCCAAGAATGTAGACTCACAATCTTGCTGATTTATTATCCTATTCCTCTTATTATTAATCTTATACTTTGCTTGACCCAGGTTTCTTTTTGAATTCTACAGCCAATATCCAGGTGATTATTATGACACATCTGTTTCCCTTAATTGATGGGCTAAAAGGCATTTATTTATAATTATTTTTTCTGACTCAGATACTCATATGAGGTCCTCTTTATATTCAGACTTCTTTTACCTACTATTGGGATATACAGGCATACCTCATTTTATTGCATTTTGCTTTATTCTACTTCACAGAAGTGTTTTTTTTACAAATTGAAAGCAAGACCCTCCACCAGCAAAAAGATTATGACTTGCTTTATTGTGATACTTTATTGTGGTGGTCTGGAACCAAACTGGCAATATCTCCAAGGTATGCCAGTACTGTCTTACTGACCGATTTTTGAAGCTGGGCTTAAATATCAAGAGTGGGCACTTTGTTCCAGCTTGATGGAAGAAAACCAAACATTCTTGAGATCTGCTTTTATATCAATGTCCCAGCCACAGTCTGGGTTTTAAAATTGCCCAAGCAGGGATTAAAAAAATCCATCAGATGCTCATTTTCGTATCAGGTTTTCGAAAGGTTCGAATGACCTATTTAAGGTCAACATATCTTGGAATCTTGTGGACTTTTCTCCTAATATACTAAGATTCATTTGGTCACTCTTCATAATTTGGTCATCTTCCGTGGGATGCCTAACTTTGCCACCTAACAACCTGCCTCTTGCTTTATTTCCTAGCAATGATAAAATAATGGCTGGTCATTGATACTGAAGATTTTCTTTTTAGAATAGGAAACAACAGAGAACCTGTCAAAGTGTCATCGTCTCCGTGATATACAAGGGAAAGGAGGCGATGCCTGTGGAAAGCAGAGTAACTCCCATTGCTGGCTGGAGGAGAGCCAGCATCTGCTGTTCAGGAGGACAGCACTTTTTCTGCTGCAGTAAAGGAGGGTCGAGGAAATCATGAGGGAAACCCCCACCGTGGACAACAGAGGCTCATTTCTTTCTTCCACATTGTGCTCTAAAATTGCTGTGCTAGAGTCTACCTCTGTCTGTAGTTTTCCTAAGAACTGAAAAATAAAAGTATAAGAAAAAGTACTTGGGAGAAGGTACTTTCCATTGTACCTGCAGGTATTAGTTTTTGATCATGATCACTTCTGCATCTTCCCTGGGAAAGCATCCATCTTGTTCTGTTTTATTGCAGAAAACCGCTTGGTTCTTCTGAAGGGAAGGTGATACTGCCCAGGGCCTTTCCTGAGAGAAATGTGCTCCTTAGAGGGAGAAACACAGGGCTGGTATGGTGGAGAAACTTCTGGGAACTTGATGGGGGCAGGTAAGGTCCTTTAAAGCTTAAATTGGCTACTTGCTCTCTGGAAACTTGGGCCATAACCACTCATCTTAGATATTTCTCTCTGCTGATGTCATGTGGTATGGAAACCCTGTTCTTGTGTCTGAAAACAATCCCAAAGAAAATCAGCATCATTGTGGGGAGGGGGGAGAATGGGAGGAATGTCCCTGGCCAGGAGGCCGGAGGTGCCCCAGGAAGCTGTTTCCTCTGAATAGTTAAATGGCTGCCTCTCAACTTGCACAATGTCACATTGAATTTGAAACAGGGAACTTTTTATATTTTTCCCCTGATTGTGCTGGCACCTGGCAGATGCCTATTTACCACAGGCATCAATACACATAGTAATCAAAGGAAATCAGAGGCACAGATTAGCAACAGCTGCAAGTCATTAGTGACAGACACGGGAAAGCACAATTCTGCACCCAACTTTGAAATAACCAATATGAGTATTTCAGAGCACGAGGGTTACCGCAGGGCACTCGCTAACGTGAGAGCAGCCAAACAATAGCTGGGCTTGTCTCTCAAGAGGGCCCTTTTCTCAAAGGCAGCACCATATACTCGATATTAGAAACCAATCCATCACATGATATTGGTCCATTGAGTATCAGCCCTTTTCAGAGTGTAGATACCCATCTTCTGATCAAAGTTTGTCTCAACTGAGAAATAACCCCTGGCTGGTAGGAAAACTTATCTCCTTCATAATTTTAGTGGTGGGAGTTTGTGTGTATTCTTGAGGGCTTAATTATATCATTGACCCAGTTGAAAAGGGACATAGAGAGGGGAAAATAAGACATTCCCATTTAATTTCATATTTTTTCACATTTCTATTTGAAAATCAATTCTGATTGATAGCTGTTCTCTTGGTAGTTACATATTTTCACTGGCAGCACTAACCTTAGCCTACTCCAGAAAATACTATTCAATTTTTAGCTTTTCCCTAATAAATTCATTCAATGCCTCGGCAGAATACAAGTTGGTCATTTAAAAATTTCTAGATGTTGCCTAATATGTCCCAAAACAAATTTAGCTAGTATGGGTTTCTATTTTAGACCATCTCTGGAAATGCAGATTTACTGTACAACTGGGTAATGGCTTAGAGATAAACAGACACAGTGAGCTGCTGTCTGATTAGCACGACTGGGCAAAATTTAGCATTATATATATATTACAATATATAATTGGACCATTGGACCATAGGATGCAGATTAAATTGGTCTCATCACCACATGTGATCTCTTCTTCCTTTACTTGATATTAAAGTTGGATTATTTTTTTCTGTTTTAGAGATTTCTCCTTCTCCCTAATTTCCCTCTTCAAAAATATCTTCTGAAGGTTTTTCTAAAAATTCTTATAATAATAAGTAACTTGGTTTGGAGATTAGGATAAGAAAGGGAGAAAAATCCTACCTTTTATCTAGTTCAGAGCAAATTATTAAATATGAGCTCTTTAATAACAAGCAGTTCGCTATTAGTTTAGAAGAGAGCTTCCAGGAAACATGGATTCCATGGGGCACGTAGCACACCATCGATATTCAGATGCATATTATAGTCTGACATGTTGCTTCTTAAACTTTTGGAGGAGAGAAATTATTTCATACTTGATTATATATCATAATTTGTAGGCTTAAGGAGATGTGATTTCTTGGGTCATTTTATTTATTTATTTATTATTTTATTTTATTTTTTGAGGGCAGTGTCACTGGCCCTCATATGTGGGATCCGAACTGGGGACGCTGGTGTCCCAAGCCAGCTCTTAACCACCGCGCCACTCGGCGGGCCCTTGGGTCATTTTATAAGGAAGCAAAGACATGGTATTAATTCATAATTTTATTTACTAACCAATTCACATATTTATTGAATATCTACAAAGTCTCAGGGGCCATTAGGAACTGTGGATATCACAATAAAATTAACAAATGACCTGGTTAAAGGTAACCCAGCTGATGGTGCGGATATAGGCAACTTGTATTTGAGATGGCTGGCTACAGTTCTTCATTGTGTTCATCTTTTTCCTTTCTCCATCCTTTCCTTCCTTCTCTTTTTTCCTTCTTTCTCCCTTCCCTTTTGCTTACTCCTACATTCCCTTCTCTCTCCTTTATCTGTGTCTTATGCTTTAGACCTTAGAGGGACTAAGCATTGCTTGTTACACAGAATTACTTAATTAAATAAAACATACATTTGTGAGAATTAATCTGTATTAGTTAGGGTAAAGCAATTATAACAAATCAAGCCCCAATTTCCAGTGGCTTAAACCCCATAGAAGTTTATTTGCCGCTCCTGTAGCATTCTAATAAAGGTGTTTCTACAGTAGTTGGCACGAGGCTTTTCTCCATGCAGTGATTTAAGGACTCAGGTTTCTTCCACGTTGTGACCCTGTGAGGCCTTGGGATCCTTGGCTTCCAGCTGGTGGATGCGAAATGGAGGGTGAAGTAGACACAGCCACTTCTTAACCAACTTGGCCTGAAAGAGGCAAATGTCCTTTTTGTTCATATACTGCAGCAAGAGCTGCCTAGATAGCCCCACCTAGTTGGAAGGGGATTGTGAAATTTTAATCTTGGCTGAATAGATACTTTAGAGTGACTGTTCTATACTGTGGAATTGGGAAGACAGGTATGAGTAAACAATTATGGGTCAGGCACCATGCTAATTTTGGGAGAAAAAAGACATCTTTTAGGATGGGTACCCAACTAACCAAGCACGGCATCTATGTACTAAATAAAGTCACCTGTGAGTACAGATGCAGGGACAAACAACTTGCTCAGGGGTGGACTCAGAAATGAGGCTGACAAAAGGGCTTTGTCTAACAGAGAAGAGGAAGGAAAGTGTGAGGTCTGAGCAAAGGCATAAAGCTGAGAAGATCCACACAATGGGAGCAGCTCCATGTGTCAGTTGCCCAAGAATGTGGAATGACTGGGGCCAGATCAGAGAGGGCCTTGTGGGCTGTGCCTCTTACACAAAGAACTAGGATTGTGAACATATGCTTTGTGTTTGAGGCTTCAGACACAGGTCTCCTGATTCCGCTCCTTTCTGAAACCCTTGTGTCTTGACATTTTATTACATATGTGCCAGGAAACTGTTTTTTAAAACTTGAGGAGTTATATGTGACTTCTTAAGAGGGAAGGTATTTGGTTTCTAAGAAAGGAAAACATATCCTTGGTCACCTTGTTTCTAACTGGGTAGGAATGTGCCATCTTACAAAAGAGCACATTAAAATGTTTGAATTCCCCTATCCGACTTCAAGATTGATATTTCAATATATACTCAAGCTCCCTCCCCTTTCTCCCAATACTTGTAGTACAGAATGTGCTTTATTATAATGCCGGAGAGTTCGAAGTTCTAGTACCCAAGGAGGCTGAGGTGGTCTCAGCTGTTTTCAGTGAAGATTTACCATGTACCATGCTGACTAAGCTTGGCCTAGAGGACTTGCCAAAGAACAGGGTCGCTAGGGGATGGACATGGGAGGCCAGCTGCAAGACACACCCATTGCTTTTCCCAAAAGTTTTTATAACTAGAATTAAGGGGCTAGAAGAGACCACACGATTTTGATGTCGCTGTATCCGTGGCTTATCCTTATCATATACCACTATTAACTTCATAGTGAGTATCTACTTTCCTTTTTCTTTAAATGATCTCAGCCTACTTAGCCAATATGATCACTTTGTATGCCCACTTATATATGAAGAGAGATTATCATAGTGAAGTACATTTATAAGTTTCACTTAATAATCTAATAAATATTTAATGAACATCTACTAAAAATAAAGACTGTCTGGATCCTTGAGGTGGAAAGGAGAGGGAGATAGAAATATGGGTAAACAGAGGTTTCTGCCTACATCTGACAGAGAACATGCGGCTGTATATAATACCACAATAAATGTGAAATGTTTTGTAAGGAAGGAGCGGACAGGAGGAAGAATTTGTTACTAGAGGAAATCAGGGAAGGTCTAATGGAATAGGTGCCCTAGGAGCTGGGTCTGAATAGTAGAGGTGGAAGGAGGTAAATCTAGAAAGAGAGGGAAGCCGGAACAGGGAGATGGAGATGAGTAAGTACAGGGCCTATTTGGGGGGCAGGGAGTCCTCTAGCTTGCTGGAGACAGGACTGCATATAGTGCAGGAAAGGAGTGAGGGAGAGTGGAGAGAGGGAAGGGATGTCAGGGATGTACGCATTTAGGTACCTTGGATTTGTCGTTAGGCATCTTAGATCTAAAATGACAAGGTCTACTTCCAAGCTTTCAGGCAGAGAAGGTATCACCCAGACGTTACTGACAAAGACCTTGAAGCTCAGAGGAGTTACCACTGACCTGCCTAAGGTTACACAGCCAGTTGCTGCATGAGGAAGAGGAGGCCCAGGTTCCTAGGGACAAGGCTCCTGGCTTTCTGCATGATGCTGGTTTAGAGAGAGGGTCTGAGCACAAAGGCCAGCATTCATGAGCACTCAGCTTTGCCCATAGGACAGTACATGTCGGCCAGAGCAGAGTCAGCCAATTGTGAACACATTTAGGGCTCTTTGAGAAAAAAGATGGTCCCCTAAACCCAACCCTGCTCCAAACAGCCTGAAGCTTTGGCTTCTGTGGGTTTTTCCCCTGCAAATGGAAGTCCAGTTATCCTCATTACTTTGGAAATCAGAGGGAGTTCCATAGGTTAGAAGGACTGCTTATAAAATATAAAGGCAAATGATGGTGATCAGAAAAAAGCTTTTGAGAGAATGAAGAGACAAAATTTACTATAGCTTGAAATGGATAAGTGTTGTCCAATTGCCTTTTTTTTTTCTTTCTGTAAAATACAGAATACAGAATGCTAGAAGATTTCCTTTTTTAGAGCTTGGTAAAAATAATAGCAGATGAACATTAGGCAAAATCAGAGGGGCATTTTGTTCACATATGAAAGTTTATAAGAAATCTAGTTGAGTCTGGTTCCAGTATTTGCTGAAGTTTGTGGCTGTGTCAACAAAGATGGGTTAAAGTAAGCATATTTTGGATCCTAAACAGAGCAGTCTCATAGTTTGGAATAGAGAGTAGTTTTAAAATGTTTTAAAATGGGTTTTCTTTTCTTTCCTTCCAGCTGTGCCTAGTGCTTGGGGAAGATGAACTGGCATGTTCTTTGTTACATAGCAACATACCCACCCATGGGAGTGAGGCACATTAGAGTTTCAAAACCTGAAGTCCTTTCAATCAGTTGATAGTGGAATTGGAGAAAATAGATTGGGAAAAGCTGTGTAACCATTCAATATGGCACTCTAACACCTGGAACATTTTAGCCACATTCTTCAAAATATAGCTGACAATCTCATTGGTAAAGCTGGCCCCATTAAATGGAGCACTGGCTAAAATACCCTCACTGACATTTGTCTTGGCATCTTTTGGCCTGTATTGGTTGCTGCTATTTCTCTCATACTCCAGTGGCTATAATTGGAATAATGTGGAGAAGAGCATTAATATACAGGTGAACTTATTAGTTTTACTTTTGTATTTTCTTGATTATACTTATAACTCTTAGCCACTATCAGAATTATCTTTATTTTATGTATTTGATTAGCCTCCTAAGCATCTAGGACTAAGTGACCTTTTGGTAACCCAATATTCCTTTGCTTTATATCCATTTTCTCCCTGAAGTAAATTTAATTTTCTAAAGACTGGTGGGAATTTTGATCTTTTTCTATTTATAAAATACTCTGTAGATTTTTTGCTTAATAATTATTGTAATACAAAATTTTTATAAACTCAAATCTAATATTGAAGCTCCCTTGAAATATTTTAGGTTTGTTTTCTTTCTTCACCTTTATGTCTTAATTAGGAGCATTTTCTAAAAACACAAATTTTTCAAATTCATTTTTGGTTCTATAAAAACAAAGCCTACATTTTGAAGGCAAATGATTTTTAAATAGTCTTAATACTAGGAAAACTTGTTAAGCTTAACATAAAAGTTAACATATTAACATTGTTTAAAGCAATAATATTTTCCGAGTGTTCCCCTATTTCTGCCCCCAGGGACAGGGACCATATCTGGTGGATCTCAGAGACTTGTTCACAGTGTCTACCCAGAGCCTGGAGTATAATAGGCATTCAGAAATAATTGTTGGAGAGTGGGGATCCAAGATGGCAGAGTAGATAAACACTGTGCTTCCTCTTCCTGTGACCACATTAAAATTACAACTAAATTATAGAACAGTCAACCTGGAGGACCATTTGAAGTCTAGGTGAACAGAAGTCCTATAACTGAGGATATAAAGAAGAAGACTTGTCGAGACTGGTAGGAGGGATGGAGATACAAAATGAGCCAGTGCCACACCTGCATATGGTAATTGAGAATCAGGAGGGATATCTTGGCTGCAGAGGTCCCCCCTTGGAGGAGTGAGGGACCCCAGGTACATCCTGGGCTAGGTGGCCCAGACTACTGGTGCTGGGAAGAGGAGCCCCACAACATCAGGCTGTGAAAGACAGTGGGGATTCTAAGTATCTGGATGGGATGGAAGACTGCGGTAAATCCAGTGATCCTCTTCAAGGAATGGTATACCAACTTGCTCACAGGCATTCACACTGGGCTTTGGCAGAAGGTTGATGACTTGGGAGGTGTGAGAGACATACAGGGAGAGACTGAGTTGTGTGGCTTCAGGGAAATGACTGGAGGCACAGTCCACATTGTCTCTGTCTAGAATTCTCCTCCTGTGCATCCGGCTGGTGGGTGCTATATTTCCTGGGTTGAGCCCTCCCCACATGGCCAAATCTGAATCTGTTGTGGCCTGGTGATCTCTGCTTGCTCCACTTTGGTGACTCCCTGGGGCCTGCCCCACCCAATTTACCCAACACTGGAGGCACTTTTTCAGCCAGCAGCCAGCCCTGCCCATGCCTATATTGTACTCTCTCTTGGACAACTCTTGTTAGCCCAAGGGCCCCAGGCAGGCAGTGGCTGGCCTCAGTGTGCTCTGAGACTTGCTGAATAGCTCCAGGATCAGCACTGGCACTAAACAAGAATATACATTAACCTGGTAAACACCACTTGTTGCACCATGGTCACTCTCTGAGAACCTGCCTGACCTAACACCCATATTGCAGAGGCTCTATCATTGACTGAGCCTTATGGGAGCTGGTAGGCAGCAGTAGGCCTTAGGTGGTCTGGGCCTTTTGCAGAGCTACTCCAGGCCTGGTATTGGTGGCAGCCATCCTCAATTCTCAGTGTGGTCTCTTCCATGTGCTTCCAGGTCTAGCACAGAGAGTGACCAACTATGGATCACAGACAGTGGCTGACCTGGGACTGTACTGGAGTCCCTCTCAAGAGGCCCCAGCACCAATATTCCTGGAGGTTCGGTTCAGAACACAGTAAAGCACCACCCAGTTAACCCCACAAGTGGCACACCCAAAGGGCAGTCTCAGCAGGCACCAGAGCTTACTGGGGCAAATCTTGCTCCCCTACCAGCAGCTCATAAGCTATGGATGTGGCCAAACCCCACAGTTAGTCAGCCTGAGAGTCAATCCCACCCACTGACATGCCAACAGCAATCAAGGCTCAACTATAATAAGAGGGCACACACAATCCACACAAGGGGCACCCCTGGAGCACCCGGTGCAGGTGGCCAAGGAGACTGTCATTGGACCCCTCAGGGCACCTACTATATAAAGAACCCAGCCAAGACTAGAAGATGTAGCAGATCTACCTAATACCTAGAAACAAACGCAGAGAAGGAGCCAAAATTAGGAAACAAAGAAATATGTAGGAAATGAAACAGTGAGAAAACTCCAGAAAAAGAACTAAGTGTAATGGAGGCAAGCAAACTACTAGATACAGAGTTCAAAACCATTGTTACAAGGATGCTCAAGGAACTTAGAGATAACATGCATAAAAGTGGGCATAGAACCCATAAAAAAGAACCAATCAGAAATGAAGACTACAATAACAGAAATGAAGAATTCACTAGAAGGAATCACCAGCAGACGAGATGAATCAACGATTTGGAAAACAAGGTAGCAGCAATTGGAACAGCAAAAAGAAAAACATATTTAAAAAAATGAGGTTTGTTTAAGGACTTCTGGGACAACATCAAGCATACTGACATTCTCATTATAGGGGTACAAGAAAGAGAAGAGAGAAAGCAAGGGATTGAGAACCTATTTGAAGAAATAATGACAGAAAACTTCCCTAATCTGGTGGACGAAATAGACATACAAGCCAAGGAAACTCAGAGAATCCCAAACAAGATGAACTGAAAGAGGCCAACACCAAGACACATCATATTTAAAATGCCAAAGGTTAAATATAAAGAGAGACTCTTAAAAGCAGTAAGAGAAAGGCAGTTAGATACCTATAAGGGAGTTCCCATTAAACTGTCAGTTGATTTCTCAACAGAAACTTTGCAGACCAGAAGGGATTGGCAGGAAATACTCAAAGTGATGAAAAACAAGGACCTACAACCAAGATTATTTTACCCAGCAAGGTTATCATTTAAAATTGAAGGAGATATAAAGAGCTTTCCAGACACAAAATAGCTAAAGGAGTTCATCACCACCAAATCAGTATCACAAAAAAAAATGTTAAAGAGACTTCTTTAAAGAAAAGAAGGGGAAAAAGAACATAAATATATAATAAAATGGCAACTATGTATCTATAAATAATCACTTTAAATGTAAATAGATTAAATTCTCCAATCAAAAGACATAGGGTAGCTGAATGGATAAGAAGACAGACACATACATATGCTGTCTACCAGACACCCACTTCAGATAAGAAAAAACACACAATGGGAAAAGATATTTCATGAGAATGGAATTGAAAAAAATAAAAGCTGGGGTAACAATACTTATACCAAACAAAATAGACTTTAAAACAAAGGCTATAATAAGAGACAAAGAAGGACCTTACTTAACGATAAAGGGATCAGTCCAACAAGAAGATATAACTCTTGTCAAAATTTGTGCACCAAACATAGGAGCACCTAAATATATATAAAACACATATTGACCAACATAAAGGGAGAGATCGATAGTAATAACAATCATATTAGGGGACTTTAACACCCCATGGACAGATCTTCCAGACAGAAAATCAACAAGAAAATAGCAGCCTTAAATGACACACTAGACTAGATGGATTTAATTGATATACAGAGGATGCTAAAAATATGTATACACATTTTAAGAAAGGAAAAAACGGTATTAAAATTGTAAGATAATAAATGATGCTAGCTAGCATTCATTTGATTAACACCATCTGTTGAGCAAATGTATTATATACACATTGCTACTGTAATTCAATTCAACTTTGAAAAGTAATAGATAACATCTCTTAAAATGTGTACATTTTTTGGCACCCCTGGTATTTAGAGTATTTCACCCCAAAGCAACAGCCTATACATTCTTTTCAAGTGCATATGGAACATTTTCCAAGATAGACCACGTGTTAGGCCACAAAACAAGTCTCAGTTTTTATGAAGATTGATCAAGGTCTTCTCTGAAAACATGGTATGAAACTAGTATTCAATTACAAGAAAAAAAAAAGAAAAATAGACAAACACATGGAGTTTAAATAATATGCTACTAAACAATGAATGGGTCAACAACAAGATCAAGGAAGAAATCAAAAGATACGTTGAGACAAATAAAAATGAAAACAGCGATCCAAACTCTATGGGACACAGGGAAAGCAGTCCTAAGAAGGAAATTCATAAGATACAGGCCTACCTCAAGAAACAAGAAAAATCTCAAACAATTTAACCTTCCACTTAAAGGAACTAGAAAAGGAACAACAAAAACAGCACAAAGTGAGTTGAAGGAAGAAATAAAGAGCAAAGTAGTAATAAATGAAATAATCTGAAAACACAATACAAAAAAATCAATGAAACCTAGAGCTGGTTCTTTGAAAAGATAAACAAATTTGATAAACCTTTAACCAGACTCATCAAGAAAAAAAGAGAGAGGACCCAAATAAAATCAGAAATGAAAGAGGAGAAGTGACAACTGATACCACAGAAATACGAAGAATTATGAGAAAATAGTATGAACAATTAAATGCCAACAAATTGGACAATCTGGAAGAAACAGATAAATTCCTAGAAACATACCATCTTCCATGACTGAATCAGGAAGAAACAAAAAATATGAACCTACTGATTACTATTAATGAAATCGAATCAGTAATCAAAAAACTCCCAACAAACAAAAGTTCCTAACTGGATATTCACACAAGTGAATTTTATCAAACATTCAAAGAAGAATTAATCTTTCTCAGCTATTCCAAAAAATTCAAGAGGAGGGAGAGCTCCCAAGCTCATTTTATCAGGCCATCATTACCCAATTCCAAAACTAGACAAAAATATTACAGAAAAAAGAAAATTGTAGTCTGACATCCCCGATGAACATAGATGTAAAAGTCCTCAACAAAATATTAGCAAACTCCATTGAGCAATACATTAAAAAGATCACACACCATGATTAAGCGGGATTTATTCCTGGGATGTAAGTTTGGTTCAATATCTGCAAATCAATTTACGTGATACAGCACATAAACAAAATGAAAGATTAAAATCATATGATTATATCAATAGATGCAGAAAAAAACTTTTGACAAAATCCAGCATCCATTTATGCTAAAAACTCTCAGCAAAGTAGGAGTAGAGGTAGCATACCTCAACATAATAAAGGCCATATGATATGACAAACCCAAAACTAACTTCATACTGAGCAGTGAAAGCTGAAAATGTCCTTTTTAAGATCAGGAACAAGATAAAGATGCCCACTTTCACCACTTATATTCAATGTAGTATTGGAATTCCTAGCCACAGAAATCAGATGAGCAAAAGAAGTAAAAGTCATCCAAATTAGAAAGGAAGAAGTAAAACTGTCATTATATGCAGACAACATGATTCTATATATATATATAGAGACCCTAAAAATTCTACCAAAAATTATTAGAACTGATTAATGTATATTTATTCATTAACATGTAACAATTATTTATTTTTTATTTTCTTCTTTTTTTTTTTTTTTTGAGGGCAGTGTCACTGGACCTCACATGTGGGACCCGAAACAGGGCCGCTGGCTTCCCAAGCCAGCGCCCAACCACTGTGCCACTCGGCTGGCCCTTTTCTTAATTTTTTTTTTTTAAAGATTTTATTGGGGAATTGGGGGAGGGGAACAGTGTTGGGGAATCGGGGAAGGGGAACAGACATGTTGCTGTCTTTTTGTTCTTCAGTCTAGTTGCAGAGGATGTTGCTTCACTGGCCCATGTTGGTGTCGTCATTGCGCTCTTCCCGGATGAGGCAGATTGGTCGCCGGCCTCTGGGTGTCGCTCATCACGGCTGTTGGCAGCTCGTACTGGCTGCCAGCCGCTCATGCTGGCTGCTGGCCACTCACTGTAGCCTTGGCTGCCCACTGCAGCAGGGGCTGCAGCCCACACCATCGCCGGGGCCCGCACAACCCAGCTCCAGGTGGAACTGTTGTTAGGGGTAGAGGGCAGTGTCACTGCCCTCACATGTGGGATCCCAACCGGGGTCGCTGGCATCCCAAAACCAGCTCTTAACCAATGCGCCACTCGGCCGGCCCCCCTTTTCTTAATTTTTAAAAAATTAAAAGAATTATTTTTTTTTTCAGTTACAGTTGACATTCAGTGTTATTTTATATTAGTTTATATACAGGTGTATAGCATAGTGATTAGACATTTATATAATTTATGCATATAATTTAATTTATATAATTTTTATAACATTTATATAATTTATGCATATAATATATAATTTACTGACTAGCCTAGTACCCACCTGGCACTATGTATAGTTGTTGCAACATTACTGACTGTATTTTCTATGCTGTACTTTACATCCCCCTGACAATTTTGTAACTAAAAATTTGTATTTCTTAATTCCTTCACCTTTTTTTACCCAGCTCCCCAACCTCCTCCTCTCTGGCAACTATCAGTTTTTTCTCTAGATCTATGAGTCTGTTTCTGTTTTGTTTGTTCATTTGTTTTGTTCTTTAGATTCCACATATACGAGAGCTCATATGGTTTTTGTCTTTCTCTGTCTAACTTATTCCATTTAGCATAATACCCTCTAGGTCCATTCATGTTGTCACAAATGGTAAGATTTCATTCTTTTTTATTTTTATTTTTTATTTTTTAGAGGGCAGTGTCAATGGCCCTCATATGTGGGATCTGAACCATGGCTGCTGGCGTCCCAAGCCAGCTCTTAACCACCGTGCCACTTGGCCAGCCCTCATTCTTTTTTATGGCTGAGTAATTTTTCCTTCTTTTTCCTTTTTTTTTCTTTTTAGCTGAGCCATCCTGCCTCCTGTTGGCAGCTCAGCAGCAGCTCAGCTCAGGCTGGGAATCAAACCAGCGACCCTGTTGCTCAGAGCTTGCACTCTTGAGCAAGCTCTTAACCAACTGAGCCACTCGGCCGGCCCTGTGTACCACTTCTTTTGTATCCAATCATCTGTTGATGAACTCCTGTGTTGATTCCTTATCTTGGTTATTGTAAGTAGTGCTGCAATGAACATGGGATGAGTACATTATCCTTTCAAATGAGTGTTTTGGATTTCTTTGGATAAATACCCCAAAGTGGAATTGCTGGGTCATAAGTAGTTCTATTTTTAATTTTTTGAGGAATATCCAAACTGTTTTCCATAGTGGCTGCACCAATTTGCAATCCTACCAACATAGGTTGTTTCTATTTTTGACCAATATACTGTATTCGTGCTTAAAGTTATTAAGTTTTTTGAAATGACTCATTGAAAACTTTCTTGCAAATTATCTATTCTGCAACTTGTAATGTTTCTTATTTATATTAAAACATATAATCACTGAAATATTACCCTACTATATCTGTAAAAGGAAAAATAATTAGGCCTTATTCTTTTCCCATATAAATTACGGTAGTGCAAGAGGGAGCATCATAACTCACTGCTTTGTTCTTTGAGAACAGCCAGTTAGTGCTCATTACATACAAGTATTAAGAGGAGGCTCGAGAAAGAAGATGTAGAGGAGGAAAAGGAGGTGTGTCACTGCCTTCATAAATACCTTGAGGGTTATTCTGTGTTCGTTTGGTGACTTCATCTTCTACAAATGCCAGTTAATCCTGCTTTAAGTAGAAAAACCAAAATTGGTCAGATGAAGGCTTTAATTTTAGATCTATAATACAAGATGACTTAAAAATACAACAGCATATTCTGGAAAGTGGAGATACAAAAATCTTTCAGAGCTTTGACATGGCAAATAAACGCCACACTGGAGTAAATAGCAAGCTCATGGTAGGTGTTGTGGGAGAGCTGAAGGAAACGTGCACGTGAATTGTGTGGAGAGCAAGGCCTCCAGAGGAGGTGGGAAGGATGTCTGTTACCTGGCAAAGGGTTAGAAAAGCATACCTCTGGGACAGTGATATAAGGTGGCTTGGCAAGGAAATAAATTAACCTCAAGCCATCAGTAATATTCTACTACTCACAACAGTCTCTTCTTCAGGCAATGCAGAAAAACCACAGTGTCCAGTGTGGATGTGGATGGGAGAAGTGGCTGGCAAGAGGTTATCTGTCAAAGAATTGGGGATGAAGGAGTAGAGGATGGCAGGTTGTGGAGTAGACTGATATAGGGGAGGCAGAGACAGGTCCTGAGGGAGACTCGAGACTTCTTGCTGTGTGGTCTGGGAGCTTTACCTAGCTAGTAAAGGAGGGTTTACCCAGCACGAATGGAGGCTCATTCAGATGGAAGTTATCTAGGCACCTGAGTAAAATCAGATATGCTTAGGATGTGGGTTGGTGGGTAGAGTTTAGGTGTGCTTGACTGAGGGAGGTTTATCAGCTTATTATACAAATCACTGAATTAATTTTTTACGTTGCTAAGTTCATAACAGCTTGGCACAGCATCTGCCCTATATTCAGAATGTTCCTAAAAAGCTGTACATGTATAAGTGTATATTTGGGGGAGAAGGTAAGGACTGGGAAAAGTGGAGGGAAGACATACCAATTAGAAAACTCCAGAAAACCATTGAATGGTGATGCACAGATGTGATTATCATTGCACAAGGAGTAGAGAGCAATGGGGACAGGCAGAATGGCAAAGGTGTTGGTGGGACCCATTGTGGGTGATTGCAGAAGGAACAGAAAGTTATAATGTAGAAATATCCCACTCAGCTCTGAAATATGAAGTCATTTTAAGAATGCAGAAGTAGTTGCTTTGAATTTACTTTTATTGAAAAACAATAAAAGTGGGAATTGATGCTAAATGTCTTCATTCTGACAGACAATTGTGCTGTTTTTGTTAGATATAAAGGTTTAAATATTTAGTGATAAGGCTGAAATATCACTCAAGACAGATCCCCTTTTGCCCAAGGCTCTCAGATTTGTGCACATATAAGTTACCAGGACATCAAATATTATTCCTTTAGAGATTATAACAACCTGCTGAACAAGGGCTAATTTGGAAAAAAAAAATTCCATTTGTGTATCAGGGACTTTTAACTTTCCTATGATGTCTTTGCATGTGATTAGATGAATGTCTGGTTTCTGACTCCTGCTGAAGCTTGAGAAAAGATTAGATAACTCATTCCCAACTGGTCATTTCTCTCTGTAGATGGAAGAATCAGTGCTAACTGATACTCTTCATATTTAATTATGCTTAATTTCTTTTGTCTGGCTACCCTGCAACCAAGAAGAGGAAAACAGTGTAACATAAACATTTCTTAACCTCATTTGCTTCAGGATTGGTCCAAATATAGAATCCTTAAGATAAAATGTTTAAAATGTTTTCTTGTCTGTATTTTGATCCTGTCTCTTGAGTTCCTCTTTATGGAAACCATCTCGGTGATTTCTGTGATGGGAATTTACTCATTCTCTATTTCCTTAACACTCAACTCTTTTGTATTCTTTATTATTTTAATCATTTCCTAGTCCTTTTGTTAGCTTGCCTAAACCAGTTCTATAACACTTAGGTCCATCTTTCTGCCTTTGAACAACCAGACACAGAGCTCTGGTTACAGTGCTCTTTCCAATGGCTTTAATGGCATCACCCCTCCTTCAAAACCCTGATATTTTCCACTTCCTTCTCAATAAAGTTCACCCAGTCCCAACACACTGCTCCCAATTTTCTACTCTTTCTCTGTACCCATCAAGCTGTTTTATTTGCTCTCCCCACAATTTCCTGCATTTTCCTCAGTGGAAACATCATTCCACTGAGCCCTGTCTCTCTGAATCCCATCAGTCACTCAAGAAGCAGAGTCCATCTCTCCTTCTCAGGAATGCCTTCCCTGACCATTCCAGCCAAATGAGATCATTCCTTTCTTTAACATCCTTTGAATTTATTGTCAAGTGCATTGATGTGGCCATCTAGGCAGCCAACCTAGGGAACTGAAAGGATAGAAAGGAGAGTTTGGGAATAAAAACAAAAAATCATTCTAGTATGAATTTTGGTACTTACAGGTAATAGAGTTCAGATAAGTTTGTTGATCACCATTGCCTTCTGTTTTCTTATTTCTAAAACTATTTTGTCTCCTCTTCCTGATTGTCATGAGGATTAATAAACATAAGATATGTAAAAGTGCTTGTAATATATAAAGTCCTATACAAGTATAAGTTTTTGCTGTTAGAGATCTCTGTGATTGACACTATAAAACCCTCTTTTTTTATTCAACACTTCCTATATCCATATTTAATCAATATAACCACCCAAGGTACAAATATAATGGCATAATGTTATTTTCTAATTTATTGCTTGATCTACTCCCTCCTCCAACCCCCATGCATATTATTATTGCAGGAATTCTACAGTTTTTCTTAGAACTCCCCAATAGCCCCCTTCTCTTAATTTAAAAATCATGGGGTTTATTATTGAATATATTCCCTATGATTACATTGTAAGCTGTATAAATGCTGAATTATTATGTTGTATACCTGAAACTAGCATAATATTATGTCAACTCTATTCTAATAAAAAATAAATCAATCAAAAAAGTTAAAATGTTTATTCAACCCAAAAAGGGCAAACCTTGTTTCTAAAAGAAAGGCAGATGGAGAGAGGACTGAAAATTCCAGTTATCCACTATGGAACATTGGTTTTGTCCAGCCTGGTGGACACTTCTGCATTCAGTCATAATCCTTTTGCAGGCCCGGATGCCTATATAGAGAGTGGAAGCTGTGGATGCCCCAGTATGGCAGCATGACATTTAGCCACATTGGCTATGGCAGCCATAGAGATGACCTGCTCAAATCTCCAGGAGAACACGCTGTGGAGAGAGAGCATAGTTGATTGATAGCCTCCACTGTCCAACCTTTAGATTGATGGAGGTGGAGCTGGGGAGGGAGTACTAGAATGGGGACATTCCTGCCCAACACAGTTGCTTATAATAGGAATCTTTGGGTAGGCACTCCCCATCAGTCTTGCTGAGACTTCTTCAGAACACAATCCCACTTGCTTTTCTCTCTCCCTTCACAAGTGTCAGCCCTGCATTATGGTCTGAAGACTCTCCTCACCTTCTCTTGTTCCTTCCCCTTTTATTCTTGAGTAGAATTTACCCCAATAAATTTCTTGCATATCCAATCTTATCTCAGTATCCGTTTTTAGGAAGATCCAAAATGACATGGAAGGGTTTCCAGCTTCACCCAAACTTACCAGACTCTTAGACTTGTTTTGACCCTACTCCCCTTCTCTCCTGGTGAGCTCCACTTTGGGACTTCCCTTTGTTGCTAGCAGACCTTGGGGAATGGACATTCCTGTCCTTCCTGACAGGTGCCCTAATTCTGGATTTCAGGGAGTTTGGGTTGACTTGACCTTCTTCAGAAGATTCACAGTTTCTTTCTGCAAATTGTCTCACTCCATCCATAAGGCTTAGCAGGCAAAGGAGAGGCATCTTCTGTGTCTGCTTATGGTACATATGTCTTGTTACATCTTTTACTCAGAGCCAGAGCAAGGAGGTGCCTATTACCCTTACAGTTTGAAATCCAAGACAGGAGCAGTTTAAGTTATTCTCTTCCTAAAAAAAAAAGTCTCCTCCAGATGACTTGCTATTTCTACCCCTGCACTTAATAGAGGCTCATGTGGTTTTAGGTATCCCTTTAGTGAGCACCCTTTTCATATATTTTGTCTTATTTCCCTGTATTGTAAGGTTCTTAAAAGCTGCTGCTTGTGTTTCAGATTGTTCATCTGTAAAACTGAGGGCTAGGTTAAATTATTTTAAAGATCCCTTTTAGTTGTGTGATTTCCAAGGAAGACATATGTTAGAGATGGGCTGGGAAATAATTTTCTTCCTTCAAATGTCATGTCCATTCTCTTTGATAATATACCTTACATTTATCTATAGACTTTTCCGGTTTGCTCATATGCATTACATTATTTGGTCTTCATACCCACCTTGTGAAATGTCAGAGTAAATGTTAGCTGCATTTTACATGTTAGGAACTTGAGACTTGTGGAAGTAAAGTGACAAGTTGCCAAGTCCCTGGATGAGTCACTGGGTCTGGTGCCCCTTGTCCTACTAATCAAGATTCTGCATGATTTTCTTGTCACTCCAAGGCCTATGACTACTAACTCAGTAGTCTTTGTGAAGCACCTTTCGTTTCTCTTATTCTCAACCATCTGCACTTAGGGGCAGAGGGTTACAGAAGGTATCACAAATTCAAATACCTAAAAAGGCCAGGCAGTATCAATTAGTCACATAGGCTCACAATGCTGCAACTGGGAGGGAGGGGGCTGTGACAAATAGAACAGCACATATCCTATCTGAAAGGGATAATGCTTATTCAGCCCTAGCCCTTTGTTAGCATTCAGGGATGCTGGCCTAGGGTGGCTAAATTTTCAGTGTTTCAAGAGAAGCTGGAAATATGTATTTTAATGTGAAATCTGCATTTTCAGATGCTTAAAATAAATGTAAAAAATTTGAAACCCTGTGAAGCCAACACACACACATCACAGTGGTGTTTGATCTCATAGATCCCCAAGTTAGGAACCTTTGATTTGGAGGTTTGAACCATGTTTAACTAAGTCTGCTAAGTTTCTCCTCCAAAATCCTCAGAGGTGATGTTGTGTATTTTATCACTTTTATTAAAAATTTGGTATAAATAACAGAAATAAGAATAGCAATCAATTGTTGGATGCCTACTATGTTCTAGATAGGCCACTAGGTGTTTGACACATATCATTACCAATTCTCCTAGCAAGCTTATGAGATAGCTATTATCCTTAGTTTATAAATTAGGGAGGTGAGGCCCAGAGTTAGCCTAATTTGCTAAGCCCACAAAGTCAGTTAGTAGTAGAACTAGAATCAAACTCAGGCTTCTGGCCTCAGAGTGTGTTCTTGTTCTTTATTTATTACACCATATTGCCAGCATCTTCAGAGAAGAGAGAGAGAAATGGGTAAAGTAAAAAATATGGTACTTCTTTTATTTTGAAACAAGTCAAAAGTGGTCTCTCTATTTGGAGCATAATTCTCTCTCTCTCTCTCTCTCTCTCTCTCTCTCTCTCTCTCTCTCTCTCTCTCAGAAGAGGAGGGTTTTTCTTTGTGAGCATCCGGTAAAGGGAAGAGGAAAGGAGATGATGGCTCACAGCAGGATGAGCTCCTCCTTTCTTTAAAAAACTAAGCCAGAAATAGGCTCCCAACCAACCAGCTAGTGCTTGGCTTTTGTATTCAGACTGTCTGTCTGCTTTGACCATAATGTTCTGTGAGATGGCCACTAGCTAACTACTGCTATCTTTTACTCCTATTTCCAGAAAGCAAAGCTTGGGGGGAAAAAAAGATCTTTTGTTTAGGGTCTGAAGTCAAGTCCAAATATAACAAGAGCCCAATAACTTCCTCCACCCCCTAGGGTATAAAACCAAATTCCCTCTGCCCAGATGGCTGCTACAGAAAGACAGAGCATTCCCCCACTGCTTCCTCTTTTTGTTGGCTGCCCACTGATTACAGCTAATGACTCCCAGCTGTACTGCCTCTGAAGACTAGAGGAAGATGAATCTTCGAAAAATAATTTAATAACAAGACTCCCCCAGGGATGGGTGGGGCTGATGCCAATCCTGTTGGAGCCCTCCTTCATTCAGAATTTAGCTGGATGGTGTGCCTTGGATGGAGAGAGAGTTGCAATGTGCATTTTGAAGCCCTCTTGGCATTCTCTACAAGAATCTGATTGACTCCTAATCTTGGTTGGAAAAAAAAAATCTCCAAATACTAAATAAAAAGAAAAGAAAAGGCAGATCAGTACAATGTATACTTCTTTAGCTCCAATCCAGAGTATTTGAGGAAATGTCTTTTAGGGTTATGACTTTATCCAAATCAGATACACTTTAGGATCAGTCTCTTTAGAGGTTTTTCCAACATGTTTATGTCATACAAATAATTTGATGTCTACGAGATTTTAAATCTTGGCAATCTGAAGTTTCCATTTTACCTTTGAAATATCAGATTCTTTGAAAGGTTGACTTCAAATACTGTGACCCATTAGAGAGCAAAATCAAAGCTCAAACGGTACCAGTCATGAAAACTATCCCTAACACACTTGGACAAATTAGTAGTTTTTTCCTTCTTCTTCCTCTTTCTCCTCCTCCTTTTCTTCTTCTCTTTCCTCCTTTTCTCCCTGTTTCTTATTTGTCTTCCTTTTCAACAACAAAAATAACAATCTAAATTGCTGGGTGGCTGGATAGTGGAAGAGGGAATGAAAGAATTTAACCAACCTGAAATTTGATAATTTTCTCAAACTAATTCTCCAGAAGTGTTTGATGGTATTTAGAATCTCTCCTCCTCCATGAAGACTTCCCCACAAACTGCAGCAAGAGTTATTCCACACGCCCACGTTGAACATCTCCTTTGCGCAGAGCTAGGTGCGGAGGTTAGGTACATAAACAAGTCATTGGTTTCCTCATGTTCTTTCAGAGCGTTGGCTGAAGAAATCAACCATGAGCAATCGATCGTTGTGTTGTCGAGGTCTATAATGATTTCTTTATGGAACATCTTGTCTTCCTGGGTGGTCATGTTGCTTAGGGGAAAGAGCATGAGCTCTGGAGTCAGGGTGGAGTTTGAATTTTGACGTGCCTTTTGCTTAAGCTTTCTGGGATTAATTTTCCTCATCTGTAAAATGGAACTTGCAGGCTTGCTGCGAGGAATGACATCCTGTTGGGATGCTGGCAGGATGTTTTGTAAGCCTTTTAAATACTTTAATGATGGTATTTATTATTATACTCCCTATTCATTATATATTATACAGTTTTATATGTATATAAATGTATATAAAATCAGGCAAAGAAAGTTTTCATAGTGCTTTCAATGGCTCAAAGGGAAAAGAGATAGGGGAATGTGGATTTCTACTATATAGTACTTATAATTTAAATCTTAGTTTCATCTTGTTTTAATCTTCAGGACAAGTATGAGAGGTAGATACCATTAAACATATTTTAAAGACAGGAAATTAAGTCTTGGAAGAGTTCAGTGCCTTCCAAGAATAACATCTTTGGAGGATTTTCCAGCGTGGTTATATTGTGTAAATTTAAAAGCTTGTTTTTCGGCATTTCTATTTCGGTTTTGAAGCATTGGATCTTCTGAAAGGTTGTCTTCGAATACTTGTTCCATTCAGGATTTTGCTCTATTCAAGAACACAATTAAACATGCATAGCATATCCCAGGGAAGCAGAGTCAAGGAAGAGGCCTGCTGCTTCTTTATGGTTACTATTAAGCATTGAGCCCTTAGAGTGCTGAGAAGATTTTCAGCTTAGTTCAAGGGCTGGCTCTCCTAGGAATGAGTTCAATAAGAGCAAAAGATAGCTTATCTTGAGAAACTTATTTAAGATTCTGATTTCAATGAAATCTCTCTTTTTTCTAAATATGTATAAAATCCAGAGAAAAATGTCTCATTTTATGAATGAATATTGCTTTTGTGAGCTTACTAAAGGGACAGATACAGAGCTTGGCACTTTACAGGAGTAGCTGGACTCCCCCTCTCCTTTTCTCTTCCTTCCTTCCTTCCTTCCTTCCTTCCTTCCTTCCTTCCTTCCTTCCTTCCTTCCCACCCCCCTTCCTTCCCACTGCTCTTCCTTTCTTCCTCCTTTCCTTCCCTCCTTCCCTCCTCCCTCTTTCCCTCCCTTCGTCTTTCCTTCCTTCCTCCCTCCCTCCCTCCCTCCCTCCCTCCCTCCCTCCTTCCTTCCTTCCTTCCTTCCTTCCTTCCTTCCTTCCTTCCTTCCTTCCTTCCGTCCTTCCTTCCTTCTTTCTCCTTTTTCTCCCCTTTCCCCTTCCTTTCCCTCTCCCCTTTTCTTCCTTCCTTCCTACCTCTCTCCCTTCCTCCCCACTCCCTTCCTTCCCTTCCTTCCTCTCTCTCTTCCTCCCTTTCTCCCTCCCTTCTTCCTCCCTCCATCCTTCCCCTATTTTTTATTTGGGAGGGGTTGTGTGCTTCACATAATTACCATGCTTCTTTCTGTAATTAAACCCCACTCCCTGATTATAGAGTGGGGCTTATGATCTAATTTAGGCCAGTCAAATTCTTTCAACCAGGAATTTGAATAGTGAATGTAGATGCCAGGGACAAAAAGCATTTGGAGTTGGGTCATGTGATGGCTGGACCTTAGCTGGGCAGTCCATGGAAGGGTTCCTGCTGCTGACTGCTGAGGCTGCCCATGGTTTTTGCCCTTCCTAAGACCTGATTGTTCACCTCTTTCACAATTTGGTGACCTATCTTAATATTTTTCCAATATATTAATTGTTTTGCTTAAATTAGTCAGTTAGTTTATATTGCTTAAAATGAAAGAAACTTAAACTGACTAGACATATATTATGTATCTTAATCTTCATATCAATCCTACATAATAGATATTATTCTTCTCCTTTTACAGATGAGAACCAGAAGCTTGTGAGGATAAGTAATTTGCTCAAGATCATACTGTTAGGGAGAGGCAGAACTGATGTTCAAATTCAATTCCTTCTGCCTACAAAACCAATATTGTATGTACTAGGCTTTAATGGCTTAAAATTGAAAACAAAATGAACACTTGAAAAAAATATTTGCAATGTTTGAGACAATCCACAAAACTTAATAGCTTTAAGATATAAAGAGTTCTTAAGAACCAGTGAGAAAAAATTTAACATAATAATAGGAAAACTGGGTAAAGGACATGAATGCCTATTTTTTTTTTCATTTTTTAAATTAGTTTCAGGCGTACAACACAATGCAATAGTTATACTCTTTACCCCTCAAAGTGACAACCCTCCTCCCCCAGTTCGCCACCCCCCCGCCCATATCATACATATCTATTACAATTCCTTTGACTCCCTTCCGCAGTATACTCCACATCCCGTGACTATCTATATATTCAGTTACAGTTGGCATACAATACTATACAACATCAGATTCCGGTGTATAGTGCAGTGATCAAGCCTCTACTCCATCTATGAAGTGGTCTCCCTAATAAGACATGTGACTATCTGACATGCCACAAAATTTTTACAACATTATTATATTCCCCGAACTGTGTTTCATATCCCTGTGGTAATATTGTAGCTGTTTGTTGACGCCGTCTAATCCCTTCCCCTTCCCCCTTATCCCCACCCCCCTCCCAACTAGCAACCCTCGGGTTTTCCTCTATATCTATGAGTCTGTTTACTTTGATCGTTCATTCAGTTTTTCAGGTTCCACATATAAGTGAGATCATATGGTGCTTATCTTTCTCCGACTGACTTATTTCACTTAACATAATAGTCTCTTCACAACATTATCAATTACATTCCCAGAACTGCCCCCATATCCCTGCGGCAACATTGTAGTCACCCACCTACGTTGTTCAAAACCTTCCCCCTCTCGCTCAGCCTCACTCCCTCCCAGCCAGCAACCATCAGTTTTTCCTTTTTATCTGCTTGATATGACTTCAATCTTCTTAAATTTACTGAGACTTGTTTTGTGGCCTAACATGGTCTATCTTGGAAAATGTCCCATGTGTACTTGAGAAGACTGTACACTCTGTTTTTTCAGGGTGAAATTATCCAAAAATATCAACAAAATCCAGCTGGTCTAAAGTGTCATTTAAGGCCCCTTTCTGTGCTGATTTTCTGTCTAAAGGGTCTGTCCATTGGTGACAATGGGGTGTTGAAGTCCCCTACTATGATAGTGTTACTGTTGATATCTGTCTTTATGTCTGTCAAAATCTGTTATATGTAATTAGGAGCTCCTGTGTTGGGTGCATAGATGTTTATTAGCGTTATAGTGCCCTTCTTTGTCTTTTACCGTGGTCATTCTAAAGTCTATTTTGTCCAAAACAAGCATTGGTACTAAAGCTCTTTTTTTTTCTCATTTCCATTTGCATGAAATATCTTATTCCATCTGTAAACAGCATGTACATGTGTCCTATTTTCTTATCCACTCAGCCACTCTCTGTCTTTTGATTGGAGCATTTAGCCCATTCACATTTAAAATGATTATTGATAGGTGCATATGTATTGCCATTTTGTTATTTGTATTCCTGGTCTCCCTGGGTTAGCTTGTTTACCCCTTTCTTTTGTTTAAAAAAGCCCTTTTAACATTTCTTGCAATGCTGGCTTGGTGGTTATGAATTCCTTAAGCTTATTCTTTTCTGAGAAGCTCTTTATTTCTCCTTCAATTTTCAGTGATAGCTGTGCTGAGTAGAGCAATCTTGGTTGTAGGCCTTTATTTTGTGTCACTTTGAATATCTCCTGCCACTCCCTTCTGGCCTGCAGAGTTTCTGTAGACAAGTCAGCAGTTAGTCTAACAGGAGTTCCTTTGTATGTAACCTGCTTTCTCTTGCTGCCTCTAGGATTTTGTCTCTGTCTTTAACCTTTGCCATTTTAACTATGATGTGTCTTGGTGTGGACCTGTTTGGGATCAGCTTGTTTGGAACCCTCTGCACTTCCTGGGCATGTATGTTGATGTCTTTCACCAGGGTAGGGACGTTTTCAGTCATTATTTTTTCAAATACATTCTCTACCCCTTGCTTCTTCTCTTCTCCTTCTGGTATTCCTATGAGTCGAAGGTGGTTGTGCTTCATCTTGTCCCATAGGGCTCTTAAACTATTTTCATTGTTTTTTATTCTTTGATCTTTTTGTTGTGCCAGCTGGGTGAGTTCTGCTATTTTGTCTTCCAAATCGCTGATCCGCTCCTCTGCTTCATCTACTCTACTGGTGATTCCTTCGAGTGTGTTCTTCATTTCAGTTATTGTATTCTTTAGTTCTAACTGGTTGTCTTTTATGATTTCTCTATCCTTCCTTATGTCCTCACTAAGTTTGTTAAACATTCTTATCATCAGTGTTCTAAACTCTGTCTCTGAAAGGTTGGATCCCTCTGTTTCATTTAGTTCCATTTCTAGAGGTTTCTTCTGATATTTTACTTGTGACATATTTCTTTGTTTTCCCATTCTGGCTGTTGCTCTGGGAATGCTTTGATGTATTAGACAGATCACCAGGAGAGCCCTGGCTGGATCATGCAGGCACACAGCTCACGGCCCAACATTCCCAGGAAAACTCCCAGTCTCAGCCCGTCCCAATCAGCCACCCACAGATCATGCCAAGCAGCCTGACAACCAATCACCAGCCTGGCAACTCTGGAAGCACAGTGCAGATTGCTGGGACCCGAGGCGCCTTGCGCACTGCCGCGTCTCAGTGAGCAGCCTGTTGGAGCCAGAGGGCATCTGCCCAGTGTTTCCCTGGCAACGCAGTATAAGCTGGGCAGAGGATGGGGATCCAAGGCTGCATGCGCGTGCACGCACACATGCACTTCTGTGCCAATTCCACCAAACCAATGAGGTCCCGGACCTGACCCTCTGTGGGAGGGCCCAACCCTGACAAAATGGCGCCCTCCCCACACCACTCACGCGCAGGTTCCACACCAGGGGAACAACAGTCCAAAAACCTCCAGCTTTTGCACCAAAGGTGCTCAGTTCAGTCTGTCCCCGCAGGCCTCCAGGCCCGGCCCTCACAACCCCTCCCTCCACCAGGAACCAGGCAAGTGCTCACCGGAGAGCAAGCCCGGGCACCGGCCCCACTGACTCTCCAGCCGCTCTTAGCCTCACTGAGCTGAGCAAAGAGAGTCCTCATTAATTTACTGCCAGCTATCTTGAAACTCCTCTTCCTGGCAAAGGAACTCTGGGCTGGTGAGCTTGGTGTGCGGCCAGAGGGTCTGTCCCCCAACCAGAGGAGCCTCCCCACAGCTGGGGCCCCCCCATGGGGTTCTCCCTCTCCCGTCTCCACCCGTCCCACCAGACCCGACATGGCCTCCCCTTCAAGTTCCCCGTTTAGTGGTTCTGTTCATCCAGTGCTCCGGGGACCTCCAGGGTTGAATGCTGTACAACTTGCTTGCAATTTTGGTGTGATCCTGGGAGGCAGCCAGCACTGCGGCCGTCTATTCTGCCATTTTACCGGAAGTCCATGAATGCCTATTTTTTGAAGAATGTATAAGAGAGTATCATACATGTAGAAAAAAATTTAACCCCATTAATAATACAAAGAGTGCAAGTTTAAACAATGACATACCATTTTATTGATTACAAATTATAAAACTAGTGTTGGCAAAAGTTAGTGAAAACCTTTTTCTCAATATAGGCCTGTGCAAACTTTAGAGAGAAAAATTTGTTTAGATATATTTAGAATTCCAAATTTGTTCCAAACCTTTGATTTAGACACTTATTCTAAGCATATAACCAGTGATATACTGAAAGATTTATGTATGAAGATATTTAACATACTGTTTCTTATAATGCAAAAGTAAGAAACAAACTAAATGTGTAGTGATCTGGAAATGGGAATAATTGGGGAAAAGCCAATGATATGATATTAAGTTTTTAAAAAGCAGAGATACAAATATTCACTCACTCAGCAATCATTTAGAACGATGTTCAAGGTATCATTCTAGGCATTGGAGGGACTACAGTGAACAGTAAAAAGCCTCTGCTCTCATAAGCTTGCATTCTAGTGGGGGAGACAAGCAAACAAATACATATATGATTATGATCAATATTATGGATCAATAGGAAGCAGAGTCAAAGGGATAGAAAATGATTCAGATGTGATGACACATGAATCACCATCTGAATGAAGTGTACGGATAAGCTATGTGAAGATATGGGCTATATCCATGAACTAGTGCTGTAATAATACTAGATATAAACCACTGCAAAATTAAGTGGTTTAAGATAAATACAAATAATTTATTTTCCCTGAGGTAGGTAGCAGGGTTTAGAGGGTTCAGTCTGAGATGGGCTGGGCTGGGCACAAAGTTGAAAATAATGTTCATGTGAGTCTCACCCATTTTGACCTAACAGGTGTTGGGACATGTTCCTCTCTGATGATGACAGAGGCACAAGAGGGCGTGCCCTACCACACAAGCATATTGCAAACCATTATTTGAGTCATATTTGCTAATAATCCATTGCAAATCCCAAATCAAATCACTGTGAACCAAATCACAAGCTCCATGTCAATAGGACAGGGGAGCATATTCCATCCAGAGTAGGAAAGGTAGGTGAATGAATATTTGATGAATAATAATCCAAGTAATTCCATGAGAGTAGAGCATCCCAGAAAGAAAGAAGAGCATGTGCCAAGGTACTATGGGGGAAGTAAGCTTGGTCCAACAAGAAAGCTAGTGAGGGTTTAAATAGAATAGGTGGCGAGGAGAGTGAGAGGAGAGGAGCAGGCAGGCCTAGGTCATTTAGAGTCTCTAAGGCCAAGGTTAGATAAAGAGTTTAGATTTTATATGAGGATATTAAAAAGCTGTTGGAGGTTTTATGCAGACAAATGACAATCTAATTTACGTGTGAGTAACACAGTCTTTATTTTATATAAAAACAAATATGTCTATATAGAAATGAGGCTGAAAGAATATATACCCAGATTTAAACAGTGGCTATCTCTATGTAAAATTTTATATTACATTATTTATACCCTGTTGTAGTTTCCAAATTTTGAGAATAACTACAAATTGATTTTTCAAACAGTAAGAAAATTATCTTAAGATAGAAAAATTAATTACAAACAAGATACTTCCAGTGGACTAGTAAGCCACTTTCAGCTCTAATTTCTCTGGTCTCTACACTTGGAAGAGCTGGTGAGTTAAAGTCAAATAAAATCTTATCATGGTTTGGATATATCTGTATCTATATATCTATATCACATATATGTATATATAAGTAAATATATATTTAAATATTAGCATATCTTTCATTTTATAGTAGAATATTTCAGACATATACAAAAGTATAGACATTAATATAACAAAAAACCATGTATTTACCACCCAGCTGATTATATAATAAAATTTTTCCTTATTTGTTTCAGATCTATCTTTCTGCCTCCTTCCCTTCCTTTCCCCCTTCAAGTTAAAATCTTACAGAAATAGTTGAAGCCCCTGTAAATAACTTGATTCTATTTCTCTCCTGCCATGTGCAGAGATAACTAAGTACACTGAATTTGGAGTTTTAATTCTTGTAAATATTTTATACATATACTATATGTGTATTCATAAACAAGTTATAGTGTTGCTTTACCTGTCTTCCATCTTTATTGAATGATACATATCTATGCTTCTCTAACTTCTCACTTGATATTCATTAATAAGCATTTAGTAGTGCATTTAAACTCCTATAGAGAATTCAACTGTATAAAGAGATCACGATTTTATCCATTCTCTTGTTGATGGATCTTTAATTTGTTTTTATTTTTTCTCAAACAGTGCAGAAATAAACATTCTTGTACATGTTTCCTTGTGAGAATTTCTCCGCACAATATATACCTAGGCGTGGCATCACTGAGTGTCCTTGAGATATAATTCACATACCATAATATGCATCTGGGTATATATCTAAAGAAATCCGAAACACCAATTCAAAAAGATATATGCACCCATATGTTCATTGCATCATTATTTACTATTGCCAATATGTAAGCAACCTAAGTGTCCATTGAGAGACAAATGGATAAGAAGAGGTGGTACACATATACAATGGAATATTATTCGCCATAAGAGGAATGAAATCTTGCTATTTGCAACAGCATGCAATGGACCAATTATGCTAATTGAAATAAGTCAGACAGAGGAAGACAAATACCGTATGACTTCACTTATATATGGAATCTAAGCAACAAAATACATGAACAGATAAAACAGAAAAGAATAGTGTACAGTTCAGTGGTTTTCAGCATATTCAGAGTGTGCAGCCATCATCACAATCTAATTTTAGATTGTGCCATGAAGAAATCCAGTACTCACTAGCAGTCATCCTCCATTCTCCCCTCACACAACCCCTAGCACCTACTAATCTACTTTCTATCACTATAGATTTACCTATCTGGAAAATTTATATAAATGGAAGAGTACAGTATGTGGCCTTTTATGTTTGGCTTCTTTCACTTTGTATATTTTCAAGGTTCATCCATATTGTAGTATATAGCAGCACTAAATTTCTTTCTTTCTTTCTTTCTTTTTTTTTAAAATTCTTTTATTGTGAAATAAAGTTTTAAAAAAAATTAGTTTCAGGTATAAAACACAGTGCAATAGTTATACTTTTTACCCCTCAAAGTGACAACCTCCCTCCCTCAATTCGCCACCCCACTCCTCCCCCCATATCATACATATCTATTACAATTCCTTTGACTCCCTTCCACTGTATACTCTACATCCCGTGACTATCTATATATTCAATTACAGTTGGCATACAATATTACACAACATCAGCTTCAGGTATATATGCACTAAATTTCTTTTATGGCTGAATAATATTCCATTGTATCGATATACCACATTTTGTTTATGCATTCATCAGTTGATGGGGACTTAGATTCTTTCCACTTTTTGACTATTGTGAATAATGCTGCTATGAACATCCATGTACAAACTTTTGTGTATTTTCAATTTACTTGGGTGTATATGTAGGAGTGGAATTGCTGGGTCATGTGGTAAATCTATGTTTAAATTTTGAGGAGTTGCTGAGCTGTTTTCCAAGTGGCTATAACATTTTACATTCTCACCAACAGTATATTTCTCCATATTCTCACAAACACTTGTTTTTGTGTGTCTTTTTTATTCTAGCCATCCTAGTGAGCATGGAAGTAATACCTCATTGTGGTATTGATTTGCATTTCCCTGATGAGTAATGATGTTAAGTATCTTTTCATGTGCTATTGACCAGTTGTTGGTATTCTTTTGAGAAATGTCTATTCAAATCCTTTGACCGTTATACAAGTGGGTTATTTGTCTTTTTGTTGAATTGTAATTTAATATATTCTAGATATTAGTCCCTTATCAGATATATTATTTGCAAATATTTTCTTCTATTCAATGGGGGAATATTCACTCTCTTGATAGTATCATATGAAGCACAAATGTTTTTAATTTTGATGGAGTCCAACTTATTTATTTTTGCTGTTTTTGCCTGGGTTTTGGTGTCATAGCTAAGACATCATTGATTAACCGAGGGTCATGAAGACTTATGTCTATGTTTTCTTCTAATAGTTTATAGTTTTAGGTTGTGCATTTACATCTTTGATTCATTCTAAGTTAATTTTGGTGTATAGTGTAAGATAGGAGTCTAACTTCATTCTTTTGCATGTGATATCCAATTGTCCCAGCAATATTAGGTGACAAGACTGTTCTTTCTCCATTGAATTATCTTGGCACTCTTGTCAAAAATCAGTTGGTCATAAATATATGAGTTTATTTCTGGACTCTCCATTCTATTCCATTTATCTATATATCTGTCCTTAATCCAGTACCATATACTGTTGATTAATGAAACTTTGTAGTATATTTTAAAATCAGGAAGTGTGAGTCTTCTAACTTTGTGATTATTTTTCAAGATTCTTTTGACTATTTTGAGTCTTTTACATTTTCATGTGAAGTTTAGGACCTGCCTGTCAATTTGTGCAAAAAAGGCAGCTGGGATTTTGATAGGTATTGTATTTAATCTATATATTGATTTGGAGGGTATTTCCATCTTAAAGTGTTAAGTCCTTCAAGCTATGAACTCAAGATATCATTCCATTTTACAGATCCTCTTTGATTTCTTTCAGTGATATTTTATAGTTTTCAGTGTACAAGTCTTACACTCCTTTTGTTCAGTTTATTCCTAAGTATTTTATTCTTTTTGTTGCTAATGTAGATAGAATTGTTTTCTTGTTTTCATTTTCAGATTGTTCATTGCTAATATATGGATATAAAACTGATTTTGTATATTGATCTTGTATCCTGCAATCTTGTTAAATTTGTTTACTTTTTCTAATAGTTTCTTTTTTGTGATGCCTTATGAGTTTTTGTATACAAGAATATGTCATTTGCAAATAGATGCAATTTTACTTCTTTCTTTTCAGTCTGGATGCCTTTTATTTTATTTTCTTGCCTAATTGGCATGGCCAGAATCTCCAGTATAATGTTGAATAGACGTGGTCAGAACAGACAGCTTTGTCTTGTTCCTGATCTTTCAAGCTTTTAGTCTTTTACCATTAAGTTTGCTGTTAACTGTGAATTATTGTAGATGCCCTTTATTAGATTGAAGGAGTTCCCTTCTACTGGGGGTGTCAAAAAAATGTGTGGGTGTCATAAATCCACATGATTTATCTGTTGTTATCGGTATATATTGAGTATTACAATTTTAATACATTTTTTTCCTTCCTTAAAATGTGTACACATTTTTTTGGCACCCTCTGTATTTCTAGTTTGTTGAATGTTTTTGTTATTTAAGAGTTTTTGGATTTTGCCCATTGCTTTCTCTGCATCTATTTAGATGTCTATCTGGCTTTTTACTCTTTATTCTACTAATATGATGTTCTGCCTTGATTGATTTTTGTATGTTGAACCAACCTTGAATTTTTAGTATAAATCCCACTATGTCACATGATGTATTTAATCCTATTTATATGTTGCTGGATTTTGTTTGCTAGTATTTTGTTGAGAATTTTTGCATCACTATTCATAACAAATATTGATCTGTAATTTTCTTTTTTCATCATGTGTTTGTCTGGTTTTATAGTCAAGGCAATATTGGACTCATAGAGTCAGTTGGGAAGTATTCTCTCTATTTCTATTTTTTGGGAGAGTTTGTGAAGTATTCATATGAATTCTTATTTGAATATTTGGTAGAACTAAGTGGTAGAGCCATTTGGTCCCAGGTTTTTCTCTATGGGAAGTTTTTGTTTACTAACGCCATCATGTTATTTGTTATAGGTTTATTAATATTTTTTATTTCTCTTGAGTCAGTTTTAATAATATCTGATTTTCAAATGATTTGTCCATTTTACTTACATTATCTAATTTGTTGGCATATAATTGTTCATTGTATTCTCTTATAATCCTTTCTATTTTTAGTAATGTCCCCTTTTTTATTTTTTATTTTGGTAAATTGAATTGTTTCTGATTTTTCTTAGTCTAGCTAATGGTTTCACAATTTTGTTGATCTTTTCAGAAAGAACCAACTTTTGGTTTTGTTAATTTTCTCTATTTTTTTTTAGTTCTGTACTTCCTATATTTATGTTTTAGTATTTATTATTATTATTATTATGAATGTTTCCTCTTGCTTTAGGTTGGTTTGCTCTTCATTTTCTGGTTCCTTAAGGTGGAAGATCAGGTTATAAATTTGAAATCTTTCTTCTTTTCTAATATAGATGTTACAGTTTTAAACTTCTCTCTCAGTACTACTTGAACTGTATCACTTATATTTTAGTATGTTATATTTTTGTTTTCATTCATCTCAAAATTTTTTTCAACCTCACTTGTGGTTTTTTCTTTGACCCATTGGTTGTTTAAGAGTGTGTTGTTTAATTCTACATATTTATAAAATTTCCAAATTTTCTTTTTAATTAATTAATTAATTTGTAAAATTAATTTCAGGTGTACAACACACTGCAATAGTTATACTTTTTACCCCTCAAAGTGACAACCCCTCCCCGCAACCTGCCATCCTACTCCCCACCCCTATATCATACATACCTATTACAATTCCATTGACTCAACTCCCACACTATACTCCACATCCTGTGACTATATATATCAAATTTTCTTTTTTTATTGAATTCTGATTTCATCTCATTGTGGTCAGAGAGTATACTTTATATGAGTTTAGTCTTTTAAAATGTTTAAGATTTGTTTTGTGGGTTAACACATAGTCTAATGGAGAGTGCTCCACATACACTTGAGAAAAATGTATATGTATGTTGGGTAGAGTGTTGTATAGATTATACATTAGGTTTAGTGGATTTATGGTGTTCAAGTCTTTTATTTCCTTATTTAGCTTATCTAATTATTAAATCCATTATTAAAAATGGGGTATTATCTTCTCCAACTATTATTGTCATAATGTCAATTTCTTCATTTAATTCAGTGTTACTTCATATATTTTGGGGTCTTGTTATAATTGTCATATCTTATTGATTTATTCATTCACTTGTCATTAAAAAATGTTCTTCTGGGCCGGCCGAGTGGCGCATTGGTTAAGCGCTGGTTTTGGGATGCCAGCGGCCCCGGTTCGGATCCCACATGAGGGCCAGTGACACTGCCCTCTACAGCTAACAACAGCTCCACCTGGAGCTGGGCTGTGCGAGCCCCGGTAATGGTGTGGGCTGCAGCCCCTGCTGCAGTGGGCTGCCATAGGCTACAGTGAGTGGCCCGCAGCCAGCGTGAGCGGCTGGCAGCCAAGAGTGAGCTGCCAGTAGCCGCAGTGAGCGACATCCAGAGGCCAGCGACCGAGCTGCCTCATCCGGGAAGAGCGCAATGACGATACCAACACTGAAGCAACATCCTCCGCAACTAAACTGAAGAACAAAAAGACAGCAACTTGTCTGTTCCCCTTCCCCGATTCCCCAACGCTGTTCCCCTCCACCAATTCCCCAATAAAATCTTAAAAAAAAAAAAAAATGTTCTTCTTTGTCTCTAGTAATAATTTTTTGTCCCTAAAACTATTTGCCTGATATTAATATAGCCACTCCAACTCTTTTTTGGTTACTATTTGCACAATATATCTTTTCATATCTTTTTACTTACAATTGATTTGTGTCTTTGAATTTAAAATATGTCTTTTGTAGACATATTTTATAGTTAATAGTTGGTTTATATTTTCTATTTTTAACATTCTGCTAATCTCTGTCTTTTGATGGGAGTGGTCAGTCCATTTACATTTAAGGTATAATTGATAAGGTAGGATTTATGTCTGCCATTTGCTATTTATTTTTATATGTCTAATGCCTTTTTTATTCATTGTTTCTCCATTACTACCTGCTTTTGAGTTAAATAGAAATTTTTTAATGTACCATTTCAGTTCCCATGTTTCCTTTCCTATATATTTTTGAGTTATTTCTTTTTCTTTCCTTTTTTTTTAAATTGGGGAATTGAGGGAGGGGAACAGTGTTGTGGGGAATTGGGGGAGGGAAACTGCCAAGTTGTTGTTCTTCAATCTTAGTTGCGGAGGACACAGCTAGCTCAGCTTCAAGTCCAGTTGGGCTATTCAGCTCAAGGTGCTGTGTTCAATTGGTTGTGGGTGGGCGTAGCCACCATCCCATGTAGGAGTTGAATGGGCAGCCTTGTTGTTAAGAGTGCGCCCTATCCACTGAGCCACCCAGGTGGCAGCTCAGCTCAAGGTGCCTAGTTCAGTCTTTAGTGGAAGGCGTAGCCCACCATCTCAAACAGGCAACCTTGTTGTTAGGAGCACATGTTCTCACCAGCTGAGCTATTCTGCCATCTGTTGGCAGCTCAGTGGCAACTCAGCTTGGGCGCAGCTCACTGGCTCATGTGGGAATTGAACCGGCGATGCTGTTGCTCAAAGCTCACATTCTTGAGAAGCTCTTAACCAACTGAGCCACTTGGCCAGCCCTTGAGTTATTTCTTAATGGTTGTATTGGAGATTACAATTAACGTCTTAATTCATAACAATCTATGTCAGATTAATAAAGCTTTATTACAAGAATATACAAAATATTTGTTTCTATAAATTCATTCTATCCCTTTTGGTGCTGTTATGGTCATACAAATTACAGACTTCTACATTCTGTACACATCAATACAAATTTGTAAATATTGCTGCATGCAGTTGTCTTTTAAGTTAGAGGAAAAAGTTACAAACAAAAAAACCACATTTATGCTGTCTTTTAAATTTATCTGTGGAGTTACTTTTAGATCTTTATATCTTTATTACTTCATGTGGACTTGAGTTTCTATCTAGGGTCCTTCTTTTTTTTGTTAAAGATTTTATTGGGGTATTAGGGGAGGGGGACAGCATTGCTGTCCTTTTGTTCTTCTGTCTAGTTGTGGAGGACGTCGCTTCACTGGCCCATGTTGGTATTATCATTGTGCTCTTCCCGGGTGAGGCAGATTGGTCACCAGCCATTGGACAGCCACTCACTGTGGCTCACGGCAGCTCATGAAAGCTCATGTTCGCTGCTGGCCAGCCCCACTGCAGCCTACGCCGTCGCCCACCACTCACGGCAGCCCAGCTCTGGGTTGAGCTGTTGTTCACCATCTTAGCTGTAGAGGGCACAGTGTCACTGGCCCTCTATGTGGGATTGGAACCAGGGCCCTGCTGCTCAGAGCTGGCGTTCCAAGGACCCATTCAGTCAGCCCTCTAGGGTCCTTTCCCTTCAGCCTGAATGGCTTTAATATTTCTCATACGGTAGGTATGCTAGTGTCAAATTCTCTCAGTTTTTGTTTATCTGGGAATGTCTTATTATCTTTTTAATTTTTGCAGGGCAGTTTTACTGGATATAGGTTTCTTGGTTGGCAGTCTTTCTTTGTTCACTTTGAATAAGTCATCCTCCTGCCTCTATTTCCACAGTTTCTGATGAGAAATCACCATTAATATTATGAAGGACCTCTTGTACATGATGAGTTGCTTCTCTTGTTACTTTCAGCAAGAAGTAGCAAGATGTCTGACCATTCTAGGTGTGGATATTTTTGAGTTTATTTTACCTGGAGTTCATTGAGGTTCTTAGAAATGTAGATTAATGTTTTCATCAAGTTTAGGAAGTGTTTTGCGATAATTTTTCCCCAAATATTTCTCTTGGGAAAAAGTCCCCCTCATGGCTACTGTACATGCTTTGAGCTAGACAGCTCCAGAGAGGGAAATTTAAAAATGGTTTGGGCTGCAACAGTGGCTAAAATTGTGGAATGTGAGAGGCAAGCACAAGGGACTCCCCTTCTGAAATCCCCACCTACCCTAGGAGAGTCTGCAGTAGTGACCTGGCAAGGACCTGCTCCAAATGATAGAAAGTGACATCTGTAATGTCTGGAATTATTTGAAACTCGGAAAAATCACCACCCTTCCCTACAGGAATACAGGTTGAGAAACTGAGGCTAAAGAGGTGAGAGAAGACAGGCTGCTGGCTCCTTGGACCCTCATTTTCTCCCAAGGACATGCTGCTTAGTGGTTCTCATTAGAGATCCTTGTGTCAGGTGTTCACTTCCCAAACCCTCAGTCCTTCCTCTAAATGAGGTGACCTTGGGCAAATTCCTTCCCCTCTCTTCATGGTGGTTTTCTCATCTGTGAATCACAGTGAAGGACATATGTTTACATACTTAATACATATTTATTGGATGGAAAAAAGTTGCCCCTTTCTCTTTTTCTGTGACTCCTTTTATGTGCATTGGTGTGCTTAGTGGTGTCCCACAGGTCTTTGAGGCTCTATTAAAATTTTCTTTATTCTTTTCTCTTTCTTTTCTTTAGGTGGATAATCTCAATTGACCTATCTTCATATTTGCTTATTCTTTTTTCTGCCTGCTCAAAAGTACTGTTGGGCCCTTTTAGAGAATTTTTTATTTTAGTTACTGTACTTTTCAACTTCTGGATTTCTATTTGGTTCTTTTTGATAATTTCCTTTTATTGATGTGCTTTGTTTTATAAGACATTGTTCTCATACTTCCCATTAATTATTTAAGTGTTGTTTCATTTAGTTCTTTGGACATACTTAAAGTAGCCAAAGATTTAAAATCTTTTTCTAGTGAGTCCACTGTCTGGGCTTCCTAAAGGTCAGTTTACATTGACTGCTTTTTTTCTGTATACAGTCCATGTTTTTTTGTGTTTGGCTATCTCATAATTTTTGTTGTTGTTGTTGAAAACTGGACATTTAAAATGATATAATGTGAGGGCCAGCTGAATGGCTCAGTTGGTTAAAAGCTTGCTCAAGAGTGCGAGCTGAACTCTGAGCAACAGCAGTTTGATGTCCAGCCCGAGCTGAGTTGCTGCTGAACTGCCAACAGGTGGTAGGATGGCTCAGCTAAAAAAAAATAAAATAAAATGATATAATATGGATGTGGCACTTCTAGAAATTAGATCATCTATTGAGAATTTGTTGTTTCTATTTGCTTTTATTGTTGTTTGTGTTTGTTTAGAGATTTTTCTGAAGTAATTTCATAAGGTCTATAGTCTTTGTTGAATGGGGCAATTAAAGCCTCTGTTCTGTTAGCTCAGTCATCAAGTAATGATTGGACAGATATATCTTTAGGTGCCTGGGGTCAATGATTCTCTCAATTTTCGATGAGTGCACCTATGTGATGAGTGCACCATCAACACTCTGGCAGGCAGTTTATAGCTCTGCCTTAGCCTTCACTTACATCTTGCACAGAGCCTCATGGTTAGTAACAAGTGAGGGTTTAGGACATTTTCAAGTCTTTCCTGAACATGCACACTGCTCTATGCATCTGTGTGATCTTTTCGATTTTCAGGAATATGTCAGAGCTTTTCAAAGTCTCCTATGGACATCTCCTTATGCTAGATTTTCCTTTTAAGCTTTTTGGTTAGCCTATTATTTGCCTCAGCTGTGATCTACTGCTTCAATCAACAATTGCCTCTGATTGATTTTGATAAACATCACTGGAGAAAAGGCTGTTTGTACTGGGAGTACTCTGAATCAGGTCAAATAAAGACAGTTTTCTGAAGATGACTCTTTGATGGAACTCCAATCCCTTCTGTGCTCTCCAGTGGCTGCTAGGCTGAAGGTTTCCACTGTGATTGCATGTTGCTAGCTTTCAAAGTTACCCTGGAGCTGGGGAGGGGGAGATGGGAATAGGGCTGGTAAAAATACTACAAATTTCACTGTTTTTTCTGAGTCATCTCTTTTTTTTTTTTTTTTCAATCAACCTCATTGGGATTACTGAAAACCTTTGGTTAATTTCCAGAGTTCTGAAAAAGTACAATTTTGCAGTAGTTGTGTTCCTTTTTTGGAAGAGAAAAATTTCAGAGGGTCTACTCAACCATTTTCACTGACATCACCACTTGGTCCATAACCATTTTATCTATAAAATCTAATATTAACTAATAAGCTGAAATCATGGAATTTTTTAATATTTTTTTATGCTATGTTGAAAAATATAATGTTAGCTCTGCTATTCAGAAGAAAACATTTTTCTAACATATAAAATAAATAATGACACTACTCTTATGTAATTGGAATCCCAGCCTGTCATGAAAAATAAAGCCAACAATAACAGGCAACTAGTTGACACCATCAGAAAAAGCCCAAGGAAGTTCAATTGAGATATAACTTGGGCAGAGTCAGAATACCCAGGAAAAGAGACTGAAGTGCACTGAACAGGAAGTCAGGTTAGATGAACTTTAGGTCAAGGAAGCAAAGAGGATATTTTGATTAGAGGGAGTGAATAACAATGTTGCATGTTTTTAGATGTCAAATAAAATAAAAGTTACAACTCTGTAATGGAAATCATTGATAACCGTATACAATTGTTTAGATGGAATTGAGTGGCACATTTGAGACAGAAGCCAAATTGGAGTGCATGAAGAATTTTTTATTTTTTATTTTTATTTTTTTGAGGGCAGTGTCACTGGCCCTCATATGTGAGACCGAACCGAGGCCGCTGGCTTCCCAAGCCAGCGCTTAACCACCGCGCTACTCAGCCGACCCAAGAATATTAAGATATGAAGATAATAGAACTTTGACTGTATTGAGTGGCTTGACAATCTTTGAGGAAGTTTGCCATGAAGTGAGGAGAGGGTAATAGTGGTTAGTTAGAATAGGGAAGAAGTACATGGGAGAGTTTGAAAATTTGGAGACACTTGAACATTGTTGAATCTAAAAGAAAGGGGACAATAGGAAAGAAAGAATTAATTATACAAGAGAAACACATTGAATAATATAAGGTCCTTGACCAAACCAGGAAGGATAGAATCTGGAATGTAGATGGAAGAATTGGCCTTAGATAGAGGGATGAAAGATGAGTATATATGTGTTTTTTTTTTGGACAGCAGCATACTGTCTGATGGTTTCTATTCTCTCAAGAGGTCATCTGCTGTATGATAGAGGAAAGATTGATAGTGGTGGTGGGGTTTGTTGTGGATACTAGAGAATTGAAGTGGAGAATGGGAGGGTTTGGTGATAGGGATGGTAATATTTTTGGTTAGATTTCAAGGACCAAGAGAAGTTGTTGATATGAATTTGTGATGGTTCTAGTCAGCCTAGTTGAATTCTTCTAATAATACTTAGCAATGTGTGAGACATCCATCAAAATATGGGGATACTCAAGTTCATCTAATGTTGGGATTTTTTTCGCAGTTGCAACTAAAAGATAGTGGAGCAAGGAAGTTCTTGAACATTAGCAAGAGAGATAAATACTGTATGATCTCACTTATATATGGAATCTAAAACATCTGAACTCATAGAAACAGAGAGCAGAATGGTGATTACCAGGGTTTGGGGGTGGGGTAGGGAAAATGGAGAGATGTTGGTTAAAGGATACAAACTTTCAGTTATAAAATGAATAAGTTCTGAGATCTAATGTACAATGAGGTGACAATAGTTAACAATACTATATTATATACTGAAAGTTGCTTAAAGAATAGAATGTAAATATTCTCACCATACACACACACACACACACACACACACACACACACACACACAATGGTAACTATTTGAGGTGATGGAGATGTCAACTAACCCTATTGTGCTAATCATTTCTCAATGTATACGTGTATCAAATCACCACATTGTATGCCTTGAACTCACATAATGTTATATGTTAATTACATTTCAGTAACTATGGGGAAAAAATGATTAGCAGGAGAGTTGTCGAGTTTATGAACCGTAAACTCTTAGATGAAAAAGGAAGAAAATGAAGCCTGAAAAAGGTGGAAAAGGAGAAAGTAGAGTGGTAAGTGCCTCAGAAGTTTCAATAGTACTGAGGAATATGTGTTCAGAGCAACTAAGTGTGTAGGCTAGAATGACAGTAGTTTGTGGTCAGATGGTGGCTTATGTTAACAAGTAGTTTCAGAGATGGAACAGTTCTGAGTGATGTCAAGTATAGGACAGGGTAGCCAAAATAGAACAGAAGATAAAGTTTCTAAAGTCATAAGCTGGCTTGGCTATGAAGATAAAGTTACTCAAGACAATGGCAGAATTTAAGGTAAAGAGAAAAACTTCAAACCAGTTGACAAATAATTCAGTTATGTGCAACCCATACAGTGAAACAAATATTGAAACTTGAGTCTGGAGCCCTGGATTGTACTTTCTCAAACTACACTCAGTATTGTTTTTACCTGATCTTCCTATGTTTACCATTTTCAATTACATTATAATTATTTTTAGAATCTCTCCTTTATCTGTTTATAAGTTCCTTTAGGTTCAAGTATAATGTCTTAATTATCATTGTGTAACTCAGATTACATTATCTATGTCAGATTTGCAATAAATTTCATATGGATTAAATGAATATGAGGAAAAAATAAGTGAAAAGTAGGCACCATTTTGGAGAGTAGAGAGGAACACTTTCGTTTTCCTGAGTGCAGTTTTAGTAGATCACAGGCCTCTGTCTCCTTCTCTCCCCAGCTCCAGTGGAATAGTTGGACACTGGTTTTTTTTTTTTTTTTTTTTTTTCTTAAATTAGAACAATATCTAGAGACTTTGGTGAAGCTGAGTAAAAGAAATAAGGCTTTTCTGCTCCGGCTGTTTACTTTTTTATTTTTATTTTTTTTTCAAATTTATTTTTTTACTAGTTTCAGGTGTACAAAGCAATGTAATAGTTAGACATTTAAACCCCTCATAAAGTGATAACCCACCCCCCAAGCTACGATCCTTCTGACAGTATAGAGAATATAATCAACAATGTAGTAAAGATTATGTAAGGTACCAGATAGGCACTGGACTTATCAAGGGGATCATGTCATAGACTGTAGATGCCTGCTGTCTACTTTTTTTTTTTTTTTTTTTTTTTTTAGGTCAGTGTCACTGGCCCTCATATGTGGGATCCGAACCAGGGTCGCTGGCTTCCCAAGCCAGCGCTTAACCACCGCGCCACTCCGCCGGCTCATCTGCTGTTTACTTTTGATTACTGATTCCTATTTGTCTTTCTACCACCTTTCAGCATTGCAGCTCAGAATTTCTTAGTATCAAGTATAAAGTTGTCAAACAGAATTTAGGTTGATTCAGATTTTAAAAGTCTTATCATGGATTGACTCCCCCCGCCCCCAAAGCCAATAGCTGGCTAAGAGAGGACAAATTAAATAAAGAGAAAAATTAAAGTCATCTGGATCTTTTACAATGCATCCATCTTGGAATAATTAAGTTTTTTATGAATGAAAATTGTTTCCCATATGGTCTGTCTTGTCTGCTCCTTAGCATTTTTGCTCATTTAACAAAAGTGTTATTAATGCTTTGTACTTAAGAAAATCATGAAAACGGAGAATGATTTGATATACACACACATTAAGTTCTCACTTAACGTTGTCGTTAGGTTCTGTGACTTTAATTGAAACGACATATAATGAAACCAATTTTATCATAGGCTAATTGATATAAAGAGTTAAGTTTTTCTAGCGTCTCATCAATGTTATAACAAAACGATGTTGAACGAAACAATGATATTCGAGGACCTGCTCTCTGGTGTATGTATGTATGTATGTATGTATGTATGTATGTATGTATGTTTTTATATATAAATATAATAATATCCTGGGCCGGCCGAGTGGCGCATTGGTTAAGCGCTGGTTTTGGGATGCCAGCGGCCCCGGTTCGGATCCCACATGAGGGCCAGTGACACTGCCCTCTACAGCTAACAACAGCTCCACCTGGAGCTGGGCTGTGCGAGCCCCGGTGATGGTGTGGGCTGCCATAGGCTATAGTGAGTGGCCCGCAGCCAGCGTGAGCGGCTGGCAGCCAAGAGTGAGCTGCCAATAGCCGCAGTGAGCGACATCCAGAGGCCAGCGACCGATCTGCCTCATCTGGGAAGAGCGCAATGACGATACCAACAGTGAAGCAACATCCTCCGCAACTAAACTGAAGAACAAAAAGACAGCAACTTGTCTGTTCCCCTTCCCCGATTCCCCAACGCTGTTCCCCTCTGCCAATTCCCCAATAAAATCTTTAAAAAAAAAAAAAAAAAAAAAAAAAAAAAAAAAAATATAATAATATCCTACATTATATCATTTGTAAATACCAATTTTCTTTCTTAAACCTGTAAACTGGAGACAACAATGAAAGATGACTTTCAATTCAGCGTTTAGTTAAGTGCACATAGTTAGAAGCATCAGTCAACATTTCTCATACCTTCCTCTATTTATTGGTACTACTGACCTCCCTTCTCCCTGTTGTCCAGTATTCCTTGTAAACCTTTGGCTGCCCCAAATACAAAGCCATGATGCTTCATGAAGGCTTCCATTCCTCAACATGTTCCATGCTTTGCATTTCATTGTTTTCTTGCCTTCAATCCTTCCATGACAATTTCCCTTCCCTTGTGATCAATGAATTAAATGTTAATTATCTGCTCTGACTTATCACAATGTTTAGATCTGAAGCTTAGAGAACTTTCCTTTCGTTTGAGTCAAAATTTACCTACATAAACCGTCACAAAAAAAGCAATTAAGGGTCAAATTATATTATGTCAGCCACAGGAATAATTTTCAGAGAAAGAAGAGGTCAGTATTTGCTGGAGGAGAGAAAGACTAATAGAATCCAAATGCACCAGTATCTGGAGATAAATCATCATTTCATTACTTTATTGAATAACTTGCTGGAATAGTTGGAAATCAATGTAATAAGATTTATGGCATTGTAGGGAGGTTTCTGATCAGGGTTGTGTGCCACTCAAATCACTTAGCTTCCTACATGGTGTCCTTTTCTCCTATCAGCTAAAGGCTCAGAACCCCAAATTTCTTCCTATTCATGGGGGCACTCTGCCAAAGCCAAGGCCAAACCTACACAGGGCTTGCTCTCAGTGTCGTCTCTGTTAAGGTTGCCTGAAGACAAAGATGATCCCAGTGATGTCATCCTGACTCCCTGAGACTTTGGATGCACTATGTCTGTCATTTGAGAAATGTCTATAAGCTAGCAATTTTCAGATGCTTAAAGTTTATCTAATTTTAATAGCTTTTCAGATAAATGAAGAATCAGACTTTCTGTAAATCCTTTTCTAAGAATTAGACCTGATACTCCTGTCCCCTCTGGTAGACCAGTTAGCCTGGCACTGTCTCTCTCTTTTTAAACTAAATTTGATTTTTGAGAGATTTAATCTCATTCCCTATCACAACATTATTTTTCATAACAGCAGGAATAAATTTGATAAACTATTCTAGTTTCTTACATTTGTGAATTTAATTCCCACTTTGTCAAAATGGGCTTCTGTCAGGGGATGAAGCCAGATGCATCAAGTTGTTCAAGTCTTAAATATGTCTCCAGCTTGTTGAAACAATTGCATTAAAAACTTAATAAATATGATGGCTGACTTTTTTGCTCCGTCTATGTTCCTGCTGTAGTTATACTATTTACACTTGAGCTTTTGCTACATCTGGTTAGAACTCAATGACTGCCCTCCCCAATTCCCCTGTTTTAAGTGACTATCTCCCTCAAGGTTTCTCTTCCATGTATCAAACTTCCATTAATTTCTTTCTTTCATTGAAAAGAGGCAGGATGATGTAGCAAGAAGAGTATGGGCATTGGTCCCCGAGGCACCCAGGTTTTAATCCTAGCTCTGGCATTTGCTAGCTGAAATATCTTGTATATTTTCTTTCTTTCTTTTTTCTTTTTTTTAGCTGAGCCATCCTGCCACCTATTGGCAGCACTGTGGCAGCTTAGCTCGGGCTGGGCATCGAACTGCTGTTGCTCAGAGCTCAGCTCGCACTCTTGAGCAAGCTCTTAACCAACTGAGCCACTTGGCTGGCCCTTATCTTGTATATTTTAACTTTTCTCACATTCAGTTTCATCGCACTTAGCTTGAAGAGTTGTTCGGATTAAATAAGAAAACCCAGGCAACAGTGTCTCCCACAATGGTGTGCATATAGCAAATCATTCTGCCCATTTTCCACTTATATTTATGAATTTGGCCATAATCAAGAAACAGCAATTTTTTAGTAAAAGAGAGCTTATTCAAAACCTAGTTCTGAATTCCATCTACACTCTCTGTAGGTTGTTATTTAACTCCCATTGTGATTTCCTAGTTATTGTTTCCTATACTATTTTTATTATTACTTTTTATGCATATAAAACTTGATGCTTACATTGTGTTTTGTGCATTCATCTGCCTTAATGTGCTCTTGTATTGTGTAGCATACACAGCCTGAAATTCATCTTGTTGGCTCATCATTCTGCATGGGATATTGCTTACATGGTCTGCTTATTCTGAGCATCACAGTCTTAACTGCAGAGTTCACTTGGTCAAGGAATTCAATTATAACCGAAGTGGGACTCTTCAACCTGGGACTCTGTGAAGACAACAGAAAATATCTATTGAGCTCCAAGGAAACATGGTAGAGGCTTAGTCTGGATTTTTCCACTTCTCTTCTTGGAAATTGTACACTTAAGCAAGAAGTTTAAATAAAAACAAATTCACAAATTCCATTTTCAGTAAAACCAGGAGAGCCAGAAATCTCTTAAACTACAAATTCTGTATACATGCTGCCAAAAGCAACGGAAGCTAATGGGAGCAGGCAAGAAGCTACATGGTAAATGGTGATAGGCAATGAGAAGAGTGGTGAGGAGGGCATCAGCTGTGGTGAATTACAGAAAACACAGCAAGTGTTCACTTCCAGTACAGGCGGGCCTCATCCTGAATGGCCACTGCAGTGAGTAAGAATGAATTCAGGGTGACCAACTTGTCCCAGTTTGCCTGGACCTTTCCTAGCTTTAGCACTGAATGTCCCATGCCTTAGGAACCTCCTAGGTCCTGGGCCAACTGGGATGTTGTTCACCCTGGATGAGATGAAACAGGATGTGGCATTGTGGGAAGATGAGAAAGACCTGGGGCGGGGGCCACACAGATGTCAGAGTATAGAAATTACAAGACAAAATGCACCAAGAAAAAGTGGGGCTACTACCTTGGGAGGTAAGAGATGTGTCCATTGTGGCAGTGGCTGGTGAAGAAACTGGAGGATCTCTTTGGTAGAATCCCTTCTGAACCTTAAAGGCAAAGGGAATTTGGTTGAACAGAGGCATCACTTTACAAAGGGAATAGTCTGTTGTGACAGACAGGAACAGAGGAAGCTGTGAGCTGTACTGTGGCAGACTGGAACTCCTCAGTCCTTCCCCTTGCCACCTAGTAACCTTTGCAAGTAGCTGGTCTGGGAAAATGAAACTCATTCAAATATGAGTAACAAAAAAAGAAGTTGGAAGACTACCTACAAAGAGGTACTATTAAACTGTGGAAAAGGTTAGGAAAATTTTCCTATAGGTGAATGAAGTGCACAAGAAAACTATTGCCAAGAAGCAGATAAAAATTATAACTTGAAATTCCACGTATTAAAAAAATTAGTGGAGTAATAACAGTTATTAATGAGGGTATATAAAGCAGAAATACAATAACTCAGGACTGGACAGCAGGAGATGATGAATAAATTAAAGGAGGAGGTGAAATGGAATTTGGCAGAAATCATGAAGGCAATAAAAAGACAAAATTATTTCAGAAGTAAAGACTAAATCAGATAGAACACAAGAAGAACAGACATCATTGAAAGCACAGCAGGGGACAAAGTAGATTTAAGAAAAGTGTGTAAGATGAACAAAGTTGGCAGGCATCATACTTTTCTAATGATACAAATAAATCCCAGAAGATAACAGGACAAACCTTATAAGATATTTAAGCGATGAAGAATGAGCCAGAGGTTTTATATATAGCCAAGATATCTTTCATGTCTAAGACTACAGAAAAGCAGTTTTGAATGTGCAAGAACCCAGGAAATATTGTTCGTGTAAGCCTTTTTTGAGGAACAGTTAGAGCTTGAACTTCTGTCAACCAAACAATGGCTGGGGAAACTGGTGAAAAGACTGGCAATGACCATTAAATGTATTTAATTGCAGATTTAAGTTCAAAGCAAAAGAGGGAACAACCCAAGTGGTAAAGTCTGAAAGCAGTAGAAGGGTAGCACCCAGAATACATATATTTGAAGAGGTGAAACTTGATTGGAGATGAGGTACTTCCCTCATGGTACAAAAAAAAAAAGGAAAAGCTGGTTAGATGCAGGAAGATGGTTTCTATTTTCCCCTGCAATAAAACTCAAGCCCATCCACTGAAAAAGACAAGGATCAGCAGTGTAAGGAAAAAAACAAACAAACTATGGAATAGAATGAAAGATCAAGATTCCAGAGAATCATAGTAGAAATACGTCTAAGAAGAGTTTGCTGTTTAAGGAGAACTTGGAATGAATCTGTGAAAGTTAAGTATTTACCATGAGGTACCAGAATTTATTTACTCTGTAAATTGGATAGTAGACAGAAGTTGAATAGATAGATAGATAAAGAAGTTTAGGACAGACTTTTGTATTATTTTGGACCTCTGAACACTTTGCTTTGCATGTTTCTTATGCAAACCCATTCAGTTAGTTTCATTTTTCTGCAATACTATATAGGATAAGGAGTACCTTTCCTATTATACCTGGTCCAGTACTCCACCCACTTCAAGTGTTCATTCAATAAAAATTTGATAAATTAATAAATGAAACACATCTATATAAGATTCCATTCTGTTTAATAATTATTTTCCAACTCTCATCCTTTAAAGGTCCACATAAAATGATTCTTACTTTCAATAACTATTTAGTTTTCAGGCTCTGAGAAAGAAATATACAACCTTGATATTCCTGATGAAGCTTAGAATAAAAATTACAATAAAATTATAAGTGCTAAATTGCAAACATTTCTGACTTAATAGGTTAAGGTGTAATAGGTGTTTCAGTGTCCCTTATCCAGAAAGTCCAGTGATTTTTTTCAATAATATAAAATGCCATCTATGGAAGAGTATATGACTGTGTTCATAAGTCATGCTGTAGTTGGGCCAACCAGGAAAAATTCAACTGCAGGTATGAATTTAAAAAGGCAAACTGGCCAGTCATTTTGGGCTAAACAGTCAAGTCCCATAGAACTATAGGTCTATTCTAATTTGTGGTGAGAATAAACAAAAATCTGGGCACTTTACATGAATTACAGTTTTGAATTGTTTGCTTATTTATTATTATTTTTTAAAAGATTTTATTGGGGAACCGGGGAAGGGGAACAGACAAGTTACTGTCCTTTAGTTCTTCAGTCTAGTTGTGGAGGATGTTCCTTCACTGGCCCATGTTGGTATCATCATTGCGCTCTTCTCGGGTGAGGCAGATCGGTCTCCGGCCTCTGGACGGCTGCTCACAGCGGCTCTTGGCAGCTCACACTGGCTGCCAGCCACTCATGCTGCCGGCCGCTCACTGTAGCCTATGAGAGCCCACTGCAGCAGGGGCTGCAGCTATGCTGTCCTGGGGACTCACAGCAGCCCAGCTCCAGGTGGAGCTGTTGTTCACCATCTTAGCTGCAGAGGGCTGTGTCACTGGCCCTCATATGTGTGATCCGAACCAGGGTCGCTGGCGTCCCAAGTCAGCTCTTAACCAACGCGCCACTTGGCCGGCACGAACTGTTTGCTTATTGATATGGCCAAAACAGCATTTCCAAGTCTTGCTTATTGGTTCCCTGCTGACCCAAAGAGAATTTCCCAAAGATATTCTCTCAATCCAACTGCAATTAAACCAATATACACTTGATACAGTTTTCCCTACAAAATTTAAAAAGTATATGCTTTACTTTATTGTTAATTTACTGTGAAATGTTATTATCGAAATATAGCACACTGTTCACAATTTTGTGTAAAAGAGAAAAGATATGAGGATTAACCAATATCAAAAATAGTTTATGGTCACCAAATTATTACTTACATAAGTGAAAGTATGGCTAAGATGATGAACAGTCAGCAAAACAGGAAAGAATTGAAGAGAGTTGTATACCCTACATATTGTATAGTTTATTTTGTTAAGTGAGGGCAATTTCAGAATGATAATTCAGAATACCTGTAACAATCACTATACCTTGGTATGGAATAATTCTGAAGGTAAAGATAAAAGAATAGTCTAATTCAATATGAGAGAGCCATTTCACCTTGACATATTATTCTTTAACAAGTGTCCCAGATCTAATATACACAGCTTTAACCACTGCATGTTTTGGGGAACAAGTCTGTAATGTAGTTAGTTGAAAGATCACAAACTTTGGAACCAAGCAGAAGTGGGCTCTAATCCACACTTATCAGCTGTGGGACCAGAATATAACAATACCTTCTTTCTATTGTTATTAAATATTAGCAACGATATGAGTAAAGTACTTAACAGAGAGCTGGGCACATAGCAAGGACATGATGAATGATAGATATTCTTGTTATTACTATTTCATGACAAGAAATTTTATTAAGGTTAACAGTCTCAGAGTAACAAAACATCCACAAATCTCCAACAGCCATCTGTTTCGAGCAACATTCATACTATGAAACCCTAGCTCACTTAAATAATTTGGATTCCCTCTTACAACTCACCATAATGAGATTTGGCCTGCACCAGAGAAAAGCCATTAACGACCTAATTGTCAAATCGAATGGCCTGTTTTCAGTCATGTTGTTATTTATTTCCTCTGTGGCATGTGATGCTATTGACTATTCTTATCTTCGTTCATTCATTTGGATCCCCCAGCAACACTCCCTCAGTTCTTCTCTTGTTTCAGATCCATTTCCTGCAGTTAGGATTTTGAAGGGGCCTTCCTGATCTCATCTTCTGTGAAGATTTCCCTTATGTTTATTAGGCAGAGTGGCCACAGTTCAGCAAAGCTTTATTTGGTACCTCATATGCACTTGCTTCTCCTCAGGTATTGGGGTCACAAGGATAAATGAGATTGAAGTGGTAGAAACCACCAGCGCTTACTTTATTGAATTTTTCTCTCCTTCCTGACCACACAGGAGGTTATATTGCTCAGTCCCTTGTAGGAGATGGGGCTATGTAACTAGCTATAGCCACGAGATGTGAATGTAAATCAGGGAATAAAGCATGTAAGAGCCAATACACTACTTCCTCTCTATCTTCCCATGCAGCCATGAGCCAGGAATGATGTTTTGACCTGACAGTGTCACACAATGGAGGGAGCCCATGATTATCACATGGAGGAAGTTCCTACCTACTTGCATCAGACTTCATATGATTGAGAGTTGTACTAAGCTTCTGCAATTATAGAGTTTGCAATTGCATCATATTCTATCATATCCAATCCTATTCTTTCCATTCTTATCCTAAACTACTATAGTATGATATACTTGGAGGAAATGGGTATATGTTTATAAACAGATAGTACCAGGAAAATGTGCAAAGTGCTATGATGGAGTAATCACAGGATGCTTCTGGAGCACTGTAGAGGGGAAGTGAACTCCTGAGTAGGGAGTCTTTAGGGAAGGTGTGACTTCCTGGTTCTAATTCATCTCTTTTCATCACTTCTTTTCATTCCTGGGCCCAATTAAGGAGCTTCCAGGAGAGAGAGGGCCACTCCAAGATTCAGTTTGCCTAGATATTTGTGATCAAGAAACCAAAAACCACGCATCTCCTTTTTCTCAGTTCAGGTTCTTGACACCTGGGGTTTTCTTTCAAGCCATGATGCCTGAAAAGAGCAGATGAGACATTGAGGATATGAAGCTTCATGATTTTTCACTTAGCACAACTCAGACCAAGGTCAGTCAGAGAAGCTAGCTATATCTGAAAGATCTCTTTAGTATACATCTTAAATTAACTATTTATGTAGGTCTTCTTTTTATTTCTGTATTCTTTGTCTATGTTTCAAATACCTCACAAATTTTTCTCCAGATCTTCATGTAAGGTGGAGCTAATTGGAAAATGTGCTGTCTCTAGTTACTCTGTATTCATTTACATTTGATACTTTTGTCATTACAGGCATACCTCATTTTATTGTACTTTACTTTTTTGCACTTTGTAGATATTGAATATTTTGCACATTGAAGGTTTATGGCAACCCTGTGTCGAGCAAGTATATTTGTGCCATTTTTCCAACAGCATTTGTTCAATTCATGTCTCTGTGTCACATTTTGGTAATTTTTACAATAGTTCAAACTTTTTCATTATTATTATATATTTTATGGTGATGTGTGATCAGTGATCTTTGATGGTATTATTGTAATTGTTTGGGGCACCAAGAACCACCCATATAAGATGGTGAACTTCATCGATGAATGTTGTATGTGTTGTGACTGCTCCACCAACTGGCCTTCCTCCCATCTCTCTCCCTCTCCTTGGGCCTCCCTATTCCCTGAGACACAACAATATTGAAATTCGATCAATTAATAACCCTACAGTGGCTTCTAAGTGTTCAAATGAAAGGAAGAGTTGCATGTCTCTCACGTAAATTTAAAGCTAGAAGTGATTAAGGTTAGTGAGGAAGCTGTGCCAAAACCAAGACAGGCTGAAAACAGGGCTTCTTGCACCAAACAGTTAGCCAAGCTGAAAGTGTAAAGGAAAAGTTCTTGAAGGAAATTAAAAGTGCTACCTAGTTGAACACATGAATAAGAAAGTGAAACAGCCTTATTGCTGATATGGAGAAGTTTTAGTGGTCTGCATAGATCAAACCAGCAACACAATCCTTTCAACCAAAGCCTAATCCAGAGCTAGGCCCTAACTTTTTGTTTTTTTAGAGGGCAGTGTCACTGGCCCTCATATATGGAATCTGAACCGGGGCCGCTGGTGTCCCAAGCCAGCTCTTAACCACCGTGCCACTCGGCCGGCCAGGCCCTAACTCTTTTTTTTTAAAAGATTTTATTGGGGAGTTGGGGGAGGGGAACAGCATTGGGGAACCGGGGAAGGGGAACAGACAAGTTGCTGTTTATTTTTTTGTTCTTCAGTCTAGTTGCGGAGGATGCCGGTTCACTGGCCCATGTTGGTATCGTCACTGCGCTCTTCCTGGATGAGGCAGATAGGTCGCCGGCCTCTGGATGTCGCTCACCGCGGCTATTGGCAGCTCATGCTGGCTGCCAGCTGCTCACGCTGGCTGCGGGCCACTCACTGTAGCCTATGGCAGCCCACTGCAGCAGGGGCTGCAGCCCACACCATCACCGGGGCTTGCACAGCCCAGCTCCAGGTGGAGCTGTTGTTAGCTGTGGAGGGCAGTGTCACTGGCCCTCATATGTGGGATCCGAACCGGGGCCGCTGGCTTCCCAAAACCAGCTCTTAACCAATGCACCACTCGGCCGGCCCCCTAACTCTTTTCAATTCTACAAAGCTGAAAAGCTGCAGAAGAAAAGTTTGAAGGTAGCAGAAGTTTGTTCATGAGGTTTCAGGAAAGAAGCCCTCTCTATAACATAAAAGTCAAGGAGAAGCTACAAGTGCTGATGTAGAAACTGCAACAAGTATCTAGAAGATCTAGCTAAGATAATTAATGATGGTGGCTACACTAAACAACAGAATTTCCATGTAGACAATACAGCCTTATGTTGGAAGAAGATGCCATCTAGGACTTTCATAGCTAGAGAGGAGTCAGCGCCTGACTTCAAAGCTTCAAAGGACAGGCTGCCTCTCTTTTTAGGGGCTAAGGCAGCTGCTGATTTTAAGTTGATGTCAATGCCCATTTACCATTCTAAAAATCCTAGGGCCCTTAAAAATTATGCTAAATCTTTTCTGCCTATGCTCTATAAATGGAACAACAAAGCCTAGATGACAGCACATCTGTTTACAATATAGTCTTACAATAAGACCACTGTTGAGACCTACTGCTTAGAAAAAAGACTTCTTTCAAAATATTACTGCTCATGACAATGCACCTGGTCACTCAGGAGCTCTGATGGACATGTACAAGAGATTAATGTTGTTTTCATGCCTGCTAACACAACATCCATTCTGCAGGATCAAGAAGTAATTATGAGGTTCAAGTCTTATCATTTAAGAAATACATTTAGTAAGGCTATTGCTGCCATAGATATTGATTTCTCTGATAAATCTGGGCAAAGTAAGGTGAAAACCTGGAAAGGACTCACTATTCTAGATGTCATTAAGAAATTCATAATTCATGGGAAAATGTCAAAATATCAACATTAACAGGAGTTTGGAAGAAGCTGATTACAACTTTCATAAGTGACTTTAAGGGGTTTAAGACTTCAGTAGAGAAATTAACTGCAGATATGGTGGAATAGCAAAAGAATTAGAATAAGAAGTGGAGCCTGAAGATGTGGCTGAATTGCTGCAATATCATGATAAAACTTTAATAAATATGAAATTGCTTCTTATGGATGGGCAAAGAAAGTGGTTTCTTAAGATGGAACATACTGCTAGTGAAGATGCTGTGACAATTGTTGAAATGACAACAAAAGGTTGAGAATATTACAAAAACTTAGTTTATAAAGCAGTGTGACAGCGTTTGAGAGGACTGACTTCAATTTTGAAAGTTCTGCTGTGGATAAAATGCTATCAAACAGCATTCATACTAGAGAGAAATCATTTGTGAAAGAAAGTGTCAATTGATGTGGCAAACTTGCTTGTCTTATTTTAAGAAATTTCCACAGTCATTCCATCCTTCAGAAACCATCATCCTGATCAGTCGGCAGCCATCAACATCGAAGCAAAACCTTCCACTAGCAAAAAGATTACAACTCGCTGAAGGCTCAGCATTTTTACAGCAATAAAGTATTTTTAATTAAAGTGTGTACATTGGTTTTTTTAAGACATAATGCTATTGTACACTTAATAAACTACAGCATAGTATAAACATAACATTTATGTGCAAAAATTCATATGACTCACTTTATTGTGATATTTGCTTTATTGTGGTGGTCTGGAACTGAACTCGCAATAACTCTGAGGTATGACTGTATAAGGCCATTACTATAAGGTTTGCATCTTATCGACAGGGAAAATTTAGTTTAGTCCTAACCTTATTTGTTACCTCTACTTGGCCAGAGTCCTTCTGGTATTTTGTTAATTTCACTTTTTAAAGTTAAAAACATGAGAGCCATTCTACAGTTATTACTTTTTCAGTTTGTTCTCATTGTCTTTCTTTCTGCTCAAGGTGTGGCTGTCCTATAATTTCTCCTGAATTTATTAATTTAACTCTTTGATGCTTTTTCCTCTTCCTACATCCTGGATATCTCCAGTACTTTTCCTCTGAGCAATACTTTCCAATAAGCAGCTGATTATATGTGTGAGGGGATACTTGAGATAAATATGGAAGATCTAGTGTGATTTGTCTAGGTGAACAAGTTAAAATATCGTTCCATACAGAGCATGGGAATGAACCACTATGGGGTTAGGGGGTTAAAGGAACTATAAATAATTTAGTTCTGAGAAAGCGTAAATCAAGACAGAAGGATCTTAATGTCTTGGTCCTGGGTGTTGGGACTTATTAGGTGTGAGCTAAGTTACAACTAAGACTTGGATTCTAAGAGTTGGTGTAAGATGTTTATGTCCAAAACAAACAGATTCCACAAACTGGACCATCAGTAAGTAAAAGTCTGTTACAAAAAAGTCTAGATTCACCAGAAAGATCAACTATAAATACTGAACTTAAAAAGCCATAGTGGAATCCAAGTCAAAGTCACAGAACCAAAAAATAGTCAGGGGAAGATGACATTGGAGCAAAGTCAGGTATAGATCAACTAAGGGGTATAGTTGGGGTCCAGAGTGAGAGCTCTAAAATCTAGGGTTTGTCTTCATGAACTATTGGGTTCCAAAAGGATTAGGTTATATTACAGACCTAGGGCAGGTCAGATAAGAGATAAGATTGCAAAGAAATCTATAGATCCCATCATGGAGAACTCTTGGCTAAGGGATTTATTACTTATTTTATACGCCATATAGAGTAAATAACATATTTTAAACAAGAATGATAAATGGTGATATTGGCATGAATGGGAGCCTTCAAGCAATAGTGTGTGGGTTGGGCTGGAGAAGAATGAGACAGGAGGGAGGAGGATCCCTGGTTAAGGGGCTATTGTGGTTGTTCAGGTGAGCAAAGAGGGGGCTGACTAGGGCAGGCAGTAAGATAGTGAGCACAGGACATTTACTTGAGGGTAGGCAAATTTAGAAGGTAGATTCAATAGCATCTTTGTCTTACTGTATGTATGACATGAGAGAAAGGGGGGAGTCAAAGTTGACTTGCCGATTTGTAGGTGGATGCTGGTGTCAGCAGCAGAGTTAGGGAGATAGGGAAGAACAAAGAAGGTGTCATGAGAAAGATATTGATTTAGTTTTGGGCATGATGCTTTTGTCATTCTCACAGGCTATCTAGGTACAGAGATTACCAATCCATTGAAACTACAAACCAAAAACTGCAGGGAGGAAGAACATAGAGACAGTTTGGAAATTCTATCAGAGAAGGTAGACTCTCACCCTGAGAGAGGATAAGAGAGTGAAAAGCGGGCTGAAGATAAATCCTCTGAGTGTAGATTAAAGACCTGAAAGCAAACACCTGTAGGAAAGAGAGAGTGGAGAGGTTGGTCTTCAATAGGAGAGGAAGCACCTACATCCACTGAGTGGACAGGCCCAGCTGGAAATAGAAAGAGCTATAGACTGTTTAGTAGATATTGGGTCAAAAAGTTGAGGGAATTCACCTTCACATTTCCTTGGTGAAGTAAGAGACATTGTTTTCTGCTATGCATTAGAGCAGGGTCAGCAAACTATTTTTCTGAAAAGCCAGATAGCCAATAGCTTAGACTGCAGGCAAGGTGGTCTCTGTTATTCTAGTGGGAAAGTAGCCATAAACGTTACCTTAAGTTAATTCTGTGTTCCAACAAAACTTTGTTTATAAATGGGGTAGAAGGCTGAATGTGGCCTATAAGCCATAGCTTGCTAACTCCTATGTTAGAGGGCTGAGGTTTGGGCTCCAGCTTAAATGCTGGAGGTTTAGAATAGTCTTTGTGGGAAATGGGAGAGAGTGAGTATTAATCAGTGACAAGGAAGAGCATACAGGTGGAACTGAGGTCCAGCTGACATTAGAAAAAATGCGTTGGTGGTGGCCCCATTTACACTGTTTTCAAATCTCTTGCAATTCTGAGTTACTACCTTCTCTGTGTTCTAAGAGCATAGTTTCTATTTCAGGCTAATCATAGGTGTCTTCTCACCCTAGACTGTGGACATTTTGAGGGCAAGGTTCTTATGTAATTATTTTAAGAGCCTGATTTTCCTCAGTTTCCAGTTAACAACCATACCTTAGCTGTAGGCATTTGGCCGTCACCTGACTATGACACAGTGGGAGCCTACCCGGACCTGAGCCCTGATTGCCAGGCCTGTCTCACTTCATATTGAATCTACCCAGACGGATCCCCTCCTTTGAGGACTAGTGACTAATGCAGTGACTGTAGCCGGTCAGAGAAGCTGAAGTCATGCAGCTATTATGGTTCCACACACACGCATCCACTGTTTTATCTGTTTTTTTCCCCCCATCTTCCTGTCTTTGGAACAAAAAATTTCTCTGACTTCACATGGCCCACACAGCTGTCCAACTGGCTGCAAACACAGAAGTGAATGAAGTCAGTGAAGGGATGAGTCACCGTACAACAGTGTCATTTACACTCGCTTCCATCCCACCCCCACCTCCTCCTGATGGGGATTTACTGCATGGCGGGGTGGGGTGGGGGAGCCCTTTGCCACATCTCCAAGGGCTGTGTGCAAGGAAGAGCCTTTTGGGAACGAAAGTAACTATTTGGCAGATGTGTTGTTCACTCCTGCTCCACCTAGTTGAGTAATATCATTTGGATCTAATGAGGAGATGGTAGGATTTAAAGGGCATAGACAATTGACTGAGTGGCTTAGTAGTATTTAAATCTAGAAAAAGGACATACAACATACAATTCAAAACCCAGATAAATGCATACAATTTCATTATAGCCTAATAGTGTCTCCCGAGTCACAACATCAAGTGAACCTGTAACCAGGAAATCTCATAGGAAGCCACGGTAATCTTATTCCCTGCTGCTGCTGTTGCCCATATTAATTCATGAAACATCATGAAAATGAGAGTCCTTGCAGGGCAAATGGTGCTGCCTGATTATCTAAATTGAGGCTGTTACTTTTGATCACAATCAGCTTTATTTGGATTAATGTTGGCATGGATTTAAGATCTATGATCAATAACACTCGTATCAATGACATTATTAATAAACAATTAATTTTTTTCACTGTGATCTCTGCCTTTCTGTTATGATTTTTTCCTATCTTAAGGATGGCAGTGTTCAGAATAAGAGAAACTTAGACTGGTTGAAATTTGGGTTGTTTCTCCCATTGACTGTGTTTCTTGCCTTTTGTGCCCTCAGCTAACCTTCTGTAACCATCACCCTTGCATCTCCATCTTTCAAAGTTCTCTTTCCTCCTCTTTGTAACTGGTCTCCCAGGGCACTGCATTTGGATTCTCAGACTGAGGAGGAGAGAGGTAAAGCAGCTGCTGGTCCATCCTGCTGCCAAGGCTTGGCACCAGGTTCCTGGGGAAGCAGTAGGCACCTGGTTCACACAGGACCAGCACAGCTGGTCCAGCTTTTGACTGGCAGAGCGTGGCTTCCTTCGTCACCAAAGTAACTGGCCCTGTGATCTCGCTACAGCCTGCTGAAACCGAGAGGGACATAGTGAAAGCGGTACACCTCAGCGGAGCAGGTGCAAGTCACATTTCACTAATGAACAATGGGCACTTTGCATACAGGGAGGCTTTGATCTGAGAGCTAAAAAGCCCTTCTGTTGGACAGGATGTTGGCTGAGGCAGGCAGCAGTAAGAAGCATCAGGAAGGATCCTTTATTCCAGAAAGTAGGTACAAGAGCAATCATCAAATAACACTTGCAGAGTCAAAAACCCCCTTCTCAGAGACCTTCTTGGGAGAAAGCAATGTGTTTATGGAAATCTTTTAGTTGATTCTATATTTGGACCATCCCCAAAATGAGTAAAACATTTCTTCTATATTAAACTTAAATCTGTATTCTACCCATCAGTTTCAGTTCTGCTTTATGGATTTATAGAGAACAATTCTACTGGAGGAAGAAGGTGTCCATGTGAGAGTCTTCCATATCTATATCTATATCTATATCATCTATATCTATATCTATATATTTATAGTTGACAAATTATAGTTGAAAATTATAGTTGGCATTCAATATTAGTCAGCTTCAGCTTCAGGTGTACAGTGCAGTGGTCAGACATCTATACTATCCATGAAGTGCCCTAACAAAACAAGTGCCCATCTGACACTATAAAATCTTTACAACATTATTGATTATATTCCCCAAACTGTCTTTCGTATCCCCATAGCAATCTTGTGGTTACCCATTTGTGCTTTCTAATCCCCTCACCTTCTACCTTATCCCCACCCTCCTCCCATCTAGCAATCTTCAGTTTTTTTCTCTGTATCTCTGAGACTGTTTTCACGCAAAAAAATGAAGCAGGACCACCTCCATATGCCATATATCAGAACAAATTCAAAATTGATTGCTGTCTACTTTTATTTTTGATTTGAACTCTCCTCTTCACACTAAATCTTCTTGGTCGATTTGGGCCTTTAAATCTGAAATGTCCTTGCTTTGCTACCTATTGGTGGGCTTCAAGCATTGCAATCCTAGATTCTAAATTGATAAATACCTATGCTTTTTCTTATGGTTTTCTCAGAGATGTTGGAAGAGATGAGAGTCAGTGTTTAGATCTGCCCACAGATTTCACTGTGCTTCCTCTTAAAATCTCCATTTCAGACTTCATCTACCATTTAACATTTACTTTCAACATGTCTTTCTTTTTTGGTCTCTTTCATAATTCTTTTATTTATTTTGACTTTGCTATGGTTGGAAAGTTTGCACTGGGATTTCAACCTTTATTCTTATTTTGCAATTAGTATTTTTTATTGTTTTGCAATTTGTATTTTTACTTTTGTTGCAATCCCAAATTGCATAAATGCCTCTTCCTGCCTTTAGGATATAGGTTTGTCACCATTTAGTTTTGCTTATTTACTCATTTCTATGTCATTTTCATCAGAGAATCCATTGATTTGAATGGATGTGTAGATAGTAGTCCCCTAAAACCTTTCTCATCCATTTTTAAAATTGTATATAAATTATTTATTTTGATTATTTAAATAATATAGTTTCTTAACTAAGTTGAGGTAACACCAAATATATAATGAAAGAAAAAAGAAGTCACTAATTATCCCAACTCCACAGCCAGCTGCTATTAATATTTTTAGATATAATGGAAGCCCTCTTATCTGACATATTCAGGATGGGTTAGTTAATTGAAATAGTTGGTAAAAGCAAAAACTCATAAAAAAAGTACAATGTCTATGCCTAAATTTTATGTTAACTTACAACTTACACTTTTTTTGTACAGGATATAGAATACTATGTATAATGATGATGACAACAACAGTGAGATGATATTCTTCTCCGGAATACTTTTCATATTTTCCCTACAAAGTTAAGTACCAAAACAGTGTTTTGCAAACTTTGGACCTTGTAATCAATCCCCTGTATCCTTCTTAAGGGCCTGAGACTCAGTTGAGCTAGATCTCAGGTGATTCTCAATGATGATTGTTTTGTAGTTTAGTTGTAATTTTGATGTGGTCACGAGATGACATGATGACAGCATTCACCTACTTTACCATCTTGACGGGATCTCCCTTCATCCATTTTTGACTTGATGCTCAGTTTCTCACTTGTTCTTTCTTCAGCATGGTTCTGCTTGGTTTCCCTTGCCAAAGAGGTTGGGAACAATTAGAGAAGAACATTGAAATCTGTCACATGGTGACAACAAAATTCCAGGAAGAACATATTTCTATTTTGTGGTGAAATGAGCAACTGGGAGAGGGAGGCAAATCAGAGCAAGGTCTCTTTTGCCCACCCACTGAGTTTTAGTCTCATTTTGTGCACAAAATTGTTCTCTGCTTTGTTGGCATTGAGAGACTTGCTCAGAAACCCTGAAACATTTATTGTTTATGTCTCTTCTCTGTTAATCGAATTGTGGTCTGTATTCAAGCTCCAATTAGCTTGAAGTCCTTTCAGATATTGTCTCCTGCATCTAGCACAGCACAGAGCCTGGAACATAATTGGATGTCAGTATACATTTGCTGAACCAACAGGTAAATATATCCTTTCCCCAGTGCTATATATGATAGGTATTCAATAACTTTATTAGCAGTTACTGAAAACATATTTAAAAGTCACTGGCTCCACACTTTTTTGGTCCATAGACCAAAAACCTATCGATTTTTTCTCAATTACAGAGAATTCTTGATTTTGTCTTTTGTAGACAAATATAAAAAAACTGGGATAGTTCAGTTTTTCTGAGTAGAGCTTAGGAGAACTAGACTATATGGAGAGAGATCACATTGAGTATGTGTTTACTCACAAGCCTGCTAGGATGAATTAATTGGCTCTGAGATTGTGAGGGAGGCAGATGGATAATCATCAGTTTATTTTATCTGTGCAGAGAATCAGCTTACTTTGAAACTTTCTCTTATGTGGTTCTCTATATTGATCAGCAAACAAAGCAGCTCACTTCTAGATCTCTATTTAACTTCATTCTGTGTAGACACAGAAAAGGTAGTGATTTCTTTCCTGTCTTAATGGCAGATAATTCATGTTAACCCAGCATTATCCTTGGTGGTATATGATTATTTAAATATAAAATCTTAATAAGGTGAATACTTTTAACTGATGCTCCCAAAAATTATTTGCTTAAAGCTAGAAGGGGTAAAATTCAGTGATTTTGAGCAATTCTGTTAAAAAGTTAATATCCCTGTGTATAAAATGGTGGCATAGCTGTCCTCATCTTTTACTTTATTTTTGTTTTTTAAAAAGATTTTATTGGGGAATTGGGGGAGGGGAACAACTTTGGGAAATTGAGGAAGGGGAACAGACAAATTGATGTCATTTTTGTTCTTCAGTCTAATTGTGGAGGACATCATTTCACTGGCCCATGTTGATACTATATTCCTGGGTGAGGCAGATGGGTCACCGGCCATTGGATGGCAGCTCTTGGCAGCTCACTCCGGCTGCCAACCTCTCATGTCGGCTGCCAGCCACACACAGTAGCTTATAGGAGCCTACTGCAGCCTCACTGCAGCCTACACCATTGCCGGCTACTCACAGAAGCCCAGCTCCAGGTGGAGCTGTTGTTCACCATCTTAGTTGTAGAGGGCACAGTGTCACTGGCCCTCATGTGGGATCTGAACCAGGGCCCTGCTGCTCAGAGCTGGTGTCCCAAGCCAACTCTTAGCCAATGCGCCACTTGGCGGGCCTCATCTTTACCTTTTAGTACATGTCTCTCCTCACTTTCTCTCTAACACTTCCCCAATCAACTACTACTTTGAACAAAAGGTGAAACCTGGGGCCTTGGATCACTTGAAAATTAAATTGTAAATTATGTCAATAGGAATATCTGCAGAGTTTTGTGTTGCAAAAATAAGAGAAATGGTGAACAAGTACATTGAGTACCTGGCACATAGTAGGCGTTCAATAGCTGTGAGCTTTACAAATTTGTGTGGATGCTGAACACACAAATACAAACCAAAGCAACAGTGTAGAAGCATATGTGTGGGCTACATTTGAGTGTCTCCATGGCACTAAGGAATAAAGGTTACAAAATGCCTTGTATAGGAAGTAATCTTAAATTGATTCAGTCTGTCCTTCTGAAATGCAGAGAGAACCTTCCAGAACACAACAGAGCTGATTGGGCTTGATATGATATATTAGTAATGGTCATGGTTGGAGCTGTCCAGACAACATATTAGCCTCAAAATCTTGTTCATGCTTTCTGGCCAAGCTTTTATTTTTCTCTGTATTAAATGTTTTCCACCTTTGATGTTTGGGAAAATAATATTTTTTAAGAAAAAGAACATTGGAGTGAAAATTAACCAAGGATCTCCTTAACTTTCCAGTTGTCTCATTGTGCTTTCACATTGCATCTAAGCTTTTTTTCTCTGTCTCGAGATTAAGTCATTTAAAAAGTGAAAACAAACTTAAAATTTTTTTTTTCTGAGAAAGAAGTGAATCCCTCATTCCATTGTTGTGGTTCTTTGATTAGTGGAAGATGATCTCATTGTCCTGCCAACTACTGGGTGTGTTCACTCAAAATTAATCTACAACATTAATAAATAACAAGCATACTCCTTGTAATTGCAGAGGACTTGGGTTTTGACCTTGTGCCCCAAGGACCAATAAAGTTGCACTCATTTAGAGATAGTTCTGGAATCAAAGATTCCCCATTTAAAATGCCCACATCCAATTCTTTAGAGTTCAGCTTGGTATCATTAGCTGAGTGTTCCTGCTACATCTCAAGAGACAGAGACAGGCTCTTAAGCAGCATTTGTCCTAATTGCTTTGTTTGTATTAACATCCTCAGAACTTTAATTTAACTTATTTGGAAGGGTTCCTTTTTGTTGTTCTTCCTCTAACTATCCCCGAATGATTTGAACTTTTGTTGAATGTTAGATCCTTTCTAGACCTGGCTTTTCACCACGACTTTGCTCTTAGGAACTTTCAGCTGTGGCTACAGAACACTGTAAAAATGGATTGAAAAAATTTAGCCCAACTCTAAAATTACTTTTCTATCCTCACGTCCCAGTACATTCTTTCAAGCGTGACTATTTTCCCATCTCTGCCCTGACCACTCTCCTCCCTGTGCCTTTGCTCACGGAGCTAATTCTTCCTAGAAGGTCTTCTATCAGCCTCGCCTTTTTAAATCTCTAACCATTCTTCAATGATTAGCTAGAGTTCACCCTTGGTTGCTATAAACTCCTTCTGGACTCTTGTAGCCAGAGACACATTCTCCCTTCTGTGTACTCCCATAGCTATCCCTGGCCTCCTCACTGCCATGGCCACATTCTGCAGTGTGTCATCCTTATTGTGCCTCTGTGTTTATCACTCGGTTTTCCTAGGCTGTTCCCCCCCCCCCTTTTTTTTTGAGGGCAGTATCACTGACCCTCATATGTGGGACCCGAACCGGGGCCGCTAGCTTCCCAAGCCAGCACTTAACCACCGCGCCACTCGGCTGGCCCTGTTCCCATTTTAAAAGGTGGGACTTTGCTTTCTCAATGGTTTCCAACCAACAGCCCTCTTTAAGAGAAGTTGCTCAAAAACGTTTATTGACCAAAGACACAAATATACCTTGGAATAAAATGATCTGTATATTAGACTAAATTTTTCCCCCTTGTTTTTCAACTGGCTTTTAAAATTACATAGGTACAGTCAGCTGTATAATGCAAAATAATTTCCCTCTCTTGCCAAGACATATAAACCATCAAAATCATAAGTATAAAGAACACAAACGTGTTTGTATGTGCATGTCTGTGTTTTCGGGAAAACGTAAGTTGAAGTTTTGGAAAACTGATAAAAAAAAAATAAGCTTGTAGTGTATGTGCTCTATTATTTTGTGCAAAACCTATTTCATCCTGGGAAAGGTTGTCTTCGTGTTGTCTGAAACCTGAGCTGCACATCATCCCTCTAAGTTTGGCTTTAATTCAGATTTCCTAGAGTTACAGCTGTGTCCCTTAGGTGCTAACTCACTACCACTGTTCAGTCTTGTTAAATTTTCTGGCACCCGCACACTTATGGTGACTTTCTTTGTGTCTCCGAAGAATACATAGTCACATCAGAGAAGAGCACTGTCCAACTTCTGTCCCCTCAGTGCACACTAATTTTAAAGTTCTTTTATCACTGAAGGACCCACAGAGTTAAATTTAATTTGCTGTTTTCTAAACTTTCAATGGCATTCTGCTTTTATCTTTGGGAAATAAGGGATCTTTATGGCACAAACTCTTCCAATTGCTTAATAAAACTTCAATAGTAAATTTAGATATAAAGAAACAAATTCTATTCAGAAAATCTACCCACTGCACATAATAAAGTTATTCATAACAAGAAAATCCTGAGGAATAAAGCACAGACCCTGCCCTCAAGGAACTCAAGATATCAACAGATATTAAAAAATTAAAACACAGTACAGTGTTAAAAGGAATACAAATGTAAATATTATATAGAAAATATGAAATTAAGCATTCAGTAGTCTCACAAGAATATTGTCACAATTAGTGAGACAATGTGTTTTAAAAGCTTGAAGATACCTTGCATTTCTGTTGAATGGGGATATCAATGGTAGTTTCATCATTGGCTTATTGTGTGGAATACATGAGTTAATAGACGTAAGCCATTTGGAATATTGGCTGGCACATGCAAAACAGTCAATATGTGCAATTATTTTCAATGATCATTTCTCATGTCTATGAGTTATTTCAAAGCTCTTTAGAAATAGTTGCTACCTTGCCTCCCTAACAGAGAGAGGACCAGGTAATAGTCCTTCCAAGTACATGAAATATGTTACAGTGAAGGATTATGCCACCGAGAACTATAGAGCTATCACAATTAAGAAAAGAAAAATTCTTAAGGCCTCATTATATGTTCACAACAGCGTAGCTAATGGGAAGAAAGCTTTAGAATCAACTATGTATTCTGCACACAAATGTTTGATGGGCTTTTTAAAAAAGAAATTCTATTGGGGAAACAGTGTGTTTTTCTAGGACCCATCAACTCCAAGTCAAGTGGTTGTCTTCAATCTAGTTGTGGAGGGAGCAGCTCCATGGCCCATGTGGGGATTGAACCTGCAACCTTGGTGTTATGAGCACTGCACTCTAACCACCTGAGCTAACTGGCCTCCCATGATGGGTTTTTAAAGGCTCACATAAGCTAAGTAGGTCTTGGATGAAGCACGGTTCCAAAGCTGACCAAAATAAATAACGGGAGCTAGTCTTCTGGATGACCAAAATCAGACCTTGGGGTGAAAAAATAAACTGGCCATGTTATTTATTGCTATGTCAACCAATGAAAAATTGATTGCTTAATCATTTGTTGTTGTTATGTTGGTGATAGGTAATGTAGGAGCAGCCACTCACTTTTAATTTATTTTGAATTGCACAGCATGGTCACAGTATTATAGCGGGGAGAGCCTGTCTGTTTGATCTTGAAACAGTTATTACCAACACTGGACATAAGTTCCACCCTCTAAATTGGAGTATACCTCTAACTGTTCCTGAACTAAAATGCCATGGTTCTAGAGGATAGAATTATATGATGGATACTATAGGAAAATGGTTTGCCACTCATTGGAAAATTTCCTTTAAAAGGAATAGTTTAAAGTGTGTGTGTAACAAATGCAGAGCATTTCTCAATGTTGACTTGTCAAAGGATTACAATTTAGTCCTTGAAATAAACGTTTCCCAAAATAACAGCATTTGGGAAACTTTGAGCTCTGGTTTAGTCCTTTCACAGGAACTAAGAGGTCTTTCATATTCTGAAGGCGGAATACTGAGTAATAGAAGAAACAAGAAGTCCTCAGTCCCCATCGCTCTGCCTGGGGACCCACTGGACTATTATTAGCATGGGATACAAAATAGATTTGGTAAACATTGGAAAAGTCTTGCCAAGGAGCATCTCAAAGACATATGGTCTTTTGTAAGTGCCATGATCATTATAAACAAGCAAGATGTTCCAATTAAGAAGTCTTTGTAAGGCAACTTGTTCTATAACTTAGCACCAAGGTTCTAAAACAGACAGGCAAAACTTTGGGGGTTGGGTAGTCCTCCTTCCCTCTTCCAGCCAGAATCTTTTAAGACTGAAACAGAGAGCTGCCATCTCCATTTTGACCACTAGAGGGAGGGCAACTACATGGAATGACTCAGCTCAGGGGGTGATTTCTCCAATCCACACTATCACCCTGGCCTGCTCACCCTGGTCTTCACAACAAATCAGTCTGTCACAGAAACTGATTTTCTCAGGCTTTAGAAAGGTAGTGGAAAGGTAGGGGACTGTGCTTTGTCAATGCACAACAGTCCCATCTTTTATGTTCAGTGGGGTTACAGTGTGGGTATTGTTTTCATATTTTTACAAACTTCACTACGCACAGTATAGGTTTGGTTGAATGAGGGAGTAAATGGCCATTTGTTTAAATCTGTCCTGCCTTTTGCGTGTGCCTGGAATTTCCACTGTGAGAATATCTCTTTCAGGTTAAAGAATTTCACCTTTATGACAATTTCATGGGATAGCATTTCGACTAGAAGAACTTGGATAACTCTTCCAACCCTAAAATTCTATGATTCTGTCTCTTCTCACCAGGAGTATTAACTTCTCGAGGGTAAAGAAATGTGACTTAGATATAGCACCTACTGCCAAGGCTGATCCCTTAGGATATGCTTCCTAAAGAGTCCACGATTAAAATGATTGATAAGACTGGCTCGTTTATATGATTATTTACTATCTAGGAGCACCATAAAGAATGGAGCATAGTTTTGATTCTCGTGGCATATAACTGTATTTCCTCGATATTTAAAAAAATCTGTTGAAACTCAGGACAGTAGTGGTTAAAGAAAATGGAAATACTACTCCTTTCCTCCTCACTATAGGCACCTCCCCAAACATACATACAATTACATATCCATCATATGAACAATATCTCACACCCCAAACACACATGCACACACAAATTCAGATTCTAAAGCAAAAATCTTTACCAAACAACATTATGTTATATAATAAGGATTTGTGGACAAAAAAGTCTTTCTTATTTTCATAAAGCAATAACAAAGAGTAAAATAATTTAAAAAAAGAATTATTTATGATTCACTAGTAAGGTATTTATAGATCTTTTATAATGTCACATAATTATAATCATAAAAGGTTTAGAGATGATAGTAATATTAAAATCACCCAAATCACCCTTCATTTTCTTGTTGTTCTTTTTTTTTTTGTTTTACTTTAAACAATAAAAAAAATTGATGCTGGGGGATCACACAGGTGATTATTGGTGAGCTGGGACCAGAACTCAGGTCTTTTGGCCCTAAGTCCATTCTGTTACATCTCATAGTAGAAATATCAGTGCAAGCTGTCCCCAGCATTTAGAAGTTGCTCTTTCCACCAGATCCTGAAGCCAAACTATGTAAGGACTTAGATTCTGGAAAGGAAGCTCAGCTGGAAAATATTCCTAAATAAAAAATGAACTAAAACTTAAAAAGTAAGCTTTCCATAAAGAGCATAATTCTAATAGGAAATGAAAATGCCTAAAAATAAACTATGGAATAAGAAGACTTCATTATTAATAATTTAGAGCCATTAATAACAAAGATATAGACATTAAATCAATACATTGTTTATATCCTGCTTTTCACTGAGTCACAGAACAACTATAAATGAAGACATAAGGATAGAGTTGAGGCTGCTTTGTGTTTAATTTGATACTGCCCCTTTAATATAAAGATTGCAAAAATATCAAAACTTACTATAATTATCTTAATACTAATAATGGAATTGCTGTCTCTGTTTGGTGAGACTACAAATTCAATTAATTCTAATGCTGGTTCCAATAAGCTCTTTATGAGTGTAAAGGGATTATTAACACAGCAAAGTTTGAAAGACTGAATCACAATAACAATTTCTTGCAAGATTTTTGAGGCTTTGAGCAGGCTTGCTTTCATGAAAATAATCATCTATTAACCTAAGGCAGTAGAAGGAGCAAGCTGGGAAAAGAGGGAGAAAAGGGATGAAGGATAAAAGGTAGGGAGCAGAGTGGCATGCCTCATTCTTGTTTATCTGCCAAGAGAAAGTCAATGCCATTGCCAGTTGCTTTTTTTTTTCTTTTTCAGTCTGACCCCAAAAGGATAAGTTCTGTTTAGGATCCATTTTGTAAGACCAGGATATTTGACAATACTGAAAAAGGCTGAGGCTCCTTTTGGATCCCAGTGTGCAACTGTAGACATGGTGCCTCAGTTTGTATACCTAGGCACCAAAATTGGGCAAGTGTGGAGAACTGGCACACACGGTGTTGGTAACAGTGCTGGTGGCAGCAGTGAAGGGTCAGTTCATCATCTGGCACTGAAGAACATAGTGAAAATAATTATTTGAGAAGGCTGTGTTAACTCCCCAGGCTTCACCACAAATGCTGCCAATTTGCCACATGACAATAAGCCGAGGCTCAGAGCCAGGTGCTGTCTATGACATTTTCCTGCAGGTGACCCTTTGTCTGCTCTATTGGCGTCCAATGACTAGTCTGTTCTGATTTGTGATGCCTGTGGCTACTCCTCAGTGTCCTGGGAAGGGCTGGTCATTTCCTCCCCTAGTTAGGGACAGGATGGCCGAGCCTGCAGGCAGAGAACTGTTGGAATGACCATTTCTTAAATACAATCGAGCCCTTTATTTATGGCCTTTTCCTGTTTCTCTGCTTCCCTAAGACTGCTTTTCGTCCTCATTCAGGATGAAAGTGGTGCCTTAGGCACTTCAGAAAGCATCTGAAGGAAAGGCTGGGACCTTTGAAAATCCCATTGCTCAACCCTCTACTCTGCCCAGTATTCACGGGTTTTGTAGACCCCACTGATATCATTGCCTTCCACTTCCCTCAAGTCTGGTTTTCTTCTTGGAGTGAGGCAGTCAAGGAGCTTGGGAGGGTTAACTCAAGGGAGCAGGGAAGCATTCTCTGATACTGTCTTTATTTTGAGTCATAGGGAGGGGTATAGGGTTTAAAAATTCCCATTATCTCTAATAATATAGCAATGTTACATTCTGGGAAGTTTGACTAAAAATGAGAAGAGAAAATAGAAGTGGGAGGTAGTAGTAAGAACACACACTTCTTAGGTCTTGAGCTGACTTAGATCAGCTTGGTTTTGGGGTTTGAGGCAATGGGGTTTCTCCTTTCTTCCCTTTGCATAATCAGACTTTATCACTGCATTGCTTTTCTGGCTTTTGGAATCAGAAAACTGAGTGGGTTGCCAGCTGAGTCCCCTGTTTTTCATCAGGAGACAGAGGTAGGAACATTTTTGTCATATCCTGTATATTGTTACTTTTAAGATCTTAGAAAGAGAAGAGGGAGGGAGTAAGGAATGAGAACGGGGAGAGCTCTGGGCATCCGTGCAGCATGCGCTCTCACAGGAGGTTGGCCATGGACAATGCCATCAAGGAGGGACCTTCCCCAGGTCCTGGAGCTGAAAAGACACCCCAGGATCATGATTGTCGGGAGAAATATGGACGTGAAAAATGTCCAGTGGGCCAGGAGACCTATGACATTATGTGAGCAATAAAGTCAAGAGTTAGAGCATTGAAGCAAAACCTGCCCAGATAATTCCTGAAACCCACTCTCAACCAAAGGGTTACTGAGAATGACTGACTGACTCCCTGGTACCTTTCCTCCTGGTCTTGAGCTGGGGCTCTTTCTAGGAAGCCAGGAAAATAAATAACCTTTGGGTTATTTGGTGTAGAAGAGAAGTTGTCCACTTGGTCTTAGCTTGACCTAGTGACTTTGGTGGCTAGGGGGACAGGATGGAGTCTGGGAGAGAGGAACAATGCTGAGGAGGAAGGGATGCCAAGAAGATGTTTCTGGCGATAGAGCAGCTGGCATTCTGCTCTCATTGAGATTGGCTGGCCCAGGAGGATCCTAATTACTGCACAACTGCTGCCTCCATAATCACTGTGACAGGAGCAGTGTGGATGGAAGGAGCTGTGAGATAGAGCCGGTTGATGCTGTAGAGGATATTAGAATCACTACCCCCCACCCCCGCCGCCTCCCGCCACCCCTCGCTTCAATCAGGAAGCTGTTGCCATCTGCCTGTTAAGGTTGAGCCAGCTGCCACCAAGAAAAGGGCCAGCCCCTCCTGCCTCATCTCGTGGGGGTGTACCAGCCTCAGCCTGCAGGTCTTTCTCTGGGTCCTCTGGCCGGAGGGACTGGGAAGGCTTCCAGGCAGACTGTTCTTTCTATGGGAAGCCGGGGGAAAATTCAAAAATAAAGTGAAGGGGGGAGAGAGAGAGAGAGAGAGAGAGAGAGAGAGAGAGAGAGAGAGAGAGAGAGAGGAGAGAGAGAGAACGCTGGCTAGGAAAAAACAAAACAAAACAAAACACTCTGAGATTTAAAAAAAAACATGAAACAAGAGACTTCTGTGGAATTATCCCCAAATCAAAGAAAGGAACTATGAAATTTATCATTCAGGGATATTGGTTAGATGATCTCTTTGATTCAAGTAATCAAGAAGAATAAAGCAATTTCTCCTTCCTCAGTCCTTATGCTTCATGTGAGAGATTTTTTTCCCCCTTTGGACAAATTCCCAGGTTTAGGAAAGAACAGTCTCTTGTATGGTAACATACAAAGTACCCTTGAGGCCAACTTTCCAATGAAGTGTGAGAATTAGCTGGAGGCTTCAGTAGGTTTTCAGGGAAATCCAGAAATAAACCAGGCGTGCTAGACCCAGGGTGAAATGGGCATATGAATGGATGAGGAGGGGGTCAACTACGGATAAGGATGTATGCCCTGCTTTGATTTGCCTGTTTGTTGCCTCTCAGGAAAACACCAAGACTGGCCATTTACAGGGATTTCTGATAAGGAGTTGGTGTCCTCAGCAAGATGTCTTTTGTAGGGTTTTCAGGCTTCTAATACAAAGGAAACTTCTGGAAGAAGAAAAGGCATAATGGACTTGTTGGCTGATTTTGTTCTCTAGGAAGACAGGTGATTAGTTGCAACATAGTGTTAAGTCCTGGAAAGCCCATGTGCCATGTTGACGCTTAGAATAGACTTACTGGGAGAGAAATCTTATGGAGTTGTAGAATTTAATGGCTTTTTATTCCACTTTATTTTTTTATTTGCCTTTATTCAGCACAGTATTAGTTTTATTGGCCACCGGCTCTAATGCATTACACAATCATAGAATTCCCTATCATGTTGTACTCCTGGCTTCCCATGTATGAAGCCAGTCACTCTCATACAGTCTTTTCAGGATTTGTCTCTAGATTACAACTCTTTTTCAGTTGCTTCACAAGAGAGTAAGATGATATTGAGAATGGTGAGTTGGGAAGCTGAGATGTTCACATCTTAGCACTTTTATAAAGAGCCACTACAAAGTACACTGGCTTTTGGAGTACAGACTTTTGTTTCTTAGGCTCTTTTGTTTATCCTCTCCAAATTCTTTTAGCTTGATTTATGAGTCTGAATGAGATTCTAACAACCATTCGCTTTGGAAAGTGTCTCTCACACATTGTCATGAGAGACTGCAATTTTACTACGAACTCTTAATTGAACCTTTTGCTGAAAGCATTTGGAGGAAAATGTGACTTGAGTCTCCTTTCTACAGTTCTGGGAGTGTTAGAGTAGGTTCCAGCCTTTGACATTACCAGTAGCCATAGAGAGAGGATTGGGGATTTTGACAGGGAGGTGAAATGGGATTTTGAAAAGAGTAGAACTACCATTTTCAAATACTATTATTACCATAACATTTCCCATATGTTCCAGCTTGAAAGTCACAGAGTCATTAGAATGGTGCTATGCTAGACAAATTGGACATGGTTTAACCGGAACAGGTTAAGCTGGGAGGCAGCTGGTTTTTCCCTTAGATGATCATCCCAACAGAAAGTCTCAGAACGACAAGAATGCAATGGGTGTTGGCATTTTAATGAGTATAGTTTTAGAAACATAATAAGAATCATGAATTTGAGACGCAAAGATTAACTGGTAGAGTAAATGACACATATATACACAGGTTATGGTTAGCTCCAATGCATCATGGATCAGTTTATGAGTATATTCAAACATGCAATCATTTATGGCACTTTAAGTAGGCAGAATGGAGGCCATGCAGCCTGGACAGTCTGCTGTTGACATATACCCTTGAAAATATGCTATCTTTATTCTTCTGAGTTTTAGAATTTCCCCATTTCCACCCTTGCCCTGTATGGTTTCAGTATTGGGTAATAGGGATGAGGTTGAGGACAGAAGTGGTTATCTTCCTGTTTTTCAGCTTCACATATAGGCTGCTTCTAAGCTGGATCAGTTCTCTGTAGCTTCAATACTCTGTTTTCCATTTAGGCTAAATAAGTTACATACAAAATTATGTGATTCATGCAAAAGAATGAAATTGGACTTTTATTTAACACCATACAAATATTATCTCAAAATGAATGAAAGACCTAAATGTAAGATCTAAAATTGTAAAACTCCTAGAAGAAAACATAGGGCAAAAGTTTTACAATATTTGATTTGGCAGTGATTATTTTGTGTATAATACCAAAGGCACAATAGAAAAGGAAACGATAGAAAAAATAGAAATTAGTCTTTATGGAAATTTAAAAATGTGCATCAAAAAACAACGTCAACAGAGTAAAAGGGCAACCCCAGAAGGGGAGAAAACATTTGCAAATCATGTATCTGATAAGTGCTTAATATCCAGAATACATAGAGAACAACCAACCAAACAACCCAATTCAAAAATGGGGAAAGGACTTAAGCAGACATTTCTCCAAGAAGATATATAGATGGTCAATAATAACATGAAAAGATGCTTAACATCAGTAAGCATGAGGGAAATGCAAAATTAAAACTACAATGAGGTACTATCTCATACCCATCAGGATAGCTGCTAAGAACAACAAAGAACAAGTGCTGAATAGGATATGCAAAACTGGATCCCTTGTGTGATGTTGGTGGGATGTAAAATAGTACACCTGCTGTGGAAAACAGCATGACAATGCTTCAAAAACTTAAAAATAGGATTACCATATGGTCCAGTAATTCCACTTGAGTATATAATCCCCCAAATTGAGAACAGGGTCTCAAAGAGATATTTGTAAACCCATATTACTAGCAGCAGTATTCAAGACAGCTAAAATGTGGAAGCAACCCAGAGTCCATGGACAGATGAATCGATAAGTAAAATATGGTATATACAATGGACTATTATTCAGCCTTAAAAAGGAAGAGAATTCTGACATATACGACAACCTAGATGAACCTTGAGGACATTGTGCAAAGTGAAATGCCCATCACTGAAAGACAAATACTATAAGAATCCACTTACATAAGTCATTTAGAGTAGTTAAAATCAGAGGCAGAGAGTAGAATAGTGGTTGCCAAGGGCTAGGGTGGAAGAGGGAGAAATATGAAGTTACTATTTAATGGGTCTAGAGTTTTAGTTTTATAAGATGAAAAGAATTATGGAGATGGATGGTGATGATAGTTGCACAACATAATGAATGTATTTAATAACACTGAAATGTACCTTTGAAAATGGTTGAAAGGGCAAATTTTATGTTATGAATATTTCACAGTAAAAAATTTGGAAAAAAGAGTGATGTGATTATTTACTATGTCACCCTCTGTACTCCAACTGGCTTTGTACATGTATTTAATTAATTAATTAATTAATTAATTATTTTTGTTTTTTAAGATTTTTATTGGGCATTTGGGGAAGGGGAACAGTGTTGGGACTTGGGGAAGGGAAACCACCAAGTTGTTCTCCTTCAATTTTAGTTGTGGAGGGCGCAAGCTAGCTCAGCTCCAAGTCCAGTTGCGCTGCTCAGCTCAAGGTGCTGTGTTCAGTTAGTTGTGGATAGGTGTAGCCACCATCCCATGCGGGAATCGAACTGGCAGCCTCATTGTTAAGAGCGCATGCCCTATCCACTGAGCCATCCGGGTGGCAGCTCAGCTCAAGGTGCTTAGTTCAATCTTTAGTTGTGGGCATAGCCCACTATCTGGAACAGACAACCTTGTTGTTAGGAGCACGTACTCTCACCAGCTGAGCCACCCTGCCACCTGTATCAGCTCAGCTGCAGCTCATCTCAGGCGCAGCTCTTTGGCCCATGTGGGAATCAAACCGGTGACCCTGTTGCTCAAAGCTTGCACTCTTGAGCAAGCTCTTAACCAACTGGCCCACTTGGCCACATACAGCCCCTGTACACATATTTTAAATGTGCATACACATGTTTCTATCACCGTTGATTTAATATGGTGTTAACTTAGTATTTATAAACATCTAGGTGTGGCACAATAGGTGAAGTTATGTAAATTAGTGCATAAATAAGTGGATTAATATTAATATATAGGCATTACTAATTATGTTTACAAATGGAAAATGCTTAATATATAATTTTAAGTACCAAGGTGAAAACACAAAACTATGTACTGTGGTGATCTCATATCTGTAAAAACATGCAGAGCAAATAAACTTATAGGAAATATGACAAGATGTAAACAGTGCTGTTGGTAGTGACTTGGCAGGTAATATTTCTTTTCTGTAGAGCACTTTAGAAAAATATTTATACAATGAAAAATAGTCATAAAATTGGTATTTTATATTTAGATAACACTGGATATGTGTCTCTTTTACACCTGGTCAAAAGGTTGACTGAATATACCTGAATAAAATTTGGGAAGCAAGCTCCTGATTAGGAATACACCATTATTATGAAATAGTTTCTAAAGATAAATATGATCTGTTTTAACAATATTTTGACTTGCAGTGCCTTTTCCAGGCACATAATCTGCCATGAATTGGAAGCCTTCCAGCTGGGTAATACAGTTTAACAAAGGTTTATAAGCCTTTCTTCAGTTCATATTGGTAGCATTTTCTTACTGGGATGTAAATACCACAGCTGGTGAAGTGGCAACATTAATTAGCATTGGGAAGTATGTTGGGGATAAGAAGGAAGTCACCAGAACTGTCATGGGCTATGACTGCAGATAAAAAGCAGGTGGAAAGGTAGGTAATGCTCTTTCCTCCATCTTTTGAGACCCTAGGTAGTATCAGCTGGATCATATGCCTAGAAGAGGAAAATTTTTTTGCTTTAACAGATGACCACACAATTTCTTTTATGGGAAGTTTCTATTGTTTGGTTTGATATATGGGTTGACCATTTTGGTTGGGGAAAGAGAGCCCTCATGGCCCAGATGGTGTGAGTGAAAGAAATCTTAGCTGAATGACTCTGAATGAGAATTGAATTGGACATTTGAAGTATAGGGTCACATGAAGTAGAAAGGAGAGAGAAGGAACATGAGGCTAAGTGTGTGTGTGTGTGTGTGTGTGTGTGTTTTCATGGAGAGAGTCTTAATAGAAGGCAAGAAAAATTCTGCAGTGGTGATGGAGTGATAGTGATGATGGCCATAGAAATTTTAGAAAGAGAAACAGAGTTCTCTCTTCAGCTAATCTGTACTACTTTGTAAATAACAATCCTACCTCCTTGGCTGACATAACCTTAAATTTTCAGTAGTGTCCACTACATATCATGGCCACATATGAGTAGTCTTTTTGGAAAATCAAGAAGAAAGGGCTATATTCCATGAATGGGTTGACATAAGGCAATGACCACAAGAAGGGAATTGGAACCACAGATGTTACGGTAAAACGTAAGTGTCCCGAGAATCCCTGGAAATATTGAGAGACATGCTGGGCTACCTATTGCAGTTAGAATGAGATTTGCAATCAGAATTTCAAAGGCAATGTCACCCCAGCTGATATCTGTGTTACAGTTGCACTTTTACAGAGGCAAATATTTAATGGTCAACATTTCAGATTGACTGATTGATTTTTGGCTAACCAAAACTGCCAGCCCTGGAAAAAGCTCAATCCGCAGTTTGGATTTTTATCAGTTTATAGGTTTATTCTTTTCCCCTGCTTGTTTTAAGTAATACAATTTGTAGCTGAGATTTGCAATTGTCAATTATCTGTTCTCCTGCCAATATTTAAAAAATATAGGCATGGGAAGAAAATAACCATAAAGACATTTAATCAGTTACAAGAATGGGGTTTATTTCTCCCTACTGGGTCATGTTTTCCAAAAAGTCTTCAGAGAGTTTAAGCTGATTAATATTTATCATGTCAAAACTACATAATCACAATTCAGTCCATTCATATACCCTATGATTTTATAACACAAGACAGAGCAATCAATTTATCACTAAAATTTTATTTATTGTCCAAACAAATAAAAGCAGGATTGGAAATTATGTCAATGCTGTTAGTACTGATTTTGGGGTTCCTATTTCCCCTTAGTAATTTAAGTGTTGGTTTCAGGATATTTCTACTTGTGAGAGCCAAATCCCTGAGTATTATAACGGAGCAGGTCCTGGCTATCAGCTACTAATTAAGGTATTTAAAAGTGAGGGTGAGAGGTCTCATTTTGTTTAGTTTCTTATTTATAAGGTTTTGAGGGCTTTCTCTTTTTAGATGCCTTTCCCCCTTCCCACTCTGTTTTTTATTAGACGATCTCATTTTATTTGGACCAATAAGGCAAAATGAGTACACAGGGATTATCTGTGTTTAAAGATGCACATTTAGGGAACTGTAACTTAAGGTCGAAGTATTATTAGACAAACCAAATATGGCACTTTAAAAATGAAGTAGAAAGTAGGGGATTTGGCTTTTACTTCATATTTTATTTCTTGCAAGCTCTGAGATGTTGGGCAAGTCATGTAGCTTTTCAACTCCTCATTATCTAATCTAGACGGGGATAGTAATATATGTCCTGCCTAAAAACATAGGATTGAAGAAAATAATCACTTGCCTGCTCTAGCTATATAGCACTTTACCTCTATTTTTCTTCATAGCAATTATCCTCACCTGATATTTGACTATATATAATTATCTTTTAATTTTCTGTTAATCTAATAGAAAGCAATCTCCATGAAAACAGGGTTCTGTCTGTGTTACTTATTGCCCGTGCTAAAGCAGTGACTGGCACATAGTGTATGATCAATAAACATTTGTTGAAAAGATGAATCCTAGCTCTAAGACCTAGGATTATAAAACAGAATCTGATGCAGTGGTGGTTAAGTTCTGTTGTAAAGATGCCATGATTCAATTCTCAGCTCCACCACTTTCTGGCTGTGTGGCCATGGGTAAGTAAATTAGCTGTTTAGGGCCAACGTTACCTTTTGTCATGGGTAAAATGGACCTAATAATAGTACTGAACTCTGAGTTGTTATGAGAGTAAATAGATTAATTCATGTAAAGTAATAAGCATAGGGTGTGAGTTCATTGTCAGTTATTTCTGTGAGTTTCTAGATTCATAAAGAATGGACTCAGGTTTTCCAAGTTAATAAAAAAATTAGACGATGTCACAATAAAGACTTACAATGACAAAGGTTTGTTGTTGTCTCATAACAAATGCTATCTCCTGGTAGTCCCAGTTTTGAGGTGTAGCTATGTTTGCGCTTTTGAGGAGGGAGGAATGCAGGCTGAATGGAGATTCTTTTACAGGATGACCTTTTGTCACTATTTTATTGTCTTAATGAACGGTTAAAGTGACAGAAAAGTGATGAGCCAAGATGAAGTGGTTGATGAATTACTCCGAGGAGCCTGAACAGATTAGTATTCAGGCAGTAATGAAGGTGGTGGTATTGCTGGGGGCACAGCTAATGGAGAAGAGAACAAAGTCAGGTGGCCCTGAGCTTGTGTGGGACTTTGAAAGATGGGGTTGTGCCTCTGCTCAGACCTAAGCCTGTCCCCATGGCTTTAGATCCATGGAAACCCTGTGAGTGAGAGGAGATTAGGAATGAGAAATAAGAAAGAAAGGAAGCTAACATTTACACAGCATACCCTATTATGTCAGGCACTGTTAATAATTTTAAAACTTATCTCATCTAGAGAGAGCAAGGGTTTAAAAACTTACTTGAAGAAATAATGACAGAAAAGTTCCCTATCCTGGTGAAGGAAAACGATATATAAGCCTAGGAAGCACAGAGTCCCAAACAAGATGAACCCAAACAGGCCCACACCAACACACATCATAATTAAAAAGCCAAAGGTTAAAGACAAACAGAGAATCTTAAAAGTAGCAAGAGAATAGCAGGTAGTTACCTACAAGGGAACTCCCATAAGACTGTCAGTTGATTCTCAACAGAAACCTTTGCAGGCCAGAAGAGACTGACACAAAATATTTAAAGTGATGAAAAGCAAGGACCTACAGCCAATACTAATCTACTCAGCAAAGCTATCATTTAGAATTGAAGGACGTAAAGAGCTTCCCAGAAAAGAAAAAGCTAAAGGGTTTCATTAGCACAAAATCAGTATTACAAAAAATGTTAAAGGAACTTCTTTAAAAAGAAGAAGAAAAAATATGTATCAAAAATATGAATAATAAAATGGAAATAACTATATATCTATCAATAATTACTTTGAATGTAAATTGATCAAATGTTGTAATCAAAAGACATAGGTTGGCTTAATGGAGAAGAAAATAAGACCTATACTTATGCTAACTACAAGAGACCCACTGCAGATCAAAAGACACTCACAGATTGAAAGTATAGGGATGGAAAAAGGCATGTCATGCAAATGAAAATGAAAAACAGAAACAGCTGGGGTAGCAATACTTCACCAGACCAAATTGACTGTAAAACAAAGCCTATAACAAGAGAAAAAAAAAGGACATTTCATATGTAATATATACAATAGCCAAGATATGGAAGCAACCTAAATGTCCATTGATAGACAATTGGACAAAGATATATATATATATATATATATATATATATATATATATATATATATATATCATAAAAAGAATGAAATCTTACTATTTGCAACAGCATGGATGGACCTAGAGCGTTTAAGTGAAATAAGTCAGACAGAGAAAGACAAATGCCATGTGATTTCACTTATATGTGGAATCTAATATAAAAATAAAATAAACAAATAAAACAGAAACAAACTCATAAATATAGAAAACAAACTGATGATTGCCAGATGGGAGGAGGGTTTGGGGACAGGGTGAAAAAGGTGAAAGGATTAAGTACAAATTGGTAGTTACAAAATAGTCATGGGGATGTAAAGCACAGCATAGGTAATATAGCCAGTAATATGGTAATAACTATAGTGCAAGGTGGTTGCTAGAGTAGTCAGGGGGATCACTTTTTAAATTACATAAATGTCTAACCATTATACTGTACACCTGAAATTAATATAATATTGTATGTCAACTGTAATTGCAAAAATGTATCTCATCTAGTCTATAATAACCCTTGAAATAACTCTTTTGCTTATTTAATAGTTAAAGGCCTGAGGCTGAGGAAGATTAAATAACTCACTGAGGGGCAAGAGTAAATAAGGGATGCTTCAGCAGACCCCTCTGACTCCAGAGACTGTGCCTTTCAGGGCAGAAGTCTGACCTCCAGAAAAGCGTCAGGGCCCTGGTGGCTCAGCATTGGACCTAAGAAATCTGTGTGGAGCACTAGCAGCAAAAGGGAACACCGAGCCAACTGCCTTCTCAGGTGGCTCTTTCATGTTTCTGTCCAGTTCAGCATCCAAAGTGGACACAGCCTAAGGTAGAAACACATAGGCCGGTAGAGAAGCAGACTTTTGGGAATGAGGGAAGCCTTTCCTGCCCCGTCCCTGCCCCTCGCTCCCCAGGACTATGCTGACTTAGGTGTTCTTCCTAGACAGTCCCACAAGTCACTCGTGAGTGTGCCCAGCTCTGTCCCTGACACATTGTTTTATACCTCTCTTTTCTATTCTAGTATGTGATCTCCTTGAGTCTAGGGAAAATAGTTTAGTCATCATTTTGTCTTTAGCACCCAATACACTTAGCAGTTCATGCTGCTAAGGAGTGGAGGGAGGGGAATGGATGGGAGCAACAGTTGGAGTTGGTCTTGAAAGTATCAGCAGCTCCTGCCTTATTTCCTGTTATTATGACGCTCTTTTAATAATCCTTTGTTCCATGACCTTCTCCTCTCCTGCCCCCTACTCTTCTTCCCTGCAGACAGGAATAAATTTGGCAACAGTAGTTCCAGAAGCAAGGTCACTGTTCTCTTTGCTAGAGGATGTGGGAAGATGGTGGTGGAGGTGGTGGGCCGAGGGCTGTTCTGTGTCACAGTTAGTCTGCTCTAGGCATGGCCAAGAGGTTATGCAAAGATTATGAATGGTTTGCCTGAATTTAACATATACCACAGAAGCTGCTGACCTGAGAAATGCAGGGTATTTAAGAGGGAAGGAAACAGACTTAGCATGAAGGCTGTCCCTAGGGCATTCTCTTTGGTTAAGCATCATATTTGAATTGACTGCCCTCCATTTTTATGTGTATAATATAAACTCCTGCCCTGAAGCTTAGATTAGAGAGGCGGTGTAGTGGAGTAGTTATGAGCATGGACTTTGCATCTAGTCTACATTTAAACCTGGTTCCACTATTTCCTGGCTCTGCTTGACCTTGGTAAATTTATGTAAACTCTGCACCTCAGTTTTCTCATCTGTAACATGACAATGCTCCGAGGATTAAGTAAATTAATGCATAGGACACACTTGGAACCATGCCAGCATTAGGATGCATTATTGAGTGCTATTATTATTGTTATTGTGATGGGGTCTTCAAAACTTTACAGCAGCATTGAAATGCAGATTTCAAAACTTTGAGGATGTGCTTGTCAAACTAGATACACTGAAGCCCATCATACACATCAGTTTGCTGCACCAAAGAACTGAAAAATCTAATCACTAATGAATGACTTGGGGTAGTGGAGCAATCATTAGATTCCACTAGATTTAGAGTTGAAAGTCCTACCATTAAAACAGGATGATCTTGGAAAAATCTCTTCAGCCCCTAGTTTCAGTTTTCTTTCTTTCTTTTTTTAAAAAAAATGAAAGTATTGAATTAGATCAAGGATGGCAAGTAAGTGTAAGCAGCTGCTAATCCACCCTTCTATGACTGGAGAAGGCATGTCTAGTAGATATCAGCACACTTTCCTGCTGCTCAGAAGGTGTCCCGACACCGTTGGTCAGGAAGCCATTACCAGGTGATTGGTGTTAGAAAATAAGACCATATTCCATTCATAGCATCGAATGCTCTCAAAGGTTCCTTCCAGCTCTATACTTCTGTGATTTAATGACTCAGAAGTGAGTAAATGTGTTAGAAGTTGATTTTGTGGATTTATTATAGCTGGTGTTGGAAACTTTCCAGGAGGCCAAAGGATTCGGGGAAATGAGAAAACTTTCTTCATAGTCAGGATAAGAAAACATTCCCTGACTGCTTACCATAATCCCTATGTTTCAAGGGAAGTCTCACGAGGTAAAGAAGACCCAGGAAGGAGGCAGTCTGGGTGTTTGAAACCTGTTCTCCTTGATATTGCCCAAATCTGGGTTTTAGAAGGCTGTAATATGCCTCATAGGTGGGTGCTGACATTTTGTCTTTGTAATGCTGAAGATGTTGACATGTACTAATGGTAGATTTTTGAGGCATTTAAACAGGGGAGATCCCCAAGAACAGGGCTGGTTTCTTATCTATGAGTTGAGAGTGAATCTACACAGAGGAGTAATCCGAGGCCAACAACCTTTTCTGGCTTGTAGATGTGTCTATAGATGTTTTGATCAGACATTTTAACCAGAAGCTTGGTCAAAGCCTGGCTTTGTGACAAGGTGACCATTATCTAGAGTTTGGAATTCAAGCCTATTTATATAAATATATTTCAGAAAAGTGGTAATGTGGGTATCTGTAAAAGAATGTCCTATGTTTTGAAGGCTTTGGTACCAAGTTCCCCTTTCCCTCTCATATCACTGGGATTTCATTTTTACTCTGGAATCAGACAGTTCCAGAGCACTCATTTCTGTTCCCATATGTCTGATCTAACAGTTTTGGTTTCTGTGAGACTGGTAGATAGCAATAGATAGCAACACCTGAAATGAAGCATCATAGAACCAGAGAAAGACACTGTTTCAACAGTGTCAGGAAGGAGAATTTTGAATATCCAGACTCCTTCTTTAATGGATCTTATTTCAATTCACTTCAAAATTTTCTTCCAGTGCCTAAAGAACAAGATTTCCACATACATGAAATACAGACTGTATTTGCTTACTCTGAACAGACTGAAGCTTCAGTGCTCCACCCAGACAGAGAGAAATGCATTGTGAGGGCTCTGGGTCTGCCATTCCACATTCCTCAACAACCAACACAAAGCTCTTCACTCCTCCCTGTGAGAGCAGTCAATGGGAAACCTTTGTTACTGAGATCAAAAGTGTTCTTTTCTGTTTTTTGTTTTTGTTTTGAAGAAACTTGACTGACTACAAAGAAAATCCTCATGCTCATATTATTTATGCCATTGATGACAGCATGGTTTTTTTTGTGTGTGTGGTTCTTTCTCTGATCACCAGCATTCCTAGTGCTAACCCTGAATTGCAAATTCCCCTTCTTTGGGAAGTGCTGGTACGGCTGGAGCAGTTTTGGGCTTTCCTAAAAGTTAGATTTGTTCGTATCTCTCATTTGCAATATATATCTTTTAAAATAGGAAATTCTTTGCTCTTTGTGTCTCTTTGAGACAGTAGGCAAAACTAGAGCCCAAAAATGACCAGGAGAAATAAACCAGCTCTTAGGTAGTGGGGGTGATGGGGTAGGGAAAGGAAGTATGTCTTTGGGTCTTCTAATTCTAGCAGTTTTGTAAACAATTCCACCTTTCCCCCCATGTGTTCACATCCTTGTGTGTTCCTGTCATTATGTTGCCAAAACTTTGCTTAGGGACAGTAGAGGAACTTGATCTATTCACTAGCTCTAAGGGGTAGGTGAAGGTTAGTCTTCAAGTGCCTCTTCCTTTGGGCAGCAACCTCCTCCATCATTCTGAAATCACTCTGCAAGTAGCTGATTACACACTATGAGAATCACAGGGACAGCTAGCATTTTCTGAACACTGACTATGTGTTAGGCACTGTGCTATGCACACCACACACTTTTTCATTTAGTCCCACAACATCCATATGTCTTTGTTATCACTATCATTCCCATCTTACAGATGGGCATTTGAGGGTTAGGCTAATCAGATAACTCAAGTTGCCTGGGCCTCTGCAGTCAATACCTGCTGGAGCTGGGATTTGGCTGTACATACCATGCTCTCAGCCAACTTACTATCAATAGTATTCCAGTATTTTTCTGAGGACAACACTTAATGAAGGTTGTTCGTTAACATAGTCAGTGAAATATAATTGGTAAGAGATATGGAGGTGGCTAAATGTTTTTTTTGTTCGTCCTATAAATGACTTGTAACCTATTCACTTAGGCCTCAGCTTCCTCTTCCATTTGATCATATTTGTGTCTTGAACTCAGTGGGTTCTCCTCACAAGCATGCCAAGAAATCCAAGAAGGAAGCAACCCTGGAGAAGAAAGGAACCATGACAAGTTGACAGCAAGGGTAGAAATGAAAAATCATAGAGGTAGCCGTATGGCCTAATCGCTAGTGTTATACTCCAGAGGGAAACTTTAATACTAAGCATTGAGAATTCAACACTCCTCAATATTTCACATATTGGGCATATAATTTGTGTGGGGATTACAACCTGAATCTTCTTAGGTACCTCTGGTTTCTGACACAGCAGCAGCCTTTGAATCACAGAGTGTTTTTTGTCCCTGCTGCTTAATCTCCAGAGCAGCCAATTTAGAGACTGAAGGAGTTTTTACTTTATCTGTTCCAACCACATTCCCACTATATGCCTTTGTGTCAGGAAGCAGCTTCAGCTCTCTGTTGCTTGGGGTGGGTTTGTCGATATGTGTGTACTTTTGTGTGTGTGCAACCGGATCTTCCTGAAGATACTAGGAACAATGGTGAACAAGTGTGGGAGGGCGAGGACCTATATTGTGTAACAAACCGAAGGGACCAAGGAGGCTGCATTTGTTGTGAGTTAAAAGGTTTATACAAAGATTTTCTTAGTAATGTCTAAGATTTTAATAGGGTAATTAATCTTTCTAAGTGTTAGTGCCAGATTATGGGATCAGCTATTATCCCTGACTGCAGAGTAATCCTTTGTGTGTTGCTATGAGCAGGACTAAGTGAAGAGAATACTCAGGTTGCCATACAAAGATATGGCTGCAGCTAGCTTGTTTAGGTTTTTTAATGCATTTTCTGGTGCACTGAAAAGAACCTCTGTTTTTGTGGGACTATCGTTGCCCTTTAATAGCCATTGAGTTGAAGGGAGAGGCAGAGAAGTAAGTATACATGATTTGTGCCTTTTATTCCTTTATTATTATTATTTTAAAAATAATGACAGGCATATTTGTTGGAAACCTTATTTTAAGCCAGAAAACACAATTTATCAAACAGCAGGACCTTGAGGAATAAGGGCAAAAGGTTTTCATCTAATCCTACAAGTTCTGCCTCTTTCTCTTTTCTTAATCTAAGTTACGTGAAAATGGCCCAACAATCCAGCAAGTAAACAAAAATCAAAACACAGCAGATAATGAGACTTGGCTATATAGCCTTTATGCAAGATTTTTTAATACAGCCTATCAAAATATTGATTATAGATAGATTTTTTCTTTGTAGTCTTTATATATATATATAAATGTAGACTTTATATGTAGTCTTATATATATATATATATATATATATATATATATATATATATATATATATATATATAAAAGAAAAAAATTCAGAACCTACCATACCATGTGAAAACCTTGCAGGTAGAATGACACGTTGCTATCCAGCCAGTGACCTCTGCTCTGGCTTTGCTTAAATTTCCCCTTGACTTTGATGAGGATTTTGGCTCTGGCTGTCTTGCCGAAGCAGTTATTCAGAACTATACATGTATTGGTTTGGCAATTGGTTGTAGCTACCACTTATTTTTCCAAGACTGCTCCAACTATTTTGTTTACATGAACTCTTGTAATTCTCAACTGCTAGTATGATTGCCCAGGTAGAAAAGATTTCTTTGAACTGTAATTCCTTCCCTGTCTGTGGGGACACACCCTTTTTTGCTGGTTTCACTGTTATGATTGGCTGCTTACCACAGGAAGGATCACTAGGTTTGTTCTTTCTTGAACAGTGTCTGTATTTTGGCATTAAATTATACTTATGTTTGAGACCTGCCAGGGGATGTTGGTGGGTGGTGAGGAGACGTTCTGTAATTTGTTTGCCTTTTATATAGAAGTGATATGAGAAAGATGACTTAAACAAAATGTACTCAGTGTTTTCCTGTATAGGGTGAGGCAGTGTGGTTTATGGAAAGGTTTAAGGAGTAAGGAAGAGCTTGGGCTGTGTGTTCTGGTGATGTTAAAGTCACATCAGTACTTTAGTTACATCTAAAGTGGTTATATAGTTGTATTTCTATCAAGGTGCCAAACTTCCAGTACCTGAGCTGATGGGAGGAGGGCCAGTGGAGACGTGAGACGTGTTCATGAAAGTAAGAGGGTTATCAGGATGCATGTGAATATCCATCAGCCTGCATGCCATGAAAAATGATTCATGCAGCAGCTTGGGCTGGGATACTTGCCAAGATAACCCCCATACATTAGGTTGTACTCTCAAATAATATTCCCAGACTGCTGCAGCTGTGGGAGGAATATTACCCAAAGACAGTCATGATATTATTCATTGAAGGTCAAATAAGAAGTTGTGTTTTCCAGCCAACGGTGTTTAAAATGCTCTTCTCATTTTCATACCATGCAGAATACAGATCATGTAGGGGAGGTATGAATCAGGATAGCACATGTGAAAAAGTGAGTGAGGGAGCTGTAGCATCAAGCAGTTGCTCCTGTTATTAAGTGAAGGCAGCAGACAGCAGTTTGCACATTTTTGCACAGCTTATTGATGGGAGAAAAAGAGCCTGGAGAAATAAATTAACAAACACTCATGATTTGAAATGAGTGTTTAGCTTTCGTGGATGAAAAACCTGAGCTTTTGGGAAAACTCTTTGGGACACACATAGGGAAACTATTGTAGACCAAGATAGGGACATGCACACTCTGAAAGAATTCGGGTTGAAGAAGAAGGGAAACTGGATATTGAACTTAGGAAACATTGTGTAATTCCTCTTGTTTGTCCACATTAGTGTGCGCATATGGGTCTTATTTCAGGGCGTGGATTTTAATATATCCCCTTGTTGTATTACTAAAACTCTTAATGTTGTTCAGTTCCTGGTCCGGGTGGACTCTTTCACTATTCCTGGCAAGATTCTTGAGTCCACATTGGCCCACATGAAGAACTATAAGCTGGAACAGGAAATGCCTTGACAAGCTTAACTTCCAAGTGGGTGTGCTCAATTTCATTGTATTAATATGTGGACAGATAGTCACTATTATAGAATAAATCTTCATCTAGCTTCATCTATATTGCATTTGAAATATTGCCAAAGACATGCTGTCAATGTGGATGTGGGTATGAATCTTTTAATGTTTTTTTGTTTTGCCATTGTAGTTGAAGAAATTAGGGACAGAATAAAGAGAGTGAGATTGGGGGAGGGTGGGCTTTTCTCCCCTTCATGGGGAGCAGGATAGAGTAAGACTTCATTCTGCCCCAATCATTTCTCTTTTTGCTAATAATAAGGTCAAATATTCATACGTTGGAATTAAAAAAAATTTTTTTTTCAGTTCTTCAGTGGCTTCATGGCAACTCCAACACAAGTCACCAAGAATAGTGAAAAGTAAACAGAACATCAACCGATGGCAATAATGACTACACTCTCACATTATTTATTGTAGTTTGTCATGTTTCAAAAAAGTTCCAATTACAGAATCACTTCATGAATGTCAGTATATTCATCAACTCAGTTTATGATAGTCCTAGAAATTTCTTCATACCAAACAGGGGGAAATAATAATGACATTTTACAGAGAGGTTTTTTTCTCTTATCCTTTTAAGATTTTAAATTAATTTTTAAAGATATTCCATGACCATTATAAAAAATAAATCAGAATGTACAGTAATAAAAAAGCATATTGTCTTAAAAAATCAGAATATACAGAAGAGTATATAGTAAAAATTAAGTTGGAGTGGTTTTTTTAAACACTTAAACTTTTAAGCATAAAGGTTTTGTATAGCTCTTTTGCATTTTTTAAATAAATAGAAATATCAAATATGTGCATTTAATTTGGAAGCTTCTTTTGTTCTGTTCTTTTTTTTTTTTTTTAAGCTTAAGAATGTTGGTCAAATTGGTCTACTTAATAGCCTTAGGAACTTCTAATCTTGGAAAACAGTCCATCAGGTCAAGTTTTGGGAGCATTATACATACAATTTGAAAAAAACTGACCTCTCTTTCTGTGGACTATCCATTCTTGCTTCCATTCACTTGCTTCTTTGGTTCCTAGTAGACACCACAGAGCTTTACACGTATGTTAGTTATGTATATTCATGGGTTAATGGAGGGGCTGCTGGTCTTATTTCCAACTCTCACTTAGAGATAATGACTTGAGAGATTTGTATCATGAAATAGAAACCTCAATCTGACAATCCAGCTCAAGAAGTACGTTAAAATACCTACTTCTTTGAAGCAGTCCTCAGCTTGTAATTCTTCCTTCCTCCTTCCCTTCTTCCCTCCTTCCCCCTGTTCTTCCTCTTTCTTCCCCTCATTCCTTCCTCTTTCTTCCTCCTTCCCTTTCCTTTCCCTCTTCCCTCTCTCTTTTATCCTTTCCCCTTTTCCTTTCTCTGTTGTCTTCTTTCTTCCATTTTCCTGCTATTTTTGTGTAGAACTGTTTTTAAAGGTAGAAAAAAGGTCTTATTCTTGGAACAAGAAACATAACTTCAGTGCCAAGTTAGGCTAATATCATTAAACACATACAATTAGCTAAGGTGCTAAGGTATAATTTATAAATTATGAAATTCCCAGGAGTAATTTTATGAAGAGAAATAGCAATTTTGTTATGCTATCTGCATTTGTCAACATACATTCACATGCATAAACATGTGACTATTTTTATGTGAAAAATGTGGACTCATATTTCAGGAAAAAGTCCTTGTAGTCATTCAGTTTATACATCTTATTTTATAGAAGTTAGGCCACTTGCCCATGGCCACCAAGATATGTTTGTCACAGCTGTGCGTGAGACCTAGTCTTTGGACTTCTAAGGTTCCCTCATTATATCATGGGGTTATATATTTGTTTTGCATATCTTTTTTTCTAAACTTATTTTGAAAAATAAAGAACCTATAGAAAAATTAATAGTTACTATGGAAATGCTATGGTAAATACTATGACCAACAGTATGACAATATATTCTTCCTCAATTATTAACACTTGGCCACATTGGTTTTGCTCTCTATCTCTCTCTATCCCTGTTTCTATATACGTATGTATATCTTTTTTTACACTTCATTTTTCATTTTTTTCTAAGATACTTGAAAGGAGTTGCAAACATCACTCTTAAACAGGTCAGGAAGTGTCTTCTAAGAACAAAAGCTTTCTTGTACATGAGCACAAGAAATTATCCTAATTTAACATTGATGCAATACTAGTGTATTATATCATTACGCTCTATATAATATATTATTATATGTATCATTATGCTACATTTTATGTATTCAGTCTATTTCAGATTTCCCAGCTTTCCTTGTAATGTCCTTTAGTTTTTCTTTTTCAGTCTAGTGATCTGAATAAGGATCATACTTTGCATTCAGTTGTCATGTATATTTACTTTATTTTAATCTGGAATGATTCTTTCATCTGGTTTTTTAAGGTCCTCTTTTAATACTGACAGTTTCAAAGAGTCAAGTCCAATTATATGGTTGAATTTGGATTTGTCTGATGGTTTCCCCAGGATTAGCATCAAGATAAGCATTTTTTTAAGGCAATAATACTTGATAAGTGATGATATGTACTACCCATGACATGACATCAATAGGAATGTGTTATCAGATTGCCCTATTATTGTTGAGGCTAACATTTACATTAAAAAAATGAATTTTTATGGGCAAAACATTTTAAGGCCATGAAAAACACTGTAAGAAGAAAATCATCTCACTTTGAGAATCCTGTATATTTGTGATAGAAAAAGCCATGCAGTCAAAATAACTTAGAAACTAATTTTGAATCACTCAAAACAGTATGTCTTGCATCCTCGGGATTTAAAATTTGCCTTTATTTCTAAAAGTATGTTGTGTAGGCTTTAGTTTTCTCACTGTCATTGTAGTTTTATTAATAAATATCAGACATAGGATCACAATAAAATCTTACTGTCTCTCTTCCTTCTATATAGGAATTGCTTTTTGTTTTTCTCACCTTATCCTATGTAGTTCTACATTTTAAAATAATGAGCATCTCATGTCATTTTAAAACTGGAAAACTGCTCAAGGATAACTGTAACTTTCTGTAAGGCCCAAGTCAGAATGGCCCAAACATAGAATGGTATTAGTTCTGAGAGCTCGGTTTCATAAAAGGAATTCAAAGTGTTAAGAGTTTATTGAGATGTACTGCATTCATGTGACTTTTGTATACAATTTTTTTTTTTTTTTGAGGGCAGTGTCACTGGCCCTCATATGTGGAACCGAACCGGGGCCGCTGGCTTCATGTGACTTTTGTATTTAGACCTCACAAGAGCGTATTTCAGAAGTGAGGAGGTCGGCCACTTTACATATGGGAATGCATCTTCTTCTATTTTCCATTCTCAACCAAAAACCAGAACCAGTCTTGTATGCTGAAAGGCTCTGCCCTTGACTAGCTGTGATTTAACCATTTACTCATGACTAAAAAGAGTGAGTGGTAAGCTTCTGAGTAGTTACAAACACCGTTAAGTATGGTTGGAAAGCACCTATGGAAGAATACATTTGCAAAGGTGTTTTTTTGGGGTGGTGGTGAACAGAGGGAGGACTTTGCTTAGATCTCACAGATCATGCCATGATTTGACAGATTTGCTATCTTTCTCCTCATATTACAATAAGTCCCCGACTTACGAACATTTGTAGACATGAACAAATCTCGGAAGTAGCTCACGTGTCTGCTGGACATTGTCACCACAGTTGTGCTGCTGTGTGCTGACTGTACAGTGCGATAGTGGACAGCAGTACAGGGCTCAGTCAGAGCCCAGGGTGTCCAGAAGCAAGAGGAAAAGCAGTGGGATGTGGAGGGCACTGCTAGGAAGTGCAAAGACTCACTTTGTTGGACTTACGAATGAATACGACCTACGAGTGTTCTCCTGGAATGAAACTCGTTCATAAGTTAGGGACTTACTGTATTCTGAAAATGTGATCACTGTCACGATTTTTCTTCACTATTTAAATGGCTATTATAAAAAAGTATGCCCAAGTTTTGCTGATTTTGAAGAAAACAGAACCTCTCAAGTCACTTTCAAAAAATAAAACCTATTACTATACTTTCACTTGTAAAAATCATTCACACTCTTTGTAAGAAATTTAGCATCTAGTGTGTCACAACCATATACATTTTAGTATATTTTGTTAGACTTTTAAAAAAATTTTTTTTTATCAATGAAGAGTTTAGCTGATTTATATTAGATAGTTGTTATTATATAAAATATACACATTTTTTCTTCTTGAAACAAAAAATTATAACATAAGAATTTATTTTATAGCAAATTCATGGTAATCATGATTTTGATGCTATACAATATTCTATTATAATGATGAGCTATAATTTATTTCATAGTCCTTATTTTTGTTCATATAGATAGTGTCTATCTTTAATCATGAATTTGTAACTAAAGATTTTCCTGCATTTCAAAATATTAGCTAGGGATGTTGTGAACTTTGATACATAGCTTCATAGCTTTGCAAAAAGGTAGTAACAGGTTATATATATTTGTTAACAATATATGTGATTACATAATATATATGTGAAAATATAGATGATAACTTCACTATCAACATTGTGTTATAATTTTTTTAAAAGACTTTGCTAATTTTATAGGCCAATCTTGAAAACATTTATCTTAACTTATATTATGTGAAGGTACAACCTTTCCCATGTTTTGTGACCCAAATATATTTCCTCTGTCATAAATATCTATATCTCCTTTCCTCACTTACCTTTTGAAGTTTTGATGGTTTAAATATCATATTTTATGTGCTTTTTTAATAGAACAAAGATAAAAGCCATTTGGCTCTTTTATCTGTTTTGTGGTTATTTGCCTTTTACTTAACTAAATTTTATTTTTGTCTTCTCTACCAAGGCGAAAAACATTTAAACTGTAAAGAGTGAAACTAACGTGAGTAAAGGTAACTGAAGCTCAAGAAAGTGAGAAGCACTTTGCTTCTTCAAATGTGTGAAACTATTCATTCTCTAATGAAGTACTTTTCAAAGTAATGAAAGAATTTGGAGATGCAATCATGAAAACAATATTGCTCATCTTTGAGAAAGATATTATTTTTTAAAATGAGCAAAACTATAGGATCTAAGCTTACTATGCTTGTATTTTGAGGGCACTCTGGCAAAATTCTAGAGGAACTGTTTATGAGAACTCTACACAAAAGGAAATGGTGACCAGTTAGAACCAGAATGAGTCCATAAACAATAATTTATGTCTAAGTAACTATTTTGAAGGGGTCATTGGATTGAAAGATGGAGAGAATTCTGTGAACATAGTCTATTTTATTTCTGCAGGACATTCATTGGAAACTTTTATATCCTTGTAGCAAAATGGAGAAGTAAGGGTGGGTGATAGTCTGTTAGGTGGATTAACAGCTGGTTAAAGAGCTCACATAAGAGGATACTGATTGATGGGAGCTTTCAGTTGTGTTCAACAGGCTCCAATATAAGCTTTAATTTAATGAACATTTTTCTAATTACTAGGATGAAGAGATCAAAGCCTTCTTATGAAATGTGCATAGGTCCCAAACTGGGAACGTTAATGAATATGCTAGATGAAGGGATCTAATTGATGGAAATCATGGTAGTAGGCATACATGTAAAGTATAATAAGCTTAGTTTAAAACACTGAATTGAGCAAGTATGAGATGGGGAGTCTTCGTGCAAGTAAAAGAATTGAGAGTCTCCAGTGTCTGAGAGCTCCAAATAAGGACAGAGTATATCCTTATTTGTATCAGAGTTTTCTGGAGAAAACAGAACCAATTGGGGACACACACACACACACACACACACACACACACACTCATTTGGGTGGGGGATGACAGATCTCAAGTCAGGCAGGCTGGAAATTCTGGTACGAATCAACGTTGCAGTCTTGAGTCTGAAGGCAGTCTGGAGTCAGAATCCCTTTTTCTTATGGGGGGGGGTCTCATTATGGAGGGTAATCTGCTTTAGTCAAAGTTTGTCATTAACAACAACATCTAGATTGATGTTTTACCAAAAAATTGGGTGTCATAGCCTAGCCACATTGACAGAGAAAATGAACCATCCCAATCGTATTCATGGATTATTGAGCTGAAGTGATAGATTTTATTATCGTATCAGATCAATAATGGTCAACATTTACTGTTCTCTGTGCTGCTGAAAGCACATCCCATAATTTGGGTTTAGACCTGGATAACAGTTTGTGAAGCCCATTTCCACTGGAACAAGTCAAGCATTGAGTTGATTGAGATAGTAAAAAGCTAGGAAAACACCCCATTTAAAGAATAGTTGAACAAACTGTGATGCTCCTTAGAAAAAATAAGACCCAGAAATGCTCTATTAGTCAGAACTCTTTTGGTTGGAAATAAATCATACTTACTTATGCAAAAAGTGAAATGGATTGACTTATGTAACTGAAAAGTCCAGGAGTAGATCTGGCATAAGATTCATCTGCTATCCTGATATCAAACCATGTCATTTGATCTCTTTCCCCTGTCTCTCGGCTCTGATTTCCATGGCTTCATTCTCAGGCTAAACCTCTCCATGTGGTGATGCCTAAAAACTTTGAGCTTGCATCATTCTAAAACCCATAGCAGGAAGAGAACTTCCTTTTCTCAAAGGTTCTGTAAAAACAACTGGAATTGTGTCTCATCAATTTAGCTTTCATCAAATGCCCAGGTATAAACTGAGCCTTGGTGCAGGACATTTGTATGTATTTATTGGCAAGTCTGGGCCACATACTCATTCCAGTGTGTATACTTCAACTCCTGTAAATAATCACATGGATTAAGTGTGAGCAAAGTGTGGCTAAAAGAAAATTAGATGCTGTTACTAGAAGCGGGTGATGATACTGGCTAGCAAAAAAAAGACAACCTTCACTATAAAGGACTTGACAACCATTTTTCAAACTTTTGTAGGGCTCTAATGTATGAGAGGAATTAGGATTTTTCTAGTACCCCCAAAGGAAAAAACTGGTGTCGGTGGGTAGAAGTAAAGGTGAAACGGATTTTTCTTTTTTTTTTTTTTTTTTTTTTTAGCTGAGTCATCCTGCCACCCGTTGGCAGCTCAATGGCAACTCAGCTCGGGCTGGCCTCGAACCGCTGTTGCTCAGAGCTCAGCTTGCACTCTTGAGCGATCTCTTAACCAACTGAGCCACTCGGCCGGCCCTCGGATTTTTCTTTACATAAGGAATAATATTCTCATGGAGTGCCAGTATGTTGTGTGTTGTAAGGTAACCTGTGCCCTGCCCCGACAAGAACTGATGTAGAAACTTGATGGATATTGTAGAGGCAATTCCTGTTTTGTATTAAAGAATTGTCTAGATGTATTAGACAATCTCTTCTGTTTCTGTGACTTCATTATTCTGCTCTCTCTATACACATGTGTGCCAGTGCATGCATATAACCTTGTGGCTATTACATCCCAGGAGGGAAATTTAATCCAATTGCCTGATAAGGGCATTATTTAATGTCAGTTATTTTTGAATTGTTACTTCTGTGCCTGCTGAATCGATTCCACATTTCTAGTGCTATTAATACAGCAAGACATAGGTAGCTACACATGTGGCAAAGGAGATACAATGCTGACTGGGACAAGGAATGGAAAGAGATGGGCGGGGTTTACTTTATCCTGGTATACAGGTCACTTCCACAAACAGAGAGAATGTTCAATTTCCACTTTATATTTCAGTTCTAGCACCAAACACAGAGTGAATGTACACTGTAAGGAAGAAATAACACTAAAGGGAAGCCCTCAAAGATAATTCCATCATCCATAATACCAGGCACTTCCTGGCATTATGACTAATAAAACTCAGCTAAAAACATGTTCTAAATATTTTTATGTGCAAAAAATAGAAAATTGTAATAAAATAATGGTTGTTATTTCAAACCATGATGATAAAATGCCCCTGGGACAGAAATGCCTAATTATGAAATAAAACAACTTTTGTATCCCTCAGGCAATGTTTAAAAACTATTGCTCTCTCCAAAGTAGTCACTATAATTAGTTCAATTCCCCAGAAGAAATGAAAAGTGTAGAGGAATTCATGTAGGGCTGTAGCTCAGGGCTGTGTCTTGGATTAGGACCAAATGGACTATTAAAATGTGAGTGTGGAATAAGTATATCAACATCATGGAGTCAGAAGAATACTTGTAAGATGAATTACTTGACATTATCTTTGAGTCATAAGTCATATACTGGGGGTGTGAAAAAAATGTATACACATGACTTGTATTTATCTTTTGTTATCAGTATATATTGTATTACAACTTATATTGTATTATAATTTTAATACAGTTTTTCCTTTCTTAAAATGTGTATACATTTTTTGGGTACCCTCTGTATTTGCTTTTCAGAGGTAAGTTGAGAGTTATGAATTCTAGAAGAACTAGGATGATGTTTGATGGAAGTTTATTCGAAACACTGGTTAGCCATGCTATACCTCCATGCCTCAGCTTTCCCAGTACTCAAATGGGGTTAAAAATGACTGCCTGTTTAGAAACAGGAAGGCTTAAAAAAACAAAAAAGCAAAACAAAAAAAATGAAAGGCAAGAAATGGAAGAAAAACATCAAGATTCCTCTTATGTTTCCCCTTGAAATATTTTAGAGAACTATAGTACTTGATGGGGAAAATATTCTAGAAATATAAAAATCCTTATTAGGATAAGTATCTTAAATTTTTCTACCTAGAATTTATTCCTACTAAACTGTTTCTAAAGATGTTTATTTAAAATTATTTTGTGCATCATTTGTTAGGAAATACTGTATTGTTCTTTCTATTTTAAAGGCAAGATGGGCAGTTATAACATTTTAAAAATGAGTTGGATTCTTTATACCTTCTGGAGATCATTGCTCTGTTTTCAAGCTAGGATACTGTATCTTCTATTTGGATTTCCTTTTGTTGACTTTGGATTCATAGTGTGTTCTCAGAGTGGAGTTGAATACAATCTGTGTCAGTCAAAGTCCTGGCAGGAAACTGAGTAATTTGAAGAGTTTAATAAGGGGACTATTCACAACAATGTGTTCATATTATAGAGAAACCACAAGGTACAATACAGAATGACTGAGGAGAGGAGGAGTTCCCAGAGACTCAAAAGAAAGAAAACTATGTGGAGAGGGATGCTTGACAGGAACTGTGACTTTCAGTCAGCCCTCTGTGGTGGAACTACAGAGAAGGAGCTGGGTGAATGACTATCTGACCTCCATCTTTTCCTCTTTCTGATTTTCTGTCTTCTCTAGTGGGTTCTCCTTACTGGAGACTGCAAGAAGCTTGATGAGGGAGTCAGCTACACAGATTTCTGTCTACTCTTTGATTTCCTGTCTATGCTAATGGGTTCTCCCCAGAGAATTCAACTGGCAGCTAAAGTTCTAGAAGCTTGCTGATAGAGTGGTCTACACAAGTCAGCCTCCCAGGACACACAGTGGAGAACAATGCACAGTGGATCTGGATGGGGCTAACAGCACAGATCCAGCACAGTCTGTAGTAGCATCCATTTTTGCTACTGTGTTTGATTAGATTAGAAACAAAACCTCAGAAGTGGATGTGTGAAAGTTTCATTGTTTTGTTATAGAACAAAACACATTTCGATCTTTGTCAAGGGGTGTAGCCTGAGAGTTTACCAATCCTCTGCATGGCGGAGCCTTGAGTCCCCCATTTGCTTGCATCTGGTTTTTAGCCTCATCTTATATAACATGAAAGCAATTTGTCTGGATTAAGAAATATTCCATATTGGAAAACTTTGAAGGACACTTTTCTTAGAGCCATCAAGAGAGTTTTCCCAAGACTGGAGATGATAAGAAGGGAACATTAGAGTATTTAGAGGCACTGAAGGTGACAGCTCAGAGTAAGAGATGACTTTAAAGACTATTTATGGCAAATAGGAATACCCAGGGAGGTTTTCCCGTTTTTTCTTTCCTCATAAAATTCAATGAAAAATGAAAATTTTAAAGTAGTTAACACTAAATCCAGAAAACAAAACATCTTTTTTTTTTTTTTTCTCTCTCACTCTTCTAAATTAGGCAATTAACTTCTCCTGTTAGGAGAGTTTTCTCTACTTCTTAATAATTGGCTTAACTGAGACAGGCTAAGTAATTTCAATAATCATTTTATAATTACTATTTGATTATACTACCTTAAAAATTAATATATAAAACATGATAATTTTATAGAAAAACATGTATCTTCACAGAAAATATCTTTATGTATTTTAAAGTGTCTCCTTAAACACAAAGATATGTCCATTTTTATTGCCTCTCATATTTCCATTTCTTCTCTCTCATTTACCCTGAAGCTCAAATCTGGGGAAAATGCTTTTGATTAACTACATGGTTTCAAAGTTTTCACAATTTACTCATGGATCACAGACGTGTTTTGAGACTAAATAAAATCGTACCTGTAAAAGTACTGTGAGTCTTGAGTGGAGAGACGTTATATGGATTCAAGGTGTCCTTATTAACCAAAGGAGCCAGGATCCTCTAAACACAGCCATAGGCAGGGCACAGGAAAGCACCTCAGTGACATGGTCATCTTTCAAAATCTTCAGTTTATTTTACAATTAACAAAGTAAATGGGTGCTATTTGAATTGGAGACTGGGTGTCTGCAGACATTAGGGACATTTTTGTAGGTATGTGATACAGTTTGATACAAGGAACGGCAGGCACTGAAATACATCTCTGGCTCTGAGATGCTTTCTAAGAAGACAAAATGGATTTTGGCCTACTGGATTGGACACCCACTGAGGCTTTGTGGCTGCCCTAGAGCTGTGAGTTTACAGAGGTTAGTTCCTGCATTGCTTTCCAGATCACTCTCCAGCTTAGGAGCCATGGAACTGCTTCTTTTCTTATTTTTGTCATGACCGAGAGGTCACAAGAATCAGAAAAATCTAATTGGAGGTTAGTTATCGTGAAATGGAGACTGACAAACTCTTAAAGGAGAATTGAGATAAATTCTTTTCATTTGTTTATTTCTAAATTCTGAGGAGAAAAAAAGGCTTATTGATATCTCAGAGCATACTTGATCTTATGAAAGCTATCAGTACAGTGAAAACTAAATTGTAGGAAAGAAGTTAATTTATTTCACTAAGTGTCCTTTTTTGTTTAACTATCCTAAAAATAAAAGCACAAATAAATTACTAGGAAACTGAAACCAAACTGGTGTGGAATTTACATTCCAAATAAGACAAGTGGATTATTTCAAAAGCTCTTTGTGATATGGTTGATGTGGGAATCATTGGAGCAAAGTTTTTTTCTTTTTTTCTGGTTTATTTTATTTTTTCGATTGTTTTTGGGGAAGAGATACAGAAATTGAGAGAAGTTTGCGGTTGGCCTTTATTGGATTACAATTTTTAAAATTTCATACCTGAAAACAGAGCTCTATCTCTATGAAATTGATGTATTCTTTTTTTTTTTTAAACATTTTATTGGGGAATTGGGGGAGGGGCACAGACAAGTTGCTGTCCTTTTGTTCTTCAGTCTAGTTGTGGAGGATGTTGCTTCACTGGCCCATGTTGGTATCATCATTGCACTCTTCCTCGGTGAGGCAGTCACTCGGCAGCCTCTGGATGGCTGCTCAAGGCGGCTCTTGGCAGCTCACGCTGGCTGCCGGCTGCTCACAGTAGTTCATGGCAGCTCACTGCAGCAGGGGCTGCCGCCCACACCATCATGGGCAACTCATGGCTACCCAGCTCCAGGTGGAGCTGTTGTTCGCCATCTTAGCTGTAGAGGGCAGTGTCACTGGCCTTCATATATAGGATCTGAACCTGGGCCCTGCTGCTTAACCAACATGCCACTCGGCCGGCCTGAAATTGATGTATTTTTAAAATTAAAAATAAGAGTTATTAAATGTACAGCCATCTAATTTTCAAATGATGAGGACCTGAATGAAGAGGGTAGGAGTAAGAATAAAAAGGTGAGAGGAATGCAAGAGCTACCGTAGAAGAGAAGTTGGCTGTATATTCTGGCTGAGAGGCAAAGTGAAGAAAATTCCAGTGCTTTGTGTTTGTGGGTAACTGAGAGAATCACATTAACATTAATAGAATAAAGATGTTTGAGGGGCAACTTATTTTTAGAGAGTGGAAGTGAGGTAAGGAAAGGGTATATAGTACAATCATTATGTTTGCGGATACAACTTCTGCAGCATTCACTATTCCCTAATGATGTTATAATGTTTCATGACATATTAATTTGTAAGAGATGATTACGCCTTCCTTGAGTTCTGAAGATTAAATCAGGCAACATATATAAAGTGCTTAGGGATAATGATTATGATTATCATCATAACAAAAATATAAAGCAAGTCTTGAACAATTCCTATGTGCCAATATTTTTGTAAGATTTTTACGTATATTAACTAATTTAACTCCAATGGTTCTATGAAATAGGTACTGATATTATCTCACCTTACAGATGAGGAAATTGAGGATTAGTGAGAGGCAAGCAACTTGCTTGGGGCTACATTAAGTGGCAGAGCTCAGACTCAATTCAGGTAATCAAGCTCCAGAATTCAGCTCCTAATCACTCTCTCCTGTAGTCTCCTGGGCAGAATTTGAGCATATAATTCTGCAAGATTGGAGTGCAATAGTAAGTTTTCAGTTATTGAGTGATCCTAGCCAACAGCCTTGCATCCATACCTCAGTTAGTAAATCTTATGAATTTGAGGATTCTCAAAGGATCCTGGGAAAGTCAACGGGTCTATGAGCATAAAGGAAAATAATTTAACACGTTATGTAAATTATAAAGACATGTGGTTAATTCTTTAAAATATCCATGAACAAAGGAATTCACAGAAATGTAATCATAATTTCAGCCCTCTTGATATTAATTTATTTGACAAATGTTTTTTGAGCAACTATCACAATGTTAAGCACTATAAGGCATTTGATGGGGAAGAAGAAAACTCCTTCTAACAAGTTTACTGTGCAGTGGGAAAGACAGATGAATGAAATGTAAGTACAACACAGTGAAGTAAGAAAGTTGACCCTTGAACAATGGGGGTGGTAGGGATGGCTCCCCACCCCCCAGTTGAAAGTATGCATCTAACTTTTGATTCCTCAAAACTTAACTATAATTGGCCTTTCACATTGTGGATCCAACTAACTGAGGATAGAAAACGATTTTCATTCTTTGGCTGGGAATCTGCGATTGGGAATGAGAAAATACTGTTTTCTATCTGCAGTTGGTTGAATCCACAAGTGCTAAACCTGTGGATAGGAAGGGCTGACTGTATTTATTGAAAAAAAGTCTGCGTGAAAGTGAACCCATGCCGTTCACACCCGTGCTGTTCAAGGGTCAACTATACTAAGTTGAGGTAAGCACCAGGAGCGTATTACTTGGTAACAGGAGGGTCAAATGTAATACTGTTTGGAAGAAGTGATGTAAAACATGGAACTTGAAAGATGAATCGATCAGTGCAGGTGAAAATGAGAGGTGGAGTGGAGAAGTGGGAGAAAACAGGCTCTGCTTGTGAAACTGCAAATAGTTCAATATGACTGAAAGACGCAATTTGCTGGGGTGAGCACCAGGTAGAGATAAAGCTGGAGAAGTGAGCAGCGGTCGGCTCGCAAAGGCTTTCTAGGTTATGGTGAGAAGTTTGATAACTATCTTGGGGCAGTGGAACTATTGATGTGATTTAGCAGAGAAGTGCAATGTTCCAGTAGCATGCTTGCAATATATCTGGAGCATACGGATATGCTGGTCTAGTAGGAATCTTGAAGGGCCTTTGGGGAGTACATTTTTATTCATACCAACTATATTTAGCACCCATTGCATATATAAAGAGCTTGTACTTATGTATAAATCTAGGAAAACATGTATAAGATGTATATGCAGAAAACTACAGAACTCTGATGAAAGACATCAAAGAAGATTTAATAGATATTTTGTGTTCTTGAAACAAACAAAAAAAAGAGCTTGTAAACCATATGAAGGAAGGATAAACTCGCATCTAAATTTTAGCATGCAGCGTGCTCTTCTTTTCTAATGAGTATAGTTTTATTTTGGCGCAAACTTAAGAACAAATGTGTACAGTCAGATTGTTTCACTACAACATTGCTAGATATTTGACTGGGAATGCAGCTTAACTTGACTTCTAGTCTTGGTTGTGCTCTGTGAACCCAGGACAAATCAGTAAATAATCTTAGGCCTTGATTTTTCAGAATCTGTAACTTGAGAAGTTGGGAAGATCATCATTAAAGTTTCTGCTGAGCTCTGAAATTCACCTATTCTGGTTTGAAACTTTTCAAACATTTCACTTATGTGAAAAGTGACTAAGTGTTACTACACACTTTTTTTTTTTTTTAATGTTTTCCCCTCTCCTCTCGAGTGATTTCAGTGGTAGTTTTTGTTGCAGACAGGGGTGAAATGACAGTAGGATATACAAAATGAAGAATTTAGAAACTACCCTATTCATTACCATGTGATACAGATGAAGACACTGAGGTCCCCAAGTTATGTGACTTATGCAAATTCTAGCAGTGGATCAGCAGCAGAGGGAAGTCCAGAGCCCTAAGGGCTTCTGAATCTAACCCAACTCTCATTTTACTCTATTTTGGGGGTATCTTTTGCTCTACCAGGGCTATATAATGTGATGTCTTAGGTAATAAATTGGGAAGACAGTTGGGCATGGAAGTTTTCAGATGTTTTTAAGTAGCAGTGACTGTGTCACTGCCAATTAGGGCTACTGTTTACTTTTCTGTCTTCAAGTTGCCTAAAAAAAATATATATATATATATATATATTTGTAAAAACATATAAATATGTAACGTATATCATAATTTATTACATATATATACAATAATATATATAATAACATATATATTTTGCTTTCTTATTCTTTCCTTCTTTTGTACTAATGATTCCTTCTTTTGTACTAATGTTTCCTGTATGGTTTGTCCTTTAAAAAGAAAGATTCTTTTTCCTTCTTTTCTACCTCCAGTTCTCTTACATCAACAACTAAATGATCTTCCTCTTAGTTCAGGAAGCTGGCAGCCTCCAATCTGCAGCCTTTAGATAGCCAGCTAATTAAGGGGAAAGCAGGTGTGGATGGGTCTATTCAGCCTGTAAATAAGTGCCAAAAATTAAAGTTATTGGTCTGTGAGTGCTAGCAGGTGGAAGCACTGTTTTATACCTTTAATAGAGGAGGGGAAAAGCGGGGGAGGTTAGAAGGCCTTAAGGGTAGGAAAGGAAAAAAAATGACTTTTTATGACTAAAAGCTCTTCAAAAGAGAATGTGTCTATTTCTGAATCACTGTCTTGTTTGGGATTAATCCTAAAGACATATAATTGCCTGCCCTAAGGGTGTAATGTTCCCTGAGCAGTGCTGCATAAACTGTATGGCCTGGGCAGAAATAATTCATGGTCTCAAGCTGATACTTACTGGCATACCTCATGACTGACTGCAGAATAAGTGCCTGTGTTCTTTTGTGATTTCCCTTCTCCATTTTTTAAATATGCTCAAATGCCCAAAGTTCCCTATCTGCAAAATCCCTCACTTAAATGCTAAGAAAAAAAAAAAGATCTATTGTAGTGTAACTGAAAGCATTACTTAATGAAATGATTTGGAAATAAAATTTATATGAAGAAGTGAGTTCCTGGGAGCATACTTCTCCCTTTGTCATTTCTTTTTGCCTCCTGATTTTTCCCCTTTCTTTTTCCTTTCTTTGTGTTTAATAATTTATTTTAACATTTCTTAACTGGAGGACGTTTTTCAGTAGGGTGTTATGGCAGAAGACTACAAAAGCATCATATATTACACATTCAAAATACATTAATACATGGCTGAAATGTTAACCCGTACAATAGAATAATTATAGTGTATCTTCACTGAAATTGTACACATGGCTTTGTGATCACACTCATTAATTTAGATCCAAATGAAGCAAAATTATTCTGCATGGCTGCTTAGTTAATTTATGTGATATAAGTAAAGAAAAGTTAAATAAAGTGTGATGGAAAATGAGACCGCAGCCAGCAATTAAATTAGATCCAGAGGAAGAGGTTCACTCATCTCCCCAGGCTTCTTGGCCTCTCTTGTCTGCAAAGATTATTCATATTATTGCAAAAATTTGTCCATTTTAAGACTGTATCTTGGAATGTCTTCATGGAAATTATGAAGGATCTTTTACACAGCCAATTTTTTTTTGTGGGGGGAAGGATAATGCACTGATATGATAGATGCTTTTATTTTGAATTATTTAACTATCTAGGTAAAAGAACACAACAGTTTTTCTATTGATGTGAGTCTGAACTCCTAGCAGAATGGGAAAAATGCTGTGCTATAATGGGTAGTTTTAGGGGTTTGGACATTTTACAAGTAAAGGACATATTACATATCATTTCAAGTAGATAAAGAGATAAACTTTTTTTTTAATTGAGAAAAAGTGTGTCTTTGATTTTCTAGTAGTATAGTAATGTATATTAATGTATGTATACGTGTTGGAAAAAGCTACCCTGTTGTTCTCTCCCTAATTTCAGCCCATTTGAGGTATTTGAAAGTGGTAACTAGTTTCATTTTTGTGACTAGTGGGATTATAGTTTTTCTTACAAGATGGAAGAATAATTATATTTCTGTATATAGAAAAACGACCGATTTTGAATTTTAGTGCCATTTGAAAGCATCCACAAAGCCTCTGTCCTTCATTTCCTTAAACTTTCATTTCTGTGAGAGAAAAGCAGATTTAATTCAATTAGAAAAAAATTCACTGGACTAAATTCCAGAGATGTAAAGATAAACAACATAAGAAAAGATGAAATACTGCCATTTATGACAACATGGATGCATCTTGAGATCATTATACTAAGTGAAATAAGTCAGACAGAAAAAGTCGAGAACCATATGAGTTCACTCATATATGGGATATAAAACTGAAGACAAAAAAGGAACAAGACAAGCAAATAAAGAAATAAAAACTCAAAGACACAGACAATGTGTCTGTGGGGAGAAGGGGGTTGTAGAAGAGGATAAAGTGGGTCAAATATATGGTGATGGAAGGAGAGCTGACTCTGGGTGGTGAACACATAATGCAATATATAGTTTTTTTAAAAAAGAAAAAAATATAAATGGTAGGGCCTCTATCCTCCTGATTGCTTTAATCTAATAGATTGAAAGAAAAAAAAGGACATGTGCAAATAGCTAACCACCTCTGCCACAAACCAGTGGATGGTTCAGACTACAATGGAGATTCAAAGATAAATACGTCAAATCTAGGTGGTAGTGGGGTGAAGAGAGCCCTCACGAAGAAAATGAATTAATAGAGCAAAATGTAATGACTTTGGGGGAGATTTCTTCACTTAGGGAAAGGAGAAGAAATGGAAGGATAGAAAACAGTAATCAGAGATACAGGGGAACATGAGAATGAGGTAATTCAGTGAAGTATAAGGTGAGAGTTTCAATAAGGACAAGACCAACAGAGTGAAGTACAGAAGGGTGGCTGAGTAGGAGCAGGGCACAGGCAAGACTATTGAGTTTTGGTGCTCAGGGGTTATTGGCTACTTCAGTGCAGTGATGGAGACAAAAACAGACAGTGAGTGCTTAGGATTGGATGAGCAGGGTGTTACTCTTTCAAGGTGAACAAAAGATGTCGAGATCAATCTAGAAAAAAAGGAATCTTTTGCAAAAATTGGATGTAGATCATTGAGACTCCCAGGATAGATTTTTCCAGCCCATTTTCACTGAAGCTCACTCTTCCACTGAGAATGTAATCCCATTATTGCTTCCCCATTAGTTGCTTGGATTATCCAGAATAGGGAGGCTATTTCTCAGTGGGGGCTTCTCCTTTTGTATAATGACCTTGAATATCTCCCTTCTATGTAAGAACTTCACTTTCACATTGACACGTTGCCTTCCTGTCACGTTTCAGTGGAATAAAAAGTGGCTGCTACCGTTGGTAAAGTTGGAGGTCATGATTCTGAAATATAGTAGCTCATACATTTCTTGGGTGTAGAGAAGTAGGAATGCATTTAACTGCCACATAAAGATAATGAGCTAGTTAGCTAAGGAGCAAATTTTGAACCTCCCTCCCCACTCCTTGGAATCTTATAATAAGTTGCCTGCCATCCAGGGGGGCTTCAAGCTTCAATCTGCTTTGTACCCCTAAGATCCATTCTCTTACAAGAACCAGTTGTGTTGACTGTGTAAAATTTGAGTAATATTTTGATCAGAGAAATGGGATGGAAAAGGGAAGAAAGATAAAGAAAAGAATTGAATGGAATAGAAAAATTTCACTTTCCAAATTCATCTAACAAACCTCTACTTTCTGTTTTCATCATAAATGGAGCAAATATCCATTTCTCTGTCTTTCATTTTATCCTGCTATTGATAATATTTTCCTTTACTACTTCTTAGTCTAGAAAAATACAGTATGGAGGATTCAAATAAATATATGGTTAAATCTTGTTCCCAAGATTTCAAATGTAAGTGGCAATACTTTATGGACGTATATATACATTTTTAACTTTAACTCTTTAGAATATTTTACTTCTCATCTTTATTCTGTGCCACATGATTTAATACAATCATTTTCTTGGTTTAAGGCACTTGAAAATAAGGTCTTTTGCTTATCAAGTTCCAAACATTCTCTCAGATATTATGAGATCCCTTGAGAGAACAGTGCTATCTCAGTAGAAATGTAGATGTCACTGATTTGTGGAAGCATCGCAAGGAAATGAAGGCAGCCCAAAGACTGAAGAAAGCAGTCATTTCAAATGTAAGTAATCCCAAAAACAAAGTTTTGCTCATTTATAGTTTCCACAATTTTAGAAAGTTAATGCTTGGGGTTTTTCCTTGGCTTCTTCTGTTTGTGTACAATTATCTTGAGACTGGTTTTCTAGCAAATAGTATACTCAAATATGAGAGTAATTCATGAGAATGTATTTATTCAGTGACTCATTGAAACCATATTCACATTTTCACTAAGCTATATACAGTTTTGATTTTCTATGTGAGCTGTTTGGTATAGCATTATATATTGTTACATTTGCTTTGGAATATTTATATTGAATTCTTATGAAGCCATGCTCTCTATTTACTTTAAATTAGCAGTCTAATTTTATCTTTTGCTATCCTAATATAACTGTCTTGCTCTATCTCTTTCACCTTCTATTAGCTCTAGTTCTCTACGCTTTTTTAGGAGGGTAAAATTTACCTAAATTTAGGAGGGTAAATTTAACTAAAATTAAAGGTGTTTGCCTTGTAAAGCACATTCTGTGACCACTGATTCATTACTCTTCCCTATAGCACCCTGCAACTTTACTGTCTTCTTATGTTAACCTTCCACCTCTGACCCTGACTCATTCTACTCTGGGTTTAGGGTCTATGAGTACATGGTAAATAGATTCTCTCTGATGTGGGTTAAATTGTGTCCCCTCCCACAAATATGTTCAAGTCCGAATCCCCAGTACCTGTGAATGTGACCTTATTTGGAAATAGGGTCTTTGCTGATGTCCATAAGTTAAAATGAGATCATAATGGATTACGGTGCGTCCTAGTCCTAGAAAGACACAGACAGACACACAGGAAAAACACTATGTGAAGACAGAGGCAGAGACTAGAGTAATGCATCTATAAGTCAAGGAGTGTCAAGGATTGCCAGCAATCCTAGGACAGAGGCACAAAACAAGTTCCCTCTTAGAGTTCCCAGAAGGACTAACCTGGCCATGACATTACCTCCAGAACTGTGGGAGAATAAATTTCTGTTATTTTAAAGGACCCAATTTGTGGTAATTTGTTACCACAGCCCTAGGAGGCTAATATATCTGTCTTTCATATTTTTATTTTATTTATTTATTTTTCATGCAGCACCAAAGGGGCAAGAAGAGACTTTAATTAGGAGTGGGAGGATCCACCGGAATAAGAAAAGTTACAGCGAGAATGGGAGCAGAGAAGTCAGAGCAGGTGGAAGGGCCATAGGATTCACCTCTCCACCTCTAGCGCAGGCACTGCACTGACAGACAAGGCGAAACGGTGGCCCCTCTCGGCTGGGAGGGTATGAATCAGCCTCTGCAGCCAGAGGTTGCCTGGCTTTCGGGCCCTAGTTCCTACGCATGTCTGGTAGCCACCGGTTCAGCCCTTGTCCCCTTGTCACCAGTGCTGGGTGGCCATCTTCAGGCAGAGCTCAGGAAGCAGGCCACCGCTTCTACTGGGCCCAAAGAGGCTTGAGAATAAGAGGACCAGGGAGAGAACTGGAGTCTGAAATCTCCCTCCCTCCCCACCCGGGGTGGCTTGGGGGAGGAACAGTAGTTGCCTTCTGGCTCCAGGCCCGCCCAGACCCACAGCGACCAATAAGGTACAATCACTGGGACCAGTCACAGCCACTGGAGGTGGAGGTTTAAAAAAAAATAAGAAGGACAAAAAGATTACAGTCTCCTACAAGCACAGTTTAAATTTTCAAGACGTTAAAAAAAATATGTCCTAGCTCAGGGGACTGAACATCAGAAGCCAGCCTGACCAGGCAGACTTTATCTGAGCTACTGCAGTAGGGGAGAGAGGTTTCAGTATGGAACTGAGTTCAGTTTCCAAATATAGCAAAGCTAGAGGTTTGTAGCAAACAAGCAGAGTGGGTGGGGGTGGGGAGCAGTGGATAGAAAACTACTGAGGAACTTGATCAGATATCGAGGGTATGTATAAGGGGTGGGGTGTTCTTGCTAAATTTACTTAACAGGATTTTTTGCTAAAACTGAGCTCTGCAGGTTGAGCTTGAGGCCTAATGGAAAAGAGGGCTCAGAGGAGCATAACTGAAGTTAGGTCAAGGAAAGAGTCTTTATCATGCATTCATACCCAAGGCAAGGAATGTGAATAATAATAATGGTCTAGTTATCTTGATAGTGATCTATTAGGAATTTGAAAGGGGCAGGCAGGCCCTTTAAATGAATCTGCCTTCCTTAAAAATGAGTGCTTATTGCCACTAGTGGGAGTTCTAAGTAAAGTTGCTTTGTTGTTATTCACCCTACAGGATACAGACCTGAGACTCTCCTGTAATTTGTCTGGTTGGGGAAAGTTGCCTTCCTTTTTGATGTTTACTTTTTCTTTTAAGTCTCCTAACCTTCTTTAGCATCTAGGGAAGAAAGGATAAACCAACCCTCTGTGCTGGTTTTCTTCATTTGCACCCTTCAGACCAGCTCTCTGCATCCTCTTCTAGCTCCATTCCCCAGAAGGCTCCTCTCTGTATGGACCAACTTCCCATTGGGGTTGGGCAGTGGCAGGCATTGGCAGGAGATTGAAGCGTAGATGGACAGAAAGGTCTCACTGTCTACTTTGGTGGCATGATTCTGGCAGCAGATATATTCTCCCTGTCCATGGCTCCTGTCAAGGCCCCAGCTTTCACTGGGCACTGTAACTGTTTCTTTCTTTTGCCCATTCACTCTAGGGGTAGAAATAGCTTCTCACTGGTTCCCTTAATTCTGTTCATAACACTGCAAATAATCTCTTCATAAAATCTCTTCTGATGAGCTCTCAGACCTGTATCATTTTCCTAAAAATTGACTGTGACATTGGTCCAATCATCTCCATAGTTAGATGTTCTTTCTACTCAGTTATAATTCTAATTTTCAAAATTCTAGTCAAAATCTACCTTTTTTTTAAGGCCCTCCAAGATTATATTCTGGCTATTTCCAGAAATTAGTGAATGGATGCACTTCTTTTGAGATACTTGTGTACTTATATGTTTTCGTTTTAAATTTGCCTAACTCGGTAATTAAATTATAAGTGCCTCAAGTATTTACTGTCTAGTTTACATTCTCTTTCTCTATACCCTGCCCAACTGACCTCTGCAAGATCTTGTGTATGCTGCATGTGGTAGGAAAAACTGACTGAAAAGCAACCAAGTCCAAATACATACAAAGTAAGATGATCTCATATTGTAGTTGTGGAATACATCACATTTAATATTTATTGCATTGGATGCTTTGAATTTTTGAAAAGAAATGTATAGACATATATATTCTCATTTTTTTTTTTTAAGATTTTATTGGGGAATTGGGGGAGGGGAACAGACAAGTTGCTGTCTTTTTGTTCTTCAGTCTAGTTTTGCGGAGGACGTTGCTTCACTGGCCCATGTTGGTATCGTCATTGCGCTCTTCCCGGGTGAGGTAGATAGGTCGCCGGCCTCTGAATGGTTGCTCACCACGGCTGTTGGCAGCTCACTCTGGCTGCCAGATGCTCACGCTGGCTGCTGGCCACTCACTGTAGCTTATAGCAGCCCACTGTAGCAGGGGCTGCAGCCTACACCATCGCCGGGGCTCGCACAGTCCAGCTCCAACTGGAGCTGTTGTAAGCTGTAGAGGGCAGTGTCACTGGCCCTCATATGTGGGATCTGAACCGGGGCCACTGGCATCCCAAAACCAGCTCTTAACCAATGCGCCACTCGGCCGGCCCTATTCTCATTTTTTTATAGTTTAAAAAGGAAGGGAAAAAGAAAGATTCTTTATTCTTACTTCAACTACTATGGCACTTTTATTATATTTTTTCCTAGATTTATTGAGATAAAGTTGACATAACATTGTGTAAGTTTAAGGTATACATTATAATGATTTGATAACCATATATACTGTGAAATATTTATCACAATAAGGTTAGTTACACATCCTTTACCTTACATAATTACCATTTTGTTATCATGAGAACATTAAAGCTCTACTCTTAGAACAATTTTCAAGTATACAATACAGTTTTATTAACTATAGACACCATACTATACATTTGATCTCCAGAATGTTTTTATCTTGTAACCGAAAGTTTGTACCTCATATCTTCTACTCTTAAGCCCCTGGCAACCACCATTCCGCTCTCTGTTTCTGTGAGTTCAAAGATTTTAGATACCATATATAAGTGAGATCATACAGTATTTGTCTTTCTCTGATATATTTCACATAGCATAATTCCCTTAAAGTCCATCCATGTTGCAACAAAGGGCAGGATTGCCTTCTTTTTTAATGGCTGAATAACATTCCACTATATATAGTGTCAATGTAAGAAACTTCCAAAACCTGTAGAGAATTTTTATAAGAGTTTATTTGAGCCAAACTGACAACAATTTCCTGGAAGCAAGATCTCAGATGCTTTCTAGAATGGCAGTTTGCAGCTTCTTTTATACATGTTGTATTAAGGACAGAATGTAGGGAAGATTACAAGAAGGTGGGAGAAAGCAAGGCAGGTATTGGATTATAGGATAGTTAACAAGGTTATGTGCTCCCTTGAAGTAGCTATGGGGTCTGAAAAAGACGCATTTCAAAGGTGTGTTAACATAGATGCAAAAATAATAGATAGGGCTTGTTTAAGGCAAATATAAACCTTTTACTAAAGAAGTTATATGCCTGGGGTGTGACTACCAACCAGGATCTGCCCACTTAAGAATTTATGATCTGATCATCCTGTGAGGTTACTTTTGGTTAGCTTTATTATAGTGCCCCCTTTTCATCATATATATGAGTTGCGTTAAAAAAATACAGTGAGTGTTTAAATAAAAAAAATTATTACAGTAAAAGACACATTGCCATTAATCCCCCTCAAAATACTCCCCCTCACTTCAAATACACTTATCCCATCATTCTTGCCACTTTCTTTCTTATTTTTTAAATTAGTTTTAGGTGTATAAAACAATGCAATAGTTATACTTTTCACCCTTCACAAAGTGACAGTTCCCCTCCCCAATCCATTGCCCCCCCACATCATACATATCTATTACAATCCATTGACTCCACTCCCCACACTATACTCCACATCCTGTGACTATATATATATATATATATATATATATATATATATATATATATATAAAATTATAGTTGACATACAATATTATTCAGCTTCAGCTTCAGGTGTACAGTGCAGTGGTCAGGCCTCTATACCGTTCATGAAGTGGTCTCCCTAATGAGACATGTGTCTTGCAACTTTCTGAAGCAGTTCTGGAAGTTCTCTTTCATGAGTGTCTTTAGTTGCCCTGTTGTGGCTGCCTTGATGTCCTGAATCGATTCAAAATGTTTTCCTTTCATGGTCATTTTGACTTTGGGGAAGAGCCAGAAGTCGCATGAATAAGGTGGATGAGGACACACCATAAGGTTTTTATTTGACAGAAATTGCCATATACCAGAAGTGATGTGTGATGTGGAGCTTTATCATGATGGAGGATGAGTAAAGACACTCAAGAAAGAGGACTTTTTTGCTTCCGAAAGTGGTAAGAATGATGGGATAAGTGTGTTGGAAGTGAGGAGGAGTATTTTGAGGGGAATTAATGGCAATGTGTCTTTTACAGTAATAAATTAGTCTTTATTTAAACATTCACCATAGTTTATGATCACACCTTGTATATATGAAGGTCTGACGATTAAAAGTTCACGAACTGATCCTAGAAAAAGTGCTACATACCTCATTGTTGAATATCACCACGGTTACCTTCGAAGCACCTCTCTTGGGAAGCTATGCACTGACGCCAACGCCTAGTCCATTCTTCAAAGCAATTTTGGAACTCTTTTTCTGGAATGGCCATCAGACCTGTCGTCATATTATCTTTGATGTGTGAATGTCATCAAACTGTCTTCCTTTCAATATTTCCTTTATCTTCTGGTAAAGAAAGAAGTCACTGGGGGCCAGATCAGGTGAGTAGAGAGGGTGTTCCAACACAGTTATTTGTTTACTGGCTAAAAACTCGCTCACAGACAGTGCTGTTTGAGCTGGTGCATTGTCGTGATGCAAGAGCCATGAATTGTTCGCAAAAAGTTCAGGTCGTCTAACCTTTTTATATAGTCTTGTTAGCACTTCCAAATAATAAACTTGGTTAGCTGTCCAATTGGTACAAATTCATAATGAATAATCCTTCTGATATCAAAAAAGGTTAGCAACATCGTTGTAACATGTTTGTGAACTTAATTGTCTGACCTCGTATTTTTTTTATCCATTTATCCATTGGAGGATATCTAGATTGTTTCCATGTCTTGGCTATTGCCGATAATACTGCAGTGAACATGGAAGTGCAGATATTTCTTTGAAATTCTGATTTCATTTTCTTCAGCTATGCACCTAGAAGTGGGATTGCTGGATCATGTGGTAGTTCCATTTTTAATATCTTGAGGAACCTTCCTATTGTTTTCTATAGTGGCTATATTAATTTACATTCCCACCAACAGTGCACCATGGTTCCCTTTTCTCCACATTTTTGCCAGCATTTGTTATTACTTGTCTTTTTGATAATAGCTATCCCAATTCATATGAAGTGATATCTCATTGTGGTTTTGACCTGCTGTACTGAGTCTCCTGCAGGCAGTATATAGCTAGGTCTTGCTCTTTTATTTTATTTTATTTTTTTTTGAGGGCAGTGTCACTGGCCCTCATATGTGGGACCCAAACCGGGGCCGCTGGCTTCCCAAGCCAGCGCTTAACCACTGTGCCACTTGGCCAGTCCTTTTTTTTTTTTTTTTTTTAAATTCATTCAGCCACTCTATGCCTATAATTGGAGCATTAATCCATTTACACGTAAAGTAATTACCGGTAGGTAAGGACTTACTATTGCCATCTTGTTAATTGTATTCAGGCTATTTTGTAGTTCCTTTGTTTCTTTCTCTCTTGCTGTCTTCCTTTGTGAATTAATGATTTTTGTAGTGGTGTAATTTGATTCCCTCCTCTTTATCTTGGGTACATCTACTGTATGTTTTGTTTTGTGGTTATCCTGAGGCTTATTTGGAACATCTTACAGATATTGCAAGCTATTTTAAACTGATAATAACTTAACTTTGTTTGCATACAAAAGCTCTACTCTTTTATTCCACTCCCAACATTTTACATTTTTGATGTTACACTTTACATCTTTTTATATTGTATAGCCATTAACAAATTAATTACCTACAACTACAGATGGTCCCTGACTTACGATGGTTTGACTTTTAATTTCTGAACTTTATGATGGTACAAAAATGATAAACATTCACTAGAAACTGTAGTTCAATTTTTTTTTAAAGGTTTTATTGGGGAATTGGGGGATGGGAACAGCATTGGGGAACCGGGGAAGGGCAACAGACAAGTTGCTGTCCTTTTGTTCTTCAATCTAGTTGTGGAGGATGTTGCTTCACTGGCCCATGTTGGTATCATCATTGCGCTCTTCTCGGGTGAAGCAGATCGGTCACTGACCTCTGGATGGCCGCTCACAGCCGCTCTTGGCAGCTTACATCGGCTGCCGGCCACTCACTGTAGCCTATGACAGCCCATTGCAGCAGGGGCTGCAGCTATGCCAACCCGGGAATTCATGGCAGCCCAGGTCCAGGTGGAGCTGTTGTTCACCATCTTAGCTGTAAGGGCAGTGTCACTGGCCCTCATATCTGGGATCCAAACCAGGGCCGCTGGCGTCCCAAGCCAGCTCTTAACCAACGTGCCACTCGGCTGGCCCCATACTTCAATTTTTAAAGTTTGATCTTTTCCAAGGCAAACGATGTGTGGTACAGTACTCTCTCATGCTATTGGGCAGTGGCAGTGAGCTTCATTTCTCAGTCAGCCATGTGATCATGAGGATAAACAACCAATAGTCTCAATGTGCTTGGTTGCATGTGCTTTTTGGCTATTGTGTTTTGTGTTTTTTATCCCATCATGTATACAAAATACCCTTCTGTGTCTCTTGCTTCTGGTGATAAGAAGAAGAGGGCAATTACTCTTGAGATAAAACTTAAGATAAATGCCCAACTGTAGGTTAATGTAAGTGTTTTGAACATGTTTGAGGTAGGCCTGGCTAAGCTGTGATATTCAGTAGGTTAGGTGTTTTAAATACATTTTCAACTAATGGTATGTTCAACTTAACAATTGGTTTATTGGGACAAAACCCCATTGTAAGTTGAAGAACATATGTATTTTTAATATTTTTGTCATTCAGCTTTTATACTATACTGTACACCTGAAACTAATATAATATTGAATGCCAACTGTAATTGAAAAAAAAAGATAAAATGGGATATACAGTCATGTGCTGCATAATGACGTTTTGGTCAATGACATTTCTGTCAATGATGATTTGCATATATAATGTTTGTCCCATAAGATTATAATGGAGCTGAAGAAATCCTATTACCTAGTGACATCATAGCCATCATGGCATATTGCATTACTTACATGTTTGTGGTGATGCTACTGTAAACCAAACTACTGCACTGCCAGTCATATGAAAGGATAGCACATATGATTATGGACAGTACATAATACTTGATAATAAATGACTACATGACTGGTTTCTATATTATACTATACTTTTTATTGCTATTTTAGAGTATACTCTTTCTACTTATTAAAAAAGTATTTGCGGTAAAACAGTATGCTGTATTACACTGGCAGCAGCCTCATACATCTTGTGTTTACCACGTCTTTTGATTGCATCATTTTTCTTTTGTGCTTGATTTAATATCCTGTTGTTTTGTGCAGTAATATGCTCTATAGACTTGTGGCCTAAGAGCAATAGGCTAAACCATGGAGCTTAGGTGTGTATTAGGCTGTGCCATGTAGGTTTGCGTAAATACATTCTATGATATTTGCACAGTGACAAAATTGTCTAATGACACATTTCTCAGAATATATTCTGGTCCTTAAGTGGTGCATGACTGCATATTTATATTTACATTTATATTTATATTTATATTTATATTTATATTTATATTTATATTTATATTTATATTTATATTTATATTTATAGTATATAACTGAGGAGGGAATCAGCTGACTATGACAGAAAGATAAAGTTCCTAAATGACATGCGAAGATCAAACCCTAAGCTACTAACAGTGTGACTGCATGCAAGTCACTCACCCACCATGGGACCCTAATGCAGAGGTTTGATTCATTTGAGTTCAACATATATTCATAGAATACCTGGCCCTTTTCAGGAAACTTAACTGAAATAGAAAATCTACTATATGTCAGGGCTTAATTGTACCAGGTGGTCTTTTGAGTTAATTAGCCATTTTGAATCTCATGCAAATGATTTTATTGAACTCTTGAAGAAAAAAAAACCCTGAAAAATACCTTGCTTAGAATGGGACTGTGCAGGAATAGTTGACTTAAGCATATGCAGACATTTCCCTAATGTAATGTACTTACCTTTCTAAGCAAAGGGCAAACAGAACTCCAAATCTGCCCTCTACTTAGACCTCCTTAGTTCCTGTAAAGGTCTTAGAAATGTTCCCAGTCTCAGGAAACCATGACCCAAGAAGCTCCACTTGGAATCATTATCTTGGATAGGGGGAACGGATTAGTTTAATCTCCATGTCATACTACCATAGGCCTTATTGTGGCAAAAGAAAGGGAGCATACGTTCTAGGATGAACCTGTAATGATTTTTGCCTGCTGATGTTCACATCCTGATGCAATCAACTCCCCTTGAGTGGGTGGAAGCTGTGATTTACTTCTAACCAATAGAATGTGGAAAAAGGAATAGATGTCACTGTTATGACTATGTTATAAAATAATCTGTTTTGCAAGTAGCCTTGCTCTGGATTCAAAGAGTATTCAGCTGTATTAGGATGTCCATGGAGCAAGAAACTGGAGACAACTTTCAGTTGACCACTAGTAAAAAGAAAATGGATTCTGCCAACAGTCTCACTGATCCCAGAAGTGGACTATTTCTTAGTCAAGGCTTCAGGTGAGACCACAGCTCCAGCTGACACCTTGATTATAACTTTGGGAGGCCCAGAGCAGAGCAGTTTTGCCTGCACTCCAGATCCACAGACGCTGTGAGATAATAAATGTGTATTGTTTTAAGCTTGCAGTAATTTGTTACCCAGCAATAGATAACTATTACAAGGAAGTAAATATTCTGTTTGATACGATTTGCTATAAAGCTGTTTGTAATTGGAAACATTTGGATTCTAAAATTTTTTGAATATTTTCAAGTTACTTTATTTTTAATATAAGAAGCAAAGAAGGCAAGAATAGTATCTTGGCAAATATAAACCACACCTAAAGTACTATGCTCTTAAATTTGCTCAAGACTTAAGCATGCAACACAGTTGGGAAGTTTGAAAAATATGTTTTCTTCCCCATCTTTGCAACCTGATACACTAACATTTGGGGTTGGGAGGGAAAGGAGACATTATTAAATGTTCACTGATGAGTATTACATTGATTGCATGTGACCACTTCCTTTCAGCAAAATGTAGTACATTCAACCATTTTGAGATTTATTTAATATTTTTTCTTCAGATATCATTTTTGATGCTTTTAGTTTGGTAACAGTCAGATTGGCAAAAAAATAGATGATCTGGCAAAAATCTGGGCTCTGGAGGTCTCCTGAATTAGGCGTTGCCTTTGTACAGCCTCAAAGAACTTCCACAGGCAGGAACTTGACTTTCTTGTCAATGAGTCCCAATGTTCTTCCAGGCTAAGCCCCAGAGATAGTAAGCGGGGGCCCAAGCACTAAAATTTAATGAGCTAGTCATGCAACAACAAGGAGAATTAGCTCCTCAGAGGCTGAGATGATTTCTACTTCATAGCACAAAGCCACTTAATAAGAACACATAAAACTTTGCTTTCGTTTTGTTCAAGAGATGTACAGAATTTATCAGAAAAGGGGATATGGACTCAAACTCACAGAGTATTTCTTCTTTTCAAATAGTATTTCAATGAATATAACCATTAGTCAGTAGCCATGATCTATTTGATCAATAACCAATACTGGTGCATTATTCATACTGTTAACCTTACAATATGGACTATTGCTTTTGCCATTGCCATTGGAAACCTTTGAGCACTAAGTCTAGACCAGTGATTCTGATCCTCGGCTGCACATTAGAATCCCTCGGGAGTTCTAAAACTCTCAGTGACCACATACTGCAGAATTGCATTTGAATCTCTGGGGCTGGGTTGAAGTCATCAGTATTTTTTAAAGCTCTCCAGGTGATTTTCAAGGTGAAGCTAATGCTGAGAACTCCAGGGACTTTGATTTATATTTTATATTAACACTTTCCCTGTGATCACCCTTTTGACAAATTGAACTAAAACTTAACTCAAGTAAAAATCAGGAAATAAGCAAAAACACAAACAAACCAACAAAACCAAAGAACAAAACAGCAGCAACAACCACAAACTTTTTTTTTAATCTCCCAAAGATTCACTTTACTCTTTCATCAGACATTTCCTGCACATTTTTTTTTTTTATACACTCTGCTGATAGTTGGTATTTAGAAACAATGACCAAGACCCTGACCATACAGGATTTTTAAACTGGTGTCTGATCTAAATAAATAATTAAAACTTTAATAAGAGAAATATAAAATATTACATAAGCATAGAGGAGAAGAAAATAATTTAGATGTATAAAATCTTATTGAATGAGTCGATACTTGATTTGAGTCTCAAATGAAAGGTGATTGACTGAGATGGAGAAGCAGAGGAAGAGCATTATGGGCTCAGGGAACTGTGTGAAGACACAAGGGCAAAGAAAAGCATGGTGCTTGTTGTAGGCAGAATAATGTCTCAACCCCACCCCACACAGGTGTCCATAGCCTAATCTCTGGAACCTGTGGATGTTATATTACAAGGCAGGGGAAGTTAAAATTGCAGGTGGAATTAAATTTACTAATCAGCACGCTTTAAAATAAGGAGATTATCATGCGTTGTGGGTCCAATGTAACCAACAAAGGTCCTTTGAAGTGGAAGAGAGGACAGTCAGAGAGAGATATGAAAATCCTACACTGCTGGCTTTGAAGATGTAGAAGTGGTCAGGAGCCAAGGAAGGCAGGTGGCCTCTAAAAGCTTGAAAAGGCAGAGTAACTGATTTTCCCTAGAGCCACCAGAAGAAATGCAGCCCTGCCAATATCTTGATTTTTAGACTTCTAACTTCCAAAACTGTGGGGTAATAAAGTTGTGTTTTTTCAAGCTGCTCAGTTTATAGTAATTTGTTATAGCAGCAATAGGAAGCTAATCCGGTCTCTCTCAGGGAATTACAAGTGGAGCTATGTTTGGGATAAAGTGTGAGTGAGCCATTGAATGACTTTTGGCAGGGAAGGAAATGAAGCAGGGCCATATTGTAGAAAAGCCACAATTGTAGCAGTGCTGAGAATGGTTTGAAAGAGGATCAACTGCAGAAGGGAGCAAGGTATGAATAGAGAGGAGACTAATGCACTAATTTGAGCAAGACTAATGAAAAGAAATGGTCATAACTGCTTTTACTGAGGACATGCTTATGCATAACCCTATATTTTATACCTTAAGTTCTAATCTTTAATTCTCAAAAAGTTTCAAAGGAAGTGTTAATACTCACATTTTGTAGGTGAGGAGGTAGAGGCTCCAGGAATTTAATAAATTTGCTCCAAGTTATACAGCTGATTGGTGGTGAACTAGATTTGGAATCAGGTCTGTTGACCTCTAAGGCCATTGACCTTCCACTATATCACTGTTCTTGAAAAGAAAGACAGCAGCTAGCCTGGGAAGGAGCGAGAAGATTTTTAAAAGTGCAATAAATCAGGACCATTGAAAACAGTGTCCAGAAGCTTTTAAGGGTTTTAGACTAACTAAAGTTAAATAAAATGGACCTCAGCCATGAAGAAAAAAATGTCATATACTGACTTTGTTTCTTTTCTATAAAATACTCAAACCTTTTACAACTGTGCCAACAATTTTCAATTAGGATGTAACAGAGTTGCTGCCATTGAGAATCCACACTGTTTAGTGCTGTCTGATGGGTGAGGACTGAGCTGGTATAAATCAGTGCGGAGTGGGTGCAACTGGCTGAAATAAATAATGGGTAGAGTATAACACCAACCCCAAGTCAAGAAAGATGGCTTGCTTTCTGGGAACGTGTAAAGACTTTCCTGCAGGATGATAAAAGAATCACGGTCAGGGACGTTTGTAGTTCTACTCAAACACCTACATAATTTTGAAGGATGACCAAGTACATAGTGGGTAAACTTCAGCTCACTTAAAAATTCTAGCATTCAAATGCAACAAGGCTGAGGATCTCTGGACTGTTCTTTGTTCATGTCTGTTACCTCAGTGTCTAATAGAAGCTGTGTTGAATATTTGTTGACTTGATTAAATACATATTAAAATACATTTTCTTATAATTGTTAATGGTTTTGATTATATGTTGCTGCCAAGATCTTAGCCCTAATCAATTATAGCTCTAGTCCATTTATTCATATCTTAGGAATATCCAATTTCTTAGGTTATGTTAGCTATTAATTCATAATGAAGATGGCCTGAAGTAAGAGAGACTTTGATTAGGCTAAAGTATTTTCTTTATAATCGAAAGCGATCGTCATTACACGATATTTGTTTTAATAGGATATGGTGTGTGCTATTTCTATGATGCTTGGGTTGAGTGTGATTTGGCTCAGAAAGCCACAATTGTGAAAATGTTTTCTACAGACTCATGCAGACAGTTAAAAAACATCTGAAAGGATTTGAAGAGTGGATAGAACTTCACTGTTATATTCTTATACTTGAACACACACGAATGTTAAGATGGAATGAGAAACACAAGATCTCCAGAAAGATAGAAGGAGAGTGAAATCAATGAACAGACTTGGAAAATGCAGAGCAGAATAAAACAATGCACAGTGAAAAGTGGAGAAGTTGTCAATAGGTCAGAGGTTTGGAGGTGCTGAGTTAAAGAGATATGGCAGACTACTGAGATGGAGAAATTCTGCTCACTGATTACATGAATCAATAAACAGGAGGTCGCTAAAATGCTTCTTTTTGTGTAGTGTTATCATACATCTGTCTGAAAGAGGGCTTCCTTCAATTTCCAGACTGTTCATCTTTCAGACAGTTTACCATCAAGCTTAGTTTCTGCCGAGTCCTCAGTGTACATGCTTTCAAGGGTTGAGTATGTATTAGGAGTTTATTAAATGCTGAGATTAATTAAATACTGTAGTTGTTGAGATTAATTAAATACTGTAGTTGTTGACATTTAGGAAAATTGAATATATTTATTCGAGTTTCTGGAGGTCTTATAGTTCAGGGGTCCCCAAATGCTGGCTCAGATGATGTGTCAGAATCATCTTCAAAGAATATGTAAAATATAGCTTTGTAGTTCCCTCCCCTGGAGATTCTGACTCAATGTGTTTGAGGGTGCTCAGGTACCTGTACTTTTATAAGTGCTTCAAGAGGATCTAATGCAGGGGTTGGTAAACTTTTTCTGTAAATGGCCAGATAGTATTTCAGATGTTGTGGCCCTGTTGTCTCTCTCACAACCACCGAACTCTGCCTCTGTAGCTTGAAAGCTAACATAAGGAACACAGGCAAAAGAACATGGCTGTGTTTCATTAAAATGTTATTTACAAAACAGGCAGGAGCTTTCTCACACACACAAAAATTAAACATAGAATTACCATATGATCTAGAAATTCCATCCTTGATATATACCCAAAGAATCAAAAGTAGGGACTCCAGACAGATACTTGTATGCCAACATTCACAGCAGCGTTATTCACAATAGCCAAAAAGTAGAAGCAACCCAAGCATCTATCAAAAAAAGAACAGATAACCAAAATGTGCTATATATATATATATATATATATATATATATATATATATAAAGGAATATTATTCTGTTTTATATATATTTATTAACCTTGAAAAGGAATGAAATTCTGACATGCTACAACATGGATGAACCTTGAGGACATTAAGCTAAGTGAAATAATTCAGATACAAAAGGGCAAATACTGTATGATTCTATTTATATGAGTTCACTGGAGTAGTAAAATTCATGGAAAAAGAAAGTAGAATGGTTACCAGGGGTTGGAAAGGATGGAATGTGGAGTTGTTGTTTAATGGGGACAGAGTTTCAGTTTGGGATGATGAAAAGGCTCTGGAGATGGATGGTGTTAAATGGTTTCACAGTAACCTGAATGTAGTTAATACCATTGAACTGTACATTGAGGAAGCTTGAATGGTGAATTTTTGTTATGTATGTTTTAATACAATAAAAATAAATTGTAATATATATTTAAGAAGCAGAAAAACAAAAAGCAAAACAAGGCAGAGATGACAGAAAGCATGGATTTGACTCATGATTGTAGTTCATCAACCGCTGGTATATCCTTAGTTATAGGACATCTGTTCAACTAGCCTTCAGATGGCTCTCTAGAGTGATTGTTCTATAATTTAGTTATAATTTTGATGTGGCCATGGTAGGAGACAAGCACTGTGTTTACCTATTCTGCCATCTTGACTGAAACTCTTCTTAGTGTCATATTTAGATCAAATTGTGTTTTGTATTACTGTGATCTACTCTAGTGCTCCAAAATCTACTTGCCACTAAATGCTAGAGAGGATCTTCCATGAGGAACTAGTCCAAATGCATCACTAGCTTTCATATGTTTTTTATTTCTCTTTGTCTCTTATCTCTTTCTCTCTTGTTTCTTGTGTCGGTTAAGTTGCTTGTCTTCCCATAGGGAAGAGGAAATGAGGACAGAGAGACTGGAAATATTTTTCCTAAGTTACTCCTGTTGGGTGGTGAAGTGAAAGCTGTCTGCTAGCTATGAAGGTATGAGGAGCTTGTTGATAAGTCTTCTCCCTCCAGATGCTATTGATTTACTTTTCTTTTCCCAATCATAATTTAGAGATCAAACAGCAAATGAATTTGGAATTCATGAATGACTACAAATTAATGAGGCTTTATTATTTATGAGGGAATGACCTACTATGTTTACATATGAACAGGAATAATATTTAACATGAGGCAATCATAGGTGTTTTATTTATAGAAGTTTTGTGAACCCAGCAAAATTTTGTACTTTAAGGATTGAACTAAGAGTGAAAAAGATGTAAAACTAGTTCCCTTATTTAGAGCAGTATTCTTTGTCCTCTTACTTTCCTGACCAAACACCTCAGAGAAGTCACAAAATAGTATGTTTTAATTAGCTTGGTAAACTAATGCATTTATTATATAGGGAATAGATTAATGCTTGAAGAAGTGTGATGACTCAATTGGTAGGTTTTTATTTTATTTCTTTGCTCTGTTATAATCTCTTTTCTTGTACTTATCATTAATGTTACATATCTTAGATTCCCTTTGAAAGTATAAAAGTGCAATTCATGAAGAGAGTAAGAAATAAATGTAAGAGTGTGTGTGTGTGTGTGCGCGCACGCATGTGCATGCACTGAAATTGCAATTGCAAAACAGCTTAATGTGAGAACAAAGTTTACATATATTTCTAGTGTATTACAGTCTGCATGTATTGCACAAGGTAAATTTATGTGTCCAGACTTATGTTCCTAAGTTTTACTTCAGTTTCGTTGAGGAATTGTGGAATGGCACACTATTACATATACAACTCTTAGATAGTCTTCCAGAGTTGGCTATTGTTTTAGAACTTGTTTTATTGAGGGACTTATCTGTGGTGCATCAAGGCCATCTGAGTGAGCCTCGGTCTACACAAATTTGCGTGCTTAAGTACACATACTGATGCGCTTCATTCATTCACACATTTATGCAGTAGCAAGGATCAGCACTTTCCTTGCCCATGTAGGCATTGTGCTAGAGACACCAGGGTCATGGAGATGAAGAAGGGCTCTGACCTAGATTAGTGGTGATGGAAATAAAAAAAGAGTGATTGGTGTAAGGGTGAGGAGATGAGGTCGCAGAGGTTAGAAAAATAGTAAATGATAACATTTCACCAGTAAGGAGAGCCTATGTGTGAGGTCTGTGCTAATTGCTTAACAGACTTGAACTCTTTTAGCCCTTAACAACACTTTGCAGTTTCTATTATGATGCTATTTTACAAGGAGGTTGAATAACCATGATTACAGAACTACCAACTGTGAGAACTGGAATTCTAACCCAGAATTTAACCTCAGGGTCTAAGCTCTTAACCCTATACTCATTAGCACAAACTGACACTGTAATTATCATCCTTTGGATGGGCAGGAGAATGCCGCCACTGGTATTGTAGGAGTTAATTCCTTAAAGAAGTGACATCATAAGGGTGTTGCATGGAAGTAGAGACAATGTAAATTGACTCTAATTCCTAATTTAAGGAAGCTTGAACTCATAGACTGAAATATTGCTTATCTTTTCTAAGTCTTATGTTTTTTTCAAGTGTAAATGGGTGTGAGTTATACTATAGTTAATAGTATTATCATGAGAGTTAAATGAAATAATACATAAAAAGTACTTTGGTTAGTACTTGGTAGAAAATAGGGTCTCAATGTAAACTTCTATTTTGATGATAATTAAGATGAAAGGTGCCTGGCTAATTCTGTACGCACAGAGTTATCCTGCTATTTGATTCTGGATGAATAAATGATTGGTAATTGTTATTATTCATATTTTTTATGAGATGCTTATTTGTTTGAATAAGGGCCATGGAAGTTGAGACCTAAAATCAAAACTAATACATATAAAAGGAAAGAAAATTAAATAAGAATCTATTGAGTATTGTAAACCGACACTAATTTTTTTCACAGTGATAGAACATAAACAGCATAATTTAAATTGTATTTCTAATCATAATAGTTTGCACTGTTTTAGAGAACAGATTTCCTTCCCAAAGACTTCAGAGTGCTTTGCTGCAATATCTTAAAAACTTCCTGGACTGAGTTCAAGTTATGGCGTTCTTTTTTCCCATTTACTGGCTGTGGGGTCCTGGCAAATCTTTAGCCTCCATATGCCCCTTTGCTTCATCAAAAAAACCAATATTAGGCTCAAATGGATGAAGAACAGAAAGTGTATAGCAAAGCACCAGGCTCTTAGTTCACATTCAATAAGAACTAACTTCCCCTTTTGCATTGACTGAAAAATAATATAAAACCAACTAACCAAAAGTTTTCTTTACACTTTCCCTAAAACAAAAGAATGTCAAATGTGTGCGTCTCTTGTTTATCAAACTTCGGTCTTGAAAAAAACTCTCAACATATGGCTCAGTTAACTTTGTTTAAGACTGATGGGCCCAGCACCTTGGTTAGAAATTTTGCCTACAGATTTTGTGATTTTTTTTTTTTAAATTAACATTTCACATATGAGAAATGTGTCTTGTAGCTCATAGCTCTGCTGTGCTAGGTGACATGGAAAAGCATTGTTATCTTGCCAAAAGCAAACTTCTAGGGCCATATTTGTGACTCAGAGATCTGCTAGTCAATGACATGTGGCCCAGAAAGCTGAGGCTGGAGGCACTACAGTCAGCATCTTCCAACCCTGGCAACTGGTCGACCTAGCCCAAGCATATTGTTGGTGTTTTATTAAAAGGTTTGATTTGGGGAATGTTGTGTTTGCCATGCAGTGTCATGCCTCGAGGCCTTGGTTTCCAGCCTTTATTTATATGCCTAATTGTTGCTATGGAAATTCAATATTTAAAGAGGTAATTATTGCTGATCTTGTTGCATGTGTCCATTCCTGATGTCCAGCTGTTAGGTCTTTAGCTCCAGTCTAGTAGATTAATTACTGCTATTGATTACTTTGAGCTTCTCTCTTCACACCTGCAGTCTGTGTAATTAGCTGGTGGCCTCCTCTGAAAATTAGGAGCAGTTTTATCCTGGCACTTTGCCATTTCCCAGCCATGTGCACTGCACTGATGAACAAAAGCAAATCTATTTTAAATAGAGATATCTGGGTAATGAACTCTTTGTGTTTTTGAACTATCCGTGGATAATTCAAATTACCCTCTGTTAGCAAATATTGTATCTCATTTGATAACTATCTGCAAAGAAAAAAATTCCAAAACACTGGTTTTTATTCCCATTTCCACCTTGCAGAAATTTGCTCCTGCGTGTGGTTTAAAAAAAAAAAAAAATCAAAACAACTTTCTAATTCTGCTGCCGAGGGTATCTGGATTTTGGAATAGGGTTTCTAATGGAGCCTGGTGGAAGCAGCTGAGTTTGCACTCTGAGCATTTCAGACATCCAGGTATTAGTGTTCATCCTTTAATTAGATTCATACTCCTCGTCTGAGAGAGAATTCACCATTCTGAAGAGTCATTGATCTATATTGAGCAGAAAATAGTTTTAATACATAAGGATTTAGGCCGAGATATGAGAGAGGTATTGCAGGAGTCTTCAATATTTTCTTTCCAACTTTATTTCACTTAGTAAGATGTTTTTGTCTCTGCTTATTAGAAACCAAACCTGGCATTGCCAAATATTGACATCTTGAGCTCTGCCTCCAATGCCCCATTATGATGCTTTTTTATCGGTCACGTGTTATGCCTAAACACTCAGGAAACACAAGTTTGTAGTAGAATTGGGAGTGGTCTTCCCAAGTCATGACATGCAATGATTACTAACATGGCCAGCTGTTCCTTTCCATGCCAACAGGGTCCCGCTGATGTTCCCTTTAGCTATGTAACTTGTGTTGAGTTATTATACTAAGGGTTATTGCTTATTGTAGGAAAAAATTAAGTGCTTTCCTCCTGCCCATGGCATGCATCTGTCAGCTTTCATTTGAAGCTGAAAGTGGATAAGTCTGTCCCAAAGCCCACACAGCACATGGGAAGAAGAAAGTTTGGAAACTTACCACTTGTCAGAATGATTAAAGTGTCATTCCACTTATGTTAAGCGCAAATGTGTTTGGTTGGACCATAGAAATGTGGGGACGCATCAGTTTCAGAGTACTCTATGGAAGCAAAGAAATGCAAACTCCTGCTGTCTGGGGAATCAGGTGGGAGACGGGCATGGAACAGGAAAGAGTAAAAAGATCAGGGGCAGTCACTCATCAACTTAATGAAGCTTTAGGGCATCTAATGGGGAGGCTGTACACGGCCCTCGGACCAGAAGGTCCCCAGCTGGAATCTCATCATTTCCACTGTTTCCAGATTAAAATTTAAATTGTGTGCTGCCATTTGGAGGCCTTCTGGGCAGGGTCTCACAGAGTCACCAGTTATTAGGAATGCCTCCTATTATCACAGCCCTAAAAGCTATTTGAACAGCAGCCTAATGTGACTGTGATTTCCAAGGACCATTTGCTGTTATAGCAGCTCTGCTCAGATGTGAGTGGGAACAACTAACCAAAGTTGCCTTCTCATAGCACCAGAGAGGTGGGCTGGAGATACCTGAGAAATACTGCACAGGCCATAAATACAAATTCACCCAAGTAAACAATCTTTCTTTTCCCCCATTTGGGCATGGTCATCTTAAATTTTGGAAAATACCAATATTCTTTCCCTTATGGTAGTATAAACTTTAGAAATTCACAGTAATCACAATTTCAACTCAACTGGATATACAAAAATACAGTTTTTTAAGAGGGTGCTGCAGTAAAATACAAAGTGGTAGTTCTATAACTTTCCATACTTAGGAATATATAATACCTTTCAAATCACAGGAATTTATACATACATACATACATGTATATACTAATTTTTATTTTTCAGCATTATAACATTCAACATGCTTACCTTTATAACTACCTGAAGCTGGACACACATGTGTATCATGAAGTTAGACATGTCTCTCTGGTGTGTGGAGCAGCTTCAGCACCAGCAGAAGAGAAATGAGGAGTCTACATAGTTTTTTATTTTTTATTTTTATTTTTTATTAAAGATTTTATTGGGGAATTAGGGGAGGGAAACAACATAGGGGAACCGGGGAAGGGGAACAGACAAGTTGCTGTCCTTTTGTTCTTCAGTTGTGGAGCACATTGCTTCACTGGCCCATGCTGGTATTGCCATTGCACTCTTCCCGGGTGAGGCAGATTGGTTGCTGGCCTCTGGACCGCCACTTACGGCGGCTCTTGGCAGCTCACACCGGCTGCCAGCTGCTCACGCTGGCTGCCGGCCACTCACTGTAGCCCATGGCAGCCCACTGCAGCAGAGGCTGCAGCTATGCCATCCCGGGGACTCACAACAGCCCAGCTCCAGTGGAGCTGTTGTTCACCATCTTAGCTGTAGAGGGCAGTGTCACTGGCCCTCATATGTGGGATCCAAACCGGGGCCCTGCTGCTCAGAGCTGGCGTCCCAAGCCAGCTCTTAACCAACATGCCAGTCGGCTGGCCTGCACAGTTGTTTTTTAAACCTGATTTATAAAACCAGTTAAGTTTTTTAAACTGTGATGAAGGGTATGTACTTTTGTGAGTGTGTGTCCAAAGTTACCGGCAGTACTTAACATGTGTTACACCACCATGCTAAAAAGCTAAGTGAAATGAAAGGTGAATAATAAAACTAGCAAAGCTGACATGTTTCAGGTAATTATCGTGTGCCAGGCATTCTGTGAAGTGCTTCGAGTAATACATCACCTATTTTAATCCTTGCAGCTGACCTTTATTATGGATGCTGCCATTCTCAGGATTTTACAGATGAGGACATGGAAGCTGAGAGATTGCCCAACTTGACCAAATCTAGGAAGCGACTCCATTTGTCTATCAAGCCAGACTTTGAATTACTTCTGGTTATTTTATTCTGGCTCTACAGCCTTGGCGATGTTATGCTGTTTATATGGATTCTTTAATATTTGGATTAACCAAATGAAATATTCACTCACATACCTGGGGCCCTGGGGCCCAAGCAGTATAACTTAAGCCTTAGTCTAACATTTAGTTTTCATAGTTTATTATAACTTATTACAGCCAGTTGTGTAGAGTTACAAGATCTTGTTATCTTGTCCATGAGGGAGAGCCCACATTAATGAAATGTGGGGATGTAGCAGGACTGGACATCTGTGCAACAGTTGCCTGACTGGGTCAGGTAGAATGCTCAGTGACGGCCATGACTTCTCCTGTGGGGAAGCCTTTTTGCTGGGAGAATCACAGATTATTATGGATTCCACTACTGGAAATGCACGAAAATCTCCCGCCCTACAACTTTGCTGTTGTTTCTTCCTTTCTATTTACAATTATTCTTGTTTCACTTAGATGCCAGGAAAATGTATTTTCCAAGGAAACAATCAGAATAACATCTTTCTTTCTCTCTACTTATGTATAGCACACATATGTAGAGTATGTTTTACTTTTCCATAATTATATTTTGTTATATATGTATGTGTGCAGCACACACACACACACACACACACACACACACACATGCACACACTTTTGCTGTTCCATGTAGTATTTCTAAGGTGTTTCTGGCAAGGACCTTTGAGAGAAAGGAGGGTAGAGCCTTCTCAGTGTCAGTATGTGTGTAAATATCTTTAGAGTCTATGAAACCGCTTCATACTTTTGATCAAATTAGTGTTTGGAGGGGAGTTCTTTTATGATCTTTAGCACACATCAGTTAACCTTCAAGAAATTCTCTTGTGAAAATAGAGAAAGTCAAAGTTTCCTGTTCTTATATTTTCCCCTTCTGTCTAACAATGTCCTGTCCCTAGCATCAGCTCTCACCCTAATGAGCTGAAACTACATTAGTGAAATCTTAGGCAGATAAATTGATTCAAACCTTGGTTTGATGATCCTACTTAAGACATTCAATTAATTCTGTTTTGCTACAAGCTAATTGATGACTTTGTATTTATTCAAAAAATGTTGAGGATACAAAGCAGTGGGAGACAAAATAATGAATTATTCTACCTTCATGTGTTCATCATGTGCTTACCACAGTAAAGGAGGAAGAGAAAGAAGAAATGCTTTTAATGTTAGATATATGGGTATTTTCTTATCATATCAGACAGTCTTTAACTGACATAACGCATTTTTATACCTCTAGGAGATTCTAATTAGTGTAGTAAATGTTGGGTTTATTAATTTTTGTTAAAATTTTCTTTACTTACCCAGTAAATAGTTTTTATCTTTTCTTTTTCTCCTTTCTGTCTCCTTTCCTCTCATCCTTCTCCCCTCCCTCCCCCATTCTCTTCCTTTCTTTCAAGGTAACACTTGGGTTAGTATGGTAACAAAACTTGTTTTCTTTGTGGTAGATAATGACTGGAAGCTTGATAGGCTGTGATAGAATAACAGGATATTTTGATCCACTTTTTTTTTTTTTTTTTTTAAATTGGGGAATTGGGGCAGGGGAACATCGTTGGGGAACCGGGGAAGAGGAACAGACAAGTTGCTATTTTTCTGTTTTTCAGTCTAGTTGTGGAGGACATTGCTTCACTGGCCCATGCTGGTATCATCATTGCGCTCTTCTTGGGTGAGGCAGTTCGGTCGCTGGCCTCTGGACGGCCGCACACAGCAGCTCATACCGGCTCATACCGGCCTCTTTGGCAGCTCATACCAGCTGCCAGCTGCTCACGCTGGCTGCTGGCCACTCACTGTAGCCTATGGCGGCCGACTGCAGCAGGGGCTGCAGCTATGCCATCCCAGGGACTCACAGCAGCCCAGGTCCAGGTGGAGCTGTTGTTCACTATCTTAGCTGTAGAGGGCAGTGTCACTGGCCCTCATATGTGGGATCTCAACCGGGGCCGCTGGCATCCCAAGCCAGCTCTTAACCAACGTGCCACTTGGCCGGCCCTTAATCCCCTTTTCTGTGGCTTAATAATTGATCTGTCTGATTTGAAAGGGAAGAGAAAAATCTGAGAGTTTTAATGTAATTTACAACCCCATGCCACATTGGTTTGTTTTTAATGAGCTTTTCTAGATCTACAGGTAGTGAAAGTTTTCTCTGCTGAGGTGCAGGACAACTTGTCAAGATATCCGCATGGAAGTGTGTTCCAAGAAGGTCAGCTGGGAAATAGAATTGCTTTAGGTGATGCTGTGGTACATAATTGTCTTCCTCTGTTTCTGGAAAGTGATAGAAGGCAAGGTGGGAAGGAAACTGCCCCTTGTCTATTTCCTGTCCCTCCTTCTCACTTTATTGAAATTGCTTTTCTCTCTCCTTTTTTTGCCTTCTTGCAGTGTAAAACTCTAATTCCACCTGTGTTGCTTTTGTTGCTGAATTAAAAATATGAAATACTTCTTTTAATAATGAGCCCCAAATTTCCAGACTGCTCTGTTTTATAAGCCTTATATTTTTCATGTATTTTTCTAAGGGAAGCACCAATTGTGTTCCTCTCCCCTGCATGACAGCCAGTGTGATTGTGTGAGACAGGACAGTCTTGCTATGGTACAAAAGAAAGGCATATTCCTTGGGCATCTTTGTTGTGATGTTATTGCTTTCTACACCCCTGCACTTTGGAGGACTAAATATATCTACCCATATCAATACACTTTTTACCTCCCAATAATCAATAACTGTGGACAAATATGCATTTGCCAAAGTCACAGATTTTCTAATATTTCTTCTTATGTGAATTGGAAAAATAGATACTTAATATGGGCATGTATCAGTCAATTTAAAGTAAACTCTCTTCATGGTACAAAGGAAAGTAATTGTACAGAGTGTATCTCTTTTGCTGCATTTTTTATGTAGTTCTAGGTACCTATTATATTAGACAATATTTCATAAAACACCTGCTTCATTCTATTCAGAGAAGTTCAGAAAGTGAACTTGTACCAAATCAGTCATAAGGTCAATTGTCAATAAGGTGATATAGGTACTTCGACAATGTTGGTGAAAAGTAGAGGCAAATGAAGATAGTAAATACACAAAGATACTCAAGGAATTCATATTCTCTCTCTCTCTCTCTCTCTCTCTCTCTCTCTCTCTCTCTCTCTCTCTCTCTCTCTCTCTCTCTCTCTCTCTCTCCTCCCATCCCTTTCTCCCTCCCTCCCTCTCTCCTTTTAGCTTTCAAGGCTGTTTCCTGGGACTGTGTTTATAGGCAGCCTGTGCAGTGTCCTTGCTGGGCTGGATTTATCTTGCCTTTTCTTACTAGAGCTTTTGGAAAGAGAGTGTCTCTCAGTTGTTCAGAGGAGGACAAAACCTGAATTTTCTTTCAGAGTTGTGAGTTCTGTCTACAGTAAACGGGAACATAGGGAATAGGAGCCTCAGGGCTACGCATGAATCTTTCCTGTGTCACATTGGACCTTGCCATGGAAATATCTCATATCATATCCTGGTTTTGGAGTCTGAAGAAATAGGGAATGATGAGAGGTGCATCTGAGGAATTCTTGGAAGTCAACCATATGTCTGAGATTATACTCATAGCTTTCACCCTGATTATCTGGATGTTTAAAAAGTCTGATTTTGAAAGATCATTTTATGAAGAAAGTGGTGACAAAGGAAAAGAGAATGTATGTTTTCTGCAGGTCTCCTGAATGGTGTGTGCATACCTCGGTTTCTCTAGGCTCAATTGTTCTTTGGTTGATAGAGTCAGCAGGAGATGGAGTGCCAGATACTGTGTGTCCAGGTCCAGTATGCTGGGGGACCTAGGACATTTTGATCGTTTCTCTCTACAATGACTCTTCCAAATTTTATTCTTCCATAATCACATTGAAATAGGGACAACATTTAAGTGTCTTCTTAGGGCTTGGCAAAATTAAAAATGAATTTGCCACCAAGGAACTAAGAAATTAAATATCTATGACCAGACATGGCAAACTTTCCTGAACCTCTGTATTGGTTAAGTCCTTTTGGCTCTGACTAGCATTATTCAGCACAGTTACATATAATGTGGGCCAGGCTCTATCTAACACCCTTGTGTGCCTCCCCCGGAGTGTTAGATCTGCTTTTGCCATGCAGCTCTCTCAGCCCGCTCACCCCTACCCGTTATCTTCCAGACAATGTTTTGCCTGTGGAGTTGATGCTGAAGACTGACTTTTTGACTTTCTAGGTTCACGCTACATGTTGTTTCATCTTCTTTATTGTTTGCAACATGCAACCATTCATTTTGCCTTTTAAAATATCTACATAGAAATGTATCATATTTAAATCCTGATGTTTGTGTTCTCTATATAGGTAGTATCTTTTGGCCATGGCCACCCCTGCAAATTTTCACAGTTATATTTTTATGCATAATTAAAAGAAAAAAAAACAAAACTTTGAGTTAATGTTTTTTTCTAGTGAGTTCTACTAAGGAAATAATGAATGTGGTTATACAAATTATAGGATGAAAAAGGGTTCTTTTTAAAGTGAACTTTCTATTACCTGAGTTCTAAAGTGATGTATTTGAAGACTGACTGAGTCTTCAAAATAACCTGTCTCCAAATTTAGTAATACGTTAAACTAACTATTTTAAGACATGGTCAGAGACTGGATATTTGGTGAAACAAACTTGGTTCTGGAAAGACCCATTTAGCATGGTAGTATAATTTTGTGTAGGAGGAAATAATACATACTTAATTATAAATTATTATTGAAGAGAATTTAACCTTTCCTTTATTCAGAAAGCTTTTCAGAATTTTGAAACATTTTACAGTTATTATTAGGTACAATAGTTATATTGACTTTTATGGAGTGTATACTGAATGTATATAGCATGTATATATATTGAAAAACTCAGGTATTCTATTTAAATAGTTGGGTATTTGCAGAAGGCAGTGATTTTTTTTTTGGACTAGGGTATAGTGAGGGCAGTCCTCCCCTCTTTTCCTCTCCCCTCCCCTCCTCCCCGCCGGCCCGCTCCTCCTCTCTTTTCCCTTCACAGGTATCAACTGAGTGACTTCTCTGAGCCACGCATGGTGCTATGGAGATATACTGGGTTGTCGGAAAAGTCATGACATAGTTTTTCTATGTTTTTCGTTGCAAAAATGGGTCATGACTTTTCCGACAACCCAATAGAACTGAACAAGACATATAAGTCAATTACTATATGCTTAGTATCTTAAACCTAGAACCTAAAAAGTCATTCCTGAATCTTTTTTTTCCTCAACCCATATGGCCACCAGAAAGCTTGTTGACTCTATCTCCAAAATATTTAACTTGGATCTGTTACACCAAATCAACTGCCATACCCACCTGCTATAACCCAAGGCACCGTCACCTTTCACCAAATCTATTACAATCACCACCTTATTGGTTTCTCAGTATCACCTCTTGTCTTCCTTAATACATTCATCTTCTACTAGCTAACGTGTTTTAAAATAGTTAAAAAATATAAATCAGATAATGTAATTCCCCCGCTTTTTAACCCTCTAGTAGCTTTCATTGCTTTGTATTACTGTGAATTCCTAGTTCCTTCTTTTGTCCCTGCATAATTTGGCCCCTGCTCACCCACTTGCATACCATTCCCCAGGAAACACATGCTCTTTCTGATCTTCAGACAAATAAAGCTTATGCTTGCCTCAGAGCCTTTACCCTTTATTGCCCTCCTACCTGGAGTGATCTTTCCTCCCATCTTTATGTCTGACTTCATCACTTCATTCCTGTCTTAGCTCAGATGCCACTTTCCTGGAGAGGCCTTCCATAACCTGGGCCCCTTTCCCCTTAGTCTCCCTCTCCATCACATTGCATTGTTTTATTTTTCTCATGGCACTATTGTTAATAAAAATTATTTTATTAATCTATTTGTTTACACATTTTTTATTTGTCTCTTCATCTAGAATGCAATCTCTATGGGAGTAAGTACTTTATATATTTTCTTCATTATTGTATCCTTAATGCCAAGAACAGTGTTTAATGTATTCAAAGCATTCGGTAATTTTTTTTGTACTAATAAGGTCCATGACCTTTCACTTCAGCAGCTAGTTTCCCACTTTCTTTTGCAAATTGGATAAAGCTGGTGGCTTCTATTTAAGAAACTTTTCCCAGTAATTTTATAAAATTCAAGTCAATAAAATGATGTGTTAGTCTGCTCAGGCTGCCATAACAAAATACCACAGACTGGGTGGCTTAAACAACAGAATTTTTTTTCCCCTCACAGTTCTGGAGGCTAGAAATCCAACAATAGGATACTGTCAGGATTTGCCCTGGAAATGATTTCTTGGATATAACACCAAAAGCATAGGTGACAAAAGAAAAAAATAGATAAGTGGGATTATATAAAACTAAAAAGCTTCTACACAGTGAAGGAAACAATAAACAAAATGAAAAGGCAACTTATGAAATGGGGGAAAATATCTCTAAACCATATAAACCATATATCAGATAATGGGTTACTACCTCAAATATATAAGGAACTCCCAATGGCACCTCCCTCCACAAATAACCTGATTGGAAAATAGGCAAAGGAACTGAATAGACGTTTTTTGAGAAAAGGCATACAAAAGACAAACAGATATTTCATATCTATATGAAAAGGTGTACAACATCACTAATTATCAGGGAAATGCAAATCAGAACAGTAATGAGGTATCACCTCATACCTGTTAAGATGGCTTTGATTAAAAAAAAAAGCCAACAGATAACAAATGTTGGTAAGAATGTGGAGAAAAGGGAATCTTTGTACAGTGTTGGTAGAAATGTAAATTCTTGCAGCCACTATAAAAAATTAATATGGAGGTTCCTCAAAAAACTAAAAATATAACTATCATATGATCCAGCAACCCCACTTCTGGGCAGATATCCAAATACATTGCAATCAGAATCTCAAAGAGATATCAGCACTCTTATGTTCACTGCAACATTATTTACAATGGCCAAGATATAGAAACAACCTAAGTGTCCATCAATGGATGACTAGATGAAGAAGGTGTAGTATAGCTATACAATGGAATATTATTCAACCAGAAGGAAATATTATTCAGAAACAAGGAAATCCTGCCATTTGCTACTACTTGGATAAATGTTGAAGGCATTATACTAAATGAAATATGCCAGACACAGAAGGACAAATCTACATGATACCACTTGTATGATAACTCTAACGTAATTAAATTTACAGAAGTGAAGAGTAGAATGGTGGTTGCCAGGGGCTGTGTGGGGAGGGGGAAAATGGGGAATTATTTTTTAAAGGGTACAAAATTTCAGTTATATAAGATAAATGACCCCTACTAAGTAACAGAATACCTATAGTTAATATTAGTATATTGCACACTTAAAAAGTTGCTAAGATCTTAAGTTAAATGCTCTTATTAGACACAAAAAAATAAATAAAAGGGCAGGAGGAAACTTTGGAGGTGATGGATAGGCATATGGAATAGATTGGCATGATGGTTTCATGGGTGTACACTTATCTCCAAGTTCATCAAATTGTATACATTAATTATGTACAGCTTTTTGTATGTCAAAGAAATTAAAAATAAAGGGTGCTTTCAGGGTAGATTTCTGGTGAAACCTCTCTTCCTGCATTATAGACAGCCACCTTCTCATGTGTCCTCACATGGCCTCTTCTCTGTGCACACATGGAGAGGGAATCTGATCTCTCTTCCTCTTCTTATAAGGACACCAGTCTTATTGGATTAGGGTCCTGCTCTTATGACCTCATTTAACCTTAATTACCCTCCTTAAAGGCCCTATCTCCAAATACTGTCACATTGGGGAATTGGACTGTGACATAATGAATTTTGGGGAGACGGAGACACAATTTAGTTCATAACAAAGGGTGAGGAGAAAACCATTCATTTTAGTTTTTGAAACTATAATAGATTTGTAGAATCCTACACAGGGAAAATCTGAGATTTTTGACATACATTGTGTCAAAATTCATTTGTAGGCAAGGAATTGCTTGACTTTGTAGTATATTTTGATGCATGCTATGGTACAAATTATGGATTTTCATGGATATTTTATTGCACTTGTTGATTTGCACAATGGGGCATAAACATGCTGATAATTTAAATTTGGGTTAGACTTTTTTTTTTTTTTTAATGTAATGACTTGGCTAGGTAACATGCAATGCTAATCATGTTGCTCTTCTCAGGAGTTTGCTTTTCAAAATTTCCAGAAGCTTTGTGCTCTCAATGAGCATTGTACTGTGATGTTCACAAATTTACCATGGGACAAGCTTAAGTCCACGATGCCCAAGTAGGCTCCAAAAAAAGATGAAAAATGAATTGTGAAAATAATTCTTTTTCGTTTTGTTTTTTTTTGTTTTTGAGGGCAGTGTCACTGACCCTCATATGTGGGACCTGAACCGGGGCCGCTGGCTTCCCAAGCCAGCGCTTAACCACCGCGCCACTCGGCCGGCCCATAATTCTTTTTCTTTTCCTTTTTCATTTCACCATGTCTTTCTCTTTCTCTCACTATTCTCTCCTTACCTGTTCTTTAAGAGAGAATCCTGTTTCCGTAGCATGAATATTTAGGAGGTACTTAAGGATGGTTCCTAGGCACTGATAGAAATGGAAATTATTTACCCCAGGAACCCTGCATGTATTCTTGTTAATTCATTTGCATACTGTTAAATAAATAAGATATTGCTAGGACTGGAAGATTTGGAAACTCCCACCACTCTCACTCCATTTTTAGGGTGAAGCTTTTGTTTGTTTATCTAAGTTACAAGGTTTCCTTTAGGATATACAAATAAAAATTAGTTGGGAAGAATCACATATGAATTAAGTTATTGCCTTGCATTGTGTCTTTTCAGGAATCTGGGGAGGAATAAATGGGCCTACATGCGTAGCAATTTTCAGTTGCTAAATAATTTAATAAAAAATTAAAAACATTACATACATATTGCTATGATTATATGTGCATAGGATAAAATCCAATAAATATTTAGGATAAGCTAAACTATATAGAGTTTGATTGATACAAAATTGCTTAAACATTGGGAAGCTTCCAGAGCAATTATTTGTGGATTGGTATTTTAGAAAACCTTCATATAGATTCTGATAAACTGGCTGCTGTACTGTAAATATGACAATGTGGGACAAACACAAAAATATGATGACATGTTGATTGTCAGATCTCACTTAAGAGATCATGTGAGGAAATTGCCATCTACATATTCAAATAGAATGTATCTAAATTTTAATGTGATTTGGCTTGGATGGGGTGGGAGTGTTCACTGGGTTTGCAATTTTTCAGGAACTTGAAGAAAGTAAAACTGCATGTCCTATGAGAGATCCTATTATCCATCTGAATAAATAAGCATTTTTTTTTAAAAAAACTGGGCAATCCAGTGTATTCCAGCTGCAGACTAAATGATTGCTTCATTTCAAACCTCCTGACTGCCATGGAGCCATCTGGTATGTGCGCGTGTGTAGGGAGTAGGTGAGACTCCAGCTAACACTAAAGTCTTCACAGCTAGTCCAGGTTGTTTTTTATTTACCACTTCATAAACACCTGCGTACAGAAGCAGAGTTAAAACTAAAGCCTGAATCTCTTCCACCCATTTTTAAGCTTTTACTTTTCAGTTTTTGACCTCCATAAAAGTGTACATTTTTAGGGAAATTGTTGGAATGGGATAAAAAAGCAGTTAGAGCTGAAGAAAATGAAACTATTTAAAGTGGGAAAGATTTTACTTCATTCACACTGAGAGGTTTTTCTCCAATTGTTGCTTTGGATCAAGGGGAAAAAGGTTTGTGTCTATTTTCCCCCATATGCTACTTTGAGAAATGTTCATATGTTATGTGAAATGATTATGCTAAATGTCTGTGAGAACTTGAGTTTGGTGTGGATATATAGTGAGTCTATAGGACCCCAAAGGGAACAACAGTAGGAGGATAGGAAAAGCAAGGAGTTTCTAAAAAATGAAGAGCTAGTGTGAGATGGGCAAGTAGGGGATTCAATGAGAAATGGGTGGTCTGAACAGGTTGTGTATATATTACCCTCTCTGAGACCCCCTAAGTTCTCTTTGTACACACTGCATGGGGAAAATAATCTTGCTTACTTTTTAGTGTCTTAGCTATGCACTTTCATCATTGCTGTACATTTTTTTTATAAACTTGGCTCAGAAAACAAGAGGTAATATCACACAGAAGCTCAACATGGTGACTGAAAACTAGCTTTGGACCTGGCACTGGCCAGGAAAGGCACATTATTAATCATTATTAATGCATGCTATTAGTGCTAAATTACACATACTACTATAGTTAAAGGGATTATTAGCATAATGTGTAGAACATCATTTTTCCTCTTTTAACAAATCATGCTACAAACAGAAGTAGCATCTTTTGAGGCTGAAGACTGCCCGGACACAGGCCTGTGGTACAAAATGCAGACGAATGTGGTCCCGAGGCTTCCTCGTTTGGTTGGTCCTCACCGGAGCACTGGTAGCACCTGATTCAATTAGTAATCACAGATGTAGCCATTGCTACTTTTGAGAGCCTTGATTGTGAATTATACTCACAGATTGCAATTTCTTTCAAATAGGGCCTTTGTATCCAAAGACCTGAAGAATCTTGCAGCCTGTGATAAAATTGAGTTTTTTCCATATAATGATACATCAGACATCATTATATTTGTCAATATTTTGGTCAATAGGACCAGGCAAAATTCATGTGTATGAGTAATGAATTTAGCCAGATTTTGTTTGTGAAAATAATTTTGTTAGGTACCCTCTCCCTGCCCTACCCTTAACCAGGATACCTAATGGCTAACATATATAATTCCAAATAATTCCAAAGTGGAAACGGACTGGGTTTCAAAGTCTGAAGCTTTTATTCCATGAAAGCTGGGCCTTTTTTACTGACAGCACTGTGTTATATCTGATGGGACAGCCAAAAAGATAAGGCCTGGTCTTAGTCCTGAGGGAACCCATAGTCTTTGGGAAGTCAAAGTCTATATGGATTTATACAATAACTAATTTTATAAGCTATTTTGTGGAAAAGTGCCAAGTGTATGCTATTTCATAAGTAGCTTTGCTAGAAAAGGCATATGTTTTGGCCACAGACTTTAGAATGAACTGTAATCTAAAGTGGAGCTAAGTGTTTCCTACCAGGAGGTTTGACAGCCATTCTATCTATGAACTGGTATGTGGCTCATTCTGTTTATGAACCAGACAACTATGAAAGGTCATTAAAAGCAAGTGGATGGGAACTGTACTGAAAGTTAAAGAGTTATTAAAAGTACTGTGAAAACGGTGGATATTTGAGGCTTCCTCTTGAGGGCCAATAAATAGATATTTCCACACTGATTATTATTGTGGTCTCATTGTGTAATTCATATACAGGTCAGAAATTGGAGAAAAGTGAGAATTTAACTCTTTGTTACAGTCATTGATGTTGTTCCACTCTGTAATGCAATTTTACCCAACAGAAACCCAATTAAAACAGGTTTTGCCTATTGCTCTGCCCCTTAATTAATTAATATAGTATGTAATTCCCATGCAAAAAAAAATGCATCAAAGAGAGAAATACCAGCTTGCTGACACCCTCATAATGGAGTATGTATGGCCAAGGCAATTGCTGATCTCTTACAGCTTTTTGAGGAGTTAGCTCAGCAGTTAAGCTCTGAATAGGTCCACCCTTCTGTTATTTAGCCAGCAATCTGCTCCCTTCCAATGAATGGAATAAAAGCTGAATGGCAAAATTTCATCTCTGTTCAAATTAGAAACCTATCTCCTAGAAGTGGGGTCCCTTCCTTCTCCATTAAAATCTTCTACTACCAAGGAGAGAAAAAAAAAGATCTTGGTTATACAGAGGGTGCCAAATAAATGTATACACATTGTAAGAAAGGAAAAAACTGTATCAAAATTGTATACTCAATCTATACTGATAACAAAAGATGAATACAAGTCACGTTTGACTTCTGCAGTTAAAAAAAAAGAGGTGCTCAAAGTGGTTACCATCAGTGTAATTTTAATATAGTTTTATTTTTTTTCTTTCTTAAAATGTGTATACATTTTTTTGGCACCGTGTGTGTGTGTGTGTGTGTGTGTGTGTGTGTGTGTGTGTATTTTGAATACCAATCATTCCATCAGCAGTAATTTGGTAATTTTTTTTCTTTAATTGACTGCTAGGAGAGCCTAAATCTGAATGCTATATACAAATCCATTATTCTTAGTACTGCTACCTATAATTAACACTGCCCGATGGAATTCAAAAAATATCTATAAAAAAGGCAACAGAGCGACAATTACCATTATCTCCAGCTACACTCCTCCTCCTCCTCCTCCATGTTTTCATCAAGAGAGTGGTGTTGTTACTTCAACAGGCACAGTGTTGTGGTGACTTTTGTGATACAAATAAAGCAAGATTAAAATCCTAATTGTGAAATCTAAAAGGAAAGTAATTACTTCGTGTTGGTTAATTCCATCTTTGTGTGATGACAGCAGCTGTGATTTCCTGCCTCGTGTATTTTAACAGATGGCATTATTTCTTATGGAGTGTTACAGTAGCAACCGAGGTGACACTGAAGGAAAATTCTGTGACAGTATGTTAAGTAAGATATTACTGACAGCCCTGTTAAGCGGTGAGGCAGAACTGCACGTCGTGGATCTCTTCTCACCTCTGTAGCCCACACCAAATGGTTTCCATTTGCGGCATGTGGAATCAGAATGGAAAGATGAATGAAAAATTATGTTCTTTCCCAAATTCATTTGTTTGCACACCATTAGTAGGTCTGGGATGAAGGCTCAAATCTGCCAAAAAGGTACATTTATCAACCAGTATCATACTGTTGTACCTTTCTATCAAAGGCCAAAAAATGGATAAGCGCTGATAGGCATGAGTTCTAGACGGGATCTTTTCTTTGGATTGGCTTCTTTTGTGTAAGATGCTGGAGTTGGACTAAGAAAAAACAATGTCTAGGGCCTTTTCTACTCCTGCTCTCTGTGATTCTGAAGTTTTGAGCTTTGTGCTTTAATGGCACAGAAGACAAAGTGAATAGAATGGTGATGGAAATACATGATCGATTGCTCTGTATGCTACTCATATTGATGCAACATAGAGAAAAAACCAGTGGTCCACAAATCAGGAGATCTGGCCATGGTTCTGCTATGAAGCAAGTCACTGAGTCAGTCTGCCTCAGCTGCCAGATGATTAATGCACTCCACAAACATTAAGCAATTGCCCTGTGCTAGACACTGTTGCAAGTGCTGGGCATTCAATTGTGGATAAAGCACAATCTTTGTTTTGAAGGAGGATGTCTAGTCTGGGAGACAGATAAATAAATGGGTATTTACAATGGCGTTTAACAGGGGCTTTGATGGGCACAAGTCCAGGGTGATATAAGAGTATATAGAAGGGGCAGCTCACTCAGCTTGGGACACGGAAGTCTTCCAGGAAGTAGTGGATTTTAAGCCAAGGCAAATATAGGTGGAGGGGGATGAGCAAATGACATGTCATGCTTGTTGAAGCAAGATTCAGAAATCATTATGGTTTGGTTTACTTTCACCACCAGTCTGAAAAATAGGAGCCCAAAATTATCTTGGGTTTTGATGAAAAAAGAGTGTTCTTATTTATATATTCTTGTAGTTATTTATATCCTGCCTCATTTCTAAAACAAAGGGGTTTAAGAGCCTAAGAAATGATATTTAAGAGAACACCACCTTTGACAGTGAGACTCTCAATGTGAGCTTGGAAAATCCTCTCCAGACCTTCCTCTTCACAAAGGCCCCAAGAGTTTTATGGGGTGCTTTGAAGGGAGGTATGGATAGATCTACCTTGATTGGTAAATGGAGAAATGATAGTGGCTTTATATATAATTAGAAATTTGGCCTTGTTTTAATAACCTTCTCTAAGAGGAAGGCTATCAGCTTGCTATTTGGTGACTAGTAAATCTGACTCATAACTTCTCCCTACAGGCTGATCTGCGTCCATACTAATTTGACATTTTACAGTTTAATTGAGATCGCCGTCTAAGCACCACACCACCAAAAGAATGATGGAATTGTTTCCTGCAATAATGGTGTTGAGTAAAAAGAAATTCGCCAAGTCTGCCATTGTCTGTGCCACTCTCCACTGATCTACATGGAGACCTAAGAGAGTTAGGAAGATCTTTGGTGAGAATGTGACTAAGTGAGAAAGAAGAGATCCCTGACCCTGAGAACAGGAACAGAGCCACATCTCTGACCTTGGTGAGAGAAAGAATGTCCTGCTGCATCATTTCTTCTTTAAGCCATTGTCCTTTCATGAGACTGCAAACAATAAATGAGATGGTAACCTTTGTGAACCTACTGACTAATGCAGCAGAGTTGCCTGAATTTGCAATTTGGACCCAAACTGTCCTCTAAGTCAGAGGAAATTCCAGCAGTGATCCCAAACGTGTCCAGGACTGTGTTCTTTGCTGGGGATGTGATGTGACAAACTTCCAGATATTTTTAATGCTCAAACCTAGAACTTCAGACCTCCGTGTTTGCTTGTCCTCTTAGATGTCTTACAGGTACCTGAAACTCAATATGGCCACAACTGAATGAATGGCATCTCCCCCTTACCTTACATCCTTCCTGTGGGGTCATTATTTCAGTGTTTCAAAGTAACAACAGTTTTCTGTACCATAATTCTTTTTGGAACAGCACTATTTTTGTTTATATGAAAGCTTTGAATATTCTTCTTTCCACCTTCCCACCTCTTGCCAGGAACTTGGCCATCAGCTGGCACCCGAACCTCAGAGTGAAAGAAATATGGTCTATTCCCAGTGCAGAAAGCTACTGTGTTATGTCTCTTCTGGAAATGAAGGGAAGACAGAAGAAAGGAAAATTGAAGCAAAAGTAAGAAGGAAAGAAGGAAAGAAAAGAGGAAGATACAGAAAAATTGAGATGAATTGAAGGGACAGTGAAGTTCCATAATGATTGGTTGGGAAGCCAATGGATATTTTAAGAAAAGATATGTGTGAAGTTTTCAGTAAAAGCTGTTTGTTTTAAAATGTAAACTCCTCATTTTCACTGTGAAATCTTGTACAGGATGTAAATAACTGTGTGTGTGTGTGTGTGTGTGTGTGTGTGTGTATAAACCGGTGGATGGGGGGTTGAGGTTGACATGGAACACAGTGGAAATAGCAGAAGAGAGGGGACACAAAGGAGGTCAAAGGTTCAAAGGTTCCTAGTAATTACAGCAGTCTTGAAGATAATGGACTTGCATAGACTGTGGATTGGAGGTTCAAGGCTGTTGAAGTCAGATCTCAAGATAATTGGGCCCCCATGTATCACCTTAGTTATCAGCTATGTCTACTGTATAAGGTAAAACACATAGGGTTTGAACTTGACACCCTCCACACCTGCCACTTTCCTTCGTCCCCCAGTCTTACCCACTGGGCCTGCCTCCTCTTTCTGAATTACCTTTCATCTTTGGAGTGGAACTCAGACACTGATGTACTCCAGGCAAAGTAGAAAATTGTGTTCATAGTGTCTGTAAATAGGAATGAGCACTTTTAAGTCAAAACTCTTAAAAGTTTTTTTGGGGTGTGTGTCAAAACCTACCATGGGATAATTCTACCCCAAATTACTGTAACACATACCTACTAATGATGAGATTGAATCAAAAGTGCTCCAAGATTGCACTATAGTGTGTCTAGCAGAATATACTATGTTGGATTAAAGGTGGCTGCAAATTCTTTGCTGCACATCTCATCAAGGGAGATGTCTCGATTCCCTCTCCTTGAATCTGAGCTGGCCCTTTAATTGGTTTTAATCAATAGAACTTAGAGAAAGGGACACTGTGAAACATTTGAGCCTGGGATGTAAAGAATGGCAGCTCCCACTTAGAATATTTCCTTTTGGGAGCCAGTTGCCATCTGAGAAAGTCTGATTTACCTGATACCATAATGTTGTGAGTAAACCTGAGCCAGCTACTTGGAGAGAGAAAGAAACATGGAGGTGAACTGCGGCACCAGACATGAGTGAAGAATTCTTGTACTTTTAGCCTGACCTACTCACCAGCTGAATGCAGCCAGGTGAGTGATCTCAGCTGACACTACATTGAGCAGAAGAACCACCCAGCTGAGTCTATTTTAAAATATTGACCTATAGAATATGAGCAAATAAAATGGTTGTTGTTTAAGTCACTAAGTTTTGGGGTAGTTTTATGCAACAATAGATAGCTGAAATGATAATATGTGGAGGCAACAGAACTGGGCCACATGATTCTAGAAGAAATATTTTTAGTAGCTCTGCTGAGGTTTAACCTTGCCATCAATGTCATACCTACCCAAAGGTATGCGACCAAGTTGAAATAATAATGAATATTAATATAATTTGTATTATTTATTCAGCACATGCTCATTTAATCTTATGACAATCCTCTGAGGTAGACCTTATCTCGGTTTCAAAGATGGTGAAACTGAGTCTCAAGGGCCACATAGAAGTAAGTTGTACTCAAATCCAGGTATTCTGCCTCTATATTGCTCCTTCCCAAATAAGTCGGGAATCAGTCAAAGCAAGACTTAAAATAGCTTCCCATGAATAATTCAACAATTGTTTGAATAGGAAGTGACAGAGGAACTAGGAAAATGCCTTTCATACTTCACTAAAGCATATCCCCTCGTTTGTGCTATTGTTGTAATCTGACCAGTTACTTGAACATGAAATGGCAAAGGTAAAAGTGAATTCTTGAACTACACTAGGTAGATGCAAAACTGCTGCCAGAATCCAGATTGTCTGGAAATTTGTTCCAGATTATTGGCTGAAATATTTGCAGCAGAGGTTTATGATGGAACTACTTCTTTAAAAAGAAGCCAGTAATAATCAACAAGATCATCCTCTGAACTTACAAAGTAATTATGAATTCTTAACTAAAGGCTTCTTAGTTACTTTCCATGATAGAAAAAAAATATATTCTGGATCATGCCCAATACTGTGGCATGTGAAATTCTACTTTTTTAAAAAAGCATTATGGTCAATTTCAGATAAAAATATCTTCTATATCTGAAACCTTGGAGTGAACAATTTCTAAGTACATTACTTGTCGTGTGACCCAGATAATGTGATGACAGCCCTTTGGAACAATGTCAAGACTGCTCCATACATGTGCCCTTTATGAGCAGGCATCTCAATATGGCAGCTTGAATCACACCCACAGTTTTTCCTGCGTTAATATATACCCAAATATCTCCTAACTCACTTTAAAACATGGACCAATGTAAGATCTGTTATGGTTAATTATACAATTAGCCAGTGATGAGCCAGGAAAGTATTCTTAAATCCAAACTAAAAATGAAAGACGTACACAGCAATAGGATTTGTAAGGTACAGATAACTTGAGCCATCATGTGAGGTAGATTTGAGGATAGTACTCAAATGAGTTATAAATACCAGCCACACAATTCAACCTTCCCTATGTACAGCATAAACTGGATGTCAGCTTGTGATTATCAAACATTTTAAAGGCATAGCCATAAAGGGACTTGTGAAAATACTTTATCTTAGTGATGTCGACTACAACTACAAAGGTTGGTTCTGAAAATTGACATTGAAAGAAAGATAAATTGAATGGATTTTAATGGCTGCATAGAATGTCTATACCCAAATTTCTTTATCTGACCTCTTACCATTTGGACATATAGCATGCTTTCTTTCATATCTTGTTTTTCTCTGTTTAAAAAAAAATTTTTTTGCTGGAATTTGTAAATAAATCTTTGGACAGCTACACACTGATCTCCTTAGTGGGAATTTCTAGAATTAAAATAGTTGGGTAGAGGTGTTATGCATTTGAAATGAATGGTCATATAGAATGTCTGTTTTTGAAGTATCTGATGTCTAGGATAGCTATTATCTGCCGCACTGGTTAAACTTACCTTAAAATGAAAATAGTCCAGATTAAGCTCAATATTTAAAGACTATGGTACAGTCAGAAACTAATACAGAGGGTGCCAAAAAATGTATACACATTTTAAGAAAGGAAAAAACTGTATTAAAATTAAGCTGATGGTAACCACTTTGAGCAGCTCCTGTAATTGCAGAAGTCAAACGTGACTTGTATTCATCTTTTGTTGTCGGTGTATATTGAGTATTACAATTTTAATACAGTTTTTTTGCACCCTCTGTATAAAAATCAGCCAGGATCCTAGAACTGACACTGGAAATGAAAATAAGATTTTTTTGATGACATTTCTTGATTTTTAGGAAGATCAGGATTAAGTATCATATAGCACTTCCTGATGGAAACAAACCTGGGTCATAATTGGAAGAGGGCTCTGATGATATTAAGGCACCAATAAATATTTAATTTAATGTTCATCTCAATGCCAAATATTGCACCTGGAGACAATATCTGATTGGATTTGGACCAAAAAGATAAATAAATTAACACTGGCTATGAACACTAATTTATTAAAGTTTTACTTTATCTCAACTATTATTTTGGACTACTCCTCCAATTTTATAGTTCTTGATTTTGAATTTTCAGTAGTTCTCTGTTTTTACCTCTACTCTTAGAATCTCTCATGATTTTCCATCCTACCTAACTCACGATAAATGTTTGTTGTCTTTCTTCCTTCTGTCTCTTTTGAATGCCATAACTAATACTTTGCTTTGCTTGGATGCTAGGGGATATTTTCATTAAAGTGAAAAGGGAGAGGATTGAAGAAACTGAACTTAAAAAGACACATTGTTCAAAGAAAACATGTTTTTAAGTAACTATATATACCGGAAATGCCAAAAAAAGTATACACAAGACTTGTATTCATCTTTTGTTATCAGTATATATTGACACAATTTTAGTACAGTTTTTGCCTTTCTTAAAATGTGTGTACATTTCTTGGGCACACTATATATATATGCATATATATATATATATATGCATATATATTTAAAATATATGATCTTAAGTTGAATCAATTATATTACTATTAAACAGTTCCTCTCATTGGATGAGTCACATCTAAAAAATAGCTTTATTATTTTAAAATTGAAACATGCTCATTTTTAAAAAAATTCTAACTATTAGAAAAGTATGAAGAATAATATAAAAATAATCACATGTAATTCTTCCACCAAAGCATAACCACTATTAATATTTTGGTGAAAACTCTTTTAGGTATCTCTTTATGAATGCATACATGCACACATGTGTGCCTACACACCAATTTTATGTAATTGGGATCACACTGTGTATTCTGGCCATAGTATAATATTATATATATATATATATATATATATATATATATATATACCAATTTTCAGCATGCATTCATGACAAGAAAGATTCTATATTATTTTTATGGCTGCAGGGTATTGCCTTATTTATTGCGTGATTTACTTAAATAACATTTAAGAGAAAAATAACATTTACTTTTTTCTCTTTCCTTTCTCCCTTTCTTTCCTCCCTTCCTCTTTCCCTCATTCCCCTCTTCCCCTTTTTTTTCTTCCTGCCTAGGTGCCGCCTGAAATGTTGTCTAGAAAGGGCATATGAATTGAAATTCTCATCAACAAATCGTAAGTGCCTGATTTTTATTACCTTCCTAATACAAATGTGGATACTTTGCACCTTTTCCAATCTATTAGAATGACATAGAGTTGCTTTAATTTGCATCTCTTTGACTATAAGTAAGAAAGAACATCTTTTAATGATTGCTGACCACTTAAAAGTTTTGCCTTTGAATAATTGCCTATTCTTGTCATATTACATTTTTTATTATCCTAAAGAAAACTTTGAGCTCTTTGCATATTAAGATAATAATCTTGTCATATGCTTTACAAATGTTTCTTCCCAGTTGGTATTTTTAGTTTTAAAAACGTTAAAATGCTTTATTTTCCTCTTATGATGAAGTATTTATTTTTATGTGGTCAATTTATCAGTGTTTTTGTTTTATGCTTCTGAGTTTTTATGATATGCTAAAATATTTTCCCCACTTTATGATTATTAAAAACTCATTTTAAATTTTAGTCAGCAATTTTATGGCTTAATTTTACTCTTTAGATAAATGACTTGATGTCCTAGCATTATTATTATTGTCCCCAAATGAATAGTTTATTGTCCTGAACAACTGGCAATATTTTTCTACCTAATAACCAGATTATTGCCCCCAATGACTTTATTGAACAATAATTGGAACTATTTTTGATCTCTATTTTGCCAAGTTTTCAAAGTTAGTTAGTTGAAATTTTGAATGGGTATTTGAATACATTTCTGGAGTGTTTTAATTGAATTTAGCATATGGCAATTTAGAGATATTTATGTTTCTGTAAAGCAATTCTGTTCATGAGACCGCTTATTCATTTATTTATTCACATTTTTATTTTATTATGTCCTTTCAGGCTTGATAATCATTTTGCCAATTTATTAATATGGTATCTTCTTCCATTTTTTATTTCTTTGATAATAACTAAGAAAGATCATCATTTTGTTTTATTGTTCATCACTTTCTTTTTCTTTGGGTGCCATTTTATGTCCTTTTGAGTTAAAAAAAATTTGTAAAAATTCTTTGCATGCTAATACTAGTAACCCATTGTCATATGTTTTATAAATATTATTTCCCAGGTTGATTTTCGTTTGCAAATATGTTCGTAGTGCTTTTATTTTTCTTTATAAGGAATTGTTTCATTTTATGTAGTCAGTTCATCAGTCTTTTTGTTTAATGTTGCTCAGTTGTTTTTTTTTTGTTTTTTTTTGTTTTTTTTTTTGAGGGCAGTGTCAATGGCCCTCATATGTGGGACCCAAACCAGGACCGCTGGTGTCCCAAGACCAGCGCTTAACCACCGCGCCACTCGGCTGGCCCTGTTGCTCAGTTTTTATGAAAAAAAACATATTAAGTTTATTTTGTTAGGGTCAGACCTTTAAATTTCAGTCATTCTATTGGGTGTGCAATGGTATCTCATGCAGCTTTAATTTCCATGTCTCTAATGCATAATGATGTTAAGCATCTTTTTATCTATGTATTTGCCATCTGTATATCTTCTTCGGTGAAGAGTTTCTTTAAATATTTTGTCCAGTTTTTTATTAGGTTGTCTTATGATTGAGTTGTAGAATATCAGAATATAGTCTAGGTACAAGTTTTTTGCTGAAGTATGTATATATTTTGCAAATATTTTCTCTCAGTCTATCCCTTGCCTTTTCATTTTCATTATGTTATTTTTTGAAGAGTAAAAGACTTTAATTATAAATTCAATTTATCTTGTTTTTTCTTTTGTGATTATTTTTGGTGTCCACTTAAAAAATCTTTGCCAAGTTCAAGGTCTCTGACATTATCTACATTTTATTCTATAAGTTTTATAGTTTTAGCTCTTACATTTAGTTGTATCTTCTTGTCTGAGTAAATTTTATATATGTTGTAAAAATCAAGTTTTGTTTCCTTTTTGCACATAACTATCTAATTAATTGTTTTAGTACCATTTGTTGAAGAGATACTCTTTTTCGGTTAAATGGCCTTGGAACTTTGTGAAAAATCAATTGTGTGAGTCTGTTTCTGGATTGTATTCTCTTCCCTTGGTCTATGGGTCTATCCGTACGACAACCACACTGTCTTAATTGCTGCAGCTTTATAATAAGTCTAGAAGTGAGGTAGTATAAGTTCTCTTTGCTCTTCTTTTTAAAACTTATTCAAAGACCTTTGCATTTATGTATAGTAAATTTTAGAATCAGCATGTCAGGTTCTACAAAAAAGCCTGTTAGAATGATTCCAATTCATATAATGTGTAAGAACCTTAGAACCATGTATTTCTAGTTGCTTTTCCTGGCTTTTGTGCTAATTTTTTAATGCATTTTACTTCTACATATGTTATGAACGCACAATACACTTTACTATTTTGTTCTTAAACAATTATCTTTCAAGCTGATTTAGAAAAATATCTTGTAGATCTACATATATATTTATTATTTCTAGTGTTCTCCATTCCTTTGCTTAGATCCAGATTTCCTTTTGGTATCATTTTCCTTTTGTTTAAAGGACTTTTATCATTTCCTACACTGCTGATTTGCTAGCCATGTATTCTTTTAGATTTTTGTATATATGAAATCATTATTTTGCCTTTGATTTTGAAAGATACCAGGGTATAGGATTCCAGGTTGACTGCTGTTTAATTTCAGTACCTTTAAGTTGTTAAACTGTGTTCTGGCTTCCATTGTTTCTGATAAGTCTGCTGTCATTCTTATTTTTCCCCATAAATAATGCACTGTTTTTTCCTCTGGATGTTTTAAAAATTTTCTCTTTTTTACTGTTTTGAAGCAGTTTGTTTATAATGTCCATTGGTATCATTTTCTTCATCTTCCTTGTTCTTGTGGATTTATTGAAATTTGGTATCAAACCAGGTGAGAGTTCATATCCACCAGTGTGCAGTGAGGCAATGAGAATTGACACCAGGCTTTGCAGTGAAGAAAGACAAGCTATTTTATTTGGAATGGGCCAGACAGGAGAATGGCAAGCTGGTGCTCAAAACCCTAACTTCCTCATGGTTTGCAGGTAAGAGTTTTAGTAGAGTGAAAATCATGAGTAAGGGGTTTAGGGTCATGGGCTTTGTTGATTGGTCAGTGACTAAGTGAGTAGTTAATGTTCATCTTCTAGTTAGCTGCTTCAGTCCTGGTGTTGCCTTATCTGGCTTTAGTGAGATTGTGGTGGAGTGGTTCTTCCACTTTACAACTGGTGAGCTGCAAAACATCTTAATAATGTATCAATATGAGGTCTGACAGTTAAGTTCTTGAACTTGTTGCAACGATGTTGCTAGCCTTTTTTGATATCAGAGGGATTGTTCATTATGAATTTATACCAATTGGAAAAACAGTTAACCAAGTTTACTATTTGGAAGTGCTAAAAAGGCTGTGTGAAAAAGTTAGATGACATGAACTTTTCACCAACAATTCATGGCTCTTGCATCACAACAATGCACCAGCTCACACGGTACTGTCTGTGAAGGAGTTTTTAGCCAGTAAACAAATAACTGTGTTGGAACACCCTCCCTACTCACCTGATCTGGCCCCCAGTGACTTCTTTCTTTACCCAAAGATAAAGGAAATGTTGAAAGGAAGACATTTTGATGATGTTCAGGACATCAAGGGTAATACGATGACAGCTCTGATGGCCATTCCAGAAAAAGAGTTCCAAACTTGCTTTGAAGGGTGGACTAGGTGCTGGTATCAGTGCATAGCTTCCCAAGGGGAGTACTTCGAAGGTGACCATAGTGATATTCAGCAAAGAGACATGTAGCACTTTTTCTAGGATGAGTTTATGAACGTAACTGTTTGACCTCATATTATTATCTTGGTATGCAGAGGCAGAAGCTATTCATCTTGTGGCCATTACTCCACGAATGCTATTGTTTTATGCTTACCCAGCTACATTTTTCTATTATATCAAGCAAAATCTATGTTTAAACATTTTTTTTTCTGAAACCCGCTTTCCAGACAGGCATTTAGGTCATGAGTAACATACTTTCTTAATCTTTGATTATAAGTTATATGACAACCAAAGCAATTCAAACATTTAGTTAAAGCCTATACCTATGTCTCTAGATCTATGATCTATACCTAAACATGTTTATTGTTTGTTTCAATTCTTGAAACCATGAGTCTATAGTTTTCATCAAATTTGGGGACTATTTTGCCATTCTTTTTTCAAAAATTTTTTGTTTTCTCCCTCTTTCTTATATTTCTGGGACTCCATTTATTTATTTATTTATTTATTTATTTATTTATTTATTTATTTATTTATTTATTTTTTGAGGGCAGTGTCACTGGCCCTCACATGTGGGACCAAACCGGGGCCGCTGGCTTCCCAAGCCAGCGCTTAACCACCACGCCACTCGGCCGGCCCTCTGGGACTCCATTTAAATGTATATTGGAACAATTGAGATTGTCACAGTTTCCTGGTGTTCTCATAATTTTACCATCTTTTTCTCTGTTTCTTTTTAGGAAGTTTCTGTTGCTATGTCTTCAAGTTCACTAATTTTTTTTTTCAGTGTCTAATTTTCTTTTTATCCCATTCAATATGTTTTTCATCTCAGATATTTCATTTCTTCATCTCTATAAGTTTTGTTTCATTTTATATTTCCCATATTTCTCCTTAAGCACTAATATTTTTCCCTACCTTCTTGAGCATATGGAATATATTTATAATTGAAGTTTTATCTTTTCTACTCATTCTCTTATTTGTGCCATTTTCGTGTCTGTGTCTATTGATTTTGTATGTCTCCTTATGTGTTATATTTTCCTGATTCTTTGCATGCCATACATGGGTCCTCTAGGCTACCTGCACTTCTGCTCCACTTGGCTCCAAATTTGAGGATTCCCACAACCTAAAACCTGTTTGATAATTCTCAAGAAACACTCTGAGAACTCAAGAAAGTGGTATTCTTACTATTGTAAAAGGTATAATTCAGAAACAGATAAATGGAAGAGGCACATAGAACAAGATGGGGAGGGCTGGGGGTGCAGAGCTTCCATGCCCTATCCTCATGGAATTAGGGTGTGTCCTACTTCCAACATATCAATGTATTAAAAAGGAAGGAAGCTCCCTGGGGCTGCAGTGTCCAAGGATTTTTATGAAAGTTTCATTACTTAGGCACAATAGATTAAATCATTGACCATGTGATTAAATTCAATCTCCAGTTACCCTCTCCCCACCCCAGAGGGAGGAGAACTAAAAATTTCAACCCTCGAATCACATGGTTGGTTTTTCTGGTAACCAGCCCCCATCTTGAAGCTATCTAGATAACCCACCTCTCCTTAAGTCACCTCATTAGCATAACACTATATCTGTTAGGAAATTCCGAGGGTTTTTGAAGCTATGTGGTGCCAGGAATCTAGGGCAAAGACTCTCTCTCTCTCTCTCTCTCTCTCTCTCATATATATATATATATATATAAATGTATACACACACACACACACACACACACACACAAAACCAAAGCAAACGTTAGTCTAGGGCTAATTTAATCCCCCTACTGAGGCAGTATAGTCTGATTATCCAACTTGATGCTCCAAAGTTTTTTTACACTGGCTGTTGAGAATTTGAATATTATTGGCCCTGTGTGAGTAATGGGGATTGTTTTCTCTGATTTTTTTTTAATAAATTTTTTATTTTTTTGTGGCTTTTTCCCCATCTTTAGACAATTTCCTCACATTTATACTATGATCAGTGCTCACGTGAAGACTCACAGGGAATGTTTTGTAGATTTCCAGGGCTTGTTCTCCATGTATCTTTTCTTCCCTGATACTCTGCCTTGCAAATTCTAATTTCTTTATTGTCCCTGGATTGTCAACTCCATCTCCTCAACTTGGGGAGACTGCTAAAATCTTTTTGGGTTCCACCTCTCTGTGTTGTGTTCTGGAAACTCTTTCTGGAAGTAAGTTGGGGTCAATCATAGGACAAAACATATTTGTTTCCTTCTCTTAGAATCATTGTCCTTTACTGCCTGTTTTCCAATGTATGAAGACTGTTTTATAAATTTTGCCTGGTTTTTTAGTTGTGTAAGATGAGAAAGTAAATGTGTGGGCTGGTGGAGTGGCACGTTGGTTAGGAGCTGGCTTGGGACGCCAGCTCTGAGCAGCAGGGCCCCGGTTCATCCCACATGAGGGCCATTGACACTGCCCTCTATAGCTAAGATGGTGAACAACATCTCGACCTGGAGCTGGGATGCTGTGAGTTGCCGGCGAAGGCATAGGCTGCAGCCCCTGCTGCAGTGGGCTGCCATAAGCTACCGTGAGTGGCTGGCAGCCAGTTTGAATGGCCGGCAGCCGGCTTGAACTGTCAAGAGCTGCCATGAGTGGCCATCCAGTGGCTGGCAAGTGACTGTCTCAGCCAGGAAGAGCACAATGATGATACCAACATGGGCCAGTGAAGCAACCTCCTCCACAACTAGGCAGAAGAACAAAAGGACAGTAACTTGTCTATTCCCCTTTTCCAATTCCCCAACACTGTTCCCCTCCCCCAACTCCCCAATAAAATCTTTAAAAAAAAAAAGAAAAGAAAACTATTACTCCATTATGGCTGGGAGAAGACACCTGTGTACTTTTTCAATCAATTCTTTTTGGGAAATTTATTTTTCTTTCTTTTTTTTTTTTTTTTTTGAGGGCAATGTCACTGACCCTCATATGTGGGACCGAACGGGGGCCGCTGGCTTCCCAAGCCAGTGCTTAACCACCGCGCCACTCGGCTGGCCAAATTTATCTTTCTTATTACTGGTGATAGCTCCTCTGTCTTTATCTCCCTCTCTTTCTGTCACTCTGATGATCTCAGTATTACCATTTCTTTCTCGAGTCTTCACAAGTCTTACTTTTTCTTTTTTCTTTTTCTTTTTTTTTTTTTTAAGATTTTATTTTATTTTATTTTTTTAAAGAGCAGTGTCACTGCCCCTCATATGTGGGACCCGAACCGAGGCCGCTGGCATCCCAAGCCAGCTCTTAACAACCGTGCCACTCGGCCTGCCCTTACTTTTTCTTTTATAATTTTCTACCTTTATTTCTTTTTGGGAGCTTCTCTAAATTCACTAATTTATTGCTTAGTTGTTCCATTTTGCTATTTTTCTTATCAATTGTGTTTTTTATTTTAACCATTATATTTTTATGACCAACATTTATGCATAGTTACTTTTTTATATTTTCTTGTTCTTGTTTTATATTGCCAATGTACTCTCTTACTTTATTTAGTATAATTAATTGGCTAATTTTAATTTTTTTGTTTTGTTATGGTGGAATTTGTTATCTGGTATTTTTTTTTTTAAAATAATAATATCGACAAATACCTTGTTATTGTGGCCTGTGAGCTCATTTTTCTTCTTTGGTACTTGGCTACTCAGTCAAAGGAAGCATATAGAAGAAGGCCAGAACAGTCTGTATAATCCCCAGTGAACTCAAGGTTAGAGTACAGATTAGCCTGAGAATGGAGAACCCAGGTACCTGGAAACCATGGCCAATAACTTTTCACATCATAAAATAACTCCTCAGCTTAGTGTTTTAACTTCTGCCCCACAGGGAGAAGCCATACTAGGAGGCCAGAGGTTCTCAAATTTTAATATTAATCAGAATCACAGGGAGGACTTTAGAAAATATATATTACTAAAAAATATGTATTACTAAATCAGAATTTCTGATTTAGCTAGCCAGGGGTTAGGCACGATTATTTCTTTTCTAACAAGTTCTCAAGTAATGTTGATACTCTTGGTCCTAAGACAGCACCTTCATAGCCACTAATACATGAGAATAAAGAGCAGAATGCCAGGGTCCCTTTTTAATTCTATCTCCCATGCCCAGGCCTAGCAGCTTCCTACCTCCAGTCAAATGTACTTGCTCCTTCTCCATGCCACCTCAGCTAATGCAACACTATTTTGAAATTTCACTCCTTCCCACCTGGAATTTCATCTCTCTCTCTGTCATAGTTTCCTCTACTTCCTCAGGGTTGATTTTGGGGCAGGAGAGCCTGCAGTCAAAGTAGTTAAGCTTCTTGGTAGAATTAGGTTTATATATTAAATTGCTAATTTATAATCTTACTGAATTCCTAATTCCCTAGTTCTCTTTTCAGTTGAATCTTTTGCTCCTTTCAGGTATACAAATCTATTATTTTAAAAACAATGTAATTTTGCCTTCCTCCTTTCCCATAATTATGTCTTTAAACAGTGTTTAATTTTATTTGTATATAAGAATGCTAAATAGTGGTGTTAATAATAGAGATTACTATTTATTATTGTTCTTGACTTTCATGTGACTAATTCTGGAGATTTGCTATTAACCCAGAAACTGGCATTTATTTAGAGCTCAAATTTTTATCATATTATGGGAGTATCTTTCTATCAAATGCCTTTCTAGCATCTGCTCAGATAATATTGTATTTCTCTAGTAACCTTTAAAAAAGGTGAATGTTCTTGATACATTTTCTAATAATGATCATTGCTGTATTCCTGACATGATCATCACTTAGTAATGATTCACTAGTTATTCTTTTATTGCACTACTAGATTCAGTTTTCTAGTATGTTATTTAGATTTCTTTTGCTTTATGAATGGGATTGGTCTTTGTCCAAAGCTTGATATATGTCTACCTATATTTGAGTATACAATACTTTGTTGTTAGATAACATTAGCATTCTTCCTTCCAATTTTTTTCTTTTTTTCCCCCCAAAAACACTTTGTGTCAGGCACTGTTGAGCAAGAGGAATTCAAAGACAAATATGCCCTGGTATCTGTCTTGGAGAAACATACTACCTAGTAGTGGAGAGAAACAAGGAAATAAAAATTTACAAATGCTGTGGAAGTGCAATAGTAGAGGCATATACCAGGTAATCCGGGAGTACAGAGAGCACAATTTTTGCATTTATATGGTAAAAACATATAGCAGGTCAATAAATATTTGTTGAATTGAACTCACCTTGTTTAGAAGAGGATTTTTAGGAGTGCCTTCTCAGGGCAGCTGACTTTTTATATTATTGATAAATAAAAGAACAGGAGCCAAGTTCTTTCCTCTGAGAAGAGTGAACTACTTAGAGAAGTAGAAGGTAGAGAGACCTGATTTTACTGTAACTTTCTTTTTCATAATCAACACCTGCAATTTCAAATGGAATCTTTTCTTGTCTTCATAAATTTGGTATAAGTCATAGTTTCTGAATTGTTTCCAAACCCTTTACCAAAATCAACTACACAGGGCTATGCCATGAGTTCAGCAAAATATTACAGAAATTCATTTCATCCATAAATAGTCTTAATCTCAGAGAAATTTAGAATGGAGATTTTATCTCTTTAAAAAATAATTTAAAAAATTTTCAATTATAGTTGACATACAGTATTACATTAGTTTCAGGTGTACAACTTAGTGATTAGACATTAACTTACAAAATTATCACCCCAATGAATCTAGCATTTATTTGACAGCATACATTGTTATTACAATGTTACTGGTTATATTCTCTATGCTATACTTTACATCCCCATGACTATTTTGTAACTCCCAATTGTACTTATTTTTTTTTTTTTTTGAGGGCAGTGTCATTGGCCCTCATATGTGGGACCGAACTGGGGCCGCTGGCTTCCCAAGCCAGCGTTTAACCACCGCGCCACTTGGCCGGCCCCCAATTGTACTTCTTATTCCTTCTCCTTTTCCACCCATTCCCAAGCCCCCTCCCATCCATCTGGTAACTTTCAAAAATGTTCTCTGTATCTATGAGTTTGTTTCTGTTTTGTTTATTCATTTATTTTGTTCTTTAGATTCCACATATAAGTGAAATCATATGGCTTTTTTTTTTTTTTAAATGTCTTATTCACTCCACTTAGCACAATACCCTCTGGGTCCATCCATGTTGTTGCACATGGAAAGATTTCTTTTTTTTTTTTTATAGCTGAGTAATATTCCATTGTATATTCGTATCACTTCCTCTTCATTCTTCTATTGATGGACACCCAAGTTGCCTGCATATCTTGGCTATTGTAAATGATGCTGCGGTGAACATATAGGATGCACATGCCCCTTCAAAGTAGCATTTGGAGTTTTTTTGGATAAGTACCTAGGTTACTGGGTGCTTTGTTGTCTCTTCTTTATAGCCTTTGTTTCAAAAGTCTATTTTGTCTGGTATAAATATTGCTACCACAGCTTTTTTTTGTTTCTATTTACATGAAATATCTTTTTGCATTTCTTTACTTTCAGTCTGTGTGTGTCTTTCAATCTGAAGCGAGTCACTTGTAGGTAGCATATGTAAGGGAGTTGTTTTCTTACCCATTCAGCCCTTTTGGTTGGAGCATTTAATCCATTTACATTTAAAGTAATTGTCAATGGATATGTAGTTATTGCCATTTTCTTCTTCTTCTTTTTTTTTTTTTAGCTGAGCCATCCTGCTACCTGTTGGCAACTCAGCAGCTGCTCAGCTTGGGCTGGGAATCCAACTGGCAACCCTGTTGCTCAGAGCTCGCACTCTTTTTTTTTTTTTTTTTTTTTTTTTTTGAGGACAGTGTCACTGGCTCTCATATGTGGGATCCGAACCAGGGCCGCTGGCATCCCAAGCCAGCGCTTAACCACCGCACCACTTGGCCGGCCCAGAGCTCGCACTCTTGAGTGAGCTCTTAACCAACTGAGCCACTTGGCCAGCCCTTCATTTTTTTAAATTTTTTTTTCTTCTGGTTTTTCTTAAAGAAGTTCCTTTAACATTTCATTTAATGCTGCTTTGGTGGTGATGAACTCCTTTATCTTTTTCTTGTCTGGGAAGCCCTATCTATCCTTCAATTTTAAGTGATAGCTTTGCTGGATACAGTAATCTTGGTTGTAGGTCCTTTCTTTTCATCACTTTGAATATTTCTTGTCAATTCCTTCTGGCCTACAAAGTTTTTGTTGAGAAGTCAACTGACAGTCTTATGGAAGCTCCCTTGTAGGTAACTAACTGCCTTTCTCTTGATGCTTTTAAGATTCTCTCTTTGTCTTCAAGCTTTGGCATTTTAATTATGATATATCTTGATGTGGGTCTCTTTAGGTTCATCTTGTTTGGGACTCTGCATTTCTTGGGCTTGAATGTCTATTTCCTTTGCCAGGTTAGGGAAATTTTCTGTCACTATTTCATCAAATAGGTTTTCAACTCCTTGCTGTCTCTCTTTTTTATCTTGTACGCCTATGGTGTGAATATTGGCATGCTTGATGTTGTCCCAGAGGTCGCCTAAACTCTCCTATTTTTTTTTCTTTTTCCTGTTCTGGTTGGGTGTTTTCTGCTACATTATCTTCCAAATTGCTGGTTTGATCTCCTTCATCTAATCTACTGTCCATTCCATCTAATGTATTCTCAATTTCAGTTATTGCATTCTTCATTTATGACTGGTTCTTTTTTATATTTCCAATCTCCATTTTTATGTTTCCTATCTCTTTGTTGAAGTCTCACTGACATCCTTGAGCATCCTTATAACCGGTGTTTTCAACTCTGTGTCTGGTAAATTTCTTATCTCCATTTGGTTTAGTTCTTCTTCTGGAGCTTTGTTCTGTTCTTTCATTTGGAACATGTTTCTTTGTGTCCCCATTTTGGCTGCCTCCCTGTATTTGTTTCTATGTATTAGATAGAGCTCCTATGTCTTCTGGTCTCAGTAGAGTGTAGTCGGTGTACTGCTTACGTAGTAGGTGTCCTGTGGTACCCAGTGGACTAGTCACCCTAATCACCTGAACTGTGTACTCCAAGTGTTGCCCTTGTTTGGGTTGTTTGTCTTTCTGTTGTAATTGAGCCTTGGTTGCTGTTTGCATGTCAGTGGGAGTCATTGGCCCTCAGGCTGATTGGTTATGAGGACTAGCCATGGTTACAGTGGAGGAGTTGTTGTGCAGGGGCTCACCCTATAGAGGGGTATTTGCTTTAGCAGGGCTCTGGTGGCTGCCCAGTCTGCTCTTTGGGTGTGTCATCTATGGAGGTGGCCTGGTTGTGCTCCAGCATGGTCCAAAGCTAGCCACGGCATGCCAGCCCTGAGGCCTCCTGGGAGTGGTCTCCCTGCAGGTCAAGTTCAGTCACCACCTGTATCCTTCCTGGGGCCACTTGGCATGAACCACAAAGTGATTCACAGATGTCTTTCACCTGTTTTGGGCTTTGAGGTGCCTGGGACATGCTAAGCTGTGACCAAGGCTCTTCAACCAGAGAGGTATGGGGCATGCTGAGGCCAGATACTGCCTGCTTGGGGTTTGTAAACCTTTTAGAGGTTTTAGAATAGTTCTCAGCATGAGCCAAGACAGGCTATTTGTATGGAAAAGTCACTGGAAATGGCTTGGGTGGGCTGACAAGTTGGGATGGATAGGACCTCAGGGAATCACCAAGGCAGGGTGAGCAGCTTTAGCCAGGTTGATGGAGACTCAGATATGGTGCCACCTGCATCTGTACACTTGGAGTGGGGAGGACTCAACAAAGAAATAATGGCGTCTGCTAGCACTTCTTTGTGGGAGAATGCTGTCCCTCTAGCCCTCGCCTTGAAGCCAGATCATTCAGTTCCTCCCCATATGTCCCTGGCACCTTTCAAGCTGCTGACCTGGAGCTGGAGCTCAATGTGAACGAGTCCATCAGCGAGTAAGTTCACTTGTACAGGCCCTTTAATAGAAGCATCTGAGACTCAAACCACCCTCTGTCTCACTCAGCCACAATCTCCGCTGGTTTTCATCAGAAGCTGTGGGGACTTCTCCTGCCAGAACTGGAATCATGGGCTGGGGAGCCTAGGTTGTGGCCAAGACCCCTTGTTCCTCTGCAGGGGACCTCTGTATCTGAGATATCCCTCCCAATTGTTAACTGCCACATGTGGGTGTGGGGACCAGCCCATTTAGAGTATCTGCCCCTCCTACCAGTCTTGAAGTGGCTTCTTTATATCCTCAGTTACAGGACTTCTGTTCAGCAAGACTTCAGGCATTTATCAATGAATGCTGTTCTGTAGTTTAGTTGCAATTTTGATGTGGTCATAAGAGGAGGCAAGAACAGTGTTTACCTACTTCTCCATCTTGGCTAGAAAATTGGAAATTTTTACTCTTTAATTATTAGAAATTATTTAGATTCACATGTTCTTAATAACCTATGTTTATTTTTTCTTATATGTCAGCCTTTCTTTCTATTTTACCTGCTTCCTTCATTATTTTTCCACAGGTCATATTACATAGAATAGGAAGGGGAGAAAGGAACAAACATGTTTTGGTCACATATACTGTGCTCCACACTGCTGGGCTGTTCACAGCAACTCTTGAAGGACTCATTTTCTCAGCTGCACAGAGGCTTTGGGCACATGACTTAGTTATGGTGAAGCTATAATTCTAATACAAATGTTTCGGAGTCCAAAGGCTCCAGACTTTTTTCCATACCTAGAAAGGATTTGGTTTCAGAATGAAATACTGTATATGTTTCTATGTATTTATGACATTCTCATACCTTTGTCTCTGCACATCTCACAACTATTACATTAGCAAGCCAAACACATAAGAATCCCTTGGGTAGTTTGATAAAATTGCATATTGCAGGCCTTTACCACCAGACTCATGATTCAGTTAGTCACTTGTGACTCCTCAGAATTTGCATTTTTAAGATCCTCAGGTAATTCTGCTATCCAGCCAGCTTTGGAAATGAGAAATGTATGCCCCTGTCTCCAAGGGTAGAAATTATGTTGTAAATTCAAACACATTAGTGTTTGTCATAGGAATTGTCTGTTAGGTCTATCCATGTCATAAGCACTGAAAGAAGGTGCTGACTCTCCACAGCACCTGAAGGCCTTTGTGGATGAACCCAATATAAACATGTTATTTCATAGTTGAGACTCCCGTCCACCATCTTATTCTAAGATGGTGGCTCCCAACCCTGGCTGTACATGAGAATGACAGTGCCTGGGCACCAGTGCAGACCAGTTCAATTGGAATCTCTGTGTGGGGGTTGGACAGCAATATTTTTTAAAGTGCTCTAAATGATCCTAATGTATAGTCAAGGTTTGTAACAATCTTTTCTTAACTAAGGTAAAGGAACTTGAGTAATGGAGTTTTTCCTTCAGGAAATTGGAAAATAATATGTAATAAAAAAGTTGAATATTTTCTCTTTATATCATTTTATTTAAAAACTTGTATATATTTAATGTGTACAACATGCTGATTTGAGATATATATATATATATATATATATATATATATATATATATATATATATATAAAATGAAATGGTTACTATACTCGTTAACATATCTATTCCTCATCTAGTTACCATCTTTTTTTTTTGATGATAGTATCTGAAACCTACTGTTTTAATGTATTTCCAGTATTCAATACAGTATTATTCAGTATAGTCATCATGCTGTACTTAGATCTTTAGATTTATTCATCCTACACAATTGCATCTTTGTACCCTTTGACTAACATCTATCTATTTTTCCTACTTCCCCACCCCTAGTAACCACCATTCTACTTTCTGCTTCTGTGTATTTGACTTTTTTTTTTTTTGATGTCACATATACTATCATACAGTTTTTTTTCCCCTCCAGGTTCATCCATATTGTTTCAAATGGCAGGATCTCCGTTTTTTAAGGCTGAATAATATCCCATTGGATACATATGTCATATTTTCTTTATTCATTCATCCATCAACAGACACTTAGGTTGTTTTCATATCTTGGTTATTGTGAATAATGTTGCAATGAACATGGAAGCACAGATATCTGAATATTTTCTTTTGTTTGATTATATTACATTATTGACATTTTAAATATTAATGGGACAGAGAGAAACAAATGAAGTAAGTGTTACCATAAGTAGAGGATGTTATGCGAGCACTTAGGAGGAGAACCTAATACAAAGAAATTGCAGAACTCCCCCAAAGTCTATTACCTTGTATCACCTGTACAAAGGGAAGAGAAAGAAGATATGGGATAAAGTGAGTGTTTGTGACAAAGGATTAACACATACACAAACACAGATAGAACTCACTGTGTGTGTGTAAAGTTTTGGAATGATGTCCTGGGAATTAATTTTTCTTTGGTGTGATAGGAATCTTTGTAATGACTTTTCTGTACTATTTTTTATTTACTTGTAATCTGGTTTCACATTATATTATTATTTTTTGTATAGAGATCAGGCAAATAAATTGGTAAAATTTGAGCTGTCTATCCCCACCCCTTACTCTCCTGTAATCATTCTTAGGGGTGGCAAGCTGGCAGGTTTGCCATATGCTATAAGAATAGAATTCTTATTCCCTGTTTCAAATTTGGGGCAAAGATCATTGTGCTACACTGGCTCTTAGAATGAACTGTTTGAGGCTCCTTTGTTACATGAATAAATGTTATTGTTTATTTTTCTGATATGTTTTCTTTATTTCACACCTGCTGACTTTATCTACACATCAAAGAGAAGTTGGATGGCCTATATTTTCAATATTTGAAGATAGTAATGCTAAATATGATATTTTTCCAAGTATTGCAAATGTACTTCTTTTCGTTCCCAAGTATTGCAAATGCTCTTTTGTAACACAAAACTGTCATTAATAGCCATTGAAATGTCATTCTTTCCCTAATGTTTTTTTGTTGAAAGTATGAGTTCTGCTATTGACTTAAATTTTTTTATTTAATGGGCTGAGGATTTCCCTTCATAATGAAAAAGAAAAAAAGACCAGTTAACAAGAATGGAATTGTTTCTGTGAATAGATATAGTGAGAGAATAAAGTCAATGTTAGGATTATCATTCTTGCCAATATCCTTTCAGGTATATTTTGTAGACTAAATTGAGGATGAAGGACAAGGAAAGGCTGGGAGGCATAGGCACAGATTTCTGGGGCTCAGGATACTTCAAACCTAACTTGGGCAAGATATTTACCTAAAAAGAAGTTTTTCTGATAATAATCTCTTTAGGCAAAGATAATCCACCAAATGATACCAAACAGATATTGTATTAGATGAGAGTGGAGTGGTAATGAAGAAAAATGAAAACAAATATTTTCTCTGAAATGGTCTTAGAATTTTTACTCTTCAGAAACCATTTGAGTGCCAGATAAATATGTATTAGTCTTTGTTCTCTCTTTTTTTTTTTTGAGTATTTTATTGGAGAATTGGGGGAGGGGAACAGTGTTGGGGAATCGGGGAAGGGGAACAGACAAGTTGCTGTCTTTTTGTTCTTCAGTCTAGTTGCAGAGGAGTCACTGGCCCATTTTGATATCGTCATTGCACTCTTCCCGGATAACGCAGATAGGTCGCCGGCCTCTGGATGTCGCTCACCGCGGCTATTGGCAGCTCATGCTGGCTGCCAGCCGCTCATGCTGGCTGCTGGCCACTCACTGTAGCCTTGGCAGCCCACTGCAGCAGGGGCTGCAGCCTATACCGTCGCCGGGGCTCACACAGCCCAGCTCCAGGTGGAGCTGTTAGCTGTAGAGGGCAGTGTCAGTGGCCCTTATATGTGGGATCTGAACCGGGGCTGCTGGCATCCCAAAACCAGCGCTTAACCAATGCGCCACTCGGCGGGCCCTCTTTGTTCTCTTTTTATTGGTAGTAATACTGAAAAATTAATCTGAGAACTTCTGTGAAGGATGTTTTGGTTGCATTCTGAAAGGTAAAAACTCTCTTATTCTTCTGGTAGTTTCTATATAGATGCTTCGAAAATAAAGCATTTTGAATACATATGAAGTGTTTAGCTTTGTGTTCATGTTGACTTTCAGGATGAAAGGATATATTTCTCAGTCCTTGTTCAAAAAGGAAACAACAACTCTTTGAAATTTTTGCCCCTCCTACCCTTGAAAATGAATTTCAAAAATTATTCAACCCCCAGTCATGCTTGTTTGTGCAAACTGATCAAATTAACTTGTCTGCTGGTTTCAATTTCCACATATCTTCCCCATCCATAGTATGACTTTTAAAAATACTGAGGCATTTTTCTGTGATGCTGCAACAATGAAGTGTTCTGCTGGAAAGAATTATTGATTGTGGAGAGTCCTACAGGGAACGCTAGGTTATGACTCTTTTCCAGTCTTCCTGAGACTTTCTTTTAACCTTCCTCACTAATGACATGATACTTTCCCAATATGGACACTGCAGATGGAGATGGCTATATTTTCAAACTGTCCCCTGATTCACACCCTGAAAGAGAAAAGAAATGCTGTACAAGTAAGTTAAATCTCAGAGTTTGCTCTGAGAGAGCAGAAGTTTACATTTGTGAGAGCAAAATGGAGAAGCACGGTGGAAGTCGAACACTGGGTGCTTGGAGTTAAGCACCATCGCCCCCAGTCTAATGGGTAATAGAGTCATTAATTCTGCTGATTAACTTGGCCTTGGGGTTTCTGGAAATGACATCCACCTCCTTTTTTTTTTAAGCTCAAACTGTGGAACGAGGGAACATAAAAAAACAAGCTAATTAGAGAGAAATCAGGAGAAAAGAAGCAGAGAGAAAAGAAAGACAGTTTGAGCATTAATGAGACTTGTTTAGGGAGAGAATGTGACAGGCTCTTCAAAAGCATTATTGTCAAATGTGTCACCATTTCATAGATGGCAAGAGCTACCTTTGAGCTTCATGCTGATAGTTAATGATTTGAAACTATAAAAAGATTGAAAAGGTAAAAGGGAAAATGTTAGACTCAACTGGATTTTAATGAGCTTTTTTTTTTTTTTGTTAAGGAAAACAGCCTGGAAAGTAGAGAAATTTCCCATTCTTTCTGTTCCTCATTCTCTGGATTTCCATTTCTTTATTAGTGATACAGTTGGCAAAGGAACAGTGGGAGAGGATTATCAAAGGTCTAAACTCAAAGATCTTCACTTTTCTGAGAAGATAAGTGACAGTGAGGGCAGCACAGGAGTTTGAATGGCAATACTAAGGAGAGATTGATGGAGGAGACTGCATTAGCGCTTGTTTGTTTTTTGGGGACATGCTGAGCAGAAGCTATCTTCACACTGTGCGATGTAACAAAGAAATCCAAAGTGATTACGCAGGTTCATTTGTCAGTATCACTGCTCCAGCTATTGCTATGTGCAACAATGGGATGACAAGGCATTTATTGCTGATGGTTGGCTATTAGTAGCATTATAGGAAACATTAGAGCAGAGTAGGATACATAGACCAGGAGACAATAGCTTTCTGGGCTCCAAACTCAGCAGGGTAGCCTTGTCATTAAATATGGTAGTGCCAATTTAATTTAAAAAAAAACAAAACACCAAACCAAACCAAACAAACAAACAACTAGAAGGAAACTTTGACAATGAATTCTGTAACCCCATTTTTACCTTATGGTAACTGTCAGGATTTCACTACCTGAGTTTTCAGTTATGTGTTATTAGCTGAGCATATACAGAAGGATCACATATTTTCAAAAAATATTGAATGCTAGTGGGAAAATCAGAACCAAATTTCAAGTTTTTTCTAGAGATTTTCTTGTGATCTCTAGAGATTTCTAGAAATCTTTGAAATATTAAATTCTGATTATGGTACAGTACCTAAGAACAAATTATTAATCAGGTACTATGGTTAAACCAACTGCCTTACTAATGAATTACTGATGAATTCCTTTCTGAAATAAGGAACCTAGATCACTGATTTGAAAGTGATAATAGCCCAGCTCATTACAAAGCAAAGAGGTTGCATATGAAAGAGGGATTTGTCTTTTGTGGTCCTTCAGCGTTCATCATTCAGCATCCACTGATTCGAATATCTCTGAACCCCCTGTGTGCATCTGAGCTTGCTAAGTCCAAATATGTATTTTTCAGTCTCTTTCCTGTCAAAGGATTGTAAATGGAACAGAGATGAAGATAACCATCTGAAGAAGATCTTGGGGGCATTATTTTAAAAAGGGATTCTTTTACTTAGAAACAGTGCTTTCTAACTCTAGACTTTCAGAAAACATGAAAGCACTAAGTAATTCACAGACTAACCTCATGTAGTAGAAATTACTAAGATCCTTCTGCTCTTAGGTAAAGGGAAGCATGGAGGTTTAAATAAACTTGGCCAATGTTGTAATCATTACCTGACTCAAGACTAGAAGCTTGGAAATGGATTTCAGAACTTCTCTCATTTCTGCTCAAGACACTAGGCATACAGTTTTATTAGTTTTAAATGGCTTTCCTCCATGCTATTGTAGATAAATTTTCTGCAATGGCAAGCAAGACAGAGGCCCTGTAAGTCTCTCTTTTGGTACTGGGCATGGACACAGTTCTACAAGAAGCATGAAAGATATTTTTACAAAGTTTATTAGAGAAAAAAAGAGTTAGTTGCAATTGAAAAGGATATTGTTTCTTGGGGATTGCCATTCCCTGAGGGCTCAATTTCGGAATTTCCTATTTAAGAAGTCTTTCCTAATCTCTAAGAGCTGTGTTAAGTATCTCTCCTTTGTGCTTGAGTCATTGCTTTTAGCATGTTTTATTAAAAATATTCATTTACAGGCTGCTCTTTTTTATTTGAGGACAGACTACTAAGAAAAGAAATAAGTACAAATATTTAAAATGGTTGATCTTGTCAACAGAACTTTAAAGGAAGAAACAATGACTTAGAGAAATCCAAATCAATCTCAATCTATGATATTTTTCCTGTTCTTTATCTTATTAAGCTCCCTCTCCTCTCTCCAGTGTCCTTCTGGTTTTATTTACAGAAAGTCTTAGCAGTCCTATCCTATATATGCACCCTGTCCCCTCTCCCCTGCCAGTCACTGACTTTTAAGTGACATTTAAGTTATCAAATGAAACATAGGTTTGTAACAACAAATTTTAGTCCTTCACTAGTTATCTTGTCCTTCATAGCCATGCTATAGAATATTTTGAGAATGTTGGGAAGAGAAAACACTTGATTTTTCAGGTGACTAGGTAAGATAGGTTCCCATAAGGAAGGAAAAATGGAGGGCCACACATTACCTCTTTTCTGAGTTGCTTTCATGGGGTTTTAAATAAGTTCTTGTTTTAGTTTGGTGACTTGGGTGGCATACATGAGGTGCAGGGTAGTTTACAACTCCCTTCATGTATATTTTCATTAAATTTTCCATAGCAATCCTCTGAACTTGACAGGATGGGGTTTTTAATTCCTATTGTTACAGGAAAAGAGGTTTCTTGGCTTCACATCGGAAAGAATGCAAACATGAGCTGATATAGAGTTTAAAGTGAAAGCCAGTTTATGGCCGTCTCTCAGATAGAGTGGTTCTCTAATCACTAGTGGAAGAGAGACTCTCTCCATCCCCCAGGCTAGGGTTTATTTGTGTTTTCTGTTTCCATGGAAAATTTATTGGTATGGGGGGAAAGGAGGAAAGAAGAACAATGGTAAGTTTATCTTTAACTTCTGTAAGATGCGAGAAGAATAGAGGCAGGTTTGTTTTTAACTCTGGTAAAGTCCAACCTGTACTTTATCTACAGTGGGCTTAACTACAGGAGTGGTCATAATGGAATCTCTAGTCTTTGGATAGTTATCTTTGTGTGATTGATTAACATCTGCCTGAGTTCTGTGTCTTAGAGCAGGCAGGCAGCACGCTTGAATCCAACCTCCTAGTTCCTTCTTCTGTAAAAATAGTCCTTATGCCCCTTCCCTGTATTACCATTGTACAGATGGGCAAACTGGAATACAGAGAGCATCTTGTCCCAGGGCAGGCAGGCAGGCAGGCAGGCAGGCAGGCAGCTGCTTGTGATGGGTGGTGGGCCTGATACTCAAGTCTTCCTGCTCCAGTGTTCCTTCTGTTACTCCAATCTAAATACCAAAATAAGCTCTTCAATTTGACACAAGTTTACTAACTGTTATGGTAGTATTATTATTATTGCCACACCTTGTACCAGGAGCTCCTCAGAAAAGAGTACTAAATAAACGAACCTCAAACCTGCACTTTTTAATGGCTATTCCTAAAGGTAGACAAGTTCTTTCTTCTCAAAGTGTACAGACATTAAATTGAAGAAATAAAGACACATGCATTATACAGATGACACCTGTTTTAGGAGGAGCTCAGTATGGCTGAATATAAACCTTCGTATAGTTTCAATTCAGAGAATGAAAGAAAAAAAATATTTTCTAACAGTAGTTATAAAAGAATAGCATCTTGACCATCCTAAACAGAATAAGTGTCTTAATGACACAAAGGCTACAAAGTGCTGGTGTATCTGTGAGACTATGAGTATGTGTGTGTGTTTGTGAATATATCAGGCTTACCACATTTTTGCCAGGGGTGCTAAATAGGAGAGTTATTGAGCCATCACAGCAAGGGTTCCAGGACTCTACAGCTGGAATCTGTGCAGGTGCAGCTTTCTGGTTGCTGGCCAGCGTTATTTTGTAATACTGCTGGCAGTAACCACTTTTAAATAGAAACATGATTGCACTTTATTTTAATATTTCTCCCTTCTATTTTTTCCCCCTACTGTAAATCAACCCTGCTCTGAGCAGAAAGTCCTTGCCAAGATTTCGGGTAACAGATTAAGCCCACTGAGCTGAGCCTGTTTTCAGTGCTTGGAAACACATTGTGTAAGTTTACTGCCGTTGGTATAGCACGCATGACTGAGTGAAAAACTATTAACCATACAAAGCAACTTCTCTTAGGCCTTTGTGACATTTGGAGACGAACGTTTCACTACTCCCAAGACCACGGGAGGTAGCAGGCGTATGTCAGCTATGTGAGCAAATTAAGAATAGCCCTTTCACTGGTTTACTCTCTTATCTTGTGGGTTTTGGGAGGACTCTGCAATAAATGAAGTCACTGGGAACCTAAGAGATGTCTCTTCAAGACAGTAATGAAAGTAGCTTACACTTAGGTAACACTTACCCTGTGCCAGGCCCTATTCTAAAGGGCTTACATATATGGATTCATTTAATCCTCATACCAATGCTATGAGGAAGGTACTAGTGTTATGTGGGTTTACAAATCGGGAAACTGAGACACAAAGAAGTTAAGTAACTTGCCCAATGTCACACAGATAGTAAGTGGAGGAGCCAGGATTTGAACACAGAGAATCTAACATCAGAGCCTGTGTTCGTAATCACTTGACTACATTCCATTTTAGAGTTTGAGGCTGCCTCATTTCATGCCAAGCCAAGGCCAGCTTCTCCACTGTCTTCATGCACTATTTGTGTACATATCTGTTGTCCTGACTGGACCTTGTACTTCTTAAGGGTAAAGGATAGGTTTTTAATTTCTGTATCTGTCCTTGCTATCTAGGGCTGGACTTTTCTATAATAAGTATTTTACAAGATATACAAAGCAGACGTTTTAAGGATTTAAAAAGATTATGTACCATAATGGTTGATAATGGTGCAGAAGATCAAAATAATTAATAGATTTGTTTTACAGACTTAAAATGCAGTAAATTCAGCATAAAGAAAATTATCCAGTGTGTCAATTTGTAACACATTACCCACAGGAGCAGGGTTCATGTAAAGTTTCCTGCCTGGTTTTAAACACACCTAATCAAATTCTCTGTTCTTTGTAACACAAAAGCAAGCAGATTGTTTCTGTGCAGGAAGAAGCATCCTTAGCAGTTTTCCTTGGTGTTGGACAATACAGTCCTTATTTCTGAAATAACCTCTATGTTCAGCTAGTTCCCTTGGAGCTTGCTTTGCCCAATAAATACATTTTCACTTAGTTTTTTTTTTGACACTCCTTATAAGCCAAATGACCCATAAGTGATAATATATTTTACAAAGCAGCTAGTTCTTGCTCCTGGTTCTATATAACCTTAGGTATAAATTGGCATTATTTTCCTACTGATTGTAGCTACATGACCCTATTAAGAGGTCATCAGGCCTGCCCTTTACTTATAAGCCATTTAAGATGAGAAACCTCTATCAGAACCTGTTACTCTCGTTTTTGTGTAAAGTTTTTTTTTTTCTTTTTTTTTTTTTGAGGGCAGTGTCACTGGCCCTCATATGTGGGACTGAACTGGGGCCGCTGGCTTCCCAAGCCAGCACTTAACCACCACACCACTTGGCCGGCCCTTGTGTAAAGTTTTACAATTGTAAAATACTCATCCAAAAGTAAAAGTTAAAATGGAAAGTTTAGGGCCGGCTGAGTGGTGCATTGGTTAAGAGCTGCTTTGGGATGCCAGCGGCCCAGGTTCAGATCCCACATGTGAGGACCAGTGACACTGCCTTCTATAGCTAACAACACCTCCACCTGGAGCTGGGCTACGCAAGCCGGGGTGACGGTGTAGGCTGCAGCCCCTGCTGCAGTGAGCTGCCAATAGCGGAGGTGAGCCACCATCCAGAGGCCAGCGACCGATCTGCCTCATACGGGAAGAGCGCAATGACGGTACCAACATGGGCCAGTGAAGCAACGTCCTCTGCAACTAGACTGAAGAACAAAAGGACAGCAACTTGTCTGTTCCCCTTCCCCGATTCCCCAACGCTGTTCTCCTCCCCCAATTCCCCAATAAAATCTTTAAAAATAATAATAATAAAAATAAAATTAAAATGGAAAGTTTAACTTAATACTGTAGAAGTCGAAGCAATGAATTGGGAGATACGAGTGATTTTAGTCCCATACTCTCCAGTGATTAGCTTTGTGACTAGCTAGGTGATCCTGAAGAAATCAAAATGGGCTAAATTTCCTTACTGATAAAACCAAGGAGTGAAATTAGACAATGGCTTTTCATTTCTCTTATTTTAATCTAGTCTTTAGAGTAGGAGAAGCCCTCCTCCCCTGCACCCTCCTCCCCACCACTTTCTACTAAAGATCTTGAAAGGAATAAAACTACAGCAGGGAATGCAAACTGACCAGTTTTCTTTTTCTTTCTTTCTTTTTGTTTGTTTGTTTGTGTTTTTCTTTAAGATTTTTATTGGGGAATTAGGGGGAGGGGAACAGCGTTGGGGAATCGGGGAAGGGGAACAGACAAGTTGATGTCTTTTTGTTCTTCAGTCTAGTTGCGGAGGACGTTGCTTCACTGGCCCATGTTGGTATCATCATTGCACTCTTCCCGGATGAGACAGATCGGTCGCTGGCCTCTGGATGGTCGCTCTCCGCCCGCTATTGGCAGCTTGCGCTGGCTGCCGGCCACTCACTGTAACCTTGGCAGCCCACTGCAGCAGGGACTGCAGCCTACACCGTCACCGGGGCTCGCACAGCCAAGCTCCAGGTGGAGCTGTTAGCTGTAGAAGGCAGTGTCACTGGCCCTCTCATATGTGGGATCCGAACTGGGGCCGCTGGCATCCCCAAACCAGCTCTTAACCAATGCGCCACTCAGCCGGCCCTTTTTGTTTGTTTTTTTGTGAGCAAAGAATAAGTTTGCAGTTGAACGGTTTGTTGAAACTTTCAGGAAGAATTCGACTGGTTTCACATGAACAAATTTACATTTAGGATTTTACATTTTAGCACTCTGTATGTTGACCTGAGCATTAGCAGTTATTAGAAGGTTCCTTCCTCTACTGGAGGCTTTTTGAGTGATTTTAAGAATGCTTGCATGCTTATGGCCACCAAGGATCCTTTTAACTCTGTGTTTCTTTGAGGCTGTATTAATATCACTTTTACTCCACCTGCAAGCTGATCTTATTTACTTTCATATGTTTGTTCTACAAATCCTTGCTACTCAAAGTTACTGTATACTAGCAGCATTAGCATCATCTGGGAGCCTGTTATAAATGAGACCTACTGAGTCAGAATCTGAAGTTTAACAAAATCCCCGGGTGATTTGTTTGCATATGAATGTTTCAGATGCACCTCTCTAAATGATGGAGATTGTCAAAAGAAAGTTCCTCTCTCTCAAAATCTCAGAGTTCTGTTTAATGTGGTGCTTCCTGGATCAGAATTTATTGGTATACTAGAAACTCAGATCCTTGTGCTTAATTCCTCCACTAAAGCAGAGAGTGTGCAGTAGGGGAGAAGGGGAATAGCATTATTTTCAACACGTTATGAGGCTTATTTCTCCAGCTGGCACAGGCCCACAGCAAAATTCAGGTCTTGATTCTTCAGGTGTTAATGGACTCAAGTTGCACATGGAGAGGCAGGTTCAAGAAGGTGGAATTGTGGGGGCAAGCTGTGGGCGTGAAGGGCAATAATATGATCCAATGCTTTGCAGCTAAGATTAGAGCTGAAGAACCATTCAAAATTTATGTGGCAATTAATAGCCATTATCACCCCTTACCTCATGTTGTAAAACATTCGATTGTTTATCAATAAACCTTGTAGGACATCGTTACATTCCTTCTCTAGTGATTCATAAGGTGTGTTCTGACTTGTCTTCTAAATGAGGAAAGAACAATGGTAAAGGTGCTCTTTAGCAAATGGGGTCCTTTCTTTGGTGTTCTCCTGCCTCTAGTCTCAGATTTATCTTTCTTTCCTTTTTTATCATCACTTTGTTAGATACTCAGTGTCTCTTGGTGCTCCTGAGCCTACCTGTCAAGTGTCCAGTGTTTCTTCTCTCCCACTCTTCAACTTCCTCTACTTCTAAAATCTGTTCTCTGTTTTCTCTTAAACTGTGTCATGTTAAATGAGTCACAAGGTTGAGAGTCTCCTTTCTCTGGAATATCTGAATTTTAGCAACAAAAACAACACCATCCTGTCTTCCTCCAAGTAATTGTCTCTTTTGGGTCCTTTAGACATCAGTCTAGGTGGAGGAAATAATACAAAAGAGTAGGGCAGCAGCGGCTTGTTCCAATCCCTCTAAATCCTGCTGCCTGATGTTACACTTGGTCTGGTCTGTGGGTCAGATCTAGCCACACAGAGGATGGAAAGCTTACTTCATGAAAGTTACACTGGAAGGTCTTAGAAGTATAAGGAACGTTATATTCGGATTGAAGATGGTCACTGTAGGACAATGGACTTCCGTCCTTGGACTACACTTGGTATCAGAAGACTAGGACATTAGGCAGAGTCAGGAGGTGAACCTCAGTGGGGAAGCTGGCCTCTTGGGGAAGCTGATGAATGAGGCTGATGAGCAGTTTGGAGGCCCCTGGGAGTGGACTCTGTTCTCCCTCTGACTGCTGCTGAGCTTGGCTTCAGGAGTGGGTGCTACATGAGTGTTCATTATTTCCAGTCATGACGTAGAGATGGTCGGTTTATGCTCGTTTATGTTTTCTTCTTTTGTCCACAGCAGGAAACGGGCTCCTGGATTTGGCAAAACCCTTTCTTGGGCAGGCAGTGGATTGGTGTGGCCGCTCCCTGCTAGGGACTTGGGTGCATGGAGACAGGCTGATCTGCCTCTGCACCTTGTGGCCATGTTGCCTCCAATTAGTTTGTAGATTAATTGAATGGTAGATTAATTGGGATGTCAGTCTGATCTTACTGTGGAGATGTGGTTGTGGCTTCTGACAGCCATCTGAAGTGCTGAAGTCTTTAGTCTTGGAAGAGAACTCAAGCCATGTGTGTGATACATTTCCATATACTTAAGAGATAGCTGATGTTTATGTAGCATTTATACTATGTTGAGTAATATCTGAATGATTTTACACAGACACCATATGAGGCTACCTTCCCTATTTTATATCTAAAGAAACCGACAGATTAAAACCCTTGCCTGGAATCACTGGGCAAGTGATTTACTTGTTTTACTCAGCCAAGTTGTTTCACTCCGAAGTCCAAGCTTTAAACCTCTGTGCCACTCAAATAAGAGCATGATTTATTATATGCCTTCTCTGTTGGTATAGAACATTTCCTTCCTTCTTATTATACTGGTTACATTAATACATTACAACAAAAATTCTTCATCCACATTATTTCAGCTCTCTCCAGGGTTAGTCCTCATTCAGTTCTTCACCTGCCCCTCTCTGGACACTTCTGTAGGTCTGAAAAGTTATCAAGATGGTGACCGTGGCATTTAGAAGCCCTCTCCTTGCTTCTTCTTGTTTTCATTTTTGTAAACAGTTACACCCTTCATCCAAGGCTAATAAAGTTAGTGTAGTTTATTTTAAATGGACTACTTGAATATTTTTATTGGATACATTTCCTAATAAACAAATTTTGGGAAAAAAATGTTCTATGTTCTCTATTCAACAGATATTTGAGTTTTAACTTTTTTTTCTTTTTTTTTGGTAAGACCTGTGTTGGGAGCTATGGGGCATGTGATGTTCTGTCTAAAATTCTGTGATCAAGTGTGATGGTTAATTTTGTGTGTCAGCTTAACTGCACCACGGTGTATATATGTGTGTCTGTGAGAGTGTTTCTTCATGAGGTTAAGATTTGAATTGGTAGACTGAAAAAAAGCCCATCACACTCCCTAATGTTGCAGGGGTGCTTATCCAGTCAAATGAAGACCTCTTGCCTGCTTTGAGCTGGGACACTGGTCTTTTCCTGCCTTCAGATTCTAATTGAAAACTGAAACACTGGCTCTTCTTGGGTCTCGAGCCTGGTGGCCTTTGGCCTGGAACTACATCATTACCTTTTCTGAGTCACTAGCTTGCTGACCACAGATCTTGGGACTTTTCAGCCTCCATAATCACATGAGCCAATTATTAACAATACATTTCTTTGTGTGTGTGTGTGTGTGTGTGTGTGTGTGTGTATATTTTCTACTGGTTTGTTTCTCTTGAGAACCCATGCGAGTACATCAGGTGATACCAAACACACCTTTGAAACACATCCCTTTCTCTTTTTCTCAGTTTTCTTGAGAAACAGTTGACATTTATCACTGTATAAGTTTAAGGTGTAGCATGATGGTTTGATTTACATATAATGTGAAGTTATTACCACAATAGGTTCAGCTAATATCCATCATCTCATATAGGTACAGTAAAAAGAAAAGAAAAAAATTTCTCCTTGTGATGAGAACTCTTAGGAGCTCTTTTAACAGCTTTCCTATATATCATGCAGCAGTGTTAACTATAGTTAGCATGGTGGACATTACATCCTTAGTATTTATTTATCTTGTAACTGGAAGTTGGTACCTTTTCACGGTCTTCCTCCAGTTCCCCCTCCCCCCACCCTCTGCCTGTAGTAACCACAAATCTGATCTCTTTTTCTGAGTTTGGTGTTTTATTTTATTTTATTTTTTAATGCATCTGCGGTTATCTTAGATAGATGAATTCCAACTAGGTGTGATTAATGAATCCTATAGAAATGTCATTTAATAAGGCAGTCTGAAGAAAAGTACAATATCAATAATAATTGGACACACTTCAATCAGTACATTGGACAAAAACCTCTTCATAGGAATCTTTTTGTGAGAGTTGTGACAAGTCTGAAAATGGAAGACAGTATTTCCATTGTTTTCTGAGCTTCAAAAGGAAGGAAGATGTTAAATGCCAACTTCCAGGCCCCAGAGGAACAGTCACTGTTGACTAACTGATTGCAGGGCCAAATCTTCCCTGGGCCATGAGACGATTTCATGTACCTCCGAGTGTGACCCTGACAGAGTAGTTTCTTCGTAAGAAGGACGGAAAAGCAAGTGTGCTTTCTTATGGGCTACAAGGCTGATTTTTGTAATGAACAGAGGCCCTTTCCTCTCATAACCTTCAGTCCCACCATAATATGTATATTTTTAATTGCATGGAAGTTACATGATGTTAAAGTGAACAATTCAATGGCATTTGGTACATTCACAATGTTGTGCAACCACCATCTGTATCTAGTCCCAAACATTTTCATTATTCCAAAAGGAAACCATGTATCCCTCAAGTAATTGTTCCTGGGTCCTTTCTCCCTCCCAACTCCTAGAAATTCTATGGATTTACCTATTCTAATATGGTATTTAAACACTACTTTTTTGTTTTTTTTTAAACAAGGAAAAGCTTACAGAAAAGAATGTGAGTAATGTAACTGAAGAAATCAACTCTGCTTATGTATAGTTTGATATTTCCTGCACATACTTGTAGAATTCTTGGAGAAAGGACTAACTGTATATGTGACTCCAGCACTCTTCACTCTGTGGCTTGCGAGAAGTTTTCACAACACCTGGCAAGACAGGCCAGCTTCAGTTGGAGCAACTGTGGCAGATCCTCCCAAGAGGAAAACACAGGGAGCGGTGCCCTTTTGGCACCCTCCTTGGCCACACTTCAGCTGCCAGACAAGTCAGCACATGGCATACAACTTCAGCATGGGTTCCCACTGCTTCTCAGTCATTTGGCTTCAATTTAGTACAGACCTGAGCAAGCTGGGAGTGGGTTCTATGTGACAGACTCTTCCCATGGTCTTTTTTCTCCTTAGCCGTCAGATATCATAGGCGAGTTTTTGGTCAATTCTCTGTGTGCTTCTCTTTTCTCAGTTTAAAATTCTATTCAAATAAGCAGAAATCTGGCTGTAGAAAGCCATAGGCCTTTGAATGTATGTGGATGCTTGAATGTGACGAAGTCATTGCTCTATTTTCCAAGCTAGGTGGATGGGAATAGCTGAGGGATGTTCTTTTATTTAATGCCTTATTATTTCACACTCTGTTAGGGACAATTTGTGGTTAGTGGAAGTTTTCATAGAATGAGAGGAAGAGGATGCTGGGAAGTGGCAAGTGTTCTCTCTGGAAAGCTGTTTCTTGAAGATTATGGAGGGAAGCAAGTGTTCTTCACAGGCCTGTGGGATGGCCATTGAAGGAATGGACTTTGTAAACTCCTGACTCTCCTCATGTATTTTTGTACATGAAAAACCACCCATCTCACGGTTTGGGGAGGGCTTCTGGCCTTCTGGGGCTGTGTATGTTATACATTCTGCATCTGAAAAGTGTGCTTTTCATATAGAGAATTGATGTCAGGGAATTCCTCCCCAAATTACCAACTTCTCTCTTCCCTTGCCCATACATAAAACTGTAAGATACTTGAAAACCACTACAGGTATTCATAGTCAATTCCTTAACCCATTGAATCCCCCTCCTTGTAATTTCTATCAGGCTGTTTTGGTTCTGTTCTCTGCACAGAGGAAGGCAAATGGTCTTCCCTCATTGTCAGTCATCCAGACATTGGAGATAGAAATGATGTCCTCTAAAGTCTCTTATTAGTGTAGCCTAACCAGCAAGGATGAAAAAAGGATTGCTTCCTTCACTGCTGTTCCATTATGACCACTGAGGGAGATATAACTTTTTATTAGATTAGCCACATCAGGGGTTGACTCACTCCCATTGGGTAGTCAACTGTATTTTTATTCTCTCATATATGTATATTGTTAATGATATACCTAGCTTTCCTGTGGTACTTTACAGTTTAGAGTATTTTTATTTGATATCGACAGTAATTCTGAGGCAAGAAGTGTGGATGTGGGCTGGCCAAGTGGCACGTTGGTTAAAAGCTGGCTGGGGACACCAGTTCTGAGCAGCAGGGCTCCGGTTCGGATCCCACATATGACACTGCCCTCTACAGCTAAGATGGTGAACAATGGCTCCACCTGGAGCTGGGCTGCTGTGAGTCTCCGGGATGGCATAGCTGCAGCCCCTGCTGCAGTGGGCTGCCATAGGCTACAGTGAGTGGCCGGTAGCCAGCGTGAGCGGCTGGCAGCCGGTGTGAGCTGCCAAGATCTGCTGTGAGTGGCCGTCCAGAGGCTGGCGACCGATCTGCCTCACCAGAGAAGAGCTCAATGATGATACCAACATGGGTCGGTGAAGCAATGTCCTCCACAACTAGACTACAGAACAAAAGGACAGCAACTTATCTGTTCCCCAGTGCTGTTCCCCTCCCCCAATTCCCCAGTAAAATCTTTTAAAAAAAAGAAGTGTGGATGTTATTGTATGTATCTTATTGACAAGGACACTGAGAATCAGAGAACTTTCATGGTTCAGTCAGTACTACCAGCACATGCAGGACCAAAAGAACACAGGCTTTCTAAGCCTCTAACTTATTTTTAATCATGACAAACTTGGAAAAGAATTGTTCAATTTACATCTCCCTGACTTGTACTTGTGCATTTGATTTTCTGGAGTCAAATCTTATTAAGTTTTAATGACAATGATTTTGCAAGGGGATAACATCAAGGAAATAGGTCTATATTTTCCAGAATCATCCACCTTAAAATTTACTTGAGGGAGGACGACATTTGTCTATCTCCAGTGTTCTTTCTTATACTGTTTCCCAAGACTGCAAGATTGCAACAAATAGTGCACTACATCAATGAGTCCTTTCCTTTCCTTCTTTTCTTTTTTTTTTTTAAAAGATTTTATTGGGGAATTAGGGGAGGGGAACCACGTGGGCAAACCGGGGAAGGGGAACAGACAAGTTGTTGTCCTTTTGTTCTTCAGTCTAGTTGTGGAAGACATTGCTTCACCCACCCATGTTGGTATCATCATTGAGCTCTTCTCTGGTGAGGCAGATCTGTCGCTGGCCTCTAGAAGGCCGTTCACAGCTGCTCTTGGCAGCTCACACTGGCTGCCAGCCGCTCACACTGGCTGCCGGCCACTCACTGTAGCCTATGGCAGCTCACTGCAGCAGGGGCTGCAGCTATGCCGTCCCCGAGGGACTCACAGCAGCCCAGGTCCACGTGGAGCTGTTGTTCACCATCTTAGCTGTAGAGGGCAGTGTCACTGGCCCTCATATGTGGGATCTGAACCAGGGTCGCTGGCATCCCAAAACCAGCTCTTAACCAACGCGCCACTCGGCCGGCCCTCCTTTACTTTTTTTTGATTTGGGCACCTGAAGTTATTTAAATAACTGATGTACTCATTTTAATTTCCTGACTTTTGTGTTTTCATTTCTTCCCATCCACATATTCTTCTATTACACCTTTTTGAGTTTAAAGGTATGACCTACATTAAAAGGCACCAGTTGTGACTCACCTCTGACTAAATGACTTGTATACCTTCAGAGTTTCACTTTTGTTTCTCTCCTTTTCTCCTTCATTCTCATCACACTTCCACCATCACATTCATGGCATTGCATACATACAGTGTATAATTATAAGACTTAACTACTTTCAAATGTGACACAAGACACATTATGATCAAACCATGTATACTTAGGAAAAAGACACAGCTTTAAGGATTTTAGGGTAATTATAATAGGATTGCACATTTCTGTTATTAAATAAAACAGAGAATTTATGGAATGTTTTAAGTCTCATTTAAAAAATAACTCGCTGTAATTTGGGAAAAAAAAAATTGGCCATACAAAAATTAACTGAGAAGATAAATAACATGTTTAAAGGGTCTTTGTGGGGGGCCGGCCGATTGGCGCGGTGGTTAAGCGCTGGCTTGGGAAGCCAGTGGCTTCGGTTCGGGTCACACATATGAGGGCCAGTGACACTGCCCTCAAAAAAAAAAAAAAAAAAAAGGGTCTTTGTGGGGAAAATATCTATTTACTGTATTTGGAGATTTGAAGATAGATCTTGGAGAACAGAAGGATATAGTTTTAAGCCTTTGGATTTAAACTCTGGATTCTAAATTTGGGGCAAAACAAATGTTTGAGGTTTGTTTGTTTTGGCTTCAGAAATGTTCAGTTTTGCAAAGTCTATGGTTCTATTGTTATCTACCTGTAACTTCCACATCTATTACAATGAGAGGCGAGGAGAGTAGAATTTTGTCACCTGTTACCCTGGCTTACAAATAATTTAGGAAAAAATATAAATGCCTCAGAAAACATGCAATATTTTTGAGTTAAGGGAGGATATTTTGCAAATGTCCCTACCCAAAACTTGATGACCCTAAACTTTACATAGATAAACGTCTGCATACCAACATTCAGGACCTGTGGTTACGTAAAACACCTCGACTAAGTTCTTATGTAGAATATTACATTCCTTTTAGATTCGATTGAATAGTTTCTTATTGAATGTTTTATTTAATGTGGCTGACAAATGGTGGGAAGTTCTTAAAATCGAAGTATATACTATTTGAAAAATTGGTTTTTATTAGAAATGCTTTCATATTTATAATGTACAAGATAAATGCAGTTTGATTGACCAACACTTCACTTATTCCCTAGAGCAGGAGTTGGCACACTTCTGAAAGGGAAGAGCCACCAGAGGTCAGCAAACTGCGGCTTGTGAGTCACATGCGGCTCTTTGGGTACCTACATGTGGCTCTGAAGTAAAATTGGAAATGAAAATAAAACTATCCTAGTTTCATTTATAAAAATTTTAAAGGATATTATTCACATAATGGTGATTATGTAAAAAAGATATTTGTGACTCTCGAATAATTTTTAAATTGTTGTGAGGGACAGGATTGGCTCTTCCAGGAGTCAGCAAACGTTTGAGACAGAACGTACCTGGAGAGCCACATGTGGCTCGTGAGCTGCAGTTTGTCGACCCCAGGTCTAGGGTAATCAGAACAAATGTGGAGATAGGGCATCTGTCTGTCCCTTTTTCATAGTTATAGTGACTGCATTCTAACATTGTAACCAATTTTATTCTCTGAAGTATTTGTGTGGTGCCCCTCTATGCAGAGTGTACAATAGACTTGACATCTCTAGTAAGAAAGGAAGTCAACGTGCAGTAAATCGAAAACAAATGAGTGATAGAGAATGATAATGAGGAAAAAGAGTTCTTATAAAAAAAGAACACTTTGAGTTCTTATTAAAAAAATGTTTTTATAAAACAAATTTGGAGATTGTCCATCAGATAATCTTTGAATCTTTGGTGGCTATGTTTGCCCCCCAAAGACAAGCCCAGCCTCTTATAAGACAAGGGGTAAAGGAGGAAGTAGGAAGGCCCTGTAGCAAGAACACAGCCCTTATAATAGAGCGTAGAGCATGCACTCTTAGTTTTGCTTGAAGAACATACATAATATGTATTTTTTCTTTCAGATTTTTTTTTCCCCCCGAGAGAAAAGTCAAAATGCCACAGTGATGTGAAGCTAGAGGAAAACAGAGTCTAAATAAAACCCCCGAATTCTGGGGAACCCATTGTCCATTCATTCATATGACTAGCTCACAAGTCTCTGCTTCTTCATAATCCTATTAACAACTCAAGTTTCCTCCAGCGCTTCTCTCTTCCTCACCAGTGCATCAGAGCAGTACCCAATAGGGCTTTCTAATTCAGTGTGGAACCTGAGCGGCATGCTTTCACTGCTTTCCTAGATGAGTCCCTTACTCCATCCCACCCTTGCCCCAGATTTGTATTTACAGGAGCCCACAGGCCGTTCTACAGGCTGTCTTGGCTCCTTTACCCCTTTATTGCAGCAACTACTATCACGCTGTTTCTTTCAAACGACACTTGGAAGCCAGTTCGCTGGAGTGTGCAGTAAGTTGAATTGCCACTGCTTCCTGCTGTTCGTGTGATAGATAGGGCCATAAAATGGATGTGATGTGGTTATTAGGCTGTGATTTGGTTCATATGGAGCTGTATTGATTGGTGTTGGTTCAGTGCTTGCTACACATTTTATCAGTTGACCTTCCAGATTATATCCTGCCTTTGCTTTTTTCCTTCTAATTCTACTTTATTTCCAGTTTTGTGGCTCCTAATTTTCCTTTGTTTGGTTTCTCCTAGTATTTCGTTAGTTTTCTATTACCCAGAAAGGCCTTTTGAATGAAATGATGTTTTTCCCTCACTACACTTATTTACTTATTTATTTATTTATTTATTGAGCTGGGTTGGCCTTCATGATTCTGACAGATCGCTTCTGTGCTTTTGAGTTTCCAAGTTCTAAAATATTTCTGTCTGTACATAAAAGAACTTTTGCAGAACTTTCCAGTCCCTCAAACTGGCTGTCAGAGCTCAGCAGAGGGTAAGTTGGTTGCATCAATCTGTAGCTGATAAGAACAGGTTACCGAGTGAAAGAAGGAAGGGAAGGAGAGCTGAGAGTTCCCTACCTGCTGTTATTCTCCCTAACAGGCAGTGTTCCTCTCCAAGTAATGCCATCTTTCCACTTTTGAAGTTTGTTTTCTCCTGTGTTTTTTTTCCTTTGCCTAGTGAATGTTCTGGAAAGTTCTTTTCCAAATGTTTATATAAAAACACTAGACAATTAAACTATTAAAATAGATGTGGAAAATATGAACTTTTTGACTGCAGAGGCGGGGAAGGGAGGACACAAGGAGAAAGGGGGTAGAAGATGGAAAAAGAGAAAAATGTAGGGAAATATCAAGAGAAGAGGAAAGGACAAAGCTATTCAGAATGTACACAACAGAGGTGGACGCGCTTCCTGTGTTGGAGGCTTGATAGATTGGTTTTATGAATGGATATTCATAGAAAGAAGGTAATGGGGTGAGAGTGAAGGTGAAGAGGGGAGGGGCTGGCAAAGTAAATGTTGGAAAAGTTAGATAGCCTATTTTTATAGATTGAAAATCCATCAGGGAGAGTAAATGTTTAATATACTGCTGAGTATCTTGTCAAGTACCCCATAATTAATATTAATTATAGACATTATTTTCTTAAATCACAGGAAAATCTGTGTACTTGAGCGACAGTGTTGTGACACTAAATTACCTTTGATCAGCAATTTTCCAAGAGTTTGATTCTTATATTTATTGCTTTTAATTCCCATAAGAGCAGAAGCTAAGTAAAATTTATGAACATTTGTTTCCTCAGACACAAAGCAGATACTGTTTGACGATTTTGTTTGAAAGGACCTAAAATTTCTTATGGCTGTTTTGTTTATCAAGAACCAGCTTGGTTGTGTAAAGTAATTGCCATTGGAATACTTTTGCTGACCCAAATGGAATAAATACATCCTTTGAAGTCCCACATCTACTTATCTGAAATTAATTCTCAAGTCAAAATTGCTGAGTACCAATCTCAATGAGTGGGTGAATGGGTGAGTAGGTCATGCCTCAGAAGGGTCTTTTCTTTCTATGGAAGCATCACTTTTTTTAATTTTTTTATTTATTTTTTTACTTATATATATTTTTAATTAGCTTCAGGTGTACAACAAAGTGCAATAGTTATACTTTTTACCCCTCAAAGTGACAACCCCCATCCCCCAATTCTCCCCTCCCACTCCTCCCCCCCATGCTTTGGAAGCATCACTTTTTAAGACTAAGAGTCATCCAAGAGTAAGAACACCACCATACAAGCACAAAGCTTGCTTTCAATGACCAGACCAACTCTATATGTGAAAACATATATAACTATATTTCTTCATAATACCCCTGTGAAGTGGTTCAGAGAGGGTCCATCTTTTATTAATTGAGAGACCTTTAACCCCCAGTCTCACTAAGTGGTCCATATCAAGAAACCCAAATGGGGACCTGGAGCACCATTGGATGGTATTTTCTAGTCTTTGCAGGGAAGAATTGGGGGAGTCTTTGGGCTCTTTAGGCCCAGAACACCTTCTCAGTGCTCATGCTTGGGGTAGCCATAGCTTAAGGGCTGCTACAAGGGACTTTCTTGACCTGGGCACTTGACCCACTCATCTAGCACTCTGATTTCGTGGGTGTGAGGTGATGATTCATTTTCTCTGTCTCCTTTCAGTTCATACCTCCAGAAAAGGAGGGAAGGCGACAACTGTCTTCCTGTTTCCTCCTGAGTTTGCTTACAACTTCACTCAGTTGTATACTTTTGTCAACATGAAGAACTTTTTCATCCTTTTTATATCATTCCCCTTAAAAATTGGCCATAATGACCGTAATGACTTCTTTTGCCATTGAAGCTGCAGACAAATAATCTTTCTTCATGTGTTGAAATATGGATGTGATATTGACTTTTTTTTCAGTTTGTCGAGATATAGTTGATGTATAACATTATATTAGTCAGAGGCGTACAACAGATTGATACAATATATGTATATACTGCAAATTTCTTACTGTTGAACTTCACAATTTTTCATCAGATCTGGTTTGTGGAAAGCTGAAGCTTAGCAAAAAAATAGTTTAGAGCATCTAGGCTATGCATGCTCTTGCAAGAGCCTCCTGGAAAGGGCCTAATCGTAGAACAAGTTCACCTTGGGAAGGTACCCGCGGATTTACCAAAATACTCAACAGGGAACTTCAGACTTACAGGAGTGACTTGTTTTCACTAATATGGGGTGGGTGTATTAAGGGATAGGCTACCTAGCAGGGGTTGGGAGATATTAATAAAATAATAGCCATTTCATGTTCAACTGGAGTCAGCCCTGTTAAATAACACAGCGGGTGGCAGTTCAAGACTTAACCCTCCACTCTCTTCATTCAAACTTATCTGAGGACATGCAGGCAGACCAAAAGGCCTTCTGCAGGTCATGCTTCACTCCTTTTAATCACAAGTAATTTTCTAATCTTGCTAGGAATTCTGGAACTAGGCTGACACATAGGTTCTTTCTTCCTTTCTAACCAAAGTGCTCAGGTTTATGTTTGAAGAAAGGGCTAAGAAGTGTTGTACAGATGAGGGTGTGCTATGTTCTCAGATTGTGGCTTTTTATTTCACTTACATTTTCTTCTTGGGCACTGCTATGATTAAAATGCAATTTGTTCAGAGTTATTTTGTGACAATGAGGGAATACTAGTGAAGATCTAGTTGTTGCTTGCTTTATACTTGGTTCCACATTCCAAACTAATAGAACGCTTGGACAAAAATATTCAAAATGCAAATAAAAGAGGTTTATATTTTCCCTTATAGTATTAATATACATTGCTGTTACACTTTTACTTCTCAAAACTGTATGCTTGTTTTTAAATAAATGATAACATGATGACTAGTAAATTCATTTTTATTGCTGAGATAAATAATTCCTTATAATGTGATGGGAATACTGTTGTGAGTTATTCTTACCCCAAATATGATATCACAACACGGAAATGATGGCTTGGAATCTCCGCTAAGGAAGTCAGTACAATTCTGTGAAAAAAGGTTACAGATAATGGACCTCTGAATTCTTTCCAGATCTACATTCTAAGACGCAGGCTGTAACCATCTTTAGTACATCTGAAGTAGATTCAATAGTATGATTCAGTACCTTGTCTTAAAGTCGCTGTATTTTGATATTGTATCAGATATCCTGTTGGTAACAAAAATGCTATTTAAGAGCTAACGTCACTCCTTGCCAAGGCTCAAACACATTTATAAAGAGCATTTCAATTGTTGAAAAACCACAGTATTTCCCAGAAGTTGTGGGGGAGCTTCTAAGGCTTTTCTGTAAGAAGAATGTAGCAATGCTTCTTACACTGTTTTTGACTTTTAAACTCTATTGTTCTGTTTGTTCATTTATTTTGTTCTTTAGATTCCACATAACAGTGAGATCATATGGTATTTGTTGTTCTCAGTCTGACTTATTTGACTTTTAAACTTTTAAAGTAATTATCACAGTAACATAAAGTATTGTTTTATATGTAACTTGGCCTGGCCATGTTGATCAGATGTTTGGTCAAACATTATTTTGGAAGGTGTTTCTTTGAAGGTGTTTTTGGATGAGATTCACATTTAAATTGGTGGACCTTGATGGAAGTAGACTACCCTCCATTTGTGTGTGTGTGTGTGTGTGTGTGTGTGTGTGTGTGTGTGTGTGTGTAGGAAGGGGTGCCTTGTGCAATCAGTTGAAATCCTTAATAGAACTAAGACTGACCTCCCACTAGCAAGAAGGAATTCTCCCAGCCCATTGCCTTTCTATAGACTGCAGTGTGACTCTTTAACTGAGTGTCCAGACTGCTGCACATCCTGCAGGTTTTGGACTTGCACATCCATTATTATGTGAGGCAATTCCCCAAACCCCCTGTCTCTCTCTCCCTCTACACACACACACACACACACACACACACACACACACACACACGGTTCTGTTTCTCTGGGGAATTCTGACTAATACAAGTATTGTTAGAGGTGAAAAGGAACTTGAAGTCATCTAGTCCAGTGCTTTTTAATTATGAGGAAAAGTGGCACCCAGAGAAACAACTTACCTAAATGATCTGGCTAAGTAATTGCACTCCCTGCACATTCTACTTACTACATAGATAAATAAAACAATGCTAAAGAGGCAGGTTGTAACAGAGAGAATATATGCCTATAGGTGACTGTCTGAACATTTTTTTATTTTGAGGGCAGTGTCACTGGCCTCATATGTGGGACCCGAACCGGGGCTGCTGGCTTCCCAAACCAGCGCTTAACCACCGCACCACTAGGCCGGCCCTGAACTTCTTAATATAGAGATTTCAGCGTTCAGCGGGTAGGCTTGATGAGCAGTTAAATACAGTTTACCTTCCAGTACTGTTTGCTTGCCCACCATTAAGTTTAACCTAGTAATCAGTGGCTGTCCTCAAAGAAGAGTAAAATATTAGAAAAAGTTAACCCACACAAAACTCTGGCCTAGTTTGGAAATGCCTTCAATAAAGTTTAAAAAACAATTACTCCAAGTATGTGTCTGAGGGAACTGGCTCCATTTAAATTTATTCAGGGTTCTTGAAGCACCTAAAAACAATATGCTTGAAAATCCCATTTCAATTATCTTTGAAAAGATTAACTTGTCTGATAGAGATGCAATATGAGAGGCAGAGCAAAAAATACTTCCCTTTCCAAATAATTCTCTTCAAAACAATTATAGTACATTTTCTTTAAACGACTTCAGAGTGGTGAGCCTTATTTGTCATTTTAACTTCCTTCTGTCTTAGGAAGAATGCAGACATAATATCTCTTGGATCCTAAATGATTTCTGTAATGAATATCTGATGGTAAGATCTTCCTAATAACACTATAACAAAAGGGCAGTACTTTTGTCCCAATCTCAAGGATAGTACCTTAAGAATATTTTTGCATATGGTTAATTTTTTCTTACTTTTTATTTTGAAATAAATTTAAATGTACAAAAATGTTACAAAAACAGCACAAAGAATTCCTTTAACCTCTTCATTAGATTCCCCTAAATGTTACCAAATCTGTTTTATTTCTCTCTTTCTCTCTGTGTCATTCTCTATATCTATCTATCTATCTATCTATCTATCTATCTATCTATCTATCTATCATCATCATCATCTTTCTATCTATTTTTTTTCTGAATTGATTGAGAATAAATTGTAGACATAAAGCTCCTTTTACCCTTTTAAATATTTCCTAAAGTCTTCACACCTCCAATCCTACTCCCCTCAAATAAATCAGAATCAACATTGGTGTATTTTTCCATATTGTCTATACTCTTTCACTTATACACATATAAAATGTGTTTAAATCTTTTTGATTTTGTGAAAATTAGGAATTTTACCACATGCTAAATTAAGATGCAGCATGGTTTTTTTCATTTAATTGTAGATTAGGAATATCCTTTGAGAGAAACAAATTTGAGTAACTGTTTTATTTGTTTTTAAAGCTCTTTTTAATTAAAGTAATACATATATATATATATATATATTTTTTTTTTTTTTTGTTAAAGACAAATAAAACGGCTTATAATAAAGAACATCCGTTCTTTCCTCCATCCATCTCATTTATAGAAAGCCTCTTTCAGAGCCGGCCAAGTGGCATGGTGGTTAAGCTCTGGCTTGGGAAGCCAGTGGCCCCAGTTCGGGTCCCACATATGAGGGTCAGTGACACTGCCCTCAAAAAATAAAAAAATAAATAGAGAGCCTCTTTCAGGTATTTTATCTATCTCATGGATTATTCCATTCAACATTATAAATAATATTCCTATACTACCATTTCTTGATTTATCATTTTTAAAGATATTTTATTAAATTTGTTTTATGGTATATAAGTATTTGTCTCTCTAGACTTCTGTCTGTCACTGCATTTCCTATCCTTCCTTTCCAATATTATTATATTCCAAGTTTGTGACTAAACACATTTTTAAAGTATACATTTTATGAAGTGAAGTGATTATGAGTCTTGCAGAATTCTATGGTCCATGTTTTCTCTTCCACAACATATTTTCCTGCAGTTAAAATTTGTCTCTAATTTTTTATTTGCTTAGGTTGTATAAACTAATTGTAAACCTTCTTATATGTCCAACAGCTTTTTTCTCATATCTCCAACATTTGCTCAGTACAGTTATCAGTCCCCTTCTGGTGATTTTTGGCTGTCTATTCATGTTAAAGAGCTGTTTGATAGATCTGTATTAGTGTGTTTAGTTTATTGACTTGTGAACTTTATTGTAGGGTGAGCAGGCTTTTTTGTTGTTGTTGCGAGTCCATGAAATGTCCATCTCTGTAGGTCTTTTCTGTTGGTCAATCAATTCTTCGATAGAAGGATATACCAAAATGCCAGTGTTAGTTACCTATTGCTACATAAAAAATACCCCAAAAATGTAGTGGCTTGAAACCACAACCTTTATTCTACAGTTTCCGTATGTCAGGAATATGAGTATGGCTTAGCTGTCTTTTCTGTTTCAGAGTCTCTCACAGGATGCAATCAAGGTGTTGGCTAGGGCTCCCTCCAGTTATCGCAAGACTCGACTGGGGAAGGATCTGCTTCCAAGCTCAATTACAAGGTGGTTGGCAAGATTTAGTTCCTTGTGGGCTGTTGGACCAAACAGCTCAGTTTTTTGCTGTCTGTTGGCTGCTCCCAGTTACTTGCCACTTGAGTCTCTCCAACACGAATAAAAAGAAAATGAATTCCTTCATTATAGTAAGCAGGGCAAGGAAATGAGAGTGCCAGCAAGATGAGACTCACATTCTTTGAAAACCTAATCTTCCCATCATTTTTGCAGTTTTTGCTTGTTAGAAGTGAGGCACTGGTTCAGCCCACAAATAAGTGCAGGCTGTTAATATAAGGGTGTGAATGCCAAGAGAGAAAGATTATTTGGAACCATTTTGGAAGGCTGCCAACCACAATGCCCAAGAGGTATTATCCAGTCTGCAGGCATTCTGGAAACTGGATAGAAGAAGAGATTGTAAGGCTTGTTTCACCTTTTCAGTAAATAGAGATTTAATCTCTGCTTTTTAAATTTTTTAATCTAGCACCTTATCCTTGCTTTTAGTTGAGCCTGATGTCTTCAAGGTGGAGCATTTCTGGCTCAATTTCATTTTAAAAAGGACACTGATTCACCTATAAGAATAGGAAATGTGTAAGTTACCTTGAAGTTTGAGGCACAAGGGGAACCCTGAGGTTTTAACTGCTTGTTATGCATATTTTAAAAGTTAGTTTCCCTTTTCTCACCTTCACATTTAACCTTCATGTGGTGTTATATCTTGTTTTCTAATTCCTGAACCTTTTAAAGGTTCTTTAGGGATGAACCAATTTGCTTCTTATTGATATTACCCTTTCGGGGCCCATAGGCATGTGCTTCTTTTGCTCTGATTTAAATCAGCTATCACTCCTGTATCTTTTTTCCATTTTCTGAAAACTAGTTGCTATTTCTATTTGCTGTTTTCTCCTTCCTATTCTTTTTGTCCATGGGGATTTTAAGCTTTTTAAAAATCCCACTTATGTCATTTTTGTGGGGTTTAAAAGATGGTGGTGTTAAATGCATGTGTCCATACACCCAATTAATCATAGTTCTCTTACACAATTCAGCGTTAAGTGGGGGTTTTATTTTTTAAATATCATACAATGGAACATGTACCTCAAAGGAAGTCTTAGGCAGTAATCAGCAACCAAAGGTGCTGCTACTATGCCAGTGTTGGTTGCTATCTAAATATTGGAAACACTGACACAAAGGAAAAATTATTTTTGTAATTCCCTCCTGTCTTTGTACCATTATCATGATTTCATTCCTCCTCACTCCTGGGAATTCTTGGACTTTACATCACATGCTCTAATATTGCCTTCATTTGATTTGCTCTCTCCCAAAGTTTCCAGCCTTTTCTCTTCTTCTAAATCTCAAGTCAAATGGCTAAATTATTTAAGTAGTTATTAGAAAGAGAAAACATGTTGGCTCACTGGAGTAATTTACTTTCATATGTCAATGTGAGCAGTTAAGAACTTCAAATCCTAGCCTAGTCATTTGCTAGTAATATGACCATTTGGAAATTCTTGAACCTCTTTATAATCTTTGGTTTTCTCATCTTTGAAATAGGAAAAAAAAATAACATATTGATGGAAAATGTAGATAAACTTCTTGGCATGATACCTGGAAGATAAGAAACATGCAAACCCCAGTAGCGGTTCTTGCAATTACTATTATTATCATTATTATTATTATTTTTTTTGAGGGCAGTGTCGCTGGCCCTCATATGTGGGACCCGAACCCGGGCCGCTGGCTTCACCAAGCCAGCGCCTTAACCACCACGCCATTCGGCCGGCCCTTATTATCATTATTAAAGATGGATGAGATATCTCCCCAGAGATATTTTATGCTAAGAAATAGGATAACACCAATAAAAATCTACTGGAAAGAAAGACTGCTACACTGAGAATTCTATGCTCCCTAACAATCAGATGTCAGAAAGTTGGTTTCAGAACCTCTGTTCAGTTAGTTTTTTGAAGTCATGTTGTTAGGTACACTTATACCTTGCATTTTATATTCTCCTGACTTTGACTTTTGGCAGTATTCCTTTTCTTGAGGTGTACTTTGCCTGATAATAATATAGTCATACTTTATGATTATTAATTGCATGGTATATTATTTTCCATTCTCTTACTCTCACCCTATGTGTCTCATATCTGAGATATATATTTAATAATATGTATTTTATAAAAAGAATATATTTGGGTCATTGTTTTGTAATCCAGTCTGACCGTCTCTGTCTTTGTTTGGACTGTTCAGTACATTTACCTAAAAATGTAAATATTGAGTTTAAATCTACCATTTTGCTATTTGTCCCATCTATTCTTTGGTACTTTGTTTCTTCTTTCTCTCTTCTTTCTAGTTTTTCTGTAGCACAAGCAAATGATCACTTTCTATATATCATAACTAGATTCTTGGCACAGTTTGTAATTTGATTCTTTAAAAACACTTTTATTTTCCTCAGTGATATTATATTTGCCTTTTAACATCATTCAATGAAGCCCTTGTGTCAATCAATATTGTTTCTCAAGGGAAGAAAGTTATTATTGATTTTACATTGACTAAACCTTTCATAGTTGTTGATTAGACAGAAATTCTCTTGTTCCTTTCAGTGTCCACTTAAAGCCAATTGCTTTATTCTGAGATCCCAAATTCAAGTTATTCACTAGAGTTTACAATGAAGCTTCATTTTCTTTCTTTCCTCCCTCCATCCCTCCCTCCCTTTCTCCTCCCTTTCTCCACAGAAGGAAGTCATGTGGAGAGGCCATGTCTTTCGTTAATGATCATCTATTGGAGTTTACAAAATCAAAAAAGAAACACCAGATAAGCAAAGCATTTTTATAGTATTCTTCTGCACCAGGTGGATCTAAAAGCCCTTTGAAAATGAAAAGAATACCAATTCAATCATTATATCCTATCAATAATATTTATATCATGTATAAAGACCTTGTACTTGCAATACATTTTAAACATAAAGGAAAAAAGTCTTATAAGTTTTCTGATGATTGCAGGGAACAGGCCCATATCTAATATTGCTAAGGCAAGGAACAAGAGTATAAATGAAAGTTCTCATACCACCTGTTCAAATATTAATAAACTAATACAAATTAGATTATCAGTAAAAACAACTTAGAATCAAATGTCAAAAATAATTATTGAAAGAGAAAATATTTGATATCAACAAGTAATAAATCATGAAAATAATCAGCAATCTCTGCTAATGGAAGTCATCATTGGATGAGGAGTATGCTGAATTTCTTATCTTGTCAGGTAGGATGTTAGTAGATAACTTCCTACTTTGTAGATAGCTTCCTACTTTGTCACCCAAGAATAGAGTTTTAGATATTTTTAAAAATTTATTTAAAGATTTCATTGGGGAATTGGGGGGAGGGGAACAGCGTTGGGGAATCAGGGAAGGGGAACATACAAGTTGCTGTCTTTTTGTTCTTCAGTCTAGCTGCGGAGGACGCAGCTTCACTGGCCCATGTTGGTACTGTCACTGCGCTCTTTTCAGATGAGGCAGATCGGTTGCCGGCCTCTGGATGGTCGCTTATCGCTGGCTGTAAGCTCATGCTGGCTGCCAGCCGCCCATGCCGGCTGCTGGCCACCCACTGCAGCCCACTGTAGCCCACTGCAGCAGGGGCTGCAGCCTATACAATCACTGGGGCTTGTGCAGCCCAGCTCCTGGTGGAGCTGTTGTTAGCTGTAGAGGGCAGTGTCACTGTCCCTTATATGTGGGATCCGACCTGGGGTCGCTGGCGTCCCAAGCCAGCTCTTAACCAATGCACCACTCGGCCGGCCCTAGATATAGTTTTAACATTCTGAATTGGCCACAGGAATATTAAGATAGTCTGGATGTCCAGGGGTAAAAGCAAATCAAAACAAAACAAATTAATAGCTTATGTAGCAAGATAGTTAATATCAAAGGAAAACTAACAAACCATTATGTTCACAATACTAAATATCTCAGGAATGGCAATAAATGTATATTTGTTATAAGGAGATGCTCAGATTAGATTTTTCAGCCAAGCTATATTTATAAGAAACACTTAAACTAAATAATTAGAAGTGTTTTAAATAGAAAAATGGAAGAAGATATATCAGGCAAACAGAAACAAAAATGGAATTAGTCACAACTTTACATCCATTAAAATTAATACTTGTTAAATTGTATTTAAAGGATGCATGAATGACAGTATTTTAAATTAATATATCAAATTAATTGATCAAAAAGGGGAAATAAAAGCTTAATGATAATCTCAATAGGCTCTAAAAAGGTACAAAAAAAATCAATATCCATTACTCATTTTAAAGAAATCTTAGCAAGTAGATACCTTGACATTAAGAATGTGTCTATTTTAGAAACCAAGATGGTACGTAATACTGATATACTCCCAGAGATTTCAGTAACATAAGCAAAGATGCCTGTGGTTATCATTATTTCACATTATTCTGGAAGTTCTTATTCATGCACTGGGATGGAAAACTAATAATCAAAATAGCTATGGGAAAGAAGAATACAGAATTTTCACAATTATAGGTGGTAGAGTTAGAAATTTCAAGAAAACAAAAATGCTAACCAAATTTAAAGGTAGTTTAGATATGTGGCCAGATTAAAAACACACACAGAAGTTAGTAATCTTCCTATAAACCTGAAATAGCTGTTTATAGGAAATGTAGAAACTTCATTTATTTTATTTTATTTTATTTATTTTATTTTATTTTATTTTATTTTTTGAGGGCAGTGTCACTGGCCCTCATATGTGGGACCCGAACCGGGGCCACTGGCTTCCCAAGGCAGTGCTTAACCACTGTGCCACTCGGCCGGCGCTGTTTCTTTTATTTTTTATTATTAAATTTATTAGGGTGACATTGGTTAATAAAATTATATAGATTTCAAGTGTACAATTCTGTAATACGTCATCTATATATCACATTGTGTGCTCACCACTCAGAGTCAGTTCTCCTTCGATCACCATATATTTGACCCCCTTTACCCTTTTCTTTCTCAACTTCCTCTTTCCCTCTGGTAACCACTAAACTGTTTCCTGTGTCTATGAGTTTTTGTTTTTTTGTTTGTCTTGCTTGTTTGTTGCTTTCAGTTTTCATCCTATATATGAGTGAAGTCATATGGTTCTTGACTTTTTCTGTCTGATTTATTTCTCTTAACATGCTAATCTCAAGATCCATCCATGTTGTTGCAAATGGCAGTATTTTATTTTTTCGTATGGCTGAATGATATTCCATTTCATGTATGTACCCACATCTTCTTTATCCAATCATTTATCAAAAGACATTTTGGTTATTCCATGTCTTGACCACTGTGAATAATGTTGCAATGAACATAGGAGTACATATATTTTTATGGATTAATGTTTTCAATTTTTTTAGGAAGAGAGATTGCTGAGTTATATGGTAATCCTATTCTTAATTTTTTAATGAACTTCCATACTGTTTTTCAGAATGGCTGCACCAATGTACATTCCGACTAACAGTGTATGAGGGTTCCTTTTTCTCCACAGCCTCTCCAACACTTATTATTTGTCTTGTGGATGATAGCCATTCTAATAGGTGTGAATTGTATCTCATTGTGGTTTTGATGTGCATTTCCCTAATAACTAGTGAAGTTGAGCATCCTAGCATGATTTCTAAGAGTAGCAAGTATATAAAACAGGTAGAAATAGATTAACATACAAAATGAAGCTAAAAGAAAGTTTACCAGGGCTGGCTGAGTGGCACGTTGGTTAAGAGTTGGCTTGGGACACCAGCTCTGAGCAGCAGGACCTGGGTTTGGATCCCATATTAGGGCTAGTGATGCTGCGCCCTCTACAGTTAAAATGGTGAACAACAGGTTGGCCTGGAGCTGGGCTGTCCTATGTTGCAGGAGACGACGTAGGCTGCAGTGGGGCTGGCCAGCAGTGGGCATGCGCTTTCATGAGTGGCCCTGAGCCACCGTGAGTGGCCATCCAATGGCCGGTGTGCAACTGCCTCACCCTGGAAGACCACAATGATAAATCCAACATGGGCCAATGAAGCAATGGTCCTCCATAACTAGACTGAAGAACAAAAGGACAGCAACTTGTCTGTCTCCTTCCCCGATTCCCCAATGCTGTTCCCCTCCCCCAAGTCCCCAATAAAAATCCTTTTTTTTTTTTTTTTTTTTGAGGGCAGTGACACTGGCCCTCATATATGGGACCAAACCAGTGCGGCTGGCTTCCCAAGCCAGCGCTTAACCACCACGCCACTCAGCCGGCCCTAAAAATCTTTTTTTTAAAAAGAAAGTTTACCAAATGACATAGAAAATTTTAATAAATAGAGTAAAATACTGCGGATTTATAAAGAAGCTGTTTTTCCCAAATTCATTTATCAAGTAAATGCTATTCTGGTAAAACACTAAGCATGATATTTTTACATCAAATGTTTTCAAAGCTGATTTTGAATAATAAATTGGCTAGAATATTTAAGAAATTTCTTTTTTTTTAAAGAACAAAGAAAAAAAGAAATTTCTGACTATATATTGAAAGCATGACTTCTATGACATTATAATAAAATAAGCATCAAATTTACTAAAAATTAAAAGAATTTTGGGTTCTTTTCCTGAACTTCAGAAAGGATGTCTTTTTAGTAGTTATTGCAGCTATAAATATTATTATTTATTATACTATAAATATCATTATTTATTATATATATTATTCCTTTTTTAGTTAAAATTTGTTGGGATGACAATAGTTAGTAAAATTACATAGGTTTCAAGTGTACATTCTGTACTACATTGTCTATATATCACATTGTGTGTTCACCACCCAGAGTTAGTTCTTGCATCACCATATATTTGACCCCCTTTGCCCTCTCCTACTATATACCCTCTTCTCTTACCCTCTGGTAACCACTAAACTGTTGATTGTGTCTATGAGTTTTTGTTTTTTTTTATTTGTTTGTCTTGTTCCTTTGTTGCTTTCAGTTTTATATATATTATTTCAATAGCGTTGAAAGTCATCTTCAGGAGTGATTTTATCTATAGTAAGTGATAGCAAGAACAAAAAATGGTCAAAAAGTTCATTTTTACAAGTAATCAAATCAAATCAAATCCAGTCAAATCTAAATGTTTGCAATTCCTTTTCATAATTTGAGAAGGTTAATGTCCAGTGCTGGCAAAATTATGGAGAAATAGAAAGTTTTATTTGTACATTGCTGGTAATAGCACATATTACAATATTCTCTGTGTATGTGTGTGTATATATGTATATCTATATATAATGTTGTAATATTACATGTATACTATATATTATATATAAAATATGCTCACCACAGAATACTATTTTATATATATATATATATATATATATATATATATATATATATCTCCTTAAAATATTTATATCTATCTTTATTAGTAAATCTTTTCTAGGAATTTGTTGTAAAGAAAAAGAAATGTACCCAAAATATTTTTCTTTTAAAACATTTTTATTGGCTATTTTTAAATTATAACAATACATTTTCAATGTACAAAATGATGTAATACAAAAAGTATAGAAGCAAAGTTAACTGTCTTACCTTGACTGCCTTCTGCCTTTGCCTACTATTTCTCTGTGGAAACCAATTTTAGTGATCTGCTATATATCCTTCCACACCTTTTTCTTTGTTCAAATGAATATTTATAGCACATTGTATAAAGATATTTCAGTTGGTTGATTGTTAGAGCTGAAATGTTATTTTAATGTATACATTATATTTTGTAGTGACCTTACACTTATCAATATATTGTAGACATTTTTAGAAGTCAGTAAATACAGATTTAACTTACTTTTCTAATTTCTTTATGTAGGGACAAGTAATTTATATATATTAAAATTATAGAATTATAACATTATAATACTATAGTATATATGATTATATTACATATATACATTATATAGTATATAATTATATATCATATATATTTATATATAAAATTTTATATAAAATATCCTTTCTTCTTGTCTTTTCTTCTCTGTCCATTCATTGTCAAATTATTTAAAATACCACAATTTATAAAAAGACTAGCCATATAATAATAGCAGAATTGTGGATATTCCAATGATAGATTACTAGGCAGTCATGACTTTTGTTCTGTGTTTTCTTAGATTCTATATTTACCTGTTTGGCATTTATCTATCAGAGGGTCAATTATATTAGCCATATATTTTTATTTTCTGTATTCTTCATGCTCTGGCATTATGGCCTAGATGATGAGGGAGAAACTGCCTGGCTCAGATTAATCTGTTTAAAATTATTTTGTACAAATATAGATAATATGATCTGATTAATAGTACTGAAGAAAAGAAAAATGAACATATATTGAAAATATTCATACAAAAGATGCATACAATTTTCTTCCTTAATAACCTAAATCACTCAAGTTGTCTATCAATCCTAGATATTTTTAAGTGCATCCTGCCAGAATGCTTATCACCTAAGGGGAAAAATATGTATATATAATTTTTTATAAATAAGTGCAGTCAGCTTTTTTCTTCTGAACACAGATTCTTTTTTCATTGCCCATTGCTTATATTCTCTCTTTTAAAACATTGAATATCACCAAAACCCATGAAAAGTCAAAGAGTTTACTGTCCTCATAAACTAGTATGTTAGCTTGCCACAATTTCATGGGTACTGGAATAAGATATGAGACCCTGGGTAAGAGATAAATGACAGTTGACTGCTCTCAGCAATAACAGTAGCCAGACCGTTTGGTCAGTTTCACTTTGCCCTATGTTCCAAAGGGATGAAGCAAATTGATCCAGATGGATCTCATATACAGTGAGCTGTATATACCTCCAGGAGACGAATATTCAATTGGGAATCTGAATCTCTTATAATGGACAATAAGCATACCTGCCATTTGTTTTGGAAGGAGATAGTATCTTTATTCTAGGCTGGTAAGCAAACATATCCTTTGCCCTGGAGAGAGACACAATCTCCATCTTCCAGGATTATTCATTCTACAAACACCTTTTAAAAGATACTATTGAACAAAGGGTGATATATACCTCTGCTTGTAAGATGTGCACAAATGCAAAGCACATGGAGAATTGTCTCACAACAAATATGTGAAGATTTCCCTTAGGAATGGTTTCCAAATGAAAGAAACAAATTATTTTTTTCCTGGGAATGCTATGTTAGTTGGCACTAGGATTGCGTGTGCCATGTGTATCATCCTAGGGCTAGTTGGCACTATGGATTGTGTATTATATACTATAGATGCCTCCTATATGCCACCTGTATGAATCACTGCTTATAATTAGAGATGTTGCTGTGCTCAACATGTAAAAACTATGCAGGGATGTGGTAGACAGACTATAAGGTGATTGTCAATGACACTTACCTTTGTATAATCCTGTCCTATTGCTTATGGGTGGGATCTCTGAATCTGAAATGTCACTCCCATGATTATGTTATGTTATATTGCAAAAGGGATATTATCTGGGGTGGGCATTAACTAATCAGGTGATTCCTTTAAAAGCATATGGTTTTCTCTGGATGATCATAGATGAAGAAATCAGGGAGTAGTGTTCCCACTGTCCCAGAAGAAAGCAAACATTCATGTTATGAACTGCCACTGGGGTCATGTGGCAAGGAACTGTGGACAGCTTTTGGGACCTGAGAGTAACTCCTTACTGCCAGCCGGCAAAGAACAGGGACCTCTGTCTCATAGCAGGAAGGGAGTAAATTCTGCAATAACCACGTAAGACTGGAGGATGACTTGAACTCCATATGAAAATGCAGCCTGGGTGACACCTTGATTGCAGCCTGGAGAGAGACTGATGGGAGAGCCCAGCTGAACCTTGTCTGGACTAAGGACTTTCAGGAGTATAAGCTAATGCATGGGAATTGTTTTAAGCTCCTAAGCCTGTGGTAATTTGTTATGCAGCAATAAAAAACTAATAGAGGAAAGAGACAAAGTAGAGAATCCCTTGCTTATGGCATATTAATTCTAATATCTTACTGCTTCTCTGAATATTTCATTATATAACCTAAGGCAACCACTCCGATCCACTATTTTATTGCAATCCTTTTTGTAAAGTCTGATCTTGACTTTTCCTAAATTGCAAATTCTTGACCGATTCAAAATAAAACCAGTGTTTATTTGGCTTCTATTATAAGCACTTATGTTTTTTATATATGATTTCATTTAAACCTCACAACAGTCTTGAAAGGGTAATGTCCCTGTATTTATAAAAAAGAAAATGCAATTTTGAGGGTTAAGTACCTTAATCAGAATAAAACAAACTAATGAGTTGTGGAGTTAGGATTCTAAGCTGATTATGTCTGACTTTAAATCATATTTTTATGTGCTGCATGTTGTTACCTTTCAATATTGAAAAATATCACTGTGGTATGCATTACTCATAATTACTGATATCTAGTACTGCTCAACTTCAAAGTATAAGGGGTATTGTAACTCCTGCCCTCTTAAAGTTAGGCATGATTATGTAACTAATGTTGGACAATGAAATATAAGTGAAAGTGACATACATCACTTCTGGGCCAAAGCACTTAATTGCTGGGGCTTGACTCTGCAATCCTCATTTTCTGCCAGAACAATCCTGGAAGCTGAGTTAAGATGTAGTTCACATTAGCCTTGGTCCCTGAGGGGCTCTCATAAGCAGAGCGTCTCATATTGGACATGGCATATGAGCAAGAAATAAACATTTGTTGTTTTAAGCCACTGAGTTTTTGGAACTCTGTTGTTACTGCAGCACAACCTAGTCTTTCCTGACTAGTACAATCACCTGAATCAACAGAGTCTGCAATTCTTATTGATAAATTTAGATTGATTTTAGGCACTCATTACCCATCTTATACACTGTGCTTTCGCTGTACTGACATGTTTGCAGGTCCCTGAATGCTTCCTGTTTTCCCAGACCTCAAGACCTTTGAACTCATTTTTCCCTCTGCTTGAAATAGGAATGAGTTCATCATAGTGGGTGGTTAAAGATGGGCTACAAATTCAGGCTAGTCTAGTCTTGATTTGTATCCAGAAACTTACACTTCCTCTCTTTCCTGCCTTCAGCAAGTAACCTCTTTTTGCCCCTACCTCCTTATCTATCAAATGGGATAATAATAGTACACTTAGCATGGGGCTTCTGTGAAAGTTAAATAAAAAAATAAATGTGGAAAATTTAGAATAGTACTGTTATTATTACTATTATTATTCAAAACTCCAGATAGCACCTCCTCTAGCACCCGATTCTTCCATGTTTGATTAAGTGGCCCTTTATTGTGCTACTGGAAAGGATGATCAAGATGTTTATGAAACTATCAAATACGTGTCTGTCTCTTCTTCTCTAATGTCAGTACCTGAAAAATATCAATTAGAAATAAAATAATGTTGTAGTCTTAGCACCTAGTAGTCAATAAATGTTTTCTGAATTAATAAAGAACTTTAGAGTCAATAGCTGTGGGTTTAAGCTAGTAATTACTAAGGAAATAATTATGAGCCTCAAGTAAAATTAATCTTATAAATGATAATCACATAAATTAATCTAGTTACAGAAATGTTCTTTAACTAATTTGATTGATTGAAGCATCATTTTTCTAGAGTTATGTTAAATGGGATATAATTTTTTAAAGTTGAGATCATTCTTGATTTTTTTTTTAATTGCTGAAAACACAAAGTTTGTATTAGAAATAGTTTAAAATTTAACTGATCATTCTGGCAGTAGCACCCTGGATTATGTTTGGAGAGGCACTCTACCCATCACACTTAATAGTAAGTGTCAACAGTTAGCATTACTGTCTGTAAACACCCCAAATTACTTCAAAGCAGAAATTAAACTTAAATGCGTCATATATGTGCTTTAAAGTATTTTTGCTAATGTCCATTTTGCAAATGTCTAAATGAATTGATTGATTCAGACATTTGGTAAAACTGACCCTTTTAGCTTAGTGAAAAACAAAAACTCCACACTTCTGGTTTTGATAAGTTTGTCATTTTTTTTTTTTTAAAGCAGCTGAAATTTTTTTGTTGGTGTCTCGTTCTAAAGTTGGTGACTTACTTCCTAGCGTAAATACATTTGTGTTGACAATGCCTCCCCCACAAAGCTAACTTTTCTAACAATAAGCTTCCAAGCTAAAACTTTTTAATAGGGAAAATGGATTTCACCCTGGATATTAAACCTTTATCATGCTGAAGTTTGGAGAGTTTTTTTCATTAATGATATTTAAAATTTCTGCTCTACCACGTAGAAACATCTTTCCTATTGTCTGATCCCCCAATGTAATATATCCTGCTTCCCACAAGGGAGAGAGATGACTTTTTGATCAGAGGCTGCTGCTAGCAGAGTGGGAAGCTCATTTTCTCGTGCTTGAGCAAACTGAAGGTTCTTAGTGAAGATAATTAGGTTTTACTTTTCAATATGGAAAGACATGACAGTAGTGAAGAGAAGGAGAGAAGGAATAAAAACAGATTCACATTATTATGTAACTTGTGCACACCAAGAGGTGACAAGGACATGGCTCCCTAGAATTTGAACACTTAAGAAACAAAATGCATTTTAATCTCCAGCACTTTCAGGTTAGTGCCTAACGAGGATGTCTCAAACTAGGCAGTGTGCTCACTGTTTCAAATTAACACAAATGTCCAAGCATTAAAGCCGGGTCAGTCACTTGTTTATGTGACTGTCTACTTGAACCTGATGGCCCTTTGAATTTCCCCTCAGTCCTGTGAACAGGAACTTAGCCAAGAATGAACCCAGGAGATGCCACTGTGTCCAGGTACACCTGTGAGGGGAGGCACGTGTGGTCACTTCTTGGTCTTGTAGGCAGGGAGGGATGCTCATAGGATCTCTTTGGCTGCCCTTTTCTGGGATAGAAGGAAATGATCTGTCCGTAAAAAAAGAACTCCGATATTTTCTCTTTTCTTTGTTGCATCTGTGCCTGTGATTTCTGCCACTATTTGGTGTGTATGCGTTTCCTTTCTCCATTATTTAGCTTAACTTGATTGCACAACCCAAGATGTCTTACAGGCTTTAAGTGAACAAATTTTGCCCTTTTTTAAAGTATCCCTTTGGCTATTTAAGGATGCTTATAGTCTTGCAGCAGAAAGTGATTCTGAATTCAACAAGGTGGGGGCCACAGTGTGTATTTCAGTGGTGAGGTGTGTGTGATAATCGAGCTCAGAAGACCCTGAGCTCTACGCTGGTACAGGCTGGTGAGAAAAGGTTAGGAGCTGGGCTTCGGAGCTGCTCTCCTGGGCCCCTGAAATCCTTGCACATGAGTGGGCAGTGATAAGTTTCATGTCTGCCTCCAGACTGAGATATGATAGCTCCAGTTGATAGTATTTGGGGGAAATGTGGGGTTTGGGGCATGGGGATAGTGCTTTGAGCTTCCTCTGAATTTCTCATTCCTCTTACCTGATATTAATGATATGTATTTCAGAGTTTGGCAATGGAATGAATGGGGGACATTGGCAATTGTCAATAAGACTTCAGCTTACATTGTTTTGCTTATGTAATGAACCAGATTTTAAAAAGCCTATTCATCCAAAATTTTACAACGTTTTAACCTGTGTTATTTTCCCATCCAAGATATCCAAATAGCTAGAAAATCTGTGAGGAAATCATTCAATCTGTAAAAATAAACCCCAAAATAATCACACTTCCCCCGTTTGTGATAAATATGTAGTGGACTCAGCACTGTATGTCTGTATGTTCTGTTGGGATATGTGCAATTTATCAAAAGTTCAAGAAAAAGCAATTTTCCATTTCTAAAACTTTCTCCTTAGTTAAGTTCCACCAAATGTTTCCTTGATTCTTGTGTATAACAGCTTCTATTAAAACAGTTTAAATGCACAAAGCAGTGCATTGAAAAAAGGAAAAAAAAAGTTAAATATGCATATATATTTAGCATTTATAATTTTTCTTATTTCTCCATAAATAATTCTGTGATTGATCAAATGGTAAGGTGAGACATAATTTTTTGATCTTTGTTTTTGCTCATAATCTTTACATAATCTTTACTGTTTCTTCTTTTCCTTAACGTATATATTATTCTTGATTTCCCTGGGTTTCTTTCTCCAAAATTTTCTAATTCACTTATTTTTTTTTTTTAAACTTTATCCCTTCATTTTCCCATTTTTCTTCCCTCCCATTTTCTTTTTCATTTTCTAGTTTCCCTTTTCTTTCTTGGTATCTTCCTCCTTTGTTATATCTTAAAAGAATAGAAAAATGAATTATGTCCACCAGAGGGCAGTCTGATCCTATTCTCTCTCTCTCTCTCTCTCTCTCTCTCTCTCTCTCTCTCTCTCTCTCTCTCTCTCTCTCTCTCTCTCTTTCCTTTTCCTTTTTCCCTCTCTCTCTTCCCCCTCCTTCCTTCCCTCCCTCCATCCTTTTTGTCTTCTTTTGCAAGGAGGAATGGAATGCTTCAGAGAGTAAATGGTTAAAATAAAAATCATTTATAAACTCCTTTCATTATTGCTTATGAATGAGCATGTAGTCTCAGTTATTTGATTTGTGAAGATTTTAAATATCTTCCCTAGGTTTGTATAAGGAGTGTATAGACCCTTACTCTGACAGCCTCAAGGAAACAATAAAGTTACTTGGACCTGTGAAAATGAAAATCAGGCCATAGGTCTTTGGATGTATAAGACATGAAAAGTCAGTAGACTCATTTCTGGGATTTCTATAAATATGTGTGACTCCAGCATTGAAGAATTTTACACTTTCATTTTAAAATTTATAAGCCAGACTTAGTATAGTCAGGCTTTGACTAACAGTCTTTCTTATGTAATCAACATTTACTTTGAAATTGATTGGAAGCTCTCAACAAATTTGATATTATAAAGGAGATTTAGAGTTCACTAGTTTTGGAATACTAGATTATTAATCAGTGTCATTGGACATTCTAATTTAGGTAGAAATAAAGTAGATGGAAAAGTATTGTGAATTTCAAGTGATTTTTCACTTGAATTTGGATGTAATGATCTCCAAGTGCTTTTTCCAAGGTTTTCAATGGACAATTTCTGCCATAGGAATAATTTCTCAAAAGACTCTATGTTACCGAGGTACTGAATGTGACCTTTTTTAAAATGCATTTCTTATTTTAAGAGTAGCTAGGCGGGTAGATATTTTGGAATGTGAAGTGAGGTTCTGAGTTTCTGCCTGCAGGAACACCAAGAAGATGCAAGTGAAGAGGTATTTTTAATTTGGTACTGATCCAGATTAAAGGAAAAAAAAAAATTTGCTAAAGAGACTGGGCTCAGAATTTTAAAAAGTCTCTAGTCTGAATGTCATACCAGGCACTAAATATGGCGACTCAAGTGGAAAATAGGAATCCATGTCATGAAATCTTAAAACTAGAGGGAACCAAGGTTTTTAAGTGGGTTTCCATATCTTGCAGATGAGTAACTGAAGTCTACATATATTAAAACAAATTATTCCATAGTCAGAGTGATAATGCATAATATTTAGTTTGGAATACTTTTAGATAAATCAAGGACTAGAATACTCAACTAATTTCTGAACTTAACTACTTCAGTACTTACCAAGTAATTGTTCCTATTATTCCTACAGCGTGGTGTATGGCTAGTTACATAGACTATAGATTTTTAAAATTAAATTTATTGCGGTGACATTGGTGTAAAATTACATAGGTTTCAATTGTACATTTCTATAATACACCATCTATATATTGCATTGTGTGTTCACTACCCAGAGTCAATTCTTCCATCACCATACATTTGACCCCCTTTTCCCTCTTCTACTACTCCTCTCCCCCATTACCCTCTGATAACCACTGAACTGTTGTCTGTGTCTATAAGTTTTTGTTTCTTTGTTTGTCTTGTTCCTTCATTGATTTCAGTTTTATATCCCATATATGAGTGAAGTCAGATGATTCTTGACTTTTTCTCTCTTACTTTGCTTAGCATAATAATTTCAAGATCCATCCATGTTGTTGCAAATAGCAGTATTTCATCTTTTCTTATGGCTGAGTAGTTTTCTATTGTGTATATATACCACAACTTCTTTATCCCATCATCTATCGAAGGACACTTTGGTTATTTCCATGTCTTGCTACCATACGTAATGCTGCAATGAACATCGGGGTACATATACCTTTCCAATAAATGTTTTTAGATTTTTTGGGTACATACCCAGGAGAGGGATTGCTGGGTCATATGGTAATTCTATACTTAATTTTTGAGGAAACTTCATGATGTTTTCCATAATGGCTATACCAATTTACATTCCCACCAGCAGTGTATGAGGGTTCCTTTCTCTCCACAGCCTCTCCAACACTTGTTATTATTTATCTCGTTGATCATAGCCATTCTAACAGGTGTGAGGGGGTATCTCATTGTGGTTTTGATTTGCATTTCCCTAATAGTGAAGTTGAGCATTTTTTCATATATCTCTTGGCCATTTGTGTGTCTTCTTGGAAGGAGTGTCTGTTCAGGTCCTCTGTCCATTTTTTAATAGGATTGTTTATTTTTTGTCGTTGAGTTGTACAAGTTCTTTATATTTTTTGGATATTAGTCCCTTATCAGAGACGTTGTTTGCAAATATCTTCTCCATTCACTTGTTTGCCTCTTTGTTTTGTTGATGGTTTCTTTTGCTGTGCAGAAGCTTTTTAGTTTGATATAGTCCCATTCATTTAATATTTTTGCTTTTACTTTCCTTCCCTTTGAGGTCAAATTCATAAAATCCTGTTTGAACTCAAGGTCCATAATTTTAGTATGCTTTCTTCTATGCAGTTTATTGTTTCAAGCCTTATGCTTAGGTCTTTGATCCATCTTTAGGTAATTTTGGCACATGGTGACAGATAGCAGTCTAGTTTCATCCTTTTGCACGTGGCTTTCCAATTCTCCCAGTACCGTTTATTGAAGAGGCTTTTTTTTTTCTCCATTGTATGTCTTTGGCTCCTTTGTTGAAATTATCTGCCCATATATATGTGGGTTTATTTCTGGGTTTCCAATTCTATCCCATTGTTCCATGTGTCTGAATGGCTAGTTATCCCTTAATTCTATATAAATCAAGACAAAGTTTTTTAGGGTAAGAGGATGGCATTAAGGAGGCATATCCTAAGTGAAGAGATGACCTTTTTATTTTAAAATGAACTCTTTATAAACTTTCTTGCACTAAAGCATTTCACTCAAACAAAAATATTTCAGTTAATGCAATTAAATAAAATACTGATGTTACTGCATTATAAAGTTTCCTGCTAACTTTATTATTTTTTTTAAGGTCAAGATTTTCAGCCATTTATTCAAACTTAGATTCTCTCCATGTTCCACAAGCTCCCATTCTTTTTATTTTTTTATATTTTAATTTTATTGGGGAATTGGGGGAGGGGAAAAGCACTGGGGAATCAGGGAAGGGGAAACAGACAAGTTGCTGTCTTTTTGTTCTTCAGTCTAGTTGCAGAGGATGTTGCTTCACTGGCCCATATTGGTATAGTCATTGCGCTCTTCCCGGGTGAGGCAGATTGGTCGCCGGCCTCTGGATGGTCACTCACTGCGGCTATTGGCCGCTCATGCTGGCTGCCAGCCACTCACTGTAGCCTATGGCAGCCCACTGCAGCAGGGGCTGCAGCTATGCTGTCCCTGGAGACTCACAGCAGCCCAGCTCCAGGTGGAGCTGTTGTTCACCATCTTAGCTGTAGAGGGCAGTGTCACTGGCCCTCATATGTGGGATCCGAACTGGGGCCACTGGCGTCCCAAGCCAGCTCTTAACCAATGCACCACTCGGCCGGCCCTCCTGCTAACTTTTTAATGCTTATTAAGGTGACGTGTATAACATTTTCTTTGTTTTTAGAAGCAAGGACAAAATTTTTCTTTTAGGCACACTACCTGCAATTTGGGTAGCTGTTTTTAGGAAAGTGGTTCTCAAAGTATGGTCTCCTCTCTCCATTATCTGGGAACTTTTCAGAAATGCAAATCCTAACCCACCCCAGGCCTACTGATTCAGAAACTTGAAGGAGGGGAGGTGTGAGCCTAGCAACTTGTGTTTTCATAGCCCTTCAGGTGATTATGATGTTTGAGAGGCACTGCCCTGGGAGAACCAAAGTCCACTAACTTTAATATTAAACTCTTTTCTGCTAAATATCTCTAGATCAAATGATTTCACAAAGGTTTAAATGATTTTCCTTTATAAGAAAGAAGTGTGAAAAGTATGAAGACTTTTCCCTTTTTAGATTTTTAAATTACTTCCTTTTATTCTTTTATTTGCAGATGTAAAGATTGCTTCTTCCTAGCTTTTTGTTTTGCAAGAGTACTGATGGGTTCTACATGGACAAGCCGGTCTGTGTAGCTACCATTGCACGTTTATTTTGACTCTTTTTTTGGGTGCATCCCCACAGCTTGCCTACCAGAAAGTGTCCATTTCTCCTTGTGGTCCTCTGGCTGGTTCTGCTGCTCACAACTCTGAGCATGTCATCACTGTATTGTTCTAAGAAGCCCCACAAAGCCTTTACCCAGAGTCCTGTGTCCTCAAACTCCCATTACTAGAATGTTCCACATTTCTTGCAATTAATGATGTGAAATGGAAAAAGCCTGGTTTGAGTTTCTTGAAGGTGGCAATAATGAAGAACTGAAGAAATAGTCGAGGGACTGGGGCTAATTAAAATGCAGCCAGGCATAGAAGTGAAGGTAACTGCGCCTCACTATGCCACATCGCTGGTAATCAGCAGTCCCCAGTCTCCCCACACTAATTGACAGGAGATGCAGTGCTCCTGAGTGCGCACACAGCGCACGTTAATGGAGCCAGCACACGCTGCTCTTCCTGCCTGACTTGTCTCATTAGCGACCTTGAACTGGCAAAGGTCAGAGGATGGTGCTGCTTTCATCAACATGACAGGTGTCTGAGGAGCTTCTCTCTGTAGTCTAATAATTTGGCAGTTGTCTTATCCTGTACATGAATTAGTGATCTGATGCTTGAGGTATGATGGATAAAAAGAATGTCAGCTCTGGGTAAGGATGTAGTTCTGGGCATCTGTATTAGCCCCATCACTAACCCAGACTTGGGGGTGTGTGTTGTAGTGGTGCTTTTTTATTTTCTTAGAGAAAGAATGAGTCCATATGCAGTCATTACATCAAAAGAGCATTCTCCTGGGCTGGCTGAGTGGCACGGTGGTTAAGTGCTGGCTTGGGAAGGCAGTGGCCCCGGTTTGGTCCCACATATGAGGGCCAGTGACACTGCCCTCAGGAAACAAAACAAAAAGAGCATTCTCCTAAAAAAAAAAAAATTATCTATGGGAAAATATTTTACCAAGGTATTAACATTCATGAGTCAATTTCTTTCTACCAAGTAGATATTGACATCTGACACATTTCCATTGTGGGCATAATGATAATGAATGTTCTTTGAGAAAACTTAAATCAATTAGTAATATCTCCTGAGCATCCCTCCTATGCTGAAAATGATTACAGGCCTGATGTGGGGATGCAAGAGAGGCAGAAGATGTTACAGTGCAGCATTTATATGATATACACCAAGATATGCCAGTTGAAACATATTACAAAAATAAGAGCATGTTCAAAGACACATTTGTGGAAACATCTATTTATGGAAAGGGGACAGTGACATTGGGATCCTCATTTGGCTAGAATCTGAGAACATTGATAAACAACACACAAATGGCATATACCTTCTTGTGGGTGAGCTGCAGACCAGAAGAGTGAATTAGGAAGATGACCAAATAAGAAAACCCATCTTAATTACAGAAAGAATTGTGCAATGCTGAGTTTTGGTCCAGTTTTTCAAAGAGAGGCAGGGTATAGATGGGAAGAAGAAAAAGAATAATTTCTGCCAGAGGCAAAAATCCTGAAACTGTGGGACAAAAAATATTTTGGATGTTTCCCATTGCCATTGAGTATTCTTTTCTCCCTGTCCACTTGTAAAATTCCTGCCTAATTTTAAATTGCACTGCAGAATTAACCTCTCTACTCAAGTGTCTCTGATTCTATCCCATGGAGAAAAATTGACCACTCCTTCTCTATCACGTCTCTGAGTTGTGGTTACTTTTAGTATCACTTGTATTGAAGTGGGTTGTTATTATTTATACCCATGCCTATCTCTAGTGTGTGATACAGCTTGGTATGATTTAATACATCATGGTAAGGTTGAAGACAGAGCATGGATTTTGGAATCAAATAAATTGGAGTAGAAATTACATCTTTATGTTTCATTACAATTTAATACTTATGGTTGAGGGAATTTTATGGACATTTCAAGTATGTGTTTAGCTAAAATTACCCTGAAAATGTATTTCTTCAAAAATATGAATAAGTTGAATTCATATTAACATAGCCAAGACCTGAAAGAATATTGCACCCCCTGAGATTCCTTTTCTTATATTTGGATAATTAACTATTCTGGTTACAGTAAATATATAGGCATTTCTATGAGATAGTATAGAAATATGAGCATTGCTCTTTTAGCGTAGGCATCAAACAGGAACTTGCTCCTTTATAATTTATGTGTTTGGGACTTTTCTAAATCACCTCTTGAAATAATATTCGGAGCATATATAATATCCTTAAAATTCTTTTTATTGTGGTAAAATATATATGTTAAAGACTGAATGTTTGTATCCCCCCGGTTCATATTTTAAAACCTACTCTCCAATGTGATGATATCAGGAGTTCTGGCCTTTGGCAGATGATTAGGTCATGAGGGTAGAGCCCACATGAATGGGTTTAATGTTCTAATAAAAGAGATACCAGAGAGCTCCCTTGCCCCATCTACTATGAGAGGACACAGCAAAAAGATGGTCATTAGTGAATCAGAAGGTGGGATCTGACCAGACACTGAATCTGCTGTTGCCTTGATCTTGAACTTCTCAGCCACCAGAACTGTGAAAATAAGTGTATGTTGCTTATAAGCCCCAAAGTTCATAGTATTCTTTTTTTTTTTTGAGGGCAGTGTCACTGGCCCTCATATCTGGGATCCGAACCAGAGCCGCTGGCTTCTCAAGCCAGCACTTAACCACCGCGCCACTCGGCCGGCCCTATAGTATTCTTTAATAGCAGCCAGAACTAAGGAAATACACAACAAAATTTACCAAATTAACCATTTTTAAGTAGATATTTCAGTGGTGTTAAGTACATTCACATGGTTTTTCAATCATCATCATCATTCGTCTTTGGAATTCTTTCCTTCTTGCAAAACTGAAACTCTGTATCCATTAAACAACACCTCTCCATTTCCTCTCCCTTCAGTAACTGATAACCTTTAATCTATGAATTTGACTACTCTAGGTATTTCGTAGTAGTAGAAAAATACACTACTTGTCCTTTTGTGACTGGCTTATTTCACTTAGTATAATGTCATCAAGGCTCACCCATTTATAACATATGTCAGGGGCTTGCTGAGTGGTGCGGTGGTTAAGAGCTGGCTTGGGATGCCAGTGGCCCCAGTTCCGATCCCACATGTGAGGGCCAGTGACACTGCCCTCAAAAAGAAAATTAAAAAATAAAAATAAATAAATAAAAATATAACATGTCAGAATTTCCTTCCTTTTAAAAACTGAATAATATTCTATTGTATGCATATACCACATTTTACTTATCCATGTATCCATTGTGGACATTTGGGTATGTCTACCTTTTGTCTATTTTTGAATAATGCTGCTATGAACATGGCTTTACAAATATTTCTTTGAGTTTTTGCTTTCCTTCTTTGGGTATATATCTAGAAATGGAATTGCTGGATCATAAGGTAATTCTATTTTTAATTTTTTGAGGAACTTCCTTAGTATTTTCCATAGTGGTTAGCCATTTTACATTTCTACCAGTACCATACATCCTTGCATGCACGCGCATGTGCTCACACAGACACGCATACACACATATTAATAGCAACCATTATAACGAGTGTGACAGAGCTTGTATAATATTCTTTTATCTTCAGCAATTTTATCCTTTGAGGGTAAATTTGATGATTTCCGTAAGTGGTTGATCATTGGTAGACAGTTTTATGAATAATATTATGGCAAAATGCAAGTGTAAAGGAATGAGACACTTAAAGTACAACTCATATACTCTTTGGCAAAACTAAAAAAACTATTTCAAATCATGCTGTCTTTCTATTAAACTCTTGCCTCCTTCCTGCTGTCCTTCCTGATTAATTCCCAACACAAGCTATTTGGTGGAGCTGAGCAAGGGTGGCATCCACGTTTGGGGGAGTTGGGGAGTGGCACCCTGGCATAGCCTGAGTGTGGTGAGGTGTGCACTGTGCAAGAGGTGTGACAGGTGGAGGCCTAGTGCCGGACAGTGTCATCTGAGCAGCGTGGGGAAGGCATCTGCAAGGTGGCAGCCTGGAGTAGAGTGTCAGAGTTCAAACAGGTAAGGAGGATGCTTGCCTGTGTGAATTGGCAGTGGTGGCAGTAATGAGAGACTGACTGTATTTACAGGGAATCGATCTAATAAGTGATATGTTGAAGATTAGGGGAAGCAGTTCCTCACTGTCAGAGAAAAGAGGTACAAATTTGGAAATGGAGAAAACAAAAATGAACTCTATAAGGTTAGATTGTAATTGGTGGTATCAGTGTGAACTCACAGCTTGCAATATATATAACTATGATAGAATAAATACAAATGTGAAAGTGTATGTGAGGCTTTGTCTAGTGAGAGGGCCGGGGTACAGAGACACCCTAAAAATAATGAGCACACCCTGCACCCAGATCATGACCTATAAATTTCTTTCCCCGCTATAAGGAACCAGAACTCTCTGGAGAAATGGCTGATTTCAGGGTGTGGGGCAGGGAAAGTATAAGATGGTCTTGGAATATTTGTTGTACCAGAAAGTAAAAAAGTGTTTAAGGAATGATAGAAACGCATCAAAAGGTAAACTAAGTCACCTTGAAAGGCCTCCACTGGCCAAGGTGAGGACAATTTGAGCAATAAAATTAAAAAAAAAAAAAGATAGTGGTAGAGAATAATCAATTGAATGAAATAAATATCTATGAGTCTATATTGATATAAATAAATAAGAGGATAAATGGGGAGAAAAAAAGCTTTTCTTGTAATAGAATGACAATAAATAATTGTAGAAGATAAAGATGGCAGTAGAAAATCACCATTGACAACTATCATAGTGGTAATTAACCATGAAATGTCAATGGATACTAAAGATGAGTGGGTGAAATTTTGATGAGGAAATGGATATTCACACTCAGAGTACCTCCCACACATACTGTTTACTGACAGGGAAAAAAATAAAAACTTTACAATGAAGAAACCTGACACACAAAACCTGAATCAAGCAGTCAAAGTTAACACCTTCAGTAATAACACATAACGACATCATGTGCCACATATTAAGATGCAACCAAAAGAATCCGGTATCAGTTCTGTGCTGTTCTTGCCCTGAATCTAATCATGAGGAAACCTGTGATAACTTAAATTAAGGCATGTTCCACAAATAAATGGGCCTGTAATTTTCAAGTGTCAAGGATTTTAAAGTCAAGGGAAGACTGAGGGACTATTCCAAATTGAAGGTTATTTAAGAGACATGTCACCTAAATGCACCTTGTTTATCTAGGTGGATCTTTTTTTTCTACAAATGGCATTAGGACAACAAGCCGCTTGATTGGAGTAAGATGGATAATATTGTGGATAAGATGCTAATAACATGATAATGTTAACTTCCACTTGATGGTTGTATTATGATTATGTGTAAGAATATCCTCATTTGTGTTCAGGAATCATGCAGCATTATGTCATCCATGTGCTCTTAAATAGTTAGGAAAAAAAGGTATTACTACTAGTCTTGCAAATATTATATTAAAAGTTAAATAACAAATATATGAAAATGAAAAAATGAAATGGTGGTAGCTTCACAGGAAAATAGAATCTCTTATGGTGAACAGTTTGAAGGAAATAACACTTAGAATGTAACTGGTCAGATGTCTTTAAGAATCATTACTTGTGGTGACAATTTTTAGTAAAGTTACAAAAAAAAAAAAGAAGACACAGTTAATCTATGCCTAATACTTACCTACCCAAGAGAAATAAAACCATATGTCCCACAAAGACTTGTAAAAATAAATCATTACTTGTAGTCAAATATCACTCTTCTTTCTTTTATGATTTTTGAGATATCAGTAGTTATGGAGAAAACCCACGGATAAAATAAGCCAAGAGCATGCTAAGTGAAAATACAACCAAGACTATCAGTATTAAGTCATGTTGATGTCAGGTACTCTCTGATATGATGCAATGAGAATGTTATTTCTCCTCTGTGATATTCTTACCCCAAATCCATAACCCGAGTCTAATCATGAAAAAACACATGTTGGGTAACATTCAACAAACTGGCTGACCAGCATGCTCTTTGAAAGTGTCAAGGTCATGAAAGACAAGATTAAGACTGAGACAGTGTGATAGATTGCAGAAGACTCAGGACCTGGTCACTAATTGTGATGAGGTGTCCTAGATTGGATACTACAACAAGAAAAAGATATTAGTGGAAGAATTGGTGAAATCCAAATAAAATTTGTAGTTTAGTTAATGGTATTGTATTGAGGTTAAATAAATCTACCAAGGTTATATGAAATGTAAACATCAGGGAAGATGGGTAAATTGTGTGTAGGAATTCTCTGTACTCCCTTTGCAACTCTTCTGTAAGCCTCAAATTATTTCAAAATAACAGGTAAAAAATATGTATACCGCAAACCAAAAACAAAGTTATAAAAAATATTTAGTCTTTGTTCTCTTAATGCAAATAAAATACCAGTGGAGTACATTTGTATTATGTAATCAGTCAAAAATACTTGTGACCCCACCATTTTGACCCACAATGACAAGAACCTCATATACCAGTCTGTAACATAAACTAAGGCTTGTCTTATTTCTTAAAATCTAGCAGGTATTATAAATATTTCTATTACGCTGACCTTAGCTGGCCTTTCTTTTAGAGTGGAATCCACCCACTTTGAATGTACAAAATTCTGCCTCCCCTTTCCATTGTTTTCTTTCCTTCTTTTGGGTCCATGTTTCCTTCATTCTGCTGTTGCCTCTTGCATTTAAACAGGCAGGCCCAATTACTCTGGCTTCTCACATTGTTTAGACTCATAAAACAAATAAACTGCCTAAATACATCTCTTGCTAATTAACTTTTTGTCTTTCATTGTATAACTTTGAGGCATATTCCCATTCTAGAACATCTCCTAGGAATGAGAAGAAAGAGAAAGGAGGTGAAGGTGTTAGAAAATCCCATCCTGTTTTGAATCTGCATTCCCTTACTGGTTGGGTTGGTGCAGTATTGGGAAGAAATTCTGTGAGTTAGGAGGGAGAGGAATCAGAATTGGGATTTTATATTCTAATATAAAACCAACAACAAAACTAATGTATACCCTAAATCAAGGAACGCGGGTGGAACCAAAGAAATCAAATGAACAGAAACAAACAAACAAAAAAACAACAAAAAACAACTCTGGAAAGCTAATGTCCCTGAAACCTGGAAGGAAGAAGTCAGGAATGATATAGAATTGGTGTTGGGGTGTGCTCAGTGAAACTGGCTCCCATACGTTGCTGGAGGTAGGATAAAATCACTCTGCTTTTTTTGGAAAGCAACTTGAAAATGTGTACCAAAATCCATTACTGTGTTTGAACCTTTTATTTCAATCATTCCACATCTGTTAGAGTAGTTTAATTAAATGCTAATTCAAAATATAGAAACATAAATCTATTGCTGTATGGTTTGTAATTGTGAAAAAATGGAGCTAACTTGAAGGTTCAGTGAAAAAAGAATGACTAAATAAACCCACTGGCATATTATGAAGACATGAAAGATGAGAACTGAGAGGGTTAAAACTTTTAGAAACATGGAAAAGTATCTTTTCAAATTGCAACTGCTCTGTCCATTCCAAGGGTCACTAGCTTTAAGTGACCTTTGAGCACTGGAAATGGGGCTTGTCCAAACTGAGATGTACTGCAAGAATAAAATAGACCCTGGTTTGAAAAACTCGGTACGAAAAAATAACACTTTATTAACAATTATAATAATTACCAATAATTATCATAAGTATAAATATAATTTATTAACAATTTCATATTGATTACATGTTAGACTGATAATATTTTAGATATATTGGATTAAATTAAACATCTGATAAATTTTGCCCATTTCTGTGAAACTTTGAACTTACATACGAGTATGTGGCTCGCATTATATTATAATACTATTGGAAACCTGGTTTGAGCCCCTTGAAGACTGTTTAATTCTTGGTCATGTAAGTCATATGTCTAGAAGAGCACATGGCTCATAATTTATGCTCATTAAATTTTTGTTAACAACCAGATTAACAAATGATTATAATGCTTACTTTTTTTTTTTCCATAGGGGAGTTGAACTGGCAGCCTTGCTGTTAAGCACGCACGCTCTATGCACTGAGTCATCTGGGCAGCAGCTCAGCTTAAGGTGCCGAGTTCAGTCCCAGCCGCCGCTGGTCATAGCTCACCATCGAACATGCAATCTTGTCATTAGGAGCACGTCCTGCCACCTGTTGGCAGCTCAGGGTAAGCTCAGCTCAGGCGCAGCTCAGGCGAAGCTCACTGGCCCATGTGGGAACGAGCCAGCGACCCTGTTCCTCCGAGCTTGTGCTCTTAAGCAAACTCTTAACCAACTGAGCCACTCAGCTGGCCCCCTATAATATTTACTTTAAAAATGTATGCCATAGCAGGTATATTTAGCTTATAACTGTAAAATATTCACTGCATACACAAAACTGGAAAAGTTGGTTGTCTTGGAATGGTATTATTATGAGTCACTTGTTCTATTTTTGAGAGTTTCTGTAGAATAATTTTCTTTCCGTAATTGAAAGAATTTGTAGGGCCGGCCGAGTGACGCGGTGGTTCAGCGCTGGCTTTGGAAGCCAGCGGCCCCAGTTCGGGTCCCACATGTGAGGGCCAGTGACACTGCCCTCAAAAAAAAAAATAAAAAATCATAGCATCTTGAAAAAAGAAAAAAAAAAGAATTTGTATCCTTTTATTTCAAGAATGAAGGCAGGAATCATGTTTTTATTTGCTTGCTTATTTGTTTTTTTGTTTGCTGTGGGGTCAGAAAGATGTACACATGAACAAGACCTTCAAAGGCAGCAAGCAGTGGCTAGTTCCAGTGGCCTTTCTAATGGGAGGGATGGTGTACCTCTTGCGAGGCTTGGTGGGGGTGGGGGTGTGATTCTTGAGAACTGCCGTGCTCCTTGGCTAACAGCAGCCTGTTCTTGGTGCTGGGTAGAAATCTCTTTGGCGCAGAGCAAGTCAGGATGATTTTATTATCTCCAGCTTCTGCAAGGAGCTGCAGTTATTTCTCAAGGTCAGGTCAGGGAGCGTCCTAAGGATGAGTAATAACAGTCCTCTGAGGGCGTTCCATCCTGGCAACACTTTATAAGCATGTAAAGATGATAATAAAATAATTTCAAAATAAATAAACAGTGGGTACATAAGTGCCCTTAGAGATCAGTCAATCTGAGCACGTGACCTGCCAGTGCGAGGAGCAGATAAAACTTTTTCTTCTAATGTCCCAATGCATTAAGGAGATGGAAGCACCATTTCAAGGTTTTAGGCAAAAAAAAAAAAAAAAAAAAAAAAAAGACAGTGGCTTTCACTCAAAGGCTGAGTGAAGTTCCTAACGATTAAAAAAAACCCTAGACTGTGACAGATTTCATTGATTCAAGAGATATTTGTTGAGTCCCTACTATGTGCTAGGATGGTTTTCCAGACTGAAGATTCAGCAGTAAACAATGCTTACAAAATTCCATGCCTTTAATGGTTTTTACATTCTTGTGGGATAAATTAAGGCAATAAACATGTATAATTTTAATACGTAGCTTGTTAAATGTAAGTGCTAAGGAGAGGAATAAAGTGTGAAATGAGGGCAAGAAACAGTTGTGGGAGAGGAGGCTGCAATTTTAGGTTAGGGGACCAGGGAAGGCCTCTGAGGAGTTAGGATTTGAGTGAAGAAAGACCTGAAAGAGATGAGGGAATAAAACATGTAGATTTTTGGTAGGAAAACATTTCAAGAAAGGGAACAGAAATTGCAAGGACCCCGCAGCAGGAACTTGCCTGACATACTTGAAGAACAACAAAAAAGCTAGTGAGCAGAGAGAAGCTGAGGGGAAGCAGAAGAAAATGAGATCAGGCCTGTATTGGGGTCAGATGGTGTAGTGTAGGTCATTGTCAGAACTTTGGCTTTTACTCTGAATGCATTGGGAAGACACTGTTAGATTTTGAGCACAAAAATGAGATTTTGACTTATATTTTCCCAGGATCTGACTTCAGAATAGTTAGGCAGGCAAGCCAGATAAAGCTTTTGCAATAAGGTGGAGATTATGGTGGCGAGTATCAGGTGGTCATGATGGCAAATATAAGTGGTCATATTCTGCTCGTATCTTGAAGGCAGATCTCATGGGTTAGGTTGGCTAACTGGATATAGGGTACGAAAGAGAGGATCTGATGATGATGCCAGAATTTTTTGCCCAAGCAACTGAGGATGGATTTTTTCATTTAGTATAGGAAAAGCAGTGTTATGGGAGATCAGATGCTCAGTTTTGGATATGCATTTTGAAATGGCCTCAAGAAAACCCAAGTAATAGAAGTAGCAAGTAGGAAGTTACACATGCACATCTGGAGTTCAGAGGGAAGTTCTTCAAAGTTATAAATTTGGAGATATAAATCTGAGGTCATCAATTTATAGTTGCTATATCAAGCCTTGAAACTGGATGAGATCAAAGAAGTGATTGTAGACAGAGGGGAAAAATTCAAGGAATGATTCATCTGATAGTACAACATTTAGAGAGTGAAAGTTAAGGAAGCTCCTCAGCCAAGAAAACTGAGACGGGGTAGCCATTGAGGGGGAAGATGAACCCAGAGAGTGTGATGTCCTGGAGGAAAACAAGAGACTATCTCAAGGGGACAGGAAAGGTCAGCTGTGTCAAGAACTGTGGACATATCAAATAAAACGAGAACTAAATATTAACTCTGGGATGAGTAACATGTAGGTCATTGATAATCTTACAGTTTATAAGTTTTCATATGTGATAGGAGCAAAAACATAGAAATAGGATAAGATAAATTTTAAGTAGTGAGTACAAACAACTCCTTTGTGGCCTTTGCTAAAGAAAGGAGAGAATTCAATGATGACTAAAAGGGAAATGGGAACTTCCGTTTTCCACGCAGGATGTAGAAAGCTGAAAAGAGCCTGTTCCTATTCTTACCACAACAAGAACAAAAAGTGATGGAATCTGCAAATTCAAAAATATTCTTGAAATATGCAAGAGTTGAGATCTCAGGGCAAACAAATAATGTAAATTATAAAGAAAGAGTAGTGCCCCAAAGAGAGATGGAACACAAGCACTTGCTTACTTCGGGCTAGTGTTGGACTTCACCCAATCTTGTAAGAAGAATTCAGTTTAAATGTTTAATAAATTCTAAAGGCTGAGTGAAGGCTAGCATGAGATAGGGCAATAGAAATTTACCAAACTGTGACGCAACAAAGAGAAGAAAGAGTAAAATAAACAAAAGAGAGGCTCCAAGAGCTTTGGGACAATGTCAAAAGTTCTAACATGCATATGTATATATAGTTAGAACCCAAGAAGGAAAAAATAAAGTGTACAGGATAGAAGAAACATTTAAAGATATAATGGACATGAGTTTTTAAAAAAAATCAATGAATTACACAAAATTGCAGATCCAAGGGGTTCAGAAAACATTAAGCTAAGTAAATACTCTCCCCTCAAAACATACCGAGACAGTTTTCATTCCAACTGCTGAAAATCAAAGATAATGAGAAAGTATTCAGAGAAAAAAGACACACTATATACAAAAGAGCAGAGATAAGAATTACAGTAGAATTATCTTTAGACAACTGTTAATCTAAAAACCAGCTCAGTGACATCTTTAACATACTAAAAGAAAAACAAAGAAACAAACTGCCAATCTAGAATTTTAAACCCAGGGAATATATATTTCAAAAATTAAGGGAAGATAAGCGTTTTCTTCCAATGAGCAAAAAAATGAGAAAGTTTGTTGCAGCAGTCTACAAGAAATGTCGAAGGAAGTGCTACAAGCATAGGAATATGATATCATAGAGAAACTTGGATTTATACAAAGAAATGAAGAGTACAGAAAATGGCATATATGTAAGTGTAAATTTAGTTTTTTTTTTAAATTTCAATTGCTCTCTAAATAAAAAAAGGAGCAGCAGTGTATTGTATGTTCATATCACACGCAAAAGTAAAATGTGTGACAATAATAGCACAAAGGATAAGAAGAAGGAAGGTGTATAATGTTGTAAGGCCCTTATACTATACATGAAACCATAATATTACTAAATATGTAGATGGTAAACCATAGAGCACCCAACAAAAAATTTTAAGTAAGCCAAAAGTGGAAATAAAATTGAATCATAAAAGTGCCTGATCTAAAAGGAGGCAGAAAAAAATTGTTTTCCTGTTATTTTTTCATGCCTTTTGGTGATTGATTCCGAACAGCAAAGAGAGTATATGTTTTACTAAGCATTTAAGTTTTGTTCGTTCTCTACATTTGAACTCTACTGACTGCATTCTAGTTTCTCCCTTTGTGACTGTCCAGCCACATCTCAAGCTATTGTGTTCTCACTGAGTATGCCCCATCCCCAGTGACCTTTTTTTGTTTTGTTTCCTCTGAATGTCCAGTTCCTTCCTGAATCAGAGCCTTTACAGTCATGTCCCCTCTCCCAGGAATACTCTCTCCCAACCTCTGTATCTGCCAAATTCTCCTTCCTCTTCAAGTTTGAATTTACATGTTAATTTCCTCCGGGAAGTTTTCCTTGACCCCAGAGGCTTAAATTAAATCCAACTGTTAAATAGTTTCTTAGGACTCTATAATTGTCCTTCAAAACATTTATTAAAATTGTAATTATTTATTTATTATTTTAGGGTCTCTTGACAGTGGCATCTGCCTTTACCGTTCTGATCATTCTAATTATTCTTTCTTTGTTCTGTAATCTTAATAAAAGTATGGGGCTTATCTATCTTGTTTATGAGTTATATTCCAGTGCCTTGCATAGTGCCTAGCATAGAGTAGGAGATCAATTAAGTGAATAAGTGAATGAAGTACAAAGACAAAAAGAGAAGAAGCATTTTATTTAAAATATGAGGGAAACAGTATACCAGTTGAAAAGCAGTGTTATAATTATGAAATAGAAATAGCATATAGCAGGCCCTAAGTGTTCTCTGGATAGGAATTTAGAAAGCAGCCCATCATTTTCAAAGGAGGGAACTGAGCCAATGTTGTTTGTGACTTAATTATGTTGTCACCCAGCAAATAGGTAACACAACCAAAGAGCCCCAGATACCACGATTACAAGCTCAGTGCCCTTTACAATATATGATTCAACTTTTGTAGTTCCCCCAAATACTAAATGATAAGTAAATAAGTGGATTTTGTTTTAAGTCCTTAATTTCTACATGACTTATGAGAGGGTCATCCTAAAATAAACTCCATCTTAATTTAACCAGGTGTCCTGGAAGCTCTCCTAGCTTTGATGTCAATTTCAAAGGTGAATTCTATGTGAATCCTCTTCTACTAATGGCTTTCTTACTCATAAATTTGTCCATAAATTTTTCATCACTTTATGTTTTGAGGCCAGACTTCTCTTTGCATCAACGGAGTTTTAAATACATATTATGTACTTAGTGAATGTGTGCTTCCTTTAATTGTTTCTATCTTGCACTGCTCACAAACAAAGGTTTACAGACAATCTAAGATTGTGGAGTGAACACAGGACTTGGATCTTGAGTTTGAATTCTGACCCTACCCTCCAAACTTCCATGTCTTATCTCTGAAATGCAAGGCTATTAATAGCTACCTCCTAACATAATTATTGTAAGTCCCATATATAAAAGGCCTGATGTCTGTAAATTAATGTATGTAAAAGGCTGATGTATGTAAATTAATGTAGATAAAAATCCTGACACATATAAAAGTAATCAAATTAATATTAGCTTCATTCCCATCTGAGTCTTTCTAGATTTGGGGGAACTAACCATTTCATTCATGTGTCTATTAGGATTCTAGATTTTGATCATGAATCATTTGACTCAATCTTTTCAAATGGCAGAGTGCCAATCTGTTTAGTTCCTGTCCCCACAATGGCATGTGCCTTTATATTTGACCATTCTACTTTTTTTTTTTTTTTTGCCTTCTCTACTTTTGATGTATGTTTATAATATCTTACACAATGATTCAAGGTGTGGGCCACCAGAGTTTTATAGGAGATAGGTTCAAGTTTCTTAATGTCTCTATTGATGATTGAGTATTATATTAAAAAGAAAAAATTTCATAAAATTGATAAACTAGGGATTCATACATTTATCTCTTAGGTATTTATTGCTTGTCTATTTTGTACATAAGTTAGGGTTGCCTGCTTTAGCAAATAAAAATTCAGGATGCTCAGTTAACTGGGTGTCTTGTATTTTATTTGGCAACTCTAGCATAAATATGAGTTGTTCTTTGTATAAGAAAAAAAAATTCAGATGTGGTTTCTGCCCTAAGTGTGTTTTATTACAAGTTAAGGACACAGGCATAGACTTAGAAATAGATAACCAGGCAAACAGGGAAAGATGGTGTGTAAAATTCATGGTGAGTAAGTCCCTAGGGCTGCCATAACAAGGGACCACAAATTGGGTAGCTTGACCCAACAGAACTCTTTTCTTTCACAGTTCAAAGGGCCAGAAGGCCAAAATCAGAGCATCAGCAGTGTCCATTCTTTTTGAGGGTCTCTGAGGGAGAATCTCTTCCATGGCTCTCTGTCCCAGCTTCTGTGACAGAATGGGCCAGAAAACCTTGGCATTCCTTGGCTTGTAGATGCATCACTCCGATTTCTGCATCGGTCTTCACATGACCTTCTTCCTGTGCGTCTCTTCTCCTCTTTGTAAGGACTCCAATCATATTGGATTAGAGACCACCCTAACAATCTCCTCTTCACTTGATAACATCTGCAAAGACCCTATTTCAAAATAAGGTGACATTCAAAGGTACAGGGGTTAGGACTTCAGCATATCTTTTTGGAGGACACAATTCAATCCATAACAGATAGTATGTGTATTGAATGCCATAGAGTTCAGAGAACAGGCAATTTGTTGTGGAACAGAATGATAAAACAAGAAAAAAAGGCCCATAGCAGTGTCAAGAATGAATTGAGCTTGACTGAATGGTGAGTATACTTTGTTAGAGGGGAGGAAAGGGGCTGGAAGTGAATGATGAATAAGAATAGTGAAAGAACGCATCTTCCAGGAAGATATTTGATGTATTAATAATTTACCAAGAATGATCATAGTCATACTGCAAACTCAGAAAAGCAGCAGTAATTTAACTTCCTCAGCTCACAAAAGCAACAGTGTCATTTTGAGGCAGAATTTATTGGTGTCCAAGTTTCCTTTTATCTCTAACATTCAAATTTCTCAGTGTTAATTTGGTTTTGAAACCAGCCCCAGAGATACTAGAGGGACAAGCCTGGGAAACTGCAATACTGTAAGCACTGTCAGTATCCCTGAGGATGGCTCTAAGGCACTTATATTGGAACCCAACTTGGTGGTTATATTTCAAATCAAACATTTATGTAAAATAGCATATACATTGTAAGCATTTGGTACAGTTAGAATGTTACTCTAAAGATAATTCAACTTTCTAACTTTTTAGGAGGTATCCATATTGCAAAGGTGGTCTGGGTGAAACAGAGACCAGAAAAAAGTTATAAGTTTTGTTTATTGTGTGAGAGGCCAGTGTAGAAGGCATTCTAAGCTGGGCTATAATTTTGGGAGTTTGTACCACACTATGGTACACTATAGAATGTACCATATTTCTATATAGCCTAATGTTTTAGACCTGGCTTTCCAAATTCTTTAGGGGACCAAATGAAATTCAATTTAAATAGCCATTCATTCATAGAAGACATAGAAGATTAAAGGGACAAGCCACAGAAAATGAAGGCAGTGGGCTATTCAGTCTCCTTGTGTTCCTCTGACGGGGCCTCCTCTGGATCAATGTACATTTTCTCACATAATGACTCCCTGTCATTAGTCAAGTAAATCAAGTTTATGTGAAGTTTATTTTATGTCAATTTACCTTAGAATTTACTACGTTACTGAACTGCTACAAGGGTAGGGTTTTCCTTTGGTTGATGTTTTCAGTGAAAACAAAGGGGAAATACAGCGATTGGTTATTCAGTTTCCCCTTCCCTGTGTTGTTGCCTCTGGTAGCTGCCAAAGAAGAGCGTGAAATACAGGGAGGGATAGTGGAGGGAAAATTTCATCTCATGTTACTTACAGTTCTGTGACATCTGCTATTAACAGAGATTTGGGTTTGTAGTGGTAATATCCACAGACCTATTTATTTCCTCCTAGTTACTATGTCAGTTGTTCAGATAAACTACCACAAGGCTGGGATCTTAGAGCCTGGAAAGGTCAGATGCACTCTGAGAAAATGAAGACTTGCCTGCTTTTCATTCAATATATCATTACTTAGAAAATGAATTTTTAATAAAGCAGTGAATGTAAGGATTTTAATAAATTATTATATTGAATCTATGTATAGCTTAGTGCAACAGTTAATCAATCAATCAATCATGATTGACAAGAAACCTAGGTGTGGTCGCCTACCTCCAGTATAATCTGCAACTAACATTAGAAAAGCTCCAGGCTCAGTGGAACTCTGGGGACTCGAGGATTCCCACTGCACTTTGACCAGTGACATAGCCCCTGGAGTCTCCCTTCTGCCAGATAACTTTACTTAAACTATCTTCATTCTGGAAGCAATCTTGTCCCTGCTTACCACTTGTCAAGTGAAAGGTGGCATTTGTCTCTCTAACTTTTCAGGACCTCCTTATATTCTTTCTTAATTCCCACTTTACTACTGTATTAAGACTTTACATCCCCAGGCTGTTTTTGATAGATATGCACATAAATGGGCTGCTTATCTGCACTCAAAGGAAGAGTAGTTTAGGATTTTAAAAAATCCTCCTTTCCCATACAGAACTAAAACACCTTTTCTTTTTCTTTTTATTCTAGAACATCTTAAAAACATATAAAGGACAAGGGGAAACAACCCAAAGTATTATCACTTAAAGACAACCATTATCAGTATTTTAGTTTATATCCTTACAACCTTATTGTTTCCTGCACATTTTATTTTGTAAGTTAGTTGCATATGTATTCTCTCTAACATGGTGTGTGTGTGTCTGTCTGTCTAGATTGTTTTTACTTAATGCTATTCATCAGAAGCGGCATAGCAAGATGGTCATGAATGCTGGAACATGGGCTCTGAAGGCAGAATATGTGGGTTCAAATCTTGATTTCCTTACTTTTGCAAACTTGGGGAAGTGATTCAGTTTCTTTAAACATCAGTTTCGTTATCCAGAAAAAGAATATAATAATCATACGTACTTCAGGGAGATACTGGGAGAATCAAATGGCATAATGTATGTTAAGCATTCACATACTATATGTACCTACATGTAGCAAGTGCTCAATAAATGTTAACTATTATATTATTTCTATCATAAAATATTCAGAAACATAATTTTACATGACTGCATAAAATTTTATCCTTGGTATGCTATACTTGTAGTTTGGTTATCTGTTCTCCTATATTTAGACATTTAAGTTACTTATAGCTTTCTTACCTTTATAAATAACCTTGGGATAAGGATCTTTGTGTGAAGAGGTTTTTCTGCAGCTCATATTATTTTCTGAATTATCTGAAATCCAAAAACTAGAATGACTGAGTCAAGCACAATGTCATTTGTTCCAAAGGGGTTGTAGCAATTTGTATTTCTATCAGCCTAGTATGAGTATGACTGTTTCAGCATTCTCTTGATAGCAGATAGCGTGTGTGTGTGTGTGTGTGTGTGTGTGTGTGTGTGTGTGTTCACATAAATTCCAGATGAGTTCAATTTCCTTAAAAGATACCCATACCACCACAATTGTTTAAATTCTTTAGTAATCAAAAAGTGAGATACTAAATTGATTTGCTCCAACATAAATGGGGTTGTAGTAGTCTGTAGGCTCATATAAAGTAGAAGCTGTTCAGATGCAATGAAAATTTTTATAACTACCTTGGCAACTTCAGGGATATTTTCACTATCTTATTCTCTGCTTTATCATATTCCCTCACATGTATATCCTGCTTTGCCATATATTTGATGAGTGAGATAACATATTTGATGAATGTGGACCATCCATTCATCCAAATATGACCCCTCAAGAAACCGTATCTCCCAATATTTATACCCTCTTGCAGCCTCTCCCTGTGTGGTACTGCATTGCATGTCTTCTGAGGCTAGGTCACAAGAAGACTGGCAGCGTGCAGCTCAGTCTCTTGAGAGGTACATGCACTCTGGTGAAAAGTCAGGTATAGCTCTGAAACTGCTATGCTGTGAGGAACCCAAGCTAGCCACGTAAGGAGGTCATGTGCAGGGTCATCCACCTGCTCATTTCTCCAATTCTTACAACTGGGGCCCTAGAAGTGTGAGTGTAGAAGCCATGTTAGACATTAAAGTCCAGTCAGGTCTTCAGATAACTCCAGCTCCAGCCACTGTGGAGTATGACCATGACCACACAAAAGACTAGAAGTGATAACGACCCAGGTGAGCCCAGTCAACTGAAAGAACCATGAGAGATAATAATAAATCATTGTTTCAAGCCTCTAAACTTTAGGTTGGTTTGTTGTGTAGCTACAGAAAATCAGTACAACGAATTAATCCAGAGGAAATACAAGCTCTTTGGTTTGAAATATTTATTCTTTGAAAATTCACAGCAAGTAAACATTGGAACTGTCACTGACAGTTTTTGTCAAAATGGAAATGCAGTCAGAATTGCATTCCAAATGAATTGATGACGAGAGTGGAGAAGTGAGATGTATTAAGAAATGAGCAGGGCATAAGGTTTCACATGGAGTTGGTGGTACAGAGAATTGAGAGAGGCCTGGTCATTGGTCACTGAGAATCAGTTGGGTACAGTATGCAAGTCAAAGGTTGAGGTGATTGGGGGTTTTGGGGAGTCTAAGAAAAAAGATGTTTTGAAAGGACAAATTAAGGGTTAAGCTTTTGTTTTGAATATCTGTCCTGTTGCAGATTGCTAAATCTTTGTTTCTGTCTTATACAGTGTTAGAAGGGGCAGTGTCTCTATATTTCACATATATTCATTCTATATTAGAGTAATTTAGTAACCTGATGTGTATGTATTTTAGTTACCACTGTTGTTTTTTTAAAAAAGTATCACCTTTGTGAGTTTTAGGGTGGGTACTAACTCCAGATTTTATTTTATTTCATTTATTTATTTTTTTCAGTTATAATTGACAGTCAATATTATTTTATATTAGTTTCAGGTATACAGCCTAGTGGTTAAACATTTATATAGTTTATGTACCCACCTGGCACTATACATAGTTGTTACAACAATATTGACTATATTCCCTGTGCTGTACTTTACATCCTCATGACTATTTTTTTTTCTTGTTGGACATTTCATTTTTATTATTAAAATGCAAATTTATTGTAGGTACATATAATTTACATTTTATTTCCTAATATTTGATACATAAACACATATTTAATACATGTGCAAGATATAAACCATAATCGTAAAACTGATACCTATGAACTCATCACCCAATATAAGAACTGCAGTAAGCCAAACAATGCATCATCAACTAGGTGCTTCGTCGCTATTCCATTTTTCTTACATGGTCAGCAGTAACTGTTATTTCAAATTTGGATTTATCATTCTCCCTTTCAAAAATATACTTTTATCATATGCAAAAGTATTCCTACAATATATTGTTTATTTTGCTTTTTTACTTATGTAGGTTCTGTTGAATATATATGGTTCTCATGGAACTTCATTTTAATGGGAAGGAAGATGGACAACTGACACATAAATAATGAAGCAAGAAAAAATAATAAAGATAAGACTTGTACAGAAACTACAAATGCAGTGATAAAACCAAATGACTGGATAGCTATATCATTTTGATGGTCAAGAAAGCTCACTTTGAGGAAGTAATTTTTAAGTTCAAAACATAAGGAAGAGTCAGCCATGCAGAGATCAGTGGAGAGCATTCAGGTATAGGCAAACCCTTGTACCCTCGTATAAGAGTCCTGATTGTATGAGTTTGGCATGCTGAAAAACATCAAGGAAGAAGATGGAGCTGAGTGCAGGGGGTGAGATGGAAATAGAAAAATATTAAAACAATACTTTTGATCACTATATTTCTAAAATTTATCCTTGCATTGCATGTTTTGTGTTTATTTTTATGGTCATAAAATATTCTATTATGTGAATATAACAAAATTCTGTTTATTCTTCTTTTGAGGTTTGTTTATGTTGTTTTGAATTCTCTTGCTATTAGGAACTATGCTGTATCTTGTACACAATATCTGAGGCAGGCGTACCTCTAGAAAAAAAGTAGAACTGTAGGATCTTTGTTTCAATTTTACAAGGTTCTATTATATATTATTTCAAAGAGGTCCCACTTGAATAAGTGTTACATAAGATTAGCTGGTGATCCATAAACTTACCCTCATTTTTTTATACTTGCTCTATCACCGTTTTTTCCATTGTATCTATTCTTACATCTGTCCAGTAATTCATCTTATTTATGATGCATTCAAAGTAAGTCGAGAATATCAGTACTCTTCAACACAAAATCATTCAGCATACAAATGATTAACTAGAGTTCAATATTTGTTTAGGCAAGTTTTTTAGATGAAATATGTACAGTGAATGTGCAGAAAACTTGTGTGTACTGTTGCATGAATTCAGACATAGGTATACACCTGATGTCTAACACAAACGGCTGTCAATTTACAGAACATGAGTACCATGCCAGGAGTTTTTTCATGGCTCCTCCCCATCACCTGCATTTCTCTAGGAAGTAGTAACTGTTGTGATTTATTTTTTTTAACTATATGCTTATTTATATACAAACGGAGTAATTTGTGTGGAGCTCTTTTGGATCACTGTTTTTTTAAAAAAATACAAATTACAGATTTAACTTGTAGAGTTCTGAAAAAACTATTAGAATTTTGATTGATAGTAGATTGAATCTCTCCGTAAATTTGGAGGTCTTATTGCTCATGACCATTTTTAATTTGTTTTATTTCTACTTTGTCAAGGCATGTATGTAATTGGCAGCTAAGATTATATGCTTGGGCTACATAAGCTGTATCAGCATTTAAGTGACAAAATGACAATATGAAGAACTTTCATTTTGTTTAGTACTGTGTTAGTAACCCTTTATCATTGTTGGTGGCCCTCCAAACTATACTGAGTTTATGAATGTCTCTGAGCAAGAGAAATGGACATATTTATGGAGGGGAAATTCTCTTGAAGTGCTACTAATGAAACCATCAGCCAATGTTCAAGATGTTAAGAGGACAGATGCAGCTCCCTTGAGCTTTGCCTTGAGAGGTGAGCTCCTGATATGAAAATCAGTATTGAAAGACCTTTACTCTTGACATTGAATATTTTACACTTTTTTGCCTTTTTCAATTTATAATCAAAGTCATCTGTTGCTCCAGAGCAAGCTGTTTATTTTTAAAAAGAGTTTAGTTAAGATTTTTACTACATAAACTTAATTATGTAATTACATAACAGATCTGGTAACTGCTTCAGAGGAACCATTCTAATCTATGAGGTGCCTAAGATAGTCTTTAAGAACATCTAATTACATAATTACAATGCCTAATAGACCAGAATAACAGGTAGCAGGAATATCTTTGGAGCCATAAGAGAAAACTTATGGCCTTTAGGGCATATAATATCAGTTATGAAAATAACCCCACAATTATGTCATTGTGTAACAGTACATCATGGTAAAGGAGATATTAATACTAAATGTAATAAACATTATATGTATTTTGCTTATTTTACAATAAATGACATGCCTTAACTTTCAAAACAAATATGTAAAAGTAATTGGAAATATCTTTATCCCGATGGAGAGAAAAACCTATGATATTTTAGATATAGAATGGCTGTGACATTGGAAAGAAAAAATAAAAAAGATTGTAAATATACCAAGTTAATTATAAAAGTATGCATATTAATTTTAAAACTACAAAAATGCATGTAAGATTTCAGAAACAGACAATTATATATTATATTCATATATTTAAATCTGGCATATTATATGTCCTGACTAGTAACGGAAAAAAAATCAGTAATAAAGCTAAAACATGCCGGAGCCCTGAATACTATGATTGTCTTAGCTCTATGCTGGGGATGAAGGTTCTGTTGAAATCTGGGTCATTTATCAGAAAGAAGAGTGAAATTTAATTAAGGTTCATATTGTTCAAACATTTTGGTGTTGGTAATATCCTTCAATATTTATTGAAAAACAAATAAGCAAACACTAACATTTTGACTATATTTTATAGAACTAAAAATTCTGTCTTATTTATTTTATGAGCAAGGGGCGTTTTTGTAGTGTGTTCTAAAGGATACATTTTACAAAAAAACCCCACAATTTGTAAAAGTATTACATGATTGAATAGTTACTATCCATTAAAAATTTCATACCACAGTTCATATCTGGTGACAAAGGAAACAAACAAACAAAAACAGGGTATGATTGGCAGTGGGTTCTGATACATATTAAATATATTTTCCCTTTGCCTTCCATTACTTTTGTTTGGGGTGCATGAAAACTTATATATGTTGGCAACATTCTAAAAGTATTTGCCATAGGCACAGGCTTATAGTCCTTGAGACCATGGGTATATAGAGAAATAGTTGGCATCTGTAAATAAACATTTCAAATGTTTCACAGAGCCAACAATTTTGGGAAAGCTTTTTCAAGCAATATTATGATAACATTATGCAAGTTTGAGTCATGACAAATATTTAAACAATGCATTTTTTATTCACCTACGGACAGTTATGAAAATATGGGCAAAGTGTTTATATTCCTTTGTATTATATCTTATTTTAAAAAGTCAAGTTATGCTCGATATGTATAAACTCCCTATCCTTACATACCTTTTATTCCCCCACAAACTTTGAGTGGCATTCAAAGCCCACAGTGTTAGATTGTATTCTGCACATGGTAATACTCATATTAATATCTCAAGCAAATATTGTTTCTTGGTTTCTGAGGCCTGAAAATATTTCCTCAATTAATAGTACCACTTCATTATTCAAGATGGACAACATATATAAATTATGTTTTATATATGATAACCCTACATTGTGGAGTAATACTTAATACCCCTCTTCTTTGTCAATGTCCTCAAATAAAACACAGCCACAATCATAATAACATATCCTATATATTGTTCAAAATCATTCTTTTACTAAATGAAAGGTAGAAGAATTCTGGATATGTCCATGACTAACAGGGACCAGATTTACTTTCTCACCTTAACCAACTAAGAAAACAGACAAATATATAAAAATTGTTCTCAGACATTATAATGACTGATGAAAGCACAGGCTTATTATCCCTGATTAGAAGGCAGGCCGTATGATTGCCCCAGTTTACCGCCTAGAGGCTGTGTCTCCTCAGCTGTGCAGGGACAAAAGAAACCAGTTAAAGCCAAGGGATCTCTTGAGTTTTAGAGACATTGACTGGACTTCAGGGAGGCCAAAACATTGGAGCCAAAGTTGCTCCACAAAGACAAGGGCTTGGAAGATCTGCAGAGGTATCCCCTGGAGTCTTTGGCAGTGTACTAATCTGCTCATGCATGAGAATTAAATCATCCAATGCTGGAGAAAGGACCACCAGAAATAAGTAGGCCGAACAGTTCCGAAAGCTAACCAGGGGCTTAGTTTCTGTTTGTGTCTGTTAGAGTGGAGATATTTCATAATAAATGAGGCATTGGACAAAATATTCAGAAGAAACTTATCTTACTAGTGGAGTTAAATGTTCCCTAGAATAAAAGCTGCTCTGGGCCTAACCTAACAAAGTTTAAATGCAGCTATTCACAGGAACAAAGTAATACCAAGTAATTTGACTGTATATGAGACAGAGAGGTCAATATCATTTAAAGGGATACAACCAAATTCTCCACCCTAAAACATGAAATTCATAATGTCCTGCATCCAAAAGAAAATTGGAAGGCATATAAAGAATTAGGAAAATATAACCTATAACCCAGAGAAAAATCAACCAATAGACTCAGACCTACAAATAAGAGAAATGATCAAATTAGCAGAGAAGAATGTTAAAATTAACTATTAAAAATATGCCCCATATTCATAAAAGAGGAAAGCATGAACATGATGAGAGATATTGAAGATATAAAGTGACTCAAATGAAACTTCTAAAGATTAAACATAAAATAAATAAAATGAAAAACACATTGTCTTATATTAATAGCAGGAAAAAAATCAGTGACCTTGAAAACAGCTAAAGAAATTTTTGATAAGAAAAGGAAAGTGGTGTGGGAGAAAGAATGAATAAAAAAATGAAGATCACCAGTACCCTTTGGGAAATTCTCAGGCTGTCTAACATATGTGCAATTGGTATCCCAGAGGTAAAAAATAAGAAAAGGAGGACAGAAAAGTATTTGAAAAACATTTGACCAACATTTATCCAAATTTGATAAAAATGAGAACCCATAGCTTGAAGAAAATTTATTGTTCTCATTGTGGAAGACACACAAAGTAAAACATGCCAAGGCACATCATAATCAAATTTTTGAAAATTAATGATGAAAAGAAAATCTTAAAAGTAGACAGAAAAAAAAAAAAGAACAAAGATAAGAAAGACAGCAGGCATCACCAGGGGCTATAAAAGCCCTAAGACCATGGAACAATATTTTTAAAGTACTAAAAGTAAAAAAAAAAAAAAAAAATCTGCCAGTCTAACAATGCTGAGCTCAATATTTGGTGATTGGGAAGGTAGACTATGGTAGATTGTATGACTACATAGTAACCCTTTCTGCCAGGGCGTTTTGCAACTCTACTGTGTTAAAATTAGGGGTGGCTCCAATGTTCATTACATCATTATTCACTTTAGCCAAGACATGGAAACAATCTTAGTATCCTTTGATGGATGATTGGATAAAGAAGGTGTGGTATATATATATATATATATATACAATGGAATACTACTTAGCCATAAGAAAAGATGAAATACTGCCATTTGCGACAACATGGATGGACCTTGAGAGTATCTTGCTAAGCGAAATAAGTCAGATAGAAAAGGACAAGAACCACATGACTTCACTCATATGTGGGATATAAAACAGAAAGTAGCAAATGAACAAAGAAAACAAAGAAACAAAAACCTCATAGATGCAGACAACAATATAGTGGTTACCAGAGGGTAAGAGGTTAAAGGGAGCCTGGTATATGGTGACAGGAGGAGACTAGACTTTGGATGGTGAACACACAATGCAGTGTTGTACAGATGATATATTATAGAATTGTACACTTGAAACTTACATGATTTTATTAACCAATGATGCCCCAGTAAGTTTCATTTAAAAAAGCAATCGTTGAGGTTAACTGGCAAATTTTATGTGTCCTGGCCTGGCATATTCTCTTCTCTCAGGAAACAGAATAAATTCTTTCAATGGCCAATCAATCAATGAATCAATCAAACAATAAATTAGGGGTGGTCCTGTGAATGAAAGAAAGAAATGTGTAAAAATGACGTGTCACTTTAGAACAGAAAGTGTGACATGTTTCTTTTCCTTTGTTTTTCTTGAGACAAGGCAATGTTCTAGATAGAAGTAGGTCCATCAGCCTGGGATCTGGGATCATGATGACATGACACAGAGACATAACTGACCCACAAATGACATGTAGCAGGAACAGAGATAGATAACTGTTGTCATAAACCATTAGGATTTAGGAATTGTTAACACAGACTAGCCTTGACTATCCTGATACAGGCAGCAAGATCACCTTCTGGTGAAGTCAGGGAAACCAGCAGATTCACAGCATGAGGCTCTAAAAGAGAGTATTCATACATCTTGCAAAGTTCACAAAAAACAATGCCAACTATGCAAATATTTCTACTACGGAAGAAAGGTGGCTAGTACCTAACAAAACTGGAAACTGAAGCACATAGTAAAGAGCTATCTTGCTAGTTCAAACTTCAAAATGATAGAAGTAATAAAAAGAAAGAAACAGATCGCGGACAGGTATAATAGGATGCAACCACCCAGGGAAACTTCAGGGAAGTGTTTTAACACCATGTGAAATTTGAAAAAATAGCTGAGGGTAACAAAAAGATTTGATTCATAAGAAGAAAAGCATGGAAGTGACAGCTTTTGTGCTTAAAGTTGGTGTAATACTATGGGATGTATGGGAGAAAGCAGTTCTGTGAAGAACTTACTGAAAAGGCCATCAAGGAGTATGCAGAGGAGGAAGGAAGCCCAGGATAGGTAAAGAGCATGCTAGAGCACACAACTGCAAAATGAGTACAAGTCCTGGCTCACAAACTCTCCATCCCAGGGATCTCAGAGGTGATATTACTGTGATTATTGAGTGGCTGCTGATGATCTTTGATTACATTTTCTGTTCCTTGCTGGAATATAGAAATGTGATCAATTTGTATATTGATCCCATGACATTGCTGAACTTTCATAAATTCAAATTCGTAAAAATGCTTTTGAGTTTTTATCTAAGCAACATATCAGCAAAAGTGACATTTTTGTTACTTCTTTGCAATTCTCTTAACATATTTTTAAAGATTTTGAACGGGTAGGACATTCATTCTTCATTTTCATTTCTAATTTTCAACTTTTAAACATATTGTCTGCTGTATTTTTTTGACAGTCATATTTTATGAGATTATGAATGTTTGTGTCTTTTTCAGTTTGCTAAGACTTTCTTTTTTTATCACAAATAGGTTTTGGAATATTAGACTTGCTTTTTTATGTCTATTGAGATAATTTTTCTTTTTTTCTCATTTCAACTGGTAAAAATTAATATATATTCAAATTTGAATGAATTTTTGCATTCTTGATACAAATCCAATTGGGCATGATATTGTGGTAGCTATTTTTAATAAATACATTGTTAGGTTCAGTGTATTTAAGATTTTTCATCTGTTTTCAAAAGTAAAATTAATATGTAATTTTCTTTACTCTTGTTATTTTATTTATTTATTTTTTGGTATCAGGGTACAATAAACTTCATAAAATGAATTAAAGTGGATTTACTTTAAAATTTTTTATTCCTTGGAACAGTTTACATAAAATTAGAATGTTATCTTTCCTTGATTGATTAAAGTAACATAATAATTATCCAGATTTCAATTTTTAATTTTTATTTCTGGCATCAGTGATCTTTTAAATCAATACATTTAAGGATTATGATTTTATTCGTTTTTATTTTTTTACATAGACTTTATTTACAAGAGCAGTTTTAGGTTCACAGCAAAACTGAGAGAAGGTTCAGCTCTTTCCCATATACCACAGCTTCCACATATGCACAGGCTTCCTCACTATCAAAATCCCATGCCAGAGTGCTACATGTGTTACAATCAATGAATCTATATGACACATTACTGCCCAAAGTCCATAGTTTGCATTAGGGTTCACTTTTGGTGGTGTACATTCTATGGGTTTTGACAAATGTTTAATGACATGTATCTGCCATTATAGAATCTATTATGTAAATTAATTACATTGCCTTAAGGTTTGGGGGATTATAGTGTATATTTTAGCTCAAAACTTGCATAGTTCAAATAATCAGAGGAGACTGTGTTAACCTGACTTATTCCATGATGAGACCGAACACATTTGTTTGTTTGTTTGTTTTTTAATCTCTTTTTATCAACAGAACTTTTCTCCAGCCACACTTTTGAGTAAGAGTATATAGCCTTCTGAGGATTTAGCTTTATATGAGTTGGGAACAGGGGGTGGTTTCAAGTCACCAGTTTTCATCAGCCCAAATTTACCACCATATGCCTTTAAAATTTAAGTTTCCTGGCTACTGAGATTAACAAATACCCGCCCCCCCAAAGAAGTTCAAGATTTAGAGCCTACTAAACACTCTGTTTTTTTGTGTGTTTTTTTTAAGAGGGCAGTATCACTGGCCCTCATATGTGGGATCCGAACCGGGGCCACATCCCAAGCCAGCTCTCAATTGCTGCGCCATTCGGCCGGCCCTAAACACTCTGGTTTTTAGCATCCTGGTTCCAGTAAGTTCAGTTGTGCATTTAAAAGGATGTTTGTTGGATTTATTCCCCCAGAAATTCTAGTTTCTTTGTCATGGGGACATTTGTCATGGGGACATATCTAGTCTGTCATAATCCTTGAAAGAGCAATGCTTCTGTGGTCCTAAAAACTTTTAAGATCAAAATAAATGTTTAATAATTGAGATGCTTAATTTATAAAAATAATAAACAAAGGAAAAAGTATTCTATAGGTTTGTAATAGATTACCCTGTGTCAGATCTATAGAGTATTATGAAGATTGGTAGGAAATACTTAAGCAAAAATCACCAGGATTTAGAATTGAATTATTTAATGTAAGTTATATAAGATAAGTATCATTTTTAGACAAGGTGACTCATGTGGTAGCACTCCAGACAATAAGCATTGTGTCTACTATATTAGGCAACAAAGAGTGTTCAACAAATTTAAGTGAATAAGTAAGTATGGGTGATGGGATTGATATTATGCATCTCAATTTGAGGGATGCTTTTGAAAATAAGTCCTGTGCAATCGTAAAGATGAGCGGCAGTATAGCAGATGTGGGTGCTCTGTCCATATCCCCTCAGCACTCAGCATTCTGATAGCTCATTACTGCAAGCACCTGCCGCTTTCTGCCTGAGGACTTCTCTGTCTCCAGCAGTGTGCTTGGCTCATGTACAGGCCAGGGAGTTTAACACCCCAGTGAACAACACTCAATCAGTGAGAGACAGAAATCAGAGGCTTCATACCCCAGGTTCCTCATCCCTCCACAGACCATCCTGTATTGACTTCTTCCTTTACGGTCTCATTTACCACTCTCTTCACCAGCACTTTCTGAGGAAAATCTCCCAAATCCACAACCATTCCTCAAAGCCTAGTCTTAAGGTCTGTTTCTGGGACCCAACCCAAGACATGGAGAATTATGGACTGAAGTCTTTGATAAATGAATCATTTTTTTGTTGTTGTTGTTGTTGTTTTTTATTTTGAGGGCAGTGTCACTGGCTCTCACATGTGGGACCGAACCGGGGCCGCTGGCTTCCCAAGCCAGCGCTTAACTACCGCGCCACTCAGCCGGCCCGATAAATAAATCATTTTATAAGTCAAGTACTACTAATTGCTTTATGTCAGTCAGATTTAACAATCAGTTTCTAATGATACCCTGTGAAGGTATTTTTGCCTTATCTTTCTCAATTTTGATCAATACTTGAGTAAAAATATAGAAAGCTTCTTAACAGATTTGGAGATGTCATAGCATTGGTGTAGAGGGAGGTGTAATGAATATATTAGATGACAGACAGAATGAAGATCCATGTAATTTTTAATAGGCTGTAAAATGGATAAAATCTAACAAAATTTTACATTAATAAATTAAGACCCTGCAATTGAGTCTCCTCAAACATTTGATGTTATCAGTAGGTGATAAGATTTTGGAAGTACTGGTTAATTAACTTAAAGTTAATGTATGTGGCTGCTGAAAAAGCAGATGTGGTTTTGGGTTAGATTAATCAAGCAATACCTAGGCGGAAGAGATGGTAATGGTGTTTAATTTGACAACAAACAGATAATACTGTTCTGAACTTGGTGTTTTTGTTTTGTTTTGTTTTTTTAAACTTTATTGGGGAACAATGTGTTTTTTTTTCAGGGAACAATGTGTTTTTTTCAGGACTCATCAGCTTCTAGTTAAATTGTGGAGAGCACAGTTATGGAGAGCACAATCTTAGTTGTGGAGAGCACAGTTCAGCTCCAAGTCCAGTCGCCGTTTTTAATTTAGTTGCGGGAGTGCACAGCCCATGGGAGTGCACATCCCATGCGGGAGTCGAACCGGCAACCTTGTTGTTAAGAGCATGCATTCTAACCAACTGAGCCATCTGGCTGCCCACCAGAAGCTCAGCTGCAGCTCAGCTCAAGTCATTATCTTCAATCTAGTTGCAGAGGGCACAATTTACTGGTCCATGGGGGAATCTAATTGGTGACCCTGTTGCTCAGAGCATGCACTTTAACCAACTGAGCCACCCAGCCACCCCTGAACATCTTGATTTTGATAAGATAGAAACAATTTTCTTGAATGCTAGAGAAAACAGTCTAAAGGTACTTGGAAATATTTTGTGGAAAAAGATGAAGTGAATATGTTTGTTTAACATCAAGGAAAGAAGAATCAGGGAATGTGATAACTGTCTTCCACTGTTTAAAAATCTGATCTGTGGAAGAGGATTTAGACCTTTAGGGCCATTCATGTCAGTATGTCCAGTGTCTAATCCAATGCCTTGCATATCATAAGAGCTCATGGTGGATGAATAAATAATTAATGACACTGTGTATTCATCTTATTTAACTGTGCATTTGAAAGAGGACACAGACTCTTTTCATTTTCCTCTGTCCATATTTTTTGTACCTCATATTTGAAGCTGTTCTTTGGATAGTGAAGTCAGAATGCAGGACCAATTTTCTGCCCCGTGCAATATCTCCCATATAATTGTGATTCTATAAATGCAAACTATAATGATTATAAGATTGATGCCTCTTGGTAAATACAGCCTCCATTTTCCTAATCCCTTTCATATAAACTGTCCTTGAGTTCATTATCTATCGCATTGGCAAATGCCTGTGGTAATGTTTGCTACAGTCTTTTGTCCTGGCTGTCATATTTTCCCACTGCACTCTGTTTGGGTTATACCATGCTTTTAACATTTAAATCTTCTCAATATGTCTATTGAACTTATGACATGGGAATAAGTCCATCGACTTCTGTTATTACCCTCCTCAATATTTCTTCTGTTTCTCAATCTGTTTTTCTTTTTTTATTAACAGCATCTTTCTGGGTGTGAATCAGATTAAACTGGACAATAGAAGTTTTATAATGCATTTCTTTGCTTAAGCATGTTTGAGCCATTCTCTTTCCTAGCCCAGGGGGACAAATGGTTCTTTTAATTTTCTTTTCACAGAGATGACTACCTTAAAAACATAGGCTCTTACTTGTTGTGAAGTTGTGAGGAGGCTGGCATCCTACAATGTGCACCCTTCAGGTCCTAGTTTGATTGCCCTTCTGGAACATTCCTTGCCACTCCCCTGACTCAGTTCAGCTGCACTGCTGGTGGTCTCTTCAGCACTGTCTCTGCTGCATTAGGGTGTGCATCCCACTGTTCTGTAAGATCTGTGTACTTGTGCACATCCTACCAGAAGACAAAGCTTCATCTTCAGCCCTTCCTCCTGTGCTAGTACATAGTAAGCACTCATTGATTATGTGATAAAGATTCATTCAGAACAAGACTTTCAAAAGGTGCTTTTGGCTTTGGGAAGGAGCCATTATTTTGTTTCTCATATTCCTTCTCATTTTGTTTTCTACCTCAGCATAGTTGAACCTAAAGTTACAGCCAGGAGTATCCCTCAATTATCATGCAAAATTCACCTGGAATTTTGCACTTCTTTGTGTTCTTAAGGGGTTGACCCACTCATGATATTACAAAAGAAGATTTTTGGCAAACCTAGATTTGGAAGATACCCTTGTTTTTGTTTTGTTTTGGTGTTAGAAGTGTAACCTTGTATAAGTAAGCTAGCTTCTATGGACTTCAGTTTCCTCACATGTAAAAGAGGGGAAGATTGAATAATCCCTGAGGTGGACTCAAGAGAACACATTCTTTAATTCTATGATTGAGCAAAGTTTTCTATAAAAGCTTTGCATTTCTTTGCCCTCCCTTTTCCACCCCCTGCAAATGCACCCTGATCACTATTCCTGTTCTTTGGGCCTATTGTCTCTTCTTGTGTATAGTTGCCACTAATTTGCTCGTTTGCTTGCTGGAAAATAGCTAATTAAAACCCACTTCAGCTAACAAGCTGACTGGGACCATGCAAATGTCACTCTCTGCTGTCTGCTATTTCCGTTTATACTTTACATTATTAGTGTTGTTTTTCCTCCCTCTGTTGTAATGAATGCGAGGATAGATTTAGCGCCCTCTTCACAGGTGCGCACCGGTACAACCGCCACCATCCAGGGAAAGCGCTGCTGTTACTGCACTTCAGCACTTTGAGTGTTATTACCCCTGACAGTTAATGGTGGCAGACTGCACTGCTTGTTAGCGCTAGGTTTTCGAACAGCTTCATCTATCTTTTTGTTTTTACAGTGACTGGCCACATTAAGTATATGTGTCTGAGCTATTAGTCCCGTCTGTTCATCGCATGCATTTCATTTGGTGTAGGATTCTTTTTCTCTAAAATTAGTATGTATTGTCATCCATATACTTCAACACATCGACTTTTGTTATAATTATGCTGTCATCATTGTGCTTCTACACATTTGCTAATTTATTGTAGCTAAATTAGACCCAATATTAGCAATTTTGCAGCTGTTCCTTTAGAATATACATGGCCATATATTCGTACGTTATTTAGTAATTATATTCCACAGTGAGCAAAAAATGGACCATTTTTCAAGTGGGACAGAGAGAAAAGATGGATAAAGGGAGATTAAATAAAAACAAAGTCACCTGAGAGTTGAAAAGAGAGCAAAAATAAATGAAGATAAAAATGCATTACAGAAAAGGTTTAAGGGTTAGATTCCAGAATAAACAAACATCAGCAACTGCTTACGGATGTGCAATTCAAACATCAGCGACTGCTTACGGATGTGCAATTCAAAGAGCACATGCATTAGGTCTGAGCCTTACAGAGAAGAGAAGCAAGCATTCTCTGGGAAAGGGTTTCCTCTGCTATAGTCTTCTGTTACTGTGACCATGATATCTACTGGAATCGCTGAGCAAAGAATACTACCAGGAAGTGATGGCAGGTTTTTTGTGTGAATTGCCAAGAAAAAGGTATGAGCATAAGCTGTGTGGGTGCTGCCATGAAAACATGATTTCCTGTATATTTAAGTACAGGACTTAAGTAATTTGGTTAAAAACATGCCCGAATAGGAGATTGTAAGGATGAGGAAACAAGAATGGTTGGGATCTTCACATTCTTTGGAATAATAAATATCTTTAAATGCAGGTTCCTGCTTTTTTTTTATCTGGAGATGATATTTGAAAGGATATGAATAAAGTGCCTGGAATGTGATATATGTGTGTGTGTGTGTGTGTGTGTGTGTGTATTTTGCATTTTAATTATTTTATGAGAGTTTAACATGGTACAGGCATCTAAACGTTTGCAATGCCAGTTTTGGTATAATGTATGACACAAGATACATGGTCAGTGAGACAGATTCTTCTAGAACACAAACTGCCTGGTATGAGTAGCTGGGTATTTTGTAAAGCCACATGGGTACTATTTCAGATATTGAGTTAGTGATCCATTTCATGGGACCCTTGTGATCTAACAGAATTCATGAGATGTCCTGGGGTACATGGTCCTATTCCTAGGAAGTAGCTTAGTAGGAAAAACTAGCACAATAAGTACTAGTTATTATGGATAATATTCTGTGTTTTAATGGATGCAAAACATTATGTACAGTGATTTAAAACAGAAGAAAACTTATAATGGTATTGCTGTCTTGACCTTAAGAATATATCTTGGGCAGGTTTGTTCCCCTGGGGGTAATATGCTGTCTAGTATATTAGAGATTTGGGCACAGCATTCCTTTCGATATTCATATTTCCATTTGAATCGAGTCATAGGAGGTTTTCATTGTTGATCATGATCCACTCTGACCACCCTAGTCTGCTGCTTCCTTAGTAGAGTTGAATATTTCATGTTTCTTTTCCGATTGATCAAAGCCTGCTTTTCAGCACTTAGAAAGCAAAGCAAATTGACATGCCTAAAACATTTTGCATTTTTATTACTCACTAGGGCTTTATATTTTTATAAAGGATACTCCATTAAACTTAAAAACATCATGTACTAGTACTGGCATTTGGGGGGAGAGTAAGTAAATGGGGGAGGCAAAACATTTGAGGGTTTTCATGAAACCAAGGCATGTATAGAGCTATGGCTGCATAAACCTGGCTTTTTCCTTTTGAAAGGACGATGTTCTTACTGGAGTTTGCAAAGCCACCAGTAAACCTAAGTACAACTTCATAGACAGTGGGGACACTCTCAGTTGGGATTTAAGGCAATGTAGATTTAATAAACAAGGGTTGAAAGTCAAAGAGTCAGCCAAAATTCAAAAGCACCAATAGCAAATTAAACCAACACACAAACCAACGCATGAAGCCTCCTTTATGCCTTGGTAACTATCCCTCCCAGTTCACATTGGATTGAAACACCACTGTGATACGTCCTTGGCATGAGTCATTTTTTGAATTTAAAGCTCAAGTAGAATTGAAGTGACAGAAGGAGATGACCTGTCATTCTCCTCATAATCCTTTACAGTCCTAGGCCTTTATCCCATAGGAATCTACTACCTTAGCCTCGCTTTCCCCACTGGGACAGCTGATATTGAGCACTAACTCTACCACTTTTATCATGAATCTAAAATGGATTCAGTTAAAGTTACCCCTCCCTCCACTACACAGTTTACCTCCTCAGGATCCTGGAAACAGGAGAATGTTCCCACTCAACTTTCTTTGTCTTAACCTCTGTGGCTCCAGGGCAAGCTGCTTACCAAGATACCAGGGTAAGAGAAAATGGCTGACAAAAGCAGACAGTAGACTTTGAGAACTGCCAAATCTTCTGAACAATTTGGAGGCTGCTTCCTGGGACAGGGCCTACTCTCTCAATTAATCAGACTCATAGAGACAATGGGAAAACAAGAAGTCATCCATTTGAATTACATTTAAATCCATTTCTGTTTACCTCCTTAACCATTCCTATTTCTTGTCCCAGACTGTGTGGCATGTTGTGTGGTAGCCAGACACTTTCATCATTTTTTTTTTTAGAAGATATGCCTTTAATTTATAATTTCGTTTCTTACTACACCAACTTTGCAAATTGTAGTCACAGGACATTGTTATTTTTGCTTTCATGTTTATTGGTAGTGGTTAATTATTGTGTTTAAATTGTGTATAACTCGGGGTAGAATTAATCTATCTAATATTTATTGAGTAACTACTAAGTACCTGGCATTTGTATCTCACAGGCAATTATGGGATATCAAAAGGCTCTTTTGACAGAAAATCAGTATCTGAAATACTCAGTATTTTATAGGCTTTATTTACAACCTTTAATTTTCTGCCTTCACATCATTTATATGCCTATCAGTAACCTTAATCATTACATGCTCTTTTTCTCAAATTGGGATGAAAGTGAAGAATGAGTCAAGATATTCTACCCCATGATGATTCAAGATCTTTGGGCCTAAGAGAATGTGAGATCATTTAAAAACTATGTTACCACCTTTATCTCCAGTTTTTCAACATCATGCCAGACATTGTGATTTGTCTCTCTATGTCTTTTTCCTTCATTTGTAGAATTCTAGTAGGGACTGGAATGTTTGATGTTTAAAAAACAAGCAGATAAAAGCAGGCAAAATATTGCCATGCATTGTTTCTAGCATGGGGAAAGCAGTATCTTGCTTGAATAGGTCATCCAATGGATACATATTAAATTAAGGTGAAGAAAAAGAAATCTGTTGGCTTCCTAGTGAGCTGCTACATCAGAAATTCAGTGAAGCCAGCCAGAGGGTAGCTGCTTAGTGGCTGGGTAAAAGCATTGAAATTATAGGAAAATATATTTTGAAAGTTTATGGGACCCGGTGTTACAGGCCTTTTTGTGTGTGTGTAAGTCACCACTGTCTTTAACAGGATAGTTGTGAGAACCTAGCTTTTGAATTTTCACATTTGTTCTCTTGAGTCTATTGCCTTAAGAATTCTCTGTATATGAGTGTGTGTGTGTGTATGTGTGTGTGTGTGTGTGTGTGTTACATGTCCAAAATTGTGCATATGTATAAGTAGAGTAGCTAAATATTAACTAAGAATTTCCTTACAGAGTTCAATGTCCAGAAATTAAAATGCAAATTTACATAACAACCAGAAATTTAGGACTAGTCAAAGGTTAAAATATAAAACATTCGGGAAGCTCTTTGGTTTTCCAATTTCTAGATGTCTTCCAGATGTCTCAGGTTACATAGTAAAATTACAATATCCTCATTTACCTTAACATGTTACCATAGATAGTGCTTCTCACTTTTCTACTGAAGTAATCTTAAAGCATTCTCAGATTTCCAGTCAAGATGATACAGTAGGTAAATGCTGTGCTTGCCTCCTCTTGTATAACCACATCAAAATTATAACTAAACTACAGAATAGCCATCATTGAGAATCACCTGAAAGACATCTGAAGGTTGTTCTAGACAGCTGAACCAAAGTCCTACAATGAAGGACATACAAGATCTGACAATGAAGTTCATGAACTTGTTACAATGATGTTACTAACCTTTTTTTTTTATATCAGAGGGATTATTCATTATGAATTTATGCCGAATGGACAAACAGTTAACAATGTTTACTATTTGGAAGTGCTGAAGAGGCTGTGTGAAAAGTTAGACGACCTGAACTTTTCACCAGCAATTCATAGCTCTTGCACCAGCTCACATGGCACTATCTGTGAGGGAGTTTTTAGCCAGTAAACAAATAACTGTATTGGAACACCCTCCCTACTCATGTGATCTGGCCCCCAGTGACTTCTTTCTTTACCTGAAGATAAAGGAAACATTGAAAGGAAGACATTTTGATGACATTCAGGACATCAAGGGTAATACAATGGCAGCTTTGATGGCCATTTCAGAAAAAGTTCCAAAATTGCTTTGAAGGGTGGACTAGGAGCTGGTGTCAGTGCATAGCTTCCCAAGGGAAGTACTTCAAAGGTGACTGTAGTGATATTCAGCAATGAGGTATGTAGCACTTTTTCTAGGATGAGTTCACGAACTTAATTGTCTCTCCTCCGTACAGAAGAAGCTACCTCAAGACTGGTGGGAGGGGCAGAGACGTGGACCCGATGTGGCTGTTAAAAATCAAGAGGGATATCTTGGCTGCAACCCTCCCACCCTCTTGGAGGAGCAAGAGGCTTCTCAGCCCAGGCTTCATGCAAGAAAGAGAAGCCCCCCCCCCCCAACTTCTGGCTGTGAAAACCAGTAGAGATAATGGCTGAGTGAGATAGGGGTGACTGGAGTTCCAGGTGATCCTCTTAAAATGCTCATGCATGGAGTTACTCGCTGCTGGACTCCCTTGCTCTGAGCTCCAGTGTTGGGGCTTAGAAGTTGCCAGGGACATACTGGGAAGAACTTATTTGTCTGGTTTCAGAGTGAGGGCTGGAGGGGCAGCTTTTTCCCAGATGGAGGAGCTGGCATAATCCATTATTTCTTTGTTGAGCCATCCTCTCAATGGCAATGCAGGTGGCTGCCATATCAGAGTCTCCATCCACCTGGCTAGCAACCTTTGTTAGCCCCACCTTGGTGATTCCCTGGGACCCCACCTCAGTCAACTTGTAGGCCCACCCATGCAGTAACTAGTGGCTTTTCCATACAAAGTACCTATCTTGGCTCATGCTGCAGACTTTCTAAAATATCTCAAACAAACACATCTGGCTTCAGTGTATCCCATACCTCTGGCTGAGCAGCCTAAGCCCAGCACTAATGACTGATGACCTCGATTTGTGGATTGACCTTTCCAAACACCTTCAAGCCCAGTGCGGGTGGCACACATCTGTGGATTGCCTTGTGGCTCATGCCAAGTGCACAGGCTATGGCTGAACTTGGCCTGCAGCAGGTCTCTTCTGAGGAGGCCCCAGGGCAGCATGCTTGGTGACCAGCTTTGGACCCAGCTGGGACATCACCTGGCCACCTCCAAGGACAACACACCCAAAGGGCAGACTGGGCAGGCAACAGAGCCCTGCTAAAATGAATCCAGCTCTGTCAGGTCAGATCCTGCACAACACATCCTCCACTGTGGTCATGGGCAGTTGTCACAACCAGTCAGCCCAAGGGTTAATCCCTCCTATTTATGTCAAGCAGCAACCAAGGCTCAACTACAGCAGGAGGACACATACAATTCACACAGGGATGCACCTGACACACCAAGCTCGGGTGACCAGGGAGACTGTGCCACTGGACCCCATATGACACTACTACATAAGGCCACCCTACTAAGACCAGGAAACATAACAGCTCTAACTAATATATAGAAACAAACACAGGGAGGCAGCCAAAATGGGCAGACAAAGAAACATGTCTCAAATAAAAGAACAGAACAAAACTCCAGAAAAAGACTAAACAAAATGGAGACAAGCAATCTACCAGATGCAGAACACTGGTTATAAGGATGCTCAATGATATCAGGGAGAACTTCAACAAAGAGATAGGAAGCATAAAAATGGAGATAGAAAGCATAAAAGAGAACTAGTAAGAATAAAGAATACAATAACCAAAATGAAGAATACATTAGAGGGAATCAACAGTAGAATAGATGAAGCAGAGCCTTGAATAAGCGATTTACGAGGTATGAAAATTACCTTCGCGAACTCATCCTAGAAAAAGTGCTACATATGAGAAAAAGTGCTTCTACATTGTAGAAGATAAGGTAGCAGAAAACACCAAATCAGAATAGGAAAAAGAACCCCCCCCCCAATCAGAATAGTTTAAGGGCCTCTGGGACAACATCAAGCTTACCAACATTTGCATCATAGGGGTACCAGAAGGAAAAGAGAGAGCAAGAAATTTAAAACCTATTAGAAGAAACAATGATGGAAAAATTTCTTAACCTGGCAAAGGAAATAGACATACAAGCCAAGGAAGCACACAGAGTCCTGATCAAGATGAACCCAAAGAGGCCCACAGCAAGACACATCATGATTAAAATGCCAAACGTTAATGACAAAGAGAATCTTAAAAGCAGCAAGAGAAAAGCTGTTAGTTACTTACAAGGGAACTGCCATAAGACTATCAATTGATTTCTCAACAGAAACTTCGCAGGCCAGAACGGATTGACAAATTTTCAAATTGATGAAAAACAAGGACCTACAACCAAGATGACACTATCCAGCAACGCTATGATTTAGAATTGAAGGACAGATAAAGAGCTTCCCAGATAAAAGCTAAAGGAGTTCATCACCACCAAACCAGTATTAAAAGGGATCTTAGAAGGACTTCTTTAAGATAAAAAAAAAAAAGTAAAAATTAGGAATAATAAAATGGCAATAACTACATATCTACCAACAATTGGAATATAAATGGATTAAATGCCCCAATCAAAAGATAGGGTGGCTCAATGGATAAGAAAACAAGACCCTTACATAAGCTGCTTACAAGAGACTCATTTCAGATAAAAATATGCACACACAAACTGAAAGTAAAGGTATGGAAAAAGATATTTCCTCAAAATAGAAACAAACAAACAAACAAACAAAAAGCTGCGGTAGCAATACTTATACAAGACAAAATAGACTTTAAAACAAAGGCTATAACAAGAGACAACAAAGGACCCATTTATCCTTACTTTTGGGTATTTTTCTGAAGAAATCTAAAACTAATTTGAGGGGACATATGGATCCATATGTTCATAGCAGCGTTGTTTAAAATAGCCAAGATGGGGGAGGGGCAAGATGGCGGCTGTGAGGAGGGCTCCATGAAATCTCCCCTGGAAATATCCACAATTTGAACTTCTAATACGCTTCAAAGAGACATCTACTCATCACACAGAGCGACTAAGAGTTCCACACAAGGATTGCTGGAAGGTGGGCAGGCTGGGCGAGTAGGGGAAGAAGGCGGCGAGACGCGTGAGGTGCAGCCCGCACCCGCGGCTGCTGAGTCACGGTGAGTGTTGCCCTGGCTCGCTCCCTGCGGCCCGCGGCCCACCTAGAGTTCAGCAAGAGCGCGTCGGTTTGCAGTCTGAGGCAGAAGCCTCAGGCCGGGCAAGTGCGGGAGGAGAGAGAGGAGACGACTGTGCAGAGGTACGAGCTGCACCCGCGGCTCGCCAGGTCCCCAGGAAGCAGGGTGCAGAGCCCCGCAGCGGCAGGGCAAGATCAGTCCCTGCACCCTCCCGGTTCAGGGATCAGTCTCTGTGCCCACCGGGTCCCGCGGAGCGCAGAAGCCTGAAACCCGGGAGCAGGGGAAAACAGAGGACTCGCCCGCGGAGAAGCAGCGCGTGCTGGGCGGAGACGCAGGTCCCGGAGAGACGGAGCGGGGATCGGAGCCGCGTGGAAAGGTGCGCGCAGTCCCCTGAACCCCGGCGGCAGTCCCTCCAGGAGCGCAGCAGGAGAACGGCGCGGGCGCGCGCCGGCTCCAAGGCAGAAGCCTTAAACCCGGGAGCAGGGGAAACACAGGACTCGCCCGCGGAGACGCAGCGCGCCGGCCGGAGTCACAGGTCCCGGAGAGACAGAGCGGGGATCGGAGCCACGCGGCACGGTGCGCGCAGTCCCCTAAATCCCGGCAGACCCTTTGGGAGAGCAGCAGGAACTCCGCTGGAGCATAAGAGGCAAAGGCCTTAGCTTGAAACAGTGTTGGAACTGTGGCTTTGTTTATTTTTATGTTTTTAATTTTTTTTCCCTTTTTCTACTCATGAACAGAAAGCAAAAAAAAAACACCCAATAACTCACCCACTCCCACAAACTTTGTCCCCTGCCAAGACAGTCTTAAACTGACTCCTGAAGGGAGCAATAGGGGCAGACTAGGAAGATATCCTTACCTGCAGGGGGTTGAGAATTTCCACCCAGTAAAGGCAGCAGAGTGAGACTACCCACCCCGCCCCCACCTTTAGGCAAGGCTTGGGAGGCAGGGAAGGTTCATCTGCTGAGGCACTAATTAACAGATTCTTAGCAGCAAGCTTTTGGTAGTGAGGAATTCTTTAATTCTCCACGGCTGTCAACCCAAAGGGTGCCCAGAGACACTCATTGAGCCTTTGGGGGTGCAGCCTGCCTTGGGACAGGCAAAAGCAAAAAGGCAGTGACTTTGTAAAAACCACCAATCACACGTCACAACCACACTCAAGTACAGCAAACCTGCAGTGCCAGGATTACGCTAGGCATCAGGTGGCCTACTGTTCCCACAAGACGCACAGGAATTTTTGTACAGCAGACAAACTGAAGAGAGCTTGGTGGACTTTAGCCTAGACCAGCACGGGTATTTTTGGTTTGTTTGGTTTTATTCTGTTTTGTTTTCCCTCTATTGGCTGCTTATCTTGGTTGTTTTTGGTTTTTATTTCTATTTCATTCTAATCATATTGTAGTTTTTAATATAGGCATATATATATAGGTGTATATAGGTGAATATATGTCCATATATATGGGTGTGTAGACAAATATATATATATATATATTTTTTTCCTTTTTTCTTTTTCTTTTTCTTTCTTTTCTTTTTTTTTCCCCACCCTCACTTTCTCTCTTATTTTATTCATTCTTCTCACTGCTATACTTTTCCTCTTTTCCTTTTTTCTGCAAATTTTGTTTTTTAAATTTTTCTTACTTTTTTTATTATTATTTTAGTTTATTTTTATTTTTTATTTTTTAGGTATAGCTAATCGGTTTCTCATGTTTATTCTATTTTTTATTTTAGGATATTGTATTTTATTTTGTTTCCTCTTCTGTTATTATTGAGTATGTGGTTTTTGTTTTGTTTCTGTTTGTTTTCTTCATTAGTATGATTGATATTTCTGTACAAGTTGACTGTAGTTTGATGGTTGGTTGTTTTTACTTGTGCGAGCATTTGGTTTCCTTTGGTGGCTGCGGAGGTTGTTCTTGTTGATCTGTTATGCTCTAAAATCACTCTGCAGCAGTGGGTCCAAACAAACAGACACAAGAATCATCATACCCGGAGGACAACTTTAGATAAAACCAGAGCATTTCTGGGTTTGACATACAAGAGTCACACCCAAAAAGAAGTTACTACAGGTACTAAGACCCATAGGGTCCAAGTTTCATCAGAGGGGTCAATCCTCTCACAGCAGCTCATAAACTGCAGAAGCTGCTGATCCTCACAGCTAATCAATCTGGGAGTCAATCCTACCTACTGACAAACCAAAAGTAATCAAAACTAAAACTTCAACAAGTGAGGACGCACGACACAAGGAACACCTCAGATACAAGCACAGGAGAATAGGGAGACTGAGTAATTCAAATATAAAGGACACACACCATATAAGTTTACCCAGAAAAGACTGAGAAATCTGGGGGATCTATCTGTTATATTGAAGCAAACACAAAGAGTAAGCCAGAATGGGGAGACAAAGAAACATAACACAAATAAAAGAACAGAAGTAACTTCCTGAATCAGTGGAAATAGAGGAAATAGAGGTAACCAACCTATCGGAGACAGAGTTCAGAACACTGATTATGAGAATGTTCAAGGAAATTAATGAAAATATAAAGAAGGATAGAGAAATCATGAAAAGCAACCAGCTAGAACTTAAGAACACAATTACTGAATTAAATAACAAACTTGATGGAATCACTAGCAGACTGGATGAAGCAGAAAATCGAATCAGTGACTTAGAAGACAAAATAGCAGAGATCACCCATGCGGTACAACAAAAAGAAAAAAGAATGAAAAACATGGAAAATAGTTTAAGAGAGCTGGGGGACAACATCAGACGCAATAACCTTAAGAGTCATTGGAGTACCAGAAGGAGAAGAGAGGGAGCAAGAGATTGAGAATATATTTGAAGTAATAATGTCTGAAAACTTCCCTAACCTGGCAAAGGACATTGAAATACAAGCCCAGGAAGTGCAGAGAGTTCCAAACAGGATGATTCCAAACAGGCCCACTCCAAGACACATTATAGTGAAAATGGCAAGGGTTAAGGACAAAGACAGAATCCTTAAAGCAGCAATGGAAAGGCAGCAAGTTACTTACAAGGGTACCCCCATAAGATTATCAGCTGACTTTTCTACAGAAACTTTGCAGGCCAGAAGAGAGTGGCAGGAGGTTTTCAAAGTGATGAAAAATAAAGGCCTACAACCAAGATTGCTGTATCCAGCAAGGTTATCATTTAAAATCCAAGGCGAGATAAGGAGCTTTGCAGAAAAAAATAAGTTAAGGGAATTCATTACCACCAAGCCAGCTTTGCAGGAAATGCTAAAAGGGCTTCTTTAAGTAGAAGAGAAAAACAACCTATGAAAGACTACGAACACAAATAAGAAAATGGCAATAAATACACACATATCAATAATCACATTAAATGTAAATGGATTAAATGCTCCAATAAAAAGACATAGGGTGGCTGAATGGATAAGAAAGCAAGACCCCAGCATATGCTGTATCAAGAGACTCACCTCAGATCCAAAGACTCATACAGGCTGAAAGTAAAGGGATGGAGTAAAATATTTCATGCAAATGGTACTGAGAAAAAAGCTGGAGTAGCGATACTTATATCAGATAAAATGGACTTTAAATTGAAGAATATAACAAAGGACAAAGAAGGACACTTCATAGTAATGAAGGGATCGATCCAACAAGAGGACATAACTCTAGTAAACATCTATGCACCTAACATAGGAGCCCCTAAATATATAAAACAGATATTGTCAGACATAAAGACAGAGATCAACAGTAACACTATCATAGTAGGGGACTTCAACACCCCGCTGTCACTAATGGACAGATCCTCCAGACAGAAAATCAATGTGGAAACAGCGACCTTAAATGACACATTAGACCAGCTGGATTTAACAGACATTTTCAGAGCATTTCATCCCAAAGCTACAGAATATACGTTCTTTTCAAGTGCACATGGAACATTTTCTAAGATAGACCACATGTTAGGTCACAAAACAAGTCTCAATAAATTTAAGAAGATTGAAATCATTTCAACTGTATTCTCTGACCACAATGCTATGAAACTAGAAATCAATTATAAGAAGAAATCCGGGAAGCTGACAAATAAATGGAGGCTAAACAATATGCTATTAAATAGTGAGTGGGTCACAAATGAGATCAAGGAGGAAATCAAAAGATACCTCGAGACAAACGAAAATGAAAACACCACGACCCAAAATCTCTGGGATGCTGCGAAAGCAGTCCTAAGAGGGAAGTTTATAGCAGTGCAGGCCTACCTAAAGAAGGAAGAAAAATCTCAAATCAACAGGTTATCCTTACACCTAAGGGAACTGGAAAAAGAACAGCAAAAGAGGCCCAAGGGAGTACAAGAAAGGAGATAATAAAGACCAGAGCAGAAATAAACAATATAGAGAACAGAAAAACAATTCAAAAGATCAATGAAACCAAGAGCTGGTTTCTTGAGAAGATAAACAAAATTGACAAACCTCTAGCCAGGCTCATCAAAAAAAAAAGAGAGAGGACTCAAATTAGCAAAATCAGGAATGAAAGAGGGGGAAATGACTACAGACATCACAGAAATACAAAAAATTCTAAGAAATTACTATGAGCAACTATATGCCAACAAATTTGACAATCTGGATGAAATGGATAATTTTCTAGAAGCATACAACCTTCCAAAGCTAACGCAAGAAGAAACAGAAAATCTAAATACCCTGATTACTACCAAGGAAATTGAATCAGTAATTGACAAGCTCCCAAAAAACAAAAGCCCTGGACCAGACGGCTTCACAAGTGAATTTTATCAAACATTCAAAAAAGAACTATCACCTATTCTTCTCAAACTATTCCAAAAAATCCAGAAGGAGGGAAGGCTCCCAAACTCTTTTTATGAAGCCTCTATCACCCTGATTCCAAAACCAGATAAAGACATCACAAAAAAGGAAAACTACAGGCCAATCTCCCTGATGAATATAGATGCAAAAATTCTCAATAAAATATTAGCAAACAGAATTCAGCAATATATTAAGAAGATCATACATCATGATCAAGTGGGATTCATCCCTAGTGCGCAAGGCTGGTTCAACATCCGTAAATCAATTAATGTGATACACCACATCAACAAAATGAAGGATAAAGATCACATGGTCATTTCAATAGATGCAGAAAAAGCATTTGACAAAATCCAACAGCCATTTATGTTAAAAACCCTTAGCAAAGTGGGAATACAGGGATCATATCTCAACATAATAAAAGCCATATATGGTAAACCTACAGCTAACATCATACTCAATGGGGAAAAGCTAAAACCATTCCTCTTAAGATCAGGAACAAGACAAGGCTGTCCACTTTCTCCTCTTTTATTCAACATAGTGCTGGAAGTTCTAGCCACAGCAATCAGACAACAAAAAGAAATAAGAGGCATCCAAATTGGCAATGAAGAAGTAAAATTGTCATTATATGCAGATGACATGATACTGTATATAGAGAACCCCAAAGACTCCATCAAAAAACTATTGGAACTGATAGACGAATTCAGTAAAGTAGCAGGATATAAAATCAATGTTCAGAAATCAATGGCATTTGCATATACCAATAATAAACTAATGGAAAGAGGAATTAAGAAAACTGTCCCATTTACAATTGCGTCAAGAACTATAAAATACCTAGGAATAAATTTAACCAAAGAAGTGAAAGATCTGTACTCAGAAAATTATAAGACACTGAAGAAAGAAATCATAGAAGATACAAATAAATGGAAACACCTACCATGCTCATGGATAGGAAGAATTAATATAGTTAAAATGTCCATACTGCCTAAAGCAATATATAGATTCAATGCAATTCCTATCAAACTACCAAGGGCATTTTTCACAGAAATAGAAAATATAATCCTAAAGTTTATATGGAATCATAAAAGACCCAGAATAGCCTCGGCAATTCTGAGGAATAAAAAGAAAGTCGGGGGGATCACGCTACCAGACATCAAAACCTACTACAAGGCCACAGTAATCAAGACAGTTTGGTATTGGCATAAAAACAGGCACATCGATCAGTGGAACAGAACAGAGAGCCCAGAAATAAATCCAAGCATTTACGGACAGTTAATCTATGACAAGGGAAGCAAGAATTTACACTGGAGTAAAGATAGTCTATTCAATAAATGGTGCTGGGAAAATTGGACTGACACATGCAAAAAAATGAAACTGGATCATCTCCTTACGCCTTATACAAGAACAAATTCAAAATGGATTAAAGACTTCAATGTAAGACCTGAAACCATAAAAATCCTAAAAGAAAATATAGGGAGTACATTTGCAGACATTACCCGGAGCAATATTTTTACTGATACATCCCTACGGGCAAGAGAAGTAAAAGAAAAAATGAACATATGGGATTATATCAGACTTAAAAGTTTTTTCACAACAAAGGAAACCATTAATAAAACAAAAAGGAAGCCTACTGAATGGGAGAATATATTTGCCAACGATATATCTGATAAGGGGTTAATATCCAAAATTTATAAAACACTCATGAAACTCAACACCAAAAAAACAAACAACCCAATTAAAAAATGGGCAGAAGATATGAAGAGACATTTCTCTAAAGAGGACATACAGATGGCCAACAGGCATATGCAAAAAAGTTCAACCTCACTGGTCATTAGGGAAATGCAAATAAAAACCACCATGACATACCACCTCACTCCAGTCAGAATGGCTATCATCAACAAATCAACAAACAACAAGTGCTGGCGGGGCTGTGGGGAAAAGGGGACCCTGCTGCACTGTTGGTGGGACTGCAGATTGGTGCAACCACTATGGAAGTCAGTATGGAGGTATCTCAAAGAACTGGAAATAGAGCTACCTTTTGACCCAGTAATTCCACTCCTAGGTATTTATCCTGAAAAAACCAAGACACTTATTCAAAAAAAGTTATGCACCCCGATGTTCATAGCAGCACAATTTACAATAGCTAAGACTTGGAAACAACCAAAATGCCCGTCAGTAGATGTCTGGATTAAGAAACTGTGGTATATTTATACAATGGAGTATTACTCCGCTATAAAGAAGAATGAAATCGTGCCATTTGCAATGATATGGATGGACCTAGAGACTATAATGTTGAGTGAAATAAGTCAGTCAGAGAAGGACAAATACCATATGATCTCACTCATATGTGGGATCTGAAAAACTGTATGATTGAGCAAAGTAAACAGAAACTGTCTCATAGATATAGAGGAAAAATCAGGGTTGCTAATTTGGAGAGGAATGGGGATGAGGGAGAAGGGGAAGGGATTAGACAGCAAAAATAGGCAACTACAATATTGCTACTGGGATAGGAAAAACAGTTTGGGGAATATAATTAATAATGTTGTAAATATTCTGTGGAATGTCAGATGATCATAGGTCTTGTTAGGGAGACCATTTCATGGATGGAGTAGAGGTTTGATCACTGCACTGTTTTACTAAAGTGGAGGTGGTATACCTACTGTAATTGAATATATATAGATAGTCACGGGATGTGGATTATACTGTGGAAGAGAGTCAGAGGAAGAGTAATAGATATATATGATATGGGGGGGTGTGGGGGGTGTATTGGGGGTGGGGTGTTTGTAACTTTGAGGGGTAAAATGTATAACTATTGCACTGTGTTGTACACCTGAAACTAATTAAAAATAAAATAAAATAAAATAAAATAAATAAATAAATAAAAAAAAATAAATAAATAAAATAGCCAAGATGTGGAGGCAGCCTGGGTGTCTGTCATTTGATAAATGGATAAAGAATCAGTGGTACATATATACAATGGAATATTGCTCGGCCATGGAAGGGAATGGGTTCTTGCTATCGTCAGTAGAATGGATGGACATGGAGGGCATTGTACTGAGTGGAGTATGTCAGACAGAGAAGGACAGATGCAATATGATTTCACTTATATGTGGAATCTAAAGAACAAAACAAGCAACAGAAACAAATTCAGATAGAAAGAACATTTTGATGGTTGCCAAATGAGAGGGGGTTTGGGGGGTGGGTGGAAAAGGGGAAGGGATTAAAAAGTATAAATTGGTTGTTACAAAGTAGTCATGGGGGCCATAGGGTATAGAATAAGTAATATAGTCAATATTATTGTAATAACTATATTGTCTCAGAAGAGTACTAGATTTAGGGATACAGATGGGTGTGGATGGGGGCGTTGAAGGACAAGGTGAAAAGGTGAAGGGATTAAGAAGTACAAATAGGTAGTTACAAAATAGTCATGGGTGTGTAAAGTAAAGCATAGGGAATATAGTCAATAATATGGTAATAACTATGTATAGTGCCAGGTGGGTACTAGATTAGTCAGGGGGATAACTTCTTAAATTATGTAACTGTCTAACCAGTATGCTGTGTACCTGAAATTATAATATTATAAAATAATATTGAATGTCAACTGTAATTGAAAAATTAAACAAAGGGGAGCAGTAAGTGAAGGAGATTAAGAGGTACAAGTTTCCAGGTATAAAACAAATAATTCATGGGGATGTAACATACAGCATGGGGAATATAATCAACAATATTGTAATAGTGTGGTATGGTGTCAGATGGTTCCTGGACTTATCATGATGATCACTTCTTTTTTTCTTTTTAAGATTTTATCGGGGGAGGGGAAAGCATTAGGGAATCGGGGAAGGAGAACAAACAATTTGCAGTCCTCTTGTTCTTCAGTCTAGTTGTGGAGGACGTCGCTGCACTGGCCCATGTTCGTATTATCATTGTTCTCTTCCTGGGTGAGGCAGTCACTCACCAGCCATTGGACGGCTGCTCACGGTGGCTCACAGAGGTTCACGAAAGTGCATGCCAGCTGCCGGCCAGCTCCACTGGAGCCTATGCCATCGCCGGCAACTCACGGCAACGCAGCTCCAGGTTGAGCTGTTGTTCACCATCTTAGCGGTAGAGGGCACAGCATCATTGGCCTTCATGTGGGATCTGAAACCGGGGCCCTGCTGTTCAGAGCTGGCATCCCAAGCCAACTCTTAACCAACACACCCTGGCCTGTGATCACTTCTTTAGATATATAAATGTTGAATAACAATGGTGTACACCTGAAACTAATATAATATTGTATGTTAGGTATATTTCAATAAAAATTAACAAAAATAAAGCATTCTCAATGGCAGAGAAAAGAGAGTGAAGAATGGAGGGAGGGTAGTGTAGGTAGCAACTGCTGCAGAAGAGAAAAAATATTTTTGGAGTCTAATATTTTATCTTACCAACTGTGAATTTTCTGTTCTATTTAACCATGCACTAATGGTTGTTCTAATTTGAAGTGTTTTCACCCAAAATATTTGAATACAGGAAGAAGCCTCATATTTTGATGTTTTAATGATTACTGAATGACCTTTCTGAAACAAACAAACAAACAAACAAAACCCAGATATATAGGCATAATTTTGTCTTATTTTGGGAAGAACCATCTTGATTTATCATTGATTCCTAAAAGGAAGTCGTAGGGAAAAATTTAGAAAGAAGAAAGGTTAATGGGGAATTTTATTAAAGATCATTGTTGTAATTATCTTGGGAACAGAAAATACGAGCTATTAACTTTGGCTTCATAATGTACTCCAATAGAGATAGTTTTATACTTGTCTGCAAGATTTGATTATAAGAACATTTTTTTTCCTACTATTTCAAAACTTTATTGCCTAGCAAAATAAATCAGTTAGCTTCCATTTTCTAATTGAAGTAAAGAAGCTGTGGAGAAGTTGAGCCCACTCTTTTGACATAGCAGCTTTGGGAAGATGGACCAGTGAGGGGCAGACCTTGTTTCTGATAGAGAAGAGCAAGAGGAGGGAACATATGAAATCTGAGCCACCTCTCTGAGGTTCGCCTAATGAACCAGAACGTTCCTCATACTCAGAGGGTGCCGTTACAATAATTCAAGCTCTTCATCTCTTCCTGGACAGGAGCTTTGGTAGGGGCTTATCTGCAGAGGCCACTAGTACCATGAATTCCTGCTATCTTGCAACCTTAGGTGAGGGAGTTAGTTTTGGGCTAGAAGGCAAAGATGGTTGTTGTCACATTCTTTGTCCATACACTGAACAATTTTGCCTCTTTTCCCTTTATAGACATACCTGCTATTAAGAAGGCTCAATATCATTGGCTCATGTGCAAGGGTTTGGATAGTTCCCTGTTTTGAATTTCTCTAAATAGCTTGAGATCAACTGAAACAGATGAATAAACAAAATCTAACATTTATCAGGTCTCCTGTGTTTAAGGCTCTGTGCTGTTCACTTTCAGAGCCCCACACAGAATAATACCAAGTAGATATTTTTGGGGTATGACCTTCTCTAGAACATATGATGTGCTGAAGCCAATTTACTAACTAGGATGATGATGTTCATTCACTCAAGGACATGAGGAATTTGTTAAATTTTGATAAATACATGTACTCTAAATTCAATGTCACAATTGAGTCAAAATTGGCTAGCTTCTTTTAACATAATTTTGCAGGTTGAGAACCATTTTGAATATATTTTCTTAACATGAGTAGAGATAAGGCAGGTTTCCTTAGAGCACTAGTATAAAGACTAATTCCACAGGTTAAATACTATGGAAGCAAAGGTGACATTGTCATCAAAATGTCTCTTTAAAAACAAAAATGAGTGAAAGCAAACTGGTGTTTCTTTGCTTTGACACAGTGTGTGTGCTTTTGACTCCTGGGTAATTTTGTCAACTTTGTTTTATGTTTCAAAGTCTAACATGCTATGTGAACACAATGAAAATTCAATGTCTGTTGAGTAAATAAATAGAATTGCTGATTTCAGCATTATTATAAGGAATCACAGAAATTTTTCATACTCAGTTTCATAAGTAATTTAGCTGTCCATTCTATTCTTCAAGATACCTAATCATTGATAATCTATCAGCTACAGAGCTACCTGCATTAAAAACCAGCATACGTCTGGCCGAGTGAGGCATTGGTTAAGAGCTGACTTGGGACGCCAGTGGCCCCGGTTCAGATCCCACATATGAGGGTCAGTGACACTGCCCTCTACAGCTAAGATGGTGAACAACAGCTCCATCTGGAGCTGGGCTGTGAGCCCCGTCGACGTTGTAGGCAGCAGCCCCTGCTGTAGTGGGCTGCCATAGGCTACAGTGAGTGGCTGGCAGCCAGCGTCAGCTGCCAATAGCCGCAGTGACTGATCTGCCTCATCTGGGAAGAGCACAATGACAATACCAACATGGGCCAGTGAAGCAACGTCCTCTGCAACTAGACTGAAGAACAAAAAGACAGCAACTTGTCTGTTTCTCTTCCCTGAATCCCCAATGCTGTTCCCCTCCCCCAATTCCCCAATAAATTCTTAAAACAAAACAAAACAAAGAACCCAGCATAAAGGAACTATGTAACTTGAATTTTGAGTCTGTGATTAACAGCTTTAATATAAGCTGTAAAAACTGTAGCTAAGAATAATAATAATTATTATTTTTGATACCAGGTTCTCAGAGGAGTCAATCTAACATATGTGAGGAAAAGGTCTGAGCCTTTCGGGATTTGTAGTAATCAGAACCAGAAAAATAAATCATTTAGGGCAAATGCTTAATTTAACCTGTTACATTTAATTAATATATAAATAAATAATACTAAGTAGCCAGTGATGGAAACAAATATCAGGTGCTTTGGAGAATAAAAGACAAAGTAATCTCATTATCTAATCACTTTCTTAGCATGTGTTATCAATGACTTTAAAAAATATTTTATTGTAAGATAACTCAAACATATAGAGAGCCAGAGAAATTAGTGGTCATTTATCCACCACTGAGTTTCTTGAATTTTAATATTATTCCATACCTGCTTCAGATATTTAAGTAATAAAACATTACCAATATAAAAACTGTGGGAAACCCCCTTAAGCCACTTTCATTCTATGTTCTTTTTTCTTCTCAGTGATCCATTTTATCCTAAGGTTGGTGTCTATTATCTACATACATGTTTTTATGTCATTAATGAATACGTTTCCATAAATTCTGTCTAATTATTTTGTATGATATATACTTTCATATTAATTTTATTATATTGTAGGTATGTTTATCTAAATGGCCTTTTTTTGCTTAAAATTTTAATTTTTATATTTATACAATTAATAACACATATACTGGGGTTGATAAAAAATGTATACATGTTTTATGAAAGGAAAAAACTGTATTAAAATTGTAATACACAATATATACCGATAGTAAAGGAGGAATACAAGTCATGTGTATACTTTTTTTGGCACCCTCTGTAGATTAAATTGATACACACTACACACACACACTCACACACATTCGTACTTATTCTTCTGTTGTGTATATTAAATTGCTTCTAATTTTTTTTACCGTTACAAGTAATGTTGCTTTAGAGATTCTTGTACATTTCCCCTTTTGCCCATATACATTTAAGGTTTCCTTAAACTGGGTTAAGGACTAGATCATTGGGTTGAAAAGTATGCTGGCTTCATCTTTATTAGACACTGGCAAGTTGCTCTCCAAATTGTACAAATCTGTAACCAACCCTCTAGCAGTGTATGAAAATTTGCAGTTCTCCACATCTTCTTTAACACTTGATATTAATAGGTTCTAAAATGCTCCATTCTGATGGGTATGATTTACATCTCACTGTTTTATGTTACACTTTCTTGATTATTAATGAGAATGAACATACTTTTACATATCTTTTGACAAGGCTAATGGTCAAAATATTTAACAACTGGTATAACATATATTCCAACCACTTAAGGAGAACAGACACTAATCATTAATAATGAGTATGGCCATATTGATATGTACTTGTTAAATTAATTTAGCTTATTGGCCATTTGATTGTCCTTGTTTTTTTTTAAATTTATTTTATTTTTAATTAGTTTCAGGTGTACAACACAGTGCAATAGTTATACATTTTACCCCTCAAAGTGACAACCCCCCACCCCAATACACCACCCCACTCCCCCCCATATCATATATATCTATTACTCTTCCTCTGACTCTCATCCACAGTATAATCCACATCCCTTGACTATCTATATATATTCAATTACAGTAGGTATACCACTTCCGCTTTAGTAATACAGTGCAGTGATCAAACCTCTACTCCATCCATGAAATGGTCTCCCTAACAAGACCTATGATCATCTGACATTCCACAGAATATTTACAACATTATTAATTATATTCCCCAAACTGTTTTTCCTAACCCAGTAGCAATATTGTAGTTGCCTATTTTTGCTGTCTAATCCTTTCCCCTTCTCCCTCATCCCCACTCCTCTCCCAATTAGCAACCCTGATTTTTCCTCTGTATCTATGAGACAGTTTCTGTTTACTTTGCTCATTCATACAGTTTTTCAGATTCCACATATGAGTGAGATCATATGGTATTTGTCCTTCTCTGACTGACTTATTTCACTCAACATTATAGTCTCTAGGTCCATCCATATCATTGCAAATGGCACGATTTCATTCTTCCTTATAGCGGAGTAATACTCCATTGTATAAATATACCACAGCTTCTTAATCCAGTCATCTACTGATGGGCATTTTGGTTGTTTCCAAGTCTTAGCTATTGTAAATTGTGCTGCTATGAACATAGGGGTGCATAACTTTTTTTGAATAAGTGTCTTGGTTTTTTCAGGATAAATACCTAGGAGTGGAATTGCTGGGTCAAAAGGTAGCTCTATTTCCAGTTCTTTGAGATACCTCCATACTGACTTCCATAGTGGTTGCACCAATCTGCAGTCCCACCAACAGTGCAGCAGGGTCCCCTTTTCCCCACAGCCCCGCCAGCACTTGTTTGTTGATTTGTTGATGATAGCCATTCTGACTGGTGTGAGGTGGTATCTCATGGTGGTTTTTATTTGCATTTCCCTAATGACCAGTGAGGTTGAACTTTTTTTCATATGCCTGTTGGCCATCTGTATGTCCTCTTTAGAGAAATGTCTCTTCATATCTTCTGCCCATTTTTTAATTGGGTTGTTTTTTTGGTGTTGAGTTTCATGAGTGTTTTATAAATTTTGGATATTAACCCCTTATCAGATATATCGTTGGCAAATATATTCTCCCATTCATAGGCTTCCTTTTTGTTTTATTAATGGTTTCCTTTGTTGTGAAAAAACTTTTAAGTCTGATATAATCCCATATGTTCATTTTTTCTTTTACTTCCCTTGCCCGTAGGGATGTATCAGTAAAAATATTGCTCCGGGTAATGTCTGCAAATGTACTCCCTATATTTTCTTTTAGGATTTTTATGGTTTCAGGTCTTACATTTAAGTCTTTAATCCATTTTGAATTTGTTCTTGTATAAGGTGTAAGGAGATGATCCAGTTTCATTTTTTTGCATGTGTCAGTCCAATTTTCCCAGCACCATTTATTGAATAGACTATCTTTACTCCAGTGTAAATTCTTGCTTCCCTTGTCATAGATTAACTGTCTGTAAATGCGTGGATTTGTTTCTGGGCTCTCTGTTCTGTTCCACTGATCGATGTGCCTGTTTTTATGCCAATACCAAACTGTCTTGATTACTGTGGCCTTGTAGTAGGTTTTGATGTCTGGTAGCGTGATCCCCCCGACTTTGTTTTTATTTCTCAGAATTGCCGAGGCTATTCTGGGTCTTTTATGATTCCATATAAATTTTAGGATTATATTTTCTATTTCTGTGAAAAATGCCCTTAGTAGTTTGATAGGAATTGCATTGAATCTATATATTGCTTTAGGCAGTATGGACATTTTAACTATATTAATTCTTCTTATCCATGAGCATGGTAGGTGTTTCCATTTATGTGTTGTTATTATTATTATTATTTTTTTTTGAGGGCAGTGTCACTGGCCCTCATATGTGGGACCTGAACCTGGGCTGCTGGCTTCCCAAACCAGTGCTTAAACACTGAGCCACTTGGCCGGCCCCTGTTTCCATTTATTTGTTTCTATGATTTCTTTCTTCAGTGTCTTATAATTTTCTGAGTACAGATCTTTCACTTCTTTGGTTAAATTTATTCCTAGGTATTTTATAGTTCTTGACGCAATTGTAAATGGGACAGTTTTCTTAATTTCTCTTTCCATTAGTTTATTATTGGTATATGCAAATGCCATTGATTTCTGAACATTGATTTTATATCCTGCTACTTTACTGAATTCGTCTATCAGTTCCAATAGTTTTTTGATGGAGTCTTTGGGGTTCTCTATATACAGTATCATGTCATCTGCATATAATGATAATTTTTCTTCTTCCTTGCCAATTTGGATGCCTTTTATTTCTTTTTGTTGTCTGATTGCTGTGGCTAGAACTTCCAGCACTATGTTGAATAAAAGAGGAGAAAGTGGACAGCCTTGTCTTGTTCCTGATCTTAAGGGGAATGGTTTTAGCTTTTCCCCATTGAGTATGATGTTAGCTGTGGGTTTATCATATATGGCTTTTATTATGTTGAGATATGATCCCTGTATTCCCACTTTGCTAAGGGTTTTTAACATAAATGGCTGTTGGATTTTGTCAAATGCTTTTTCTGCATCTATTGAGATGACCATGTGATCTTTATCTTTCATTTTGTTGATGTGGTGTATCACATTAATTGATTTACGGATGTTGAACCAGCCTTGCGCACTAGGGATGAATCCCACTTGATCATGATGTATGATCTTCTTAATATATTGCTGAATTCTGTTTGCTAATATTTTATTGAGAATTTTTGCATCTATATTCATCAGGGAGATTGGCCTGTAGTTTTCCTTTTTTGTGCTGTCTTTATCTGGTTTTGGAATCAGGGTGATAGTGGCTTCATAAAAAGAGTTTGGGAGCCTTCCCTCCTTCTGGATTTTTTGGACTAGTTTGAGAAGAATAGGTGATAGTTCTTTTTTGAATGTTTGATAAAATTCACTTGTGAAGCTGTCTGGTCCAGGGCTTTTGTTTTTTGGGAGCTTGTCAATTACTGATTCAATTTCCTTGGTAGTAATCAGGGTATTTAGATTTTCTGTTTCTTCTTGCATTAGCTTTGGAAGGTTGTATGCTTCTAGAAAATTATCCATTTCATCCAGATTGTCAAATTTGTTGGCATATAGTTGCTCATAGTAATTTCTTAGAATTTTTTGTATTTCTGTGATGTCTGTAGTCATTCCCCCTCTTTCATTCCTGATTTTGCTAATTTGAGTCCTCTCTCTTTTTCTTTTTTTTGATGAGCCTGGCTAGAGGTTTGTCAATTTTGTTTATCTTCTCAAGAAACCAGCTCTGGGTTTCATTGATCTTTTGAATTGTTTTTCTGTTCTCTATATTGTTTATTTCTGCTCTGGTCTTTATTATCTCCTTTCTTGTACTCCCCTTGGGCCTCTTTTGCTGTTCTTTTTCCAGTTCCCTTAGGTGTAAGGATAACCTGTTGATTTGAGATTTTTCTTCCTTCTTTAGGTAGGCCTGCACTGCTATAAACTTCCCTCTTAGGACTGCTTTCGCAGCATCCCAGAGATTTTGGGTCGTGGTGTTTTCATTTTCATTTGTCTCGAGGTATCTTTTGATTTCCTCCTTGATCTCATTTGTGACCCACTCACTATTTAATAGCATATTGTTTAGCCTCCATTTATTTGTCAGCCTCCCGGATTTCTTCTTATAATTGATTTCTAGTTTCATAGCATTGTGATCAGAGAATACAGTTGAAATGATTTCAATCTTCTTAAATTTATTGAGACTTGTTTTGTGGCCTAACATGTGGTCTATCTTAGAAAATGTTCCATGTGCACTTGAAAAGAACGTATATTCTGTAGCTTTGGGATGAAATACTCTGAAAATGTCTGTTAAATCCAGCTGGTCTAATGTGTCATTTAAGGTCACTGTTTCCACGTTGATTTTCTGTCTGGAGGATCTGTCCATTAGTGACAGCAGGGTGTTGAAGTCCCCTACTATGATAGTGTTACTGTTGATCTCTGTCTTTATGTCTGACAATATCTGTTTTATATATTTAGGGGCTCCTATGTTAGGTGCATAGATGTTTACTAGAGTTATGTCCTCTTGTTGGATCGATCCCTTCATTACTATGAAGTGTCCTTCTTTGTCCTTTGTTATATTCTTCAATTTAAAGTCCATCTTATCTGATATAAGTATCGCTACTCCAGCTTTTTTCTCAGTACCATTTGCATGAAATATTTTACTCCATCCCTTTACTTTCAGCCTGTATGAGTCTTTGGATCTGAGGTGAGTCTCTTGATACAGCATATGCTGGGGTCTTGCTTTCTTATCCATTCAGCCACCCTATGTCTTTTTATTGGAGCATTTAATCCATTTACATTTAATGTGATTATTGATAGGTGTGTATTTATTGCCATGTTGTTATTTGTGTTTGTAGTCTTTCTTAGGTTGTTTTTCTCTTCTACTTAAAGAAGCCCTTTTAGCATTTCCTGCAAAGCTGGCTTGGTGGTAATGAATTCCCTTAACTTATTTTTTTCTGCAAAGCTCCTTATCTCGCCTTGGATTTTAAATGATAACCTTGCTGGATACAGCAATCTTGGTTGTAGGCCTTTATTTTTCATCACTTTGAAAACCTCCTGCCACTCCCTTCTGGCCTGCAAAGTTTCTGTAGAAAAGTCAGCTGATAATCTTATGGGGGTACCCTTGTAAGTAACTTGCTGCCTTTCCCTTGCTGCTTTAAGGATTCTGTCTTTGTCCTTAACCCTTGCCATTTTCACTATAATGTGTCTTGGAGTGGGCCTGTTTGGAATCATCCTGGTTGGAACTCTCTGCACTTCCTGAGCTTGTATTTCAATGTCCTTTGCCAGGTTAGGGAAGTTTTCAGACATTATTACTTCAAATATATTCTCAATCTCTTGCTCCCTCTCTTCTCCTTCTGGTACTCCAATGACCCGTAGGTTACTGCGTTTGATGTTGTCCCCCAGCTCTCTTAAACTATTTTCCATGTTTTTCATTCTCTTTTCTTTTTGTTGTTCTGCATGGGTGATCTCTGCTATTTTGTCTTCTAAGTCACTGATTCGATTTTCTGCTTCATCCAATCTGCTAGTGATTCCATCAAGTTTGTTATTTAATTCAGTAATTGTGTTCTTAAGTTCTAGCTGGTTGCTTTTCATGATTTCTCTATCCTTCTTTATATTTTCATTAATTTCCTTGAACATTCTCATAATCAGTGTTCTGAACTCTGTCTCCGATAGGTTGGTTACCTCTATTTCCTCTATTTCCACTGATTCAGGAAGTTTCTTCTGTTCTTTTATTTGTGTTATGTTTCTTTGTCTCCCCATTCTGGCTTACTCTTTGTGTTTGCCTCAATATAACAGATAGATCCCCCAGGTTTCTCAGTCTTTTCTGGGTAAACTTATATGGTGTGTGTCCTTTATATTTGAATTACTCAGTCTCCCTATTCTCCTGTGCTTGTATCTGAGGTGTTCCTTGTGTCGTGCATCCTCACTTGTTGAAGTTTTAGTTTTGATTACTTTTGGCTTGTCAGTAGGTGGGATTGACTCCCTGATTGATTAGCTGTGGGGATCAGCAGCATCTGCAGTTTATGAGCTGCTGTGAGAGGATTGACCCCTCTGATGAAACTTGGACCCTATGGGCCCTAGTACCTGTAGCAACTTCCTTTTGGGTGTGACTCTTGTATGTCAAACCCAGAAATGCTCTGGTTTTATCTAAAGTTGGCCTCCGTGTATGATGATTCTTGTGTCTGTTTGTTTGGACCCACTGCTGCAGAGTGATTTTAGAGCATAACAGATCAACAAGAACAACCTCCGCAGCCACCAAAGGAAACCAAATGCTCGCACAAGTAAAAAAAAAAAAAAACCAACCATCAAACTACAGTCAACTTGTACAGAAATATCAATCATACTAATGAAGAAAACAAACAGAAACAAAACAAAAACCACACACACAACAACAGAAGAGGAAACAAAATAAAATACAATATCCTAAAATAAAACATAGAATAAACATGAGAAACCGATTAGCTATACCTAAAATATAAAGAATAAAAATAAACTAAAATAATAATAAAAAAAGTAAGAAAAATTAAAAAAATAAAATTTGCAGAAAAAAGGAAAAGAGGAAAAGTGTAGCAGTGAGAAGAATGAATAAAATAAGAGAGAAAGTGAGGGTGGGGAAAAAGAAAAAGAAAGGAAAGAAAAAGAAAAGGAAAAAAGGAAAAAATATATATATATTTGTCTACACACCCATATATATGGACATATATACACCTATATACACCTATATATATGCCTATATTAAAAACTACAATATGATTAGAATGAAATAGAAATAAAAACCAAAAACAACCAAGATAAGCAGCCAATAAAGGGAAAACAAAACAGAATAAAACCAAACAAACTAAAAATACCCGTGCCGGTCTAGGCTAAAGTCCACCAAGCTCTCTTCAGTTTGTCTGCTGTACAAAAATTCCTGTGTGTCTTGTGGGAACAGTAGGCCACCTGATGCCTAGCGTGATCCTGGCACTGCAGGTTTGCTGTACTTGAGTGTGGTTGTGATGTGTGATTGGTGGTTTTTACAAAGTCACTGCCTTTTTGCTTTTGCCTGTCCCAAGGCAGGCTGCACCCCCAAAGGCTCAATGAGTGTCTCTGGGCACCCTTTGGGTTGACAGCTGTGGAGAATTAAAAAATTCCTCACTACCAAAAGCCAGCTGCTAAGAATCTGTTAATTAGTGCCTCAGCAGGTGAACCTGCCCTGCCTCCCAAGCCTTGCCTAAAGGTGGGGGCGGGGTAGGTAGTCTCATTCTGCAGCCTTTACTGGGGTGGAAATTCTCAATCCCCTGCAGGTAGGAATATCTTCCTAGTCTGCCCCTATTGCTCCATTCAGGAGTCAGTTTAAGACTGTCTTGGCGGGGGCAAAGTTTGTGGGAGTGGGTGGGTTACTGTTTTTTTTTTGCTTTCTGTTCAAGAGTAGAAAAAGGAAAAAAAAACAAAACATAAAAATAAACAAAGCCACAGTTCCAACACTGTTTTAAGCTAAGGCCTTTGCCTCTTATGCTCCAGTGGAGTTCCTGCTGCTCTCCCAAAGGGTCTGCCGGGATTTAGGGAATTGCGCGCACCCTACCGTGTGGCCAAGATCCCCGCTCCGCGTCTCTGTCTCTCGGGGACCTGCGTCTCCACCCGGCGCGCTGCGTGTCCGAGTGAGTCTTCTTTTTCCCCTGCTCCCGGGTTTCAGGCTTCTGCCTCGGAGCCGGCGTGCGCCCGTGCGGATCTCCTGCTGCTCTCCCAAACGGTCTGCCAGGATTTAGGGGATTGCGCGCCCCCTGCCCCGCTGCTCCGATCCCCGCTCTGTCTCTCCGGGACCTGTGACTCCGGCTGGCGCGCTACGTCTCCGCGGGCGAGTCCTCTTTTTTCCCCTGCTCCCGGGTTTAAGGCTTCTGCGCTCTGCGGGACCCGGTGGGCACAGAGACTGATCCCTGAACCAGGAGGGTGCAGGGATTGATCTTGCCCTGCCGCTGCGGGGCTCTGCACTCTGCTTCCTGGGGACCCGGCGAGCTGCGGGTGCAGCTCGTACCTCTGCACAGTCGTCTCCTCTCTCTCCTCCCGCACTTGCCCGGCCTGAGGCTTCTGCCTCAGACTGCAAACCAACGTGCTCTTGCTGAACTCGAGGTGGGCCGCGGGCCGCAGGGAGCGAGCCAGGGGAACACTCACCGTGACTCAGCAGCCGCGGGTGCAGGCTGCACCTCACGTGTCTCGCCGCCTTCTTCCCCTACTCGCCTGGCCTGCCCACCTTCCAGCAATCCTTGTGTGGAACTGTTAGTTGCTGTGTGTGATGAGTAGATGTCTCTTTGAAGCGTATTAGAAGTTCAAATTGTGGATATTTCCAGGGGAGATTTCATGGAGCCCTCCTCACAGCCGCCATCTTGCCCCTCCCTCCCTGATTGTCCTTGTTTTTTAGTTCACTATTCCACTCCCCACCTTCCTTTTTCAAACTTAATTGTTTATACATATTTTTGGCAAGTCTTGGGCACAATTCCTTTATTAGTATGTATGCTACAGATTTATTCTCCCCATCTGAAGAAACGCTTTTCACTTGCTTCAAGATGTTATGTTGGCAGGATTTTTAATTTAACATAGTCAAATTTATTGATATTTCCCCTAAATCAAAGGTTAGTTTTTCAAGTGATTTTTGAGAGTAGGTTTTGAATTAATAGATTAATTTGTAGAAATTGTCTTGTATGTAGAAATTGGATGTATGAACATGGTTTAAGTCTCTAGTATTTCAGATTTTCTTTTATGTCCTTTGATAAAGTTTTGTGACTATTTTCATGCAGATTGGTCACAATAATATTTTTTGTTAGATGTATTCCTAGGTTTTGTTGCTATTGTGAATGGAATATTTTTTTCTTATTGTAAAGAAGCATGATAGATAATGGTAATTCTCTGATTCATTTCAATAATTTGTTGCTGAATTGTCTTAGATTTTATATAATCATATTATTCTCATATAAGGAGAGTTTTCTTTGTTCCTTTCTATGTTAAATCCTCTTAATTCTAATTTCTTATTTTTTGCCCCTGGTTTTAAACTTTTCTATTAAGTGTGATATACTACAGGCTTTTAAATTTTTTTCAATTACACTTGACATTATTTTATGTTAATTTCTGGTGTACATCATAGTGGTTAGAAATTTATAAAATTTATAAAGTGATCAGCCCGATAAGTCTAGTACTCACGTGGCACCATACATAGTTATTACAATATTATTGATTATATTCCTATGCTCTACTTTCCATCCCCATGACTATTTTGTAACTATCAAATTGTATTTCTTAATCCCTTTCTCTTTTTCACCTAGTACCCTAACCTTCCTCCCCTCTGACAACCATCAGTTTGTTCTCTGAATCTATGAGTTTGTTTGTTTAGTTTGTTTTGTTCTTTAGATTCCACCTATAGGTAAAATCATATGATATTTGTTTTTCTCTGTCTGACTTATTTCACTTAGGATAATACCCTCTAGGTTTATCCATGCCATCACAAATGGTAATATTTCATTATTTTTTTATGGCTGAGTAATATTTTATTGTATGTATGTACCAATACTTCTTTAACCAGTTGTCTATTGATGGACACTTAAGTGTCTTCCATATCTCGGCTACTATAAATAACACTGGAATGAACATAGGGTGCATATATCTTTTCGAATTAGTGTTTTGGATTTCTTCAGGTTAATACTCACGAGTGGAATTGCTGGGTTATAATGTAGTTCTATATTTAATTTTTTGAGGAACGTCCATACTATTTGTGGCTGCACCAATTTGCAACCCCACCAACCGTGTACGGGGGTTCCCTTTTCTCCACATCCTCACCAACACTTGTTTGTTTGCTTATTGATGATGGCCATTCTGACAGGTATGAGGTGATATCTCATTGAGATTTTAATGTGCATTTCTCTAATTATTAGTGACATTGAGCATCATTGCATATATCTATTGGCCATCTATATATCCTCTTTTGAAAAATCTCTATTCAGGTCCTCTGCCCATTTTTTAATTGGAATGTTTGGAGGTTTTTTGGTGTTGAGTTGTATCGGTTTTTTATAAATTATGGATATGGAGATTTACCATTGGCTAATATATTCACCTATTCAGTAGGTTGTCTTTTCATTTTGTTGATGGCTTCCTTTGCTGTACAAAACCTTTTAGTTTGTAGTCCTGTTTGTTTATTTTTTTCTTTTGTTTCCCTTGTCTAAAGAGAGATTAGAAAAAAAAAAAGTATTACTAAGAATAATGTCAGAGAGTTTACTGCCTATGTTTTCTTCTAGGAATTTTATGTTTTGGGGTCTTACATTTAAGTCTTTAATCCATTTTGAGTTTATTCTTGATTATGGTGTAAGAAGGTAGTTTATTTTGTTTATTTATTTTTTTGCATGTATCTGTCCAGTTTTCCCAACACCATTTATTGAATAGACTGTCTTTACCCCATTGTATATTCTTGACTCCTTTGTCATAGATTAATTGACCATATAGTCATGGATTTATTTATGGACTCTATGTTCTGTTCCATTAATCTATGTCTGTGTTTTTATGCCAGTACCGTGCTATTTTGATTACTATAGCATTGTTGTATCGTTTGGTATCAGGTAGTGTGATACCTCCAACTTGGTTCTTTTTTCTTGAGATTGCTGTGACTATTCAGGGTCTTTTGTGATTCCATTTAAATTTTTAAATTATTTGTTCTGGTTCTATGAAAACTGCTCAATAATTGCTCAAAAATTGATATTTTGACAGGGATTGCATTGAATCTACAGATTGCTTTGGGTAGTATGGACATTTTAATGATGTTAATTATTTCTATCCATGAGCAAGGTATATGCTTCCATTTATTTGCATCTTCTTCAATTTTGTTCTTCAATGTCTTATAATTTTCTAAGTATATGTCTTTTATTTCCTTGGTTAATTTTATTATTAGGTATTTTATTTTTTGATGTAATTGTAACAGATTATTTTCTTAATTTCTCTTTCTGATAATTCATTATTGGTGTATAAAAATGCAACCAATTTCTTAGTATTAATTTTATATCCTGCTATTTTACTGAATTCATTTATCAGTTCTAATAGTTTTTTAATGCAATTGTTCAGGTTTTCTATATATAGTATCATTTCATCTGCAAATAACAACAGTTTTACTCCTTCCTTTCCAATTTGGATGCCTTTTATTTCTTTTTCTTGTCTGATTGCTGTGGTTAGGACTTCCAATACTATAATGAAGAAAAGTGGTGAAAGTGGACACCTTTGCCTTGATCCTGATCTTAAGGAAAAATACCTTGAGCTTTTCCCCACTTAGTATGATATAAACTGTGGGTGTGTCATGTATGGCCTTTATTATGTTAAGGTATTTTCCCTCTATTCCACTTTGCTGAGAAATTTTATCATACACGAACACTGGATTTTGTCAAACTCTTTTATGTATCTATTGATGTGATCATATGATTTTTATTCTTCATTTTGTATATGTGGTATGCCATGTTAATTGATTTGTGAATATCGAACCACCTTGCATCCCAGGAATAAATCCCACTTGATCATGGTGTATATGATCTTTTTAATGTATTGCTGAATTTGTTTTGCTAATATTTTGTTGAGGATTTTTGTATTCATGCTTATCATGGATGTTTTCCTATAATTTTATTTTTTTTGTAATGTTTTTGGTTTTTGAATCAGGATAGTGCTGGCTTTGTAAAATAAGCGTGGGAGCCTTCTGTCCTCTTGAATTTTTTGGAATAGTTTGAGAAGGATAGGTGTTAATTCTTCTCTGAATGTTTGCTGTAGGCTTTTAATAATTATAGTTAACCAACTCAAAGAAGTTAATTCTATTCCTTTTTATATACCTACATACATATAAATGAGTATTGAATTTAACATAGTTGTTTTCATGTATCCATAGCTCTGTTCCTTTACTCTGTTAATGTGGTGTATAAATTTAGTAACTACTCTGATAGGGAAACATTCTTTTATTTTTGGTATAAATTCTATTTCATTATGATATAATAGTTTGTACATTTTTAATTTACATTTTTTGTTTTTGAGAACAGGTGATGACCTTTATGCAGAAACACCCCCACCCCCCAAAAAAATCATATTTAAAGACTGTGGAGAGATGAGAGTTGTTGGATAAAGTTGCCAGATTCATCACCTTTATCTGGAATGAGTCTAAAATACGTTTCACTGGGTTTCTTAGAGGTTTGGTAATTTTCTCATTATGCTCACTATTGGCTGTTCTTTATTACCTGTCTTACTTTCCCCACTTGTGATAACTCACATCATATATAAAATAAACTACCTATATCAAAGTATTTTCCTGTGCATCTGTGTTTCATGTAATCCCAGACTAAGGTTCTACTTTATTTTCAAAATTAACAAGCAAACTCTCTAAGTACAATTGGCCTATAATTTTCATTTTTATATTGATATATTTTGTTACCAAGACAATACTGGTTTCATGTAGTAATTTGGTTGCCAGTATAGGAATTATCTGTTTCTTCAAGTGTTATAAAACTGGCCTATCAAATCATTTGCATCTGTTGTCTTTTTTGATGGGGAGGGGATAGGGTGGAGATTTTGATTACTGATTCAGTTTATTTAAAGCCTATTGTCTTATTTATATCTTCTGTTTCTTCTTGAATCAAGTCTTGAATCTAGTAAAAAAATCTATATTTTTAATAGAAAATTATCTTCATCTAAATTCTCAAACTTACAATATTCTCTAAAATATCTGTGGTTTGAGTAATTATGTTTCCTAACATATTTGCTTCTGTTTTTTTGTTCCTTCTCTCTTTTTTGGTCAGTCTAGACAAATCTTGAAAGGAATTTAGATGCTAATGAGAACATAGAAATGGGCTATTATTTAGAAGAACTTGTGGGAGAATTAGGGATAAAAGGAGGATTTTGTTGGTGTTCAGGTGAGTGAAATGGCAATGATTTTATATGCTGATGAGAATTATCCAGTAGAGAACAAAAAACTAATGTTACATAAAGATGCAAAAGTTGCTAGAGTTTAGGCACCCTTGAATAGGTGAGAGGGCACCAGTGGCTGGGCTGGTTTTAGAGAGAGGCACAGTAACAAGCAGAAGGTGGGGTATAAAAGCTCCTGTGATTACTTGAATTTTCTGACAAAAGTTTGGTTATCTGCTGAGAGTAAAGATAAGGGAAGAGGTATTGGAGGTGTGAACAAGAGAAGGAAGGGAAGAGTCAGTTAGGAAAACAGGAGGCAATAGTCTGAGGAAATATATGAATTCTGACATTAAGAGCCTGCTTGAAGTTTGTGAGACTTGACATCATGGCTGTGTGGTTTTCTTTAACCACATTAGACCCATAATAAGAGAACAGTTAGATTTAACCTGAATTGTTGGTTTGCCAAATTAATTACAGTGAGAGAGGGGTTAAAGAATTGAGGGTATATGCAAAATTTACTTTTTAATGGCTGACCATTGAATTTATTCTGGGTAAGGAGGGATAAGGGGGCACTGATCAAAGTGATGGATTGAATGTCCCAATGTGGTTTAAAACTTATTGAAATTAGGTATGTTATGTAGAATGAAAAGCTAGGTGCTTGTGGTAAGATAGTGGTATGCTAGAATAAAGAATATTTGCAATTATTGCTAAGGACAAGATGAGGGTACACTGATAGTGTGTGACTGAGATAGGGTGGAGGACAGACTCATTGGTGTCGAGGAATACAAGGAATGGAGAAACAAGATTACTGCAAAGAGGACAACTTGGGATGGAGCTACTGGAATGATGGGGAATGACATGGGAGTCAACAAGGAGGGGAGTGGATGGTATAGTCCTAATTATGTCAAATTCAAAGCTGGAGTTTTGGAATCAGAGGGGTCTGGAAGTGGTGTGAGGAAAGACTAGGTCAAATGTTTCAGCAGATGTAGGAGACACCCTTGATAGGCCCATAAGAGATGATGTGACTCCACGAAGACTCTTTATGACCTGATATGAATAGGAATATAATATAGAGCCTCTATTTCCTTCTGTGCACGGATCTGTGTATATTATTTACTAATTCAAGCATTTTTATTTTGCTGTCTAAATTTCAGGTTAATGACTAAGAGTATGAATTCTGCATATGTCTGCTCCCCAGTTCTGCCACATAAGTAGTTGTGTAAACTTGGGAAATTTATTTAAACTCACTGTGCCTCAGTTTTGTCATCTGAAAAGTGGATTCAATAATGGGATGTACTTTTAGGCTTGTCATAAGGAATAAAATAAGTTAACATGTGTAATGTTTTCAGATCACTGCCTGGTGTATAAGAACCACTAATTACAAGGGCAGGCAAAATGCAAGGTGAGCCTGGAATATTTGTGGTCCCATAAAGTATGGGAGCATGTGGAAAATTTGGTAGGCATGTTGAAAAGACATAGGTGCAACATGTTATAGTTCCCAGTAGGCAAATCTGAGACAATGGGACCAATAAGATAAATAGGTAGTAATAAATTATAAACCAAGGAACTAAATATCCATGAATCCATATTGATAGAAATGAATTATTTATTAAATAAATAAGTAAATGGAAGAAATGATACATGTCTTCTTTGCAGTAGTAGAATTCTAATAAATATATAAGGAATGACAGAAATAGAAAGTAAACATTAGAAAAATACCATAATATAAAAACTCATTGTTACAGGAAGAAATCATCATTGGATGCTAAAAGTAGTAGAAAAATTGTAATGAAAAAAAACCCCAAACCATACAGCTTCACATCTGTGGTATTCTTGACAAAAACATATAATCTCAACCTAATCATGAGGAAACATAGACAAACACCAAATCAGAGGCCTTCTACAAAATATCTTGTCACAGTATTCTTCAAAATTGTCAAGGTCGTAAAAAAAAAAAAAAGAAGCAAAGAAGTCTTCAAAAGACTGAAGAACTCTCACAGATTAAAGAAGATCTGTCAAGTAAATGCAACACAGTATCCTGGACTAGATCTTGGACTAGAAAAAAGGATCATATAGGGAAAAGTGGAGAATTCTAATAAGGTCTGTAGATCACATAATGATATTGTGTCAATATTAATTTCCTGGTTTTAATAATTTTACTGTGGTTATATAAAGTGCTAACATTATAGGGAGCTGAATGAAAGGTATACAGAAATTCTCTGTGCTATTTTTGCTACTTTAAAAAAATCTACTATTATTTTGATACTAAAAGTTATAATAATAATATAATAAATAATAATCCTTCTTATCTCTGGCATTGAAATGTCTAGAAACTTTCAGTTTTATATCCCACATATGAGTGAAGCCATATGGTTCTTTTTCTGTCTGACTTATTTCGCTTAGCATAATAATCTCAAGATCCATCCATGTTGTCACAAATGGCAGTATTTCATCTTTTATGGCAGGGGGATGGTAAAAGAGTGAAGGGGGTCAAATATATGGTGATGGAAGGAGAACTGACTCTGGTGATGATCACTCAATGTGGTATATAGATGAGGTATTATATACCTATTTTTACTAACCATTGTCACCACAATAAATTTAATTTTAAAGAAAGAAAAAAGTAATGTCTAGAAACAATAAAAAACTTAGCTGCAATGTCAATATGGTGGCAATTTAATACTGTTTGCTATTGAAAGTAACCAATTGTTCCTTGGTGAAATCCTGGAGTTCAGGTCTGTCAGGAAATGTGTAGGATGAGCCTGGGACATCTTATCATAACAGAAAGCAAGAATATTAAAGACTAGCAGAGCTGGGTCAAAAAGATTTGGCAATCAATTTGAAAAGTTTTTCACTGGACAAAGGTGGGGCAATTTGAGCTTCAGTAAATATAACAGCTGCAAAGAGTTGAAACATAAATTATGTTTCAATCCATGATTTTATAATTATGATGGGGGAAAAAACTTAATTGGTCACCTTTGGAGGATTCTAGGAAACTCTCAAAAGATTGAAAAGGCACAAATAAGGGGGAAAAAACCCAATCATATTCCTGCCTTTTCTATATAACTGAATCTCAGAGTAATCAATAGTTGATAAAGAAAAGTGGCCAATGATTTACTTAATCATGCCTAAGCCTCCATGAAACCTCAAAGGACAAGGTTCAGAGATATTCTGGGTTGAACACATGGATGGACTGGAAGAATGGCATGCCTGGAGAGGGCATGGAAACTCTGTGCCCCCTATGAATCTCTTCCATCTGGAGGACTACCTGTATTCCTTATCATATCCTCTTATAATAACCCAGTAAATATAATAGACTGTTTTCCTGAGTTCTTTAAGCCACTACAGCAAGTTAATCTAACATGAGGAGGAGGTTGTGGGAGCTTCTGATCTATAGCCAGTCAGTCAGAAGTACAGGTGACAATCTGTACTTGAGATTGGTATCCTCAGTTGGAAGGGTTCGTTGGAACCTCCAATTAGTAGTAGCTTGGTCAGAAGCACAGTTAATAACCTGGGCTCACCACTGCTGTCTAAAGATTGGTGGGGGCAATCTTGTAACTGAGCCCTTAACCAGTAAAATTTGATGCTGTCTCTGGTAAATAACTTGTAGGACAGCTGGCATCTAGAAAATTGCTTATTGTGGTGGTGATTGCCCCTCTACACACACTGAAAATGGTGATCAGACTACCTATTTAAATATCATAATGGATTTTAATGGATCTAGGCAATGATTACCAAGGGCTGTTTACATCACAAAAAGAGAGGCAACCAATCATTGTGTTTCTCTAGATACAAGTATACAGCATCACCCATAAACTAGCCTTCATAAAATTTTTGATCTGGAATTTGATGAAACATCTAGATTTAACTATCATTTTAAAGGAAAGAAATATCTTTAAAAGATTTCATTGGGATGCAAAATCAAAATTATGACACATGTTACCACCACAAACAACTGAGTTATTTCAACAAAATTTTGCAAGGGAAAATAGATTTAGAGGGAAGTAGTATATGAAAATGTCTTGAGAGGCATATCAACTCACTATAATATATGGATTTCATTCAGCTTCCAATTCAAATATGTTATTAAAAAAACAGCAGTGTTGGGCTGACTGAGTGGGGCGTTGGTTAAGAGCTGGCTTGGGTTGCCAGCTCTGATCAGCAGGGCCCCGGTTCGGATCCCACATATGAGGGCCAGTTACACTGCCCTCTACAGCTAAGATGGTGAACAACAGCTTGACCTGGAGTTGGGCTGCTGTGGGTCGCCGGCAATGGTGTAGGCTGCAGCTCCTGCTGCAGTCGGCTACCATAGGCTACAGTGAGTGGCCGGCAACCAGCGTGAGCTGCCAAGAGCCTCTGTACGCCGCCGTCCAATGGCCAGTGAGCAACCGACTCACCTGGGAAGAGTGCAATGATAATGCCAACATGGGCCAGTGGGGCGACATCCTCCACAGCAAGACTGAAGAACAAAAGGAGAGCAACTTGTCTGTTCCCCTTCTCCAATTCCCCAATGCTGTTCCCCTTCCCCAATTCCCCAATAAAAATTGAAAAACAAAAAAAACAGCAGTGTTGGAAAAATGTAACCACTACTGGATAATTGATGGTATTAAGGTATTATTACTAATTTTTATGTGATGATATGATATGGGTAAGTTGGAAAAAAGCAGTACCTAGCCTTTAGTAATGCACACTGAAAGATTTAAAGATGGAATCATATATTGTCTGAGGTTTACTTTAAAATAATAAGAAAGGTATAAAAAGATCTGCCATGAGCCAGTAATTGCTGAAGCTAGGTGATGTGTACATCATACTCTTTTCTATAGTTTTCTATTTGTTTGGAACTTTTAAAACTTATATATATATAATCAGTCAGATTTTTCTTGAGAGAGATATGGTGAATTTATGGCATAACAACAACTTTATTTCCATATACCAATAATTCCCATGTTCTTCCCAGAAGAACAAACCAGAAGCTGGAGGTGGAGAGTCCATTTGCTTTGCACATTCAACAAAGTCACAATTCACTTTCAAGTATTTTGCAGTAAGGAAAAACAAGGATGTGTTTTTATAGCACTTTACTTCTGTAAGCCACATGTTATTTATTTATTTTTTCACTATTTTTGGTTTGTTTCCACTGGACTCATACTCAGAATGTTTATGGGACACATCAAAACGTTTGTGGGTAAAATCTATTTACTAAAAATATTTCTTAGTTTCTTAAAGATTTGTCAAAACTTTCTCCTACTCTCCCTTATGAATTAGAAGTAAAATTAGAAAGTTGATATGAAGATCATTTGACTTTGGATTTCTTAGTAAGACTGGAGAAATAAGAGAATCCAGCCAACTTGATACTTTTAGTTTCAAGATGAAACTAATTTTTCAAACATTGGAAAAATTTATGTTGTTTTCCAATATACTTAAAAGTTTCCACTGAATCATCAGACCTAACTGCTAATTTATTAGACTAAATTTTAAACAAAATATATATTTTTTTATAAAAGTAATGCCTTGAGATGGCTAAAATTCAAATAGTATAGATGAGCTTTTCAGCAGAAGCAACATACTCTTGTCTTACCCATCCTCTTCACTATTTCATCTTCTCAAGAGCAAACGCTGGTTTTAGTTATCCTCTGAGAGGATACTCTTAGGCATAATCTTGTATTATTAATCCCAAAACATGCTGATACATTTTTATTTTATTAACTCCTGATATTAAGTATTGACTATAACAGATGAAGACTTACCCCCTTAATACTACCCCAATTTGTTTCCTTTTTCCTCCCAAATGAGTTATTCAATATTTCTATATTGATTACCACTACAGTTTCAAAAGACACACTTATGTTTCTATTATTCTTCCCATTAACTATACACAGTGCCTCTTGACTCTTTGTTTTGTATTTTTTTTTTTTAAGATTTTTTTGGGAATTGGGGGAGGGGAACAGCGTTGGGGAACTGGGGAAAGGGAATAGACAAGTTGCTGTCCTTTTGTTCTTCAGTCTAGTTGTGCAGGACAATGCTTCACTGGCCCATGTTAGTATCATCATTGCACTCTTGGATGAGGCAGATCAGTCGCTGGCCTCTGGACGGCCACTCATAGCAGCTCTTGGCAGCTCACACCAGCTGCCAGCTGCTCATGCTGGCTGCCAACCACTCACTGTAGCCTGTGGCAGCCCACTGCAGCAGGGGCTGCAACTATGCCCACCCAGGGACTCACAGCAGCCCAGCTCCAGGTGGAGTTGTTGTTCACCATCTTAGCTGTAGGGGGCAGTGTCATTGGCCCTCATATGTGGGATCCAAACTGGGGCCACTGGCGTCCCAAACCAGCTCTTAACCAACACGCCACTTGGCCAGCCCTTGTTTTGTATTTTGAGGGCTATTAGTACATCAGACTTTTTCCTACCTTATATCCTTCCTTACTACCTTCAAAATTTATCCAGCTCTAACACTGAATGTACATAATCAAGCTTTTTAACATTAACATATTGTACTGTAACTATTTTCTGTGGGTTGACTATAGAAGAACATCAATTCTATCTAATATTCTTATTTCCACTACTCTATTAAGAGCAACAGTTTTGATCCTATAATCTTCTCACCTTCATTTACCCAACTCCTGACTTAGCTGGTCTAGATTCAATCATTATTACAACTCTCCTTCATAATTTATCTTCCTTTGCCTTTATCTTACTCATATGACAAAGCCTCATTCCTGGTTATGTATGTCTACACCTTCATCTGCTCTGTGTCAGTACCTGGATACTTGAACATGTCTGAGAGTAAATGTACAACTGAGTGACTGGTCTCACTGTACTCTCATGACTACTAAAATAAAATATATCCTTACTATTCCCCAGGTTTCATATTGTATTAGCCAACAGTTTCCCAGACTGTATTCCTCTCTTTTCCTTCTCATTAAGTCCATTGTTGACACAGTGTCTGAAGTAATCCTTTAAAACTGGTAAGTCAGATTGCTTTGTTCCTCTATTCCAAATAGTGTGGACTATATTTTCTTTGCTATGGGTTCAGTGCTATTTAAATGAAAAATTTCCTAATCTCAAGTTAGAAAAATGATCTACTAGTGGTTCTTTTTGTTACACAGCCCACCCAACTAATTTATCTCAAATTCTTATTTATTTTACCTATTTTTTTTTCTGGTTCAATGCTCTTTAGGATCTGACTGGGTATCAACTGGAATTCCTTGGTTTTATACACTGCTTACTGGCTCCCATGATTTTCCCCTCCATGCTTTTCTTGCAGAATATGTAGTAATCTGTCCAAGAAACTTCCCAAGAAAGAGTGAAATGTCTTTATTCTGATTTAACTGTTGAGTGTTGGCTGGATATAGAATTCTAGGTTGAAGACAATTTTTCCTCTTGTAAGACTCACTGTGCTGTATTCCAGCGTCTACTTTTGATGATGAGATATATGATGCCTATGATTCTAAAGTTTTAGGCACCCAATTATTTTTGTTTCCCTGGAATCTTTTAGGATCTCTTCTTTGGTGTTCTAAGATCTCATAATGACATGTACCATTTCCAAAGTTCTTTATTTGTTTGTGTGGACCAATGTTTCTGATCTATATTTCTTCTTCTTGAGAAATATTTTTTAATGTTTCTTATATAGTATTATAAGTGAATGATTCCCTCAGTTTTTGTTTTTTCTGAGAAATCTTTGTTCCTCTTTTATTTTTGAAGTGTGTTTTCCTGAATATAGAACTTTTTTTATTTAGTATTTCTGTAGCATGGATGTCACACCATTCTTTCCTGCATGCCTAGTTTATGATGAGAAATCTCTGTAATTCTTATCCTTGTTCCTTTATGGATAATGTCTTTTTCTTACTGTCCTTCAAGATTTTCTATGTTTATAGCAACAGAGGGCTCATACTAGCACACTTTTAGAAATTCATTAAAAAGTTTGGCTGAATCTTCTGACTAGCTTATATGTTATCAAGTAGTTTCTCCCCTAGGTTAGCAAATATTTTCCACTGCTAATCTCTTTCCTATTTTCTTCATAATTCTCCATTTATATCTTTAATTATCTTTTATTTTTACTTATGGAGTCAAAAGTGGAAGAAGAAAGATGCTTATGTTCTTTCCTCTATCCTGAGCTGGAAACTACTACTCATAATTTTTAATGTCATTTAAACATTTATTCAATTATTTGATGACAATTTGTTGAGGCCCAAATATGTGCTATGTGAGCACTAAATTTAAAAGTGAATTAACCTTTTTTTTTGCCCTCAAGGGAATTAAACATTTTTTTTTTTCTCTTAAGGAAGTTGCTGGTAAATGTGGGTGATAATATGTAAATAAATTATTGTGAAACTCCATAAATCAGGCTATTTTCAAAGTAAATAAAAGTTACATAACATTTACTTTCTAATAAATTCATCACATATAATGAGATTAACTTTAAAAATTACCACTTTAAGGTGATAATCCTCAATTATAGCTATGTATCTAAGTTACTTGGGGAACTTCTAAATCAGAATCTTCTGGAATACATACAGGCATTTGTTTTGTTTTAAGAAAAAAAAAATCTCTAGGAAGGACAGATGTTCTGTTAGGCTGGGGTGCCTTTGCTTTGATCATGCCACCTTCTTGCTCCCCAAAGTATGGTTCCTCCATATTGCTTACCCAATATATTCTAAAATTTTTGACTAGGCATTCCAGCTAGCAATTATATTTTCAAAACTGTCCTCCCTCCTTAACCAAGCCCTTTAAATCTAATTGGACATCTCACTATTCCCTGTCTAGTATACTCATATATACACAATCTATTTCTGCCCATGAAATTCTAGTTCCCCATTATTTATTCCTATATTATCTTATCTATTCCAACCTCATTCTTCCATAAATACTTTCCTCATCATTCAACTAGACTGTGGTTTTCCAACTTTTTCAATTTTCAGCATATTTTCATGTTACTTTTTGAGTACCTACAACAGTAATATGACAGCATGGTAGTTGCCATCTGAGTTGATTCTTGAAGGACGAGCCTAATTCACACAGATTGAGAAGATAGAAAATTGGGAAAATGTGGTTCAGGAAGAAAGAAAAATATGTATGAAGTCATGGACTTGGGAAAGAATATATTTTATCAGGAAAATTGCAAGTGGAACACTTGGATATTATCCGCAGTCACTAAGAATGATGAAACTGGAGAATTTAACAGGGGAATACTATTAAGGGCTTTGTAAATCTTACCAAGGAATCTCATAAGAAATGGGAAACCATTGAGGGGTTATAAAGATGTGGGGGGAATGACATGCTCAGTTTGTATTTTATAAATTTATATCACTGGCAGAAGCATAAAGATTTGATTTCATTTTGTAAGATGGGAGATGGTGAAAACAGTTAAAAGATTGTTATAGTAATTGAGATAATAGATAATGGAGACTAATGGCCATCTGAACCAAGATGTTGTCAGTGGGAATTCAGAGGAGACAGGTTAGAGGTACACTAAAGAAAATTTAAAAGAGGGGGTAGGAATTATTTCAAGAGGGGAATATGAACCTGGGTTGGTGGTAGAATTATTCCTGAAGAAATAGAATCTTGTATCAGGAACAAATTTGGGACAAACAAAGAATGTGTTCACCTCTGGATTTGTTGATTTTAGGGCATGCAGATGCTTTCAACTTTAGATTTATAACAGGCATTTCAATGTACAAATCTGGAGTCTAATGAAAAATTAGGCTTAACGTGCTCATATCTCAGGTAACAGTCTATTAGATGGAAGATGCTTTTAAGTGGGTAGGATGGGAAGAACCAAGGGTATGTAGTGGCAGAACTTGTATGAATGCTGACATATGAGGCACAAGCAGAGAAAGATGAACCCACACAGGAACCTGGATAGAACTGGCCAAAAAAGATAGGAGGAAAACTTGAAGGCAATGTTTATTATTGAAGTCATAGAAGTAGAGAATCTCAATAAATCAGGAACAGCCAAGTATGAAATTCACAGAGGAATTCTACAAGTAAAAAATTTTAAAGCAACATCAAATTTACTAGATTGAGCAAACAGGAGTTCATTGGTTTCTTGGGTAAGAGCAATTTCAGTAGAGTGGTGAGGTGGAAATTGGAATGTAATGTGTTGAAGAGAGAATACTATATGAAAAATTAAGGATGATCAATGTAGAAAACTCCTCCCAGAAGCTCTGCAGAGAAAGGAAGAGGGAGAAACTAAGATGGTGATTAAGACTTTATGTTTTTATTTCTTCAGATGTGTGAAATTGGAGCAAGTTTAGGTACAGACAGGAAAAGGCAATAGTGAAAGGAAATATGGAGAGGAAATGGTTGAGTAGATAGGAGGAAAGGGGATGGAACTAAAGCCCAGGATTAGAGACTGACCTCAGAAAGGAGACATATTTCTTCCACTGACTTTCAGCTAGTATTAGAAGAAATATTTGTTGATTTTAATTCCATGAATAAAACTGACTACATTGTAAACAAAGTACTAGAAAATGTTGTTAAATAAATTACTGTATTTTAGGGCTTTATTGAATTCTGTTAAAAGCTGTGCTACATTTGTTATGTAAGGGGAAAACTCAAAGAAGTGCATTTTCTTAGTAGAAACCATGTTATTTTGGGAGGTGCAATTAACAGAGAAAAGCATACCCATTTCTAGTGATCCCAGTGCAGTAATGAGACTGAAAACAACACAAATGATTGAACCAACTAGAGTTAATTAGAATTGATTCATATTTTTTAGCACCAGGAAGTGCATGATGGAAGATAAGATTGATTGTCATGTTAGATCACTTCATTTAAAGACTGCTAATAATCTGAGATGATGAAAGCAATGTAAAATTACAATTTCAGAGTCAACATTTTAATAATACTGTCAAATCTAAAAAAATTAATTTAAATTAAACAAGCAAGTCAGTGAATTCTGTCTGCTTATTACAATGAAATGAATTACTATTTAAATGACAGTTGTTCAAAAGTGGCATCTAGCTGGGCCTGGAAGGGAGACAGCAAGCTAGCTTTTCCCTTTGGGAGAATGATATTCAAACCAGAGGATCTTAATTTAAATCATTTCCTTTTGGCCCTTACTCATCAGAGACACCAACCAGCATGCTGCCCTGAGTATACTCTTAATAGCCTTAAAGACTTGGAGTCTGACTGATTTTCTTAGACTTTTAGAGAGGTTTTTATCCTGGTTTAATTTCTTAAAATTATTTCTGTGCTTTCAAGATCAAAGCTGAATAAGGAACATAGATAATTAGAATAAATCAAAATGTTTATCCAAGAAAACAGAAGTTAAAAGATGTTTATATTCAAAATCTAGAAAGCTTTTAGTTAAGGGAAATAACAAGATGAGTATGTTGCAGACCACATTTTGTATGTCAAACAATGGTTCTAAATAGTGCTCCTCTCAAACCTGACACACAATTCAGTAATAATCTCCATGAGAGTTACCAAAGGTTTATAACATATTATTTTCAGTTGCTAACCAGGGGAATGAAATCTTCAAATATGAATTTAAAACTGATCAAAATGCAGTGCTTTTGGTATAACTATGTTTTTATATGATTTAGTTATATGGTGGATAGATAGCTTGATGTAATTAATGACTTCCAGTCCTTTTCAGGATAAACTGGCTCGGACAAAGCCCTCCTATATTATAACTTTTAGGAAAAAGCTAATTCAGAAAAATATCAGAAAAGTATTCATGGACATTTTTATAAAAATAGAAAAAAGTGATTGTAGTAAATCCTTGGAAAATCGAATATCAACTGACTTTTTGTAAGCTGATAATGGAGATAAGGTTTTTTTTTTTTTTTTTTTTTTTGAGGGCAGTGTCACTGGCCCTCACATGTGGGACTGAACTGGGCTGCTGGCTTCCCAAGCCAGCGCTTAACCACCGGGCCACTCGGCCGGCCCCGAGATAAGGTTTTTTGATGGTGGTGGTGTTTAGCAAAACTAGGCCATAATAGGAAGTATCTTGGTGGTTGTTTGACAGTATTTTTCAGGTCTTCTGTATAGCCTTACTGATTTTCTGTCTACTATCCATTACCAAGAGTGAAGTATTTCTATCCATTACCAAGAGTGAAGTGTTGGACTTTTCAACTTAATTGAGGATTTTTCTATTTCTGTTTTTATCAGTTTTTGCTTTATATATTTAGAAATCCTGTTATTAGGTACATTCACATTCAATATTGTTGGATCTTTTGAATTGTCCTTTTCATTATTACATCCTGATTCCTGGTACTGTTTTTCATTTTGAAGTGTATTTGATGTGTGGTATTAATACAGTCAATTCAGATTTTCTTTGAGCGTTTTCATGGTATACAGTAAGTTCGCGAACTTGTTGCAACGATGTTGCTAGCTTTTTGACATCAGAGGGATTGTTCATTATGAATTTGTAGCAACTGGACAGTTAACTAAATTTACTATTTGGAAGTGCTGAAAAGGCTGCATGAAAAAGTTATATGACCTGAACTTTTTCATGGCTCTTGCATCACGATAATGCACCAGCTCACACGGCAGTGTCTGTGAGGGAGTTTTTAGTCAGTAAACAAATCACTCTCCCTACTCAACTGATCTGGCCCCCAATGACTTTTGTTTTTACCTGAAGATAAAGGAAATATTGAAAGGAAGACATTTTGATGACATTCAAGGGCATCAAAGGCAATAAGACGACAGCTATGATGGCCATTCTGGAAAAAGAGTTCCAAAATTGCTTTGAAGGGTGGACTAGGTGCTGGTATCATAGCTTACCAAGGGAATACTTTGAAGGTGACCATGGTGCTATTCAGCAATTAGATGTGTAACACTTTTTTTAGGATGGGTTTGCGAATATAATTGTCAGAATGCATATATCTGTGTTTATGTCTATATCTACATCTGTGCGTGTGTGTGTGTGTGTGTGTGTGTGTGTGTGTGTGTGAGAGAGAGAGAGAGAGAGAGAGAGAGAGAGAGAGAGAGATCATGTGTCATATGTATACATATCCACACTTCAGGTTCCCTGAGAATTTTGGATCTTTAAAAAAATTTATTTCATTAAGTTTGGAAAATCCTTGGCCATTGTCACGTCAAATATTTCTTTTGCCCACTCTCTGTTTTGCTTTCTGGGACTTCAACTGCATATATATTAGCTCTTGGGTACTGTTTCATTTTTTTCACACCTTTGTGTTTCAACCTGGATTTCTATTGACCTTTCTCCAAGTTCAAAATTTTTTTCTTCATTATATCCAGCCTGTTGATTAGCCTATCAAAACGGTCCTTCATCTGCCTTACAATTATTTTTGTCTAGCATTTCCATTTACTCTTAAATTCCTCATCTCTTTATGAACTGTGCCCACTTCCCTCTACATCCTTTAGTGTATTAATCATAATTATTTTAAAATCCCTGTCTAATACTTATAACATTGTGATAATGAATAATCTATTGCCTGGAACTCAATATCAAAGAAAAGCATTTCATTGTTGCCTTCGTTTATACATGAATTGAGCTGGAGCATATGGCCTGTGCTAGACAAGCCCTAAAGGCCTCTTCTCATCCTATAACTAAAAACTGAATAATGCCACTAGTTACATTATATGTCCAAAAACAGAGAGGAGAGTAGTTCAGCCTGTGGTTCTGTCAACACAGATGGAAGATGAAGATGAGTAGAGAACAAGTGTGGTGCATGACTTTCTATCTGCAGTGACCACTTTTCTTAGAGAATATAAGCAAATGCATCTTACTATCCCCCAAGGAGGGAAGGAAGGTGTGTTAGAAGGAAGAACCTGGACAGGACCCCCTTCTTAGACACCTACAGTGAACATAAAAGTAAATCATTTTTGTATGTAATTTAAAAATAATTCATACTCCATGAGCTTCTCAAATATCTGGATACGGATTACTCCATTCAGACTGAAATTAAAGGCTTTAAGTTTTATTTCATCAAGAGGTTTTACAGCTAAAAAAAAAAAAAAGAATAAGTGAAATACCACTCCTTTAGCTTTGGATAAATAGCAATATAAATATAAAAGAAAAGACAAAAATCATGAGAAATAAGGACAGTTGAAAAGTATCTGTATAAGTAAACTAAACTACTTAAAAAATTTCACACAGACCATTTCTTTCATATAAATGAATATATTCAGAATTCGTCCTTATGGCATGCATGACAACAACCATCAAGGTTAATTTTGGCTAGATTCCTGGCTCTTTCATACTCAGAGTTTAATCTCTATATGTTTGTAAGCATGATAGCAAGAAGTACTCCCTGACAGAAAACCATGCTTTTGCACAGATTAGTAAAAACCGTGTACCATTATGGATGGACAGCATCCTTAGGGAAGAAAGGAGAGTCCCCAAGCAGAGAAGGGTAGTCAGGAGCTCAAGTGACGTCTTAAGAATGAATGAATCACTGTAAATGCAAAGTACCTGCATGAAAGTGAAATTGGCCATTTTTTGACCCAACTTTTTTTTTTTTTTTTTTGAGGGCAGTGTCACTGACCCTCATATGTGGGACCCAAACCAGGGCCGCTGGCTTCCCAAACCAGCGCTTAACTACCACGCCACTCGGCCGGCCCTACCCAACTTTGAATGTTGCCTGTAATATGCCACATATCACGCTATGTACACTGTGGTTTAATTTTATTTTAAAGTAATAACTTTCACATAAAACTAGCCATTAAGTATAAAACAGTAAAGTAATTTGCAGATTTTCCTACGGCATAATAAATTAAGCATGGAGAACACTAGGAATGCAATTTGCAGTCATTTATAATGCAGTGTTTTATGTTAATAATTCAAAATCACATGCTATTTGGAGACACTTCTAATTAATGTATTTATGAAATTGTCAACTGTGACTGTTTTGATTCCATTTTGTTAAACATTTCAACAGAATTTGCTTGTTGTTATTTAGTGTTTGCTTGATGGCACCAATAACATCAAATGTAGGAATAATGGAAGATGCTTGTGCAGGTTATTTTTCACATTGTAAAAACCCCTTTCTGATCACATCTCAAAACAACTAAACTCAATGACTGCCTTCTCCTTTAGCACCAAACCCAAATATTAAGACACTTTGTTTAAAAGTTTTAAATGAAAGGGAGACAAGTGTATGGATCAATAATTAATTGAAGAGGAAATTTCATACCTTGTTAGCGAGTCTTTTAAATATTAAGTACATTTCATATCTCAAATCCATAGACACTGACATTTCTTTAGAGTTGATAATCATGCCTGTTAAGGGCCAATTTTTTAAACTACCATCTTTATTTCGATGTTTTTGAACATGAGAAGACTAAATACTCATAAGTTAGCTTGTTGAAGTTTTACAATAATTGAAATTCATCCAAGCGAAGTTTAATCCTCCTGAGTGTATTTCAGTAAAACTAAAGAACAAAACTGTCTCAAAACCAGCAGTAGCTAAAGTATGAATTCAAAACTGATGTAGTGGTAACTGATCTATTAATAAGGAAAACACTACTGGCTTTCTTTGTTGTTCTATGTCCAGATGGGTCAAATATTAAGTTTCGAGTGTTAGAGATCCTGTGAGATTTTGTATGACCTAAGTAAAGGTGGCCATACATTTTCCCTCACCAAGAAAGGTGTTTTCCATCCTTCACTTGGATTACTAATGTAGCCTGAATCAGGCAGAATAACTCATTCCCCCTATGAGTCACTTTTAGATTGCACATTATTGTCACTCACTTTATGACAGTGGAGTGACTGGACACCACCAAACTTAATCCCTATAGCCTAAAATTGTCACATATGGAAAGGAGATAGAGAGGAGATTGCAAAAGGGTCCGGTAGGTCCTTGTGTTATGTTCATTTTTGAAATTCCATCAAAGTTATCATTTTCATATCTAAAACCTACTTACTGATTATTCAATAGAACTGGAACACTGAATAATGTGACATTGGGGAAAAAAAACTATGATGTATTGAGGGTTGTGAAAATATTCAAAATATTTGATAACTTTTAAAAGTATGTTGTGGTTTTTGAAGGGAAAACAAATATGTTATAAATAAACATGGGCAGGATTTTTGACCACAGAATGTTCTTTTAAAATTAGGAATTTAAGAAGTCCTTTCTATTGTCAAAGACAGGAAATAATTTTTTAAAAAATTATAAAAATATAACAGGGACAATTACTAATTATATTTCTGCAAAAAATTCATGATAAAGCCCTCATCGGAAAAAATATGAAAGACAATAAGGGCATCTTTGTGCCTTAATAATAGTTATCACCAAAGTTACTGTGCAATGTTTTAACTGGGAAAACATACAAATCTGAATATCCTGGCCTTTTACATTTATTTCTTTTTATCTTCTATAAAATAAAATAACTTCAAAGAACTTAGAAATGTTTTCTGCAGATTTGTACAGGATTTTACCTGGGGCTTGAAACTAGAATGAAATATTACAAATGTAAAATTGGTAACTCATCTCCATCATTGCAACTGAACCAGGTACTCCAGAACCCTCTGTGTGTGAGTAGAACTCATTCTGGACTCGTTCAGAGTCCCCTCTGTTTTCAGTTCTGTACAGTTGAGTCTGTCTGCCCATATATATCAAACTACTATTTCTCAAAACCCTTTAGTTGAATGAAAGAAGCCAGGCACCAAATAGGATACGAGTATACTGTGTGGTTCCATTTATATGAAGTTCAATACCAGGCAAAATTAACTTATGGTGACAGACATTAGAATAATACTTACCTTGAAAGAGGAGTGAGTAGTGACAGGGAAGTTTATGCTAATTGACTTATTAAAGATCACAAATAATGTGTTATATTCCTTTCAAAACATGTAAATCCACATGTCATTACAGGTTGTGGTTAAGATTGGGAAATTCACTAGGGAAGTGCTAATTTTTATGAATTTTTAAGAAAGATCTGGGGTAGCAAGGACTGCAGATTTAATAAGTTCAGGAAAAAATTTACGCAGTTGTGAAAGGTTGGCAATCAAGTTCTGGGTGAAAAGCAGAACCTAAATAGGGCATCAGTTATATATTGGGACTGTTGCTATGAAAACTTTACTGAGCCTAAAAGCCTTAGATTTGATGCTAGAAGATCCCTTGTATTCTTTTTTTAATAAATTGAGGTATGCTGAACATTCAGTAAAATATGTAAATCTTGATTGTGCAGCTCCACAATTTTTTTACATAGGTCAGCTCCCATGTAGCTCTCACTCAGATCGAGGGATTGAATATTTCTATCCTCCAAGAGTTGCCCTTTCACTATCAATGATTCCAGTCTGCCCAACTATTCTGTTTATCCCTCTAGCTTACCTGTTCTTAATGTTCATGTAAATGGAATCATACAGATTTTACTCTTTTGTGTATCTTTGTTTTCAGACTCATGCTTCAACTATAAATTTTCCTATGTGGATGTCACAGGGTCCAGGGTTCTCTGGCCCAAGTTCTCCAGAGGTTATATTTCTTCTGTGCTGTGAAGTGGAGTTTCTTGCTTTCTGTAGTGAGTGGGGATGGAAAGCTAAAAGGTCCAATTGCTCTTTACAGACTTTCATACAATTCTCTGTTTTAAGATCTCTCTCAGCCATGGTGACAGACGCCTCTAACTTCTTAGTCATTCTGGAGCTGTGCTGGTTGAATTGGTGTGCTTCTTGTCACTAATAAGTAATCTATATCTGTTCAATTATTATCTCCAATTTGTCCACAACTTTATTTCATTTTAAACATGATAAAGAAGAAAGATTTTTGGACTAAGATTTAGACAATCAGGGTATTAGTTCTACTAACTTGCAAATGACCTAGGGCAAATTGTGTAGCTACTCTGGTGTGTAATTTGTAGTTTGTAAAATAAAGGAATTGATGGGTGTACAAGGTATGGCAAAAATATGGAAACAGGTTATATTATAGAATAGTGCTGACAGTAAGAGTAACTTGTAACTTATTCAAGGTAACATTGCTACTAAATGGCAAAGAACCCAACTTTGTCTGACTAGACCTAGGGTGGTAGTGGAATTTAGGATATTTTTTTCTCTTTTAATAGCAATTAGAATTTGTTTGTTTATTATATTTATATGACACGTTTTATGTTTTTTATCATCGTAAAATACATATAAAATTTACTATATTAACCATTTTAAGAGTACAATTCAATTATATTAAGTATATTCATATTGTACAACCATCACTGCCGTTCATCTCCAGAACCCTTTTAATCTTGTAAAACTGAAATTCTGTATCTGTTAAACAATAACTCCTCATGACCCCCTCACCCTAACCCCTGGAAGCCACCATTTTACTTTAATTTTTTTTTAACCTCTCATCTCCCCTCACACTCAGCCTCTGATAACCACTATTCTTCTCTCTGTTTTTATGAGTTTGACTTTTTCTTCTTTTAATTCCACATATAAATGAGATCTTGCCATATTTTTCTTTCCATTTATGGTTTATTTCATTTAGGACAGGGTCCTCCAGTTTTAATCCATGTTGTTACAAATGATTTCTTTCCTTTGTAAGTGTGAATAATATATATGTATATATCACATTTTCTTTATCCATTCATATATCAATGAACATTTAGGTTATTTTCCGTGTTTTGGCGATTGTGAATACTGCCTCCATGAACATGGCAGTGCAGATATCTCTTCAAGATAATGCTTTTATTTCCATTGGATATACTTGTATACCCACAAGTAGGATTGCTGGATCACATGGTAGGTCTATTTTTAATTTTTTTTATTTTTTATTTTATTTTAATTAGTTTCAGATGTCCAACACAGTGCAATAGTTATACATTTCACCCCTCAAAGTGATAACCCCCCACCCCCAATTCACCACCCCACTCCCCCCCCATATCATGTATATCTATTACTCTTCCTCTGACTGTCTTCCACAGTATAATCCACATCCCGTGACTATCTATATATATTCAATTACAGTAGGTATACAACCTCTGCTCCATCCATGAAATGGTCTCCATAACAAGACCTATGACCATCTGACACCCCACAAAATATTTACAACATTATTAATTATATTCCCCAAACTGTCTTTCATATCCCAGTGGCAATATTGTAGTTGCCTATATTTGCTGTCTAATCCCTTCCCCTTCTCCCTCATCCCCATCCCCCTCCCAGTTAGCAACCCTGATTTTTCCTCTATATCTATGAGACAGTTTCTGTTTACTTTGCTCATTCATACAGTTTTTCAGATTCCACACATGAGTGAGATCATATGGTATTTGTCTTTCTCTGACTGACTTATTTCACTTAACATAATAGTCTCTAGGTCCATCCATATCATTGCAAATGTACGATTTCATTCTTCTTTAGAGCGGAGTAATACTCCATTGTGTAAATATACCACAGTTTCTGAATCCAGTCATCTACCGATGGGCATTTTGGTTGTTTCCAAGTCTTCGCTATTGTAAATTGTGCTGCTATGAACATAGGGGTGCATAACTTTTTTTGAATAAGTGTCTTGGTTTTTTCAGGATAAATACCTAGGAGTGGAATTGCTGGGTCAAACGGTAGCTCTATTTCCAGTTCTTTGAGATACCTCCATACTGACTGCCATAGTGGCTGCACCAATCTGCAGTCCCACCAACAGTGCAGCAGGGTCCCCTTTTCCCCACAGCCCCGCCAGCACTTGTTGTTTGTTGATTTATTGATGATAACCATTCTGACTGGAGTGAGGTGGTATCTCATGGTGGTTTTTATTTGCATTTCCCTAATGACCAGTGAGGTTGAACTTTTTTTCATATGCCTGTTGGCCATCTGTATGTCCTCTTTAGAGAAATGTCTCTTCATATCTTCTGCCCATTTTTTAATTGGGTTTGTTTTTTTGGTGTTGAGTTTCATGAGTGTTTTATAAATTTTGGATATTAACCCCTTATCAGATATATCGTTGGCAAATATATTCTCCCATTCATAGGCTTCCTTTTTGTTTTATTAATGGTTTCCTTTATTGTGAAAAAAACTTTTAAGTCTGATATAATCCCATATGTTCATTTTTTCTTTTACTTCCCTTGCCTGTAGGGATGTATCAGTAAAAATATTGCTCCGGGTAATGTCTGCAAATGTACTCCCTATATTTTCTTTTAGGATTTTTATGGTTTCAGGTCTTACATTTAAGTCTTTAATCCATTTTGAATTTGTTCTTGTATAAAGCGTAAGGAGGTGGTCCAGTTTCATTTTTTTTGCATGTGTCAGTCCAATTTTCTCAGCACCATTTATTGAATAGACTATCTTTACTCCAGTGTAAATTCTTGCTTCCCTTGTCATAGATTAACTGTCCATAAATGCCTGGATTTATTTCTGGGCTCTCTGATCGATGTGCCTGCTTTTATGCCAATACCAAACTGTCTTGATTACTGTAGCCTTGTTGTAGGTTTTGATGTCTGGTAGCGTGATTCTCCCGACTTTGTTCTTATTTCTCAGAATTGCTGAGGCTATTCTGGGTCTTTTATGATTCCATATAAATTTTAGGATTATATTTTCTATTTCTGTGAAAAATGCCCTTGGTAGTTTGATAGGAATTGCATTGAATCTATATATTGCTTTAGGCAGTATGGACATTTTAACTATATTAATTCTTCCTATCCATGAGCGTGGTAGGTGTTTCCATTTATTTATATCTTCTATGATTTCTTTCTTCAGTGTCTTATAATTTTCTGAGTACAGATCTTTCACTTCTTTGGTTAAATTTATTCCTAGGTATTTTATAGTTCTTGACGCAATTGTAAAGGGAACAGTTTTCTTAATTTCTCTTTCCATTAGTTTATTATTGGTATATGCAAATGCCACTGATTTCTGAACGTTGATTTTATATCGTGCTACTTTACTGAATTCATCTATCAGTTCCAATAGTTTTTTTAATGGAGTCTTTGGGGTTCGCTATATACAGTATCATGTCATCTGCATATAATGACAATTTTACTTCTTCCTTGCCAATTTGGATGCCTTTTATTTCTTTTTGTTGTCTGATTGCTGTGGCTAGAACTTCCAGCACTATGTTGAATAAAAGAGGAGAAAGTAGACAGCCTTGTCTTGTTCCTGATCTTAAGGGGAATGGTTTTAGCTTTTCCCCATTGAGTATGATGTTAGCTGTGGGTCTATCATATATGGCTTTTATTATGTTGAGATATGATCCCTATATTCCCACTTTGCTAAGGGTTTTTAACATAAATGGCTGTTGGATTTTGTCAAATGCTTTTTCTGCATCTATTGAGATGACCATGTGATCTTTATCCTTCATTTTGTTGATGTGGTGTATCACATTAATTGATTTACGGATGTTGAACCAGCCTTGCGCACTAGGGATGAATCCCATTTGATCATGATGTATGATCTTCTTAATATTTTGCTGAATTCTGTTTGCTAATATTTTATTGAGAATTTTTGCATCTATATTCATCAGGGAGATTGGCCTGTAGTTTTCCTTTTTTGTGCTGTCTTTATCTGGTTTTGGAATCAGGGTGATAGTAGCTTCATAAAAAGAGTTTGGGAGCCTTCCCTCCTTCTGGATTTTTTGGACTAGTTTGAGAAGAATAGGTGATAGTTCTTTTTTGAATGTTTGATAAAATTCACTTGTGAAGCCGTCTGGTCCAGGGCTTTTGTTTTTTGGGAGCTTGTCAATTACTGATTCAATTTCCTTGGTAGTAATCAGGGTATTTAGATTTTCTGTTTCTTCTTGCGTTACCTTTGGAAGGTTGTATGCTTCTAGAAAATTATCCATTTCTTCCAGATTGTCAAATTTGTTGGCATATAGTTGCTCTTAGTAATTTCTTATAATTTTTTGTATTTCTGTGATGTCTGTAGTCATTTCCCCTCTTTCATTCCTGATTTTGCTAATTTGAGTCCTCTCTCTTTTTTTTGATGAGCTTGGCTAGAGGTTTGTCAATTTTGTTTATCTTCTCAAGAAACCAGCTCTGGGTTTCATTGATCTTTTGAATTGTTTTTCTGTTCTCTATATTGTTTATTTCTGCTCTGGTCTTTATTATCTCCTTTCTTGTACTCCCCTTGGGCCTCTTTTGCTGTTCTTTTTCCAGTTCCCTTAGGTGTAAGGATAACCTGTTGATTTGAGATTTTTCTTCCCTCTTTAGGTAGGCTTGCACTGCTATAAACTTCCCTCTTAGGACTGCTTTCGCAGCATCCCAGAGATTTTGGGTCGTGGTGTTTGCATTTTAATTTTTCTCGAGGTATCTTTTGATTTCCTCCTTGATCTCATTTGTGACCCACTCACTATTTAATAGCATATTATTTAGCCTCCATTTATTTGTCAGCTTCCCGGATTTCTTCTTATAATTGATTTCTAGTTTCATAGCATTGTGGTCAGAGAATACAGTTGAAATGATTTCAATCTTCTTAAATTTATTGAAACTTGTTTTGTGGCCTAACATGTGGTCTATCTTAGAAAATGTTCCATGTGCACTTGAAAAGAACGTATATTCTGTAGCTTTGGGATGAAATGCTCTGAAAATGTCTGTTAAATCCAGCTGGTCTAATGTGTCATTTAAGGTCGCTGTTTCCACATTTATTTTCTGTCTGGAGGATCTGTCCATTAGTGACAGCAGGGTGTTGAAGTCCCCTACTATGATAGTGTTACTGTTGATCTCTGTCTTTATGTCTGACAATAACTGTTTTATATATTTAGGGGCTCCTATGTTAGGTGCATAGATGTTTACTAGAGTTATGTCCTCTTGTTGGATCGATCCCTTCATTACTATGAAGTGTCCTTCTTTGTCCTTTGTTATATTCTTCAATTTAAAGTCCATCTTATCTGATATAAGAATCGCTACTCCAGCTTTTTTCTCAGTACCATTTGCATGAAATATTTTACTCCATCCCTTTACTTTCAGCCTGTATGAGTCTTTGGATCTGAGGTGAGTCTCTTGTATACAGCATATGCTGGGGTCTTGCTTTCTTATCCATTCAGCCACCCTATGTCTTTTTATTGGAGCATTTAATCCATTTACATTTAATGTGATTATTGATAGGTGTGTATTTATTGCCATGTTGTTATTTGTGTTTGTAGTCTTTCTTAGGTTGTTTTTCTCTTCTACTTAAAGAAGCCCTTTTAGCATTTCCTGCAAAGCTGGCTTGGTGGTAATGAATTCCCTTAACTTATTTTTTTCTGCAAAGCTCCTTATCTCGCCTTGGATTTTAAATGATAACCTTGCTGGATACAGCAATCTTGGTTGTAGGCCTTTATTTTTCATCACTTTGAAAACCTCCTGCCACTCCCTTCTGGCCTGCAAAGTTTCTGTAGAAAAGTCAGCTGATAATCTTATGGGGGTACCCTTGTAAGTAACTTGCTGCCTTTTCCTTGCTGCTTTAAGGATTCTGTCTTTGTCCTTAACCCTTGCCATTTTCACTATAATGTGTCTTGGAGTGGGCCTGTTTGGAATCATCCTGGTTGGAACTCTCTGCACTTCCTGAGCTTGTATTTCAATGTCCTTTGCCAGGTTAGGGAAGTTTTCAGACATTATTACTTCAAATATATTCTCAATCTCTTGCTCCCTCTCTTCTCCTTCTGGTACTCCAATGACCCGTAGGTTACTGCGTTTGATGTTGTCCCCCAGCTCTCTTAAACTATTTTCCATGTTTTTCATTCTCTTTTCTTTTTGTTGTTCTGCATGGGTGATCTCTGCTATTTTGTCTTCTAAGTCACTGATTCGATTTTCTGCTTCATCCAATCTGCTAGTGATTCCATCAAGTTTGTTATTTAATTCAGTAATTGTGTTCTTAAGTTCTAGCTGGTTGCTTTTCATGATTTCTCTATCCTTCTTTATATTTTCATTAATTTCCTTGAACATTCTAATAATCAGTGTTCTGAACTCTGTCTCCGATAGGTTGGTTACCTCTATTTCCACTGATTCAGGAAGTTTCTTCTGTTCTTTTATTTGTGTTGTGTTTCTTTGTCTCTCCATTCTGGCTTACTCTTTGTGTTTGCCTCAATATAACAGATAGATCCCCCAGGTTTCTCAGTCTTTTCTGGGTAAACTTATATGGTGTGTGTCCTTTATATTTGAATTACTCAGTCTCCCTATTCTCCTGTGCTTGTATCTGAGGTGTTCCTTGTGTCGTGCATCCTCACTTGTTGAAGTTTTAGTTTTGATTACTTTTGGCTTGTCAGTAGGTGGGATTGCCTCCCTGATTGATTAGCTGTGGGGATCAGCAGCATCTGCAGTTTATGAGCTGCTGTGAGAGGATTGACCCCTCTGATGAAACTTGGACCCTATGGGCCCTAGTACCTGTAGCAACTTCCTTTTGGGTGTGACTCTTGTATGTCAAACCCAGAAATGCTCTGGTTTTATCTAAAGTTGGCCTCCGTGTATGATGATTCTTGTGTCTGTTTGTTTGGACCCACTGCTGCAGAGTGATTTTAGAGCATAACAGATCAACAAGAACAACCTCCGCAGCCACCAAAGGAAACCAAATGCTCGCACAAGTGAAAAAAAAAACCAACCATCAAACTACAGTCAACTTGTACAGAAATATCAATCATACTAATGAAGAAAACAAACAGAAACAAAACAAAAACCACACACACAATAATAACAGAAGAGGAAACAAAATAAAATACAATATCCTAAAATAAAACATAGAATAAACATGAGAAACCGATTAGCTATACCTAAAAAATAAAAAATAAAAATAAACTAAAATAATAATAATAAAAAAAGTAAGAATAAAAATTAAAAAAATAAAATTTGCAGAAAAAAGGAAAAGAGGAAAAGTTTAGCAGTGAGAAGAATGAATAAAATAAGAGAAAGTGAGGGTGGGGAAAAAAGAAAAAGAAAAGGAAAAGAAAAAGAAAAAAAAATATATATATATTTGTCTACACACCCATGTGTATGGACATATATTCACCTATATACACCTATATATATGCCTATATTAAAAACTACAAAATAAGAATGAAATAGAAATAAAAACCAAAAACAACCAAGATAAGCAGCCAATAAAGGAAAAACAAAACAGAATAAAACCAAACAAACCAAAAATACCCGTGCCCTTGGCTAAAGTCCACCAAGCTCTCTTCAGTTTGTCTGCTGTACAAAAATTCCTGTGTGTCTTGTGGGAACAGTAGGCCACCTGATGCCTAAGCGTGATCCTGGCACTGCAGGTTTGCTGTACTTGAATGTGGTTGTGACGTGTGATTGGTGGTTTTTACAAAGTCACTGCCTTTTTGCTTTTGCCTGTCCCAAGGCAGGCTGCACCCCCAAAGGCTCAATGAGTGTCTCTGGGCACCCTTTGGGTTGACAGCTGTGGAGAATTAAAGAATTCCTCACTACCAAAAGCCAGCTGCTAAGAATCTGTTAATTAGTGCCTCAGCAGGTGAACCTGCCCTGCCTCCCAAGCCTTGCCTAAAGGTGGGGGCGGGGTAGGTAGTCTCATTCTGCAGCCTTTACTGGGGTGGAAATTCTCAATCCCCTGCAGGTAGGAATATCTTCCTAGTCTGCCCCTATTGCTCCATTTAGGAGTCAGTTTAAGACTGTCTTGGCGGGGGCCAAAGTTTGTGGGAGTGGGTGGGTTACTGTTTTTTTTGCTTTCTGTTCAAGAGTAGAAAAAGGAAAAAAAACAAAATAAACAAAGCCACAGTTCCAACACTGTTTTAAGCTAAGGCCTTTGCCTGTTATGCTCCAGCGGAGTTCCTGCTGCTCTCCCAAAGGGTCTGCCGGGATTTAGGGAATTGCGCGCACCCTACCGTGTGGCTAAGATCCCCGCCCCGCATCTCTCGGGGATCTGTGTCTCCGCCCAGCGCGCTGCGTGTCCATGCGAGTCTTCCTTGTTTCCCCTCCTCCTGGGTTTAAGGCTTCTGCCTCAGAGCCGGTGCGCGCCCGCGCTGTTCTCCTGCTGCGCTTCTGGAGGGACTGCGTGCACCGTGCCGCTCAGCTCCGATCCCTGCTCCGTCTCTCGGGGACCTGCGTCTCCGACCGGCGCGCGCTGCTTCTCCGCGGGCGAGTCCTGTTTTCCCCTGCTCCCGGGTTTCAGGCTTCTGCGCTCCGCGCACCCAATGGGCACAGAGACTGATCCCTGAACGGGAGGGTGCAGGGACTGATCTTGCCCTGCCGCTGCGGGGCTCTGCACCCTGCTTCCTGGGGACCCAGCGAGCCGCGGGTGCAGCTCGTACCTCTGCACAGTCGTCTCCTCTCTCTCCTCCCGCACTTGCCCGGCCTGAGGCTTCTGCCTCAGACTGCAAACCAACGCGCTCTTGCTGAACTCTAGGTGGGCCGCGGGCCGCAGGGAGCACACCGGGGGAACACTCACCGTGCCGCCACAGCGGTGGGTGCGGGCTGCAGCTTATGCGTCTCGCCGCCTTCTTCCCCTACTCGCCCGGCCTGCCCACCGTCCAGCAATCCTTGTGTGGAACTCTTAGTTGCTCTGTGTGATGAGAAGATGTCTCTTTGAAGCGTATTAGAAGTTCAAATCCTGAATATTTCCGGGGGAGATTTCATGGAGCCCCCCTCACAGCCGCCATCTTGCCCCTCAGCTCCAACAGCACTATTTTAAATAATATTCTTTTATTACAAAGCATTCAAACTTGTTTTCTTTTTCAACACAACCAACAACTTCTTTATTATGCACACTTCTCATTTCATTGGTTTATGTAATTATAAATTAAATTACGTCATCACCTGTAACAAATCCAATTGGTATAAGCAGGTATGGGGACAAGACACTACTGACTCTAGTTGAGCTGAGACTTTAACTGGTGGCCGCCGAAATGTGTCATTATAACAGAGAGTGACATAGCCTACTCTCTGCAAGTGTTCAATATGCCATAGTTATTTATCATTCAGTTTGATAGAGAGAATGAATATCAATGCCAGCTCAGTGCTTCTTGGTGTCTGACTTGCGTTTCTTTTGGAAAGAATTGGTTTCAAGTTCATCCAGTATAATTGGAATTACACAAATCTCCACCTCTTGTAATATAGGTGATTGAATGTGACTTTGGAACTCTATCATTTCTAGCTTTTGTACTTGCCACAATATCTTCAAATATCTTACAACCAAGTTTTACAAAACACAAATTAACATTGCATTTTGTTTTGCCATCAGTAGTCTCCATAAGAAGGGATATGATGATGATAAAAGAACTATTTCCTCTTATGCTTCTAACTTCAGGCATAATTGTCTTTTGCATGTTCCACTTTGATCTCTGTATAAATTACACGTCTTTCTCAGTGTTTTGTGTAAATGAATTTTGAAATGGCTTGTCTTATAGTAATTCTGGGGGAGGTAGCATTGCATAATGGATTGGGTAGGCTTTCTCAGTTAGGCAGACCTGAACTTGGATTTATTGAATAATAAATATGCCCTGTGATTCTGAGCAGTTGGATTGATCTATTCTCACGTTCAAAATAGGTATTAATATAGCAGATTGTAGAGTTGTAAGAATCTAATGACACATGTAAAAGGCCTCACACAGTGGGTGGCACATAGTAGGCATTCAGTCAATACCATCTTTTATTAGTAACCCTCTTTCTCAGTTTTCAATCCATCCCAATGATGATATTATCAGTTCTTTACATATGTTAGGTACTAATCCTAGCTTGGTAACTCACTATTTGAAAATTACATGAGCAATGTACCTAGCAGTCATTTGGGGCTGGGAAAATAAAAGACAAGATTAAAGACGTGAACTCACCTCCTACATCTGACTTATTTAGTAGTTTACAAAACATTTTGGTGACGTGTTTTAAAACCACCAATAAAGTGATGCCTACATTCATATGCTTATATGATTTATATTTTTGTTTTGATTTTTTACTTTTTATGGTTTAAGTGACTCCTCCTTCCAATTGATTCCATTTACTTTAAAGAAAAGTGCTTGGGTTATTTCAAGGGTCTGCATTACATCAAACGCATCTCTAAGGCCAGTGTAGAGTGTTCTTCATACACATTAAATGAAGCTTCAAACAGGCTGCATTACTGAGCTCACTCAGCTTGCTCTCCACAGCCAGTTTCAATTTCACTAAAAGAGAAGAATTGGTAATTAATTATCTAGGCCATGTAATGAGTTTCCATTACTTGGAATTCAATAAAGCTCTTTCATTGTGACCAGGCTGATCAATAGCACAGAAGGGCTAATAGAAACCATAGATACAGCTGGGATAATAGAATGGCTATAGGAAATTAGGCTGGGTCCCTAGAGCACTCTTTCTTCTTCTAGGGAATGGAAGCTGCTCAGTAGATCCTTTTTTTAGAACACTCTGAGAGGCATTGTGAAATGAGTAGGTTATTGTGTTACTGCACAAGCTAATGGAAATTACCTTTACAAAATCCATATACACTCAGAGCCGCAATGACTTTGGAGATTATTTAGTTATATTACTCATGGATCCCCATGCTGTCTAGATGGTCTTTTTTTTTTTTTTGTACCACACGATATCACCTCTATCTTCAACACCAACCACCCCATCCCCTGCCACTGCTGATTAGATAAAGGGTGTAACTGACAAAACAGGGAATCCTTGGAGTAGCAAGAGGCTTATGCAGTTGCCTACAGTAAAAAGATGTGAAGGACTAAAGGGATGGGGGTGGGGAGCAATTGATTTTCTGGAGAGTTTTAATCCGGAACTAGGAGAGAATGTAATTGTTTAATGAGGGGTTGGCGGTGGGGTTAAAACTGAAAGACCCTACAGACTATGGACCTGTAAGGAAGGATTAAGAAATGATTAAATCAGATTTATAAGGACACCAATCGCCCAAGAGGAAAATCACACATTCCACCATTCCAGAAGAGGCCCCGGGGGCATAGTTGGTGCCTGAGGGTTTGCTTGTTTCAGTGACAGTGTGTTATGTTTTTCTACTAGAATTTTATTTTTCTTAAGATAATTTGTGTTCAGTCTCTGTTCTTTGCAATCAAAGAATCCTAAGTAGAACAATGATGCAATTCCTGCATTTTTTTTTTTTTTTTGAGGGCAGTGTCACTGGCCCTCATATGTGGGACCGAACCGGGGCAATTCCTGCATTTTTTAAGCAGAGACCAATCAGAGGTAGTAGGGAATGACGTGGGAGCAGTATAAATGGCTGAAGGCAATTGTGCCAGAGTGAGAACCTGGGTGTGATGGATTGTATTTTCCAAAGATGACTGCAAAAATATCTCCTGTCCTACATACTTTCCTGCAATGTGACCTCGACAGTCCCCTATCACGAGGTGGAGTGTATCTACCCTCCCCCTGGAATCTGGGAAGGCTGTCTGCTCTGACCAGCAGAGTACAGTGAAAGGACACTGTGCCGGTCCTTGGCATAGCTCTGAGCTCTTAACTACTGGCCTTACAGCTTCTGCTTCCTCCCTCCAGGAGGCCAGCATCATGTATGACTTTCTGGAGTAAACAGTGCTTTGAAAAGTCCAACCCACATGGAGAAGTCCCTGGATGAGATGCTGCATGAAAAGACAAAATGAGAGAGAAGGAGACAGAGAGAAAGAGAGAGAGAGACAGAGAGAGAGAACAATGAGCACTATGATGTCAGAGTCACATTAATAATAAGCCATCTTGAAGTGAATCCTCAAACCTTAGTCACTTCATATGATGACATATGAATTAGAGACAAAACTCTCAGCCAAGCCCTTTCCAAATCCCTGACTCACAAACTCATGAGCAAAATGGAATAGTTATTTAAACTACTAAGCTTTGGATTAGCTTGTTATGCAGTAATAATCAAGACACTGGGTCATTTGGCTTTCATATGAGTTTTCTGTTCACGGTGCCTCAATTTTATTGGAATAAAACTATTTTTAGAAACACCTAAACACCTTTTTGCACTAACTTTTTTTCCTAAATAGAAAAGCATATGAATGTTACCTTAAAGTCACTGGAAACAATTCAGACAAAAGCCACATGCTATTTCATTCATCTCCATAACAACACCATGAAGGAAGATATCATTACTTCATTGTGAAATTGAAGATGAGTAATTTAGTAGCTGGAGATGCTTATGAGAATGCTGTTAGATGCCCTTTCTATGCAATTGGTAATTTGTTAGATTCCATTTGTGTTATCAACATGTGGTCAGTATCCTACTGGTCAGAAAGAACCAGCTTCCAATTTTTCCATATCCACAGCAAAACTTGTTATTGTCTATCCTTTTTGCTACAACCATCTCAGTGAATGTAAAATTGTATCTCTTTGTGGTTTTGATTTTCGGTTCCCTAATGACTAATGATGTTGAGCATTTTACGTGTGTTTATTAGTTATTTGTATATCTTCTTTGGAGATATGTCTCCAAACCTTTGCCCAATTTTAATTGGGTTCTTTATTTTCTTATTGTTGAATTGCAGAGTTCTTTATATGGTGTGCATACTAGACCTTTATCAGATATATTATTTCAAATATTTTATCATGTAAGACATTGATTCTTAACCTTTTTGTTTTTCTTTTTTGGCATCATATGCAGCATTTTAGAATCTGATGAAGTTGTGGACTCTTCCAACAAAGTGTACCCTCCCATGAAATTTTACACACATTTTCAGGGATTTCACAAAGTGTCATGAAACCACTCCATGGAAACCCTAAGAGTTTGTGTCTTTCTCCCTCTTTCCAGGTTTGCTATTCTCTAGAATCATGCAGTTTCAGTCTGACAATCAGAAATACATTGCAATGAAATGCAGAAAATGACTTGTTTTGGTGAGTGGTATGAAGATTCCATTTGGCAACAGAATAGCCTTGTTAGGAAATTGCCTTGAGAGATGCACTTAGGATAGATAATTCTCTACAGGGATGAGGATGCTGAGTCTTCAGAGAAGAGGGGAAAACTGAGTGAGACAAGGAGAGATTTTTTTTTCTCTTTTTGGATGGAATATAGGGAGAACTTAAGCCAACTGAGAAACTGAGGGGGTTGGAGCAGAGAATTCCCAGGTCATGTCCTGATGAATTGGAAGCAAATGGGTATTTTCCTAGGGCTAATCAACAGCACTTGCTAACTACCTTTGTCATGTCTGCTTCTCAACTAGAGAGAAAAAGATGAAGTGGAACAGTGAGAGCTATTTAAAATAGACAACTAAAAGCCGTAGGCTGGGGAACATGTGGACCTTTCTATTTTTCTAAAGTTTGTTGCTGGGGGGAAAAAATCATGAATCTGAATACTAATTTTTTGCACATGCAAAGATACCATCTAAGTCAAACTCAATCCCTCATGACAAATTTTATCCTAACGTCATTATCTTTACTTTTCAAGAATAATAAGAAAAATTGTGTTCATCATTTCAAAATCTATCAGAAATTTGAAAGCATCACGGCAACAGCATTTAAAAGGGTCTAGAATTTAAGCCTTATCCTTAATTCCCTATTCATCATGCCTGGCAAAGGTCATTTAGGTTTTGCTTGAAGGCTCTCGATGATGGGGAAGTCACCACCTCATAATAAGCAACCCAGTTGATTTGATCTTTGGGTCGTTCTAACTCTTAGACAATTCCTTTTTCACTGAGCTGAAATGAACCTCCCTATACTCCCGTTATCATCACTAGTTATGCTATTTGGAACCAAAAGTATGGAAACTATAGCTACTCTTTATTTAGCACATCTCTATGCCACACTTATATGGTAGGTGCTTTATATTATTATTCACTTACAATTAATCATTACAACTTAGGAAGGTAGGTGTATCTTTTATTTTACAAAGTAAGAAGTAACAAATTTCAAATGAAAAGACATTTTTTTGTTTAAATAAAGCTTTCCTTATAAAGCTACCTCCATGCAATGTCATAATACATAACATAGAGTTTTAGGATTGAAAGGCTCATTTGTTTGTGCAATAAATATTTATGAACTGATATTATTATTAAGCAATGCTAGAATCTCAGCTTATATTGTTCCAATGGTCAAGACATACTGGTCTGGTGTCTGACCTCCGTCCTGAAGGAGGGAACTATATACTTATGCTCTGATTCACTATGTGTTGACTTTGCACCTTAATATCTGAGGGCTGCATGCCTCCCTGTCATTTCTGAATTCTGGAGAAAGCTTTAATGTAAGCTCCAGGTATTCACAACAATTTGTTGCATCTGGCATGTGGGAGTGGGGTTAAGGAGTAGCTAATAGGAGGGGAAGAAAAGAGGAAGTGTTAAAATTTATTTATCTTTTCTCTTTCAATTTATAAACAAGTCCCAGAGAGCAGGGGGCACACAGACAGTGACAGAGGCAGGCTGTCCAGTTCCCAGTTGAGTCACCTTTCTATCTCACCTTTCCTTGTTCTGAAGTCATTATAATATTTCTTTGGAGTGGAAATTGTCTACCATGATGAAAGAAGGCCTTTGTCTCTTTCATTCACCTCTGCATCCCCAGTGCCAGAATAGTGCCTGATATGTAGTAGATTCTCAATAAATGTCAGTGGAGGAATTAGTAAATGAATAAAATAAAGACTATGTATCACAATTGAGTATAGCTTATAGGATATCATGAAAAGTCAATTAATCCAGACTTGCCAATAACATACAAAACCAAAAGGCACATAGAGTTTGAATTTTTCATTGGCTTTACTAATGCTTACCATTACATTAGTGTCTTGCTAGTCCCCCGAGCCTCTTTCTGCTGCCTATATCTCTAGGTTAGAGCATCAAGGATCATGGTTGAAGCTCCAGACCATCAGAAGTCATTCATTCAATCAATAGGCAGTTGGCCATTCAAAGGGGCCCCAGGGGAATTTCCCACAAGTAGATTCTAATTAAAAAACAATCACACGTGTTAAAGAGATGAGTCCAAGGGATGGTTTAATTTATGTCTTGTACCTTGGCCCACAGCCTCTTTTCACAGCTGGACCAACACAGCAGTAAATAAATGAAATCCCAGAGTGGAGAAGTCTACCTATGAAAAGAAGACTGTTCAGCTAGAGAACACAATTGACAAATAGGGCAGAGAGTTGAGAAAAGACAGATGAGTCGGTTTCCTTGGGACACCTATGCTGGCACTTGAAGAATCCATGTTTTAATTTCATTTCTCTTATCCCATGTTCCCAAGTGAAGTATTTCTTGGCATACCTGCTTAACAGAAAGGTTCCAGCATGTCCCATTTACCGCAGAATCTTCCAAGTTTATTTTAGCACCATTTACAGCAGCCAAAGAATGTTTGGGGTTATGAATGGAAGCAGTTGAAGAATGGCCTTTTATTTCTGCACCCAAGTTAGCTGAAAGTAGACACTATAAAATGTATCTCAGAAGGGATATATATCTTCCCTATCACAGTTATATAATGAGATACAATTATACCCAAAGGCAACTGGATTTGATTTTCATATGTAATTACTTAGCATGTACCCAAGCATCTTTCAAGAGACAGCAATTTGGACTTGAGGCAAGGCAGCTCTGTAGACAAATGAGTGATATAAGTTCTCATTCTAGACAAATCATTAACTGGTTTGAAAACCTTAATACTCCTTTGATAGAATAAGCCTAGCTTAAGTAATAGATGACAGGATCTCCTGTGTCTATCCTGCTAGTAACATTCTGTATGAACTTTTGTGCCCATATCTTAGTTTCCTTATCTACAAAATGAAAATAATAACCACACCAAGGCTACCTATTATGGGCTGAACTGCAACCCTCAAAAAGATATATTGAAGCCTTAATCTCTGAAACTGTGAATATGACCTTTTTTTGGAAATAGGATCTTTGAAGATGTAATCAAGTTAATATGAGGTCATGAGGGTGAACCTTAACTGAATTTGACTACTTTCCTTATAAGAAGAGGGAATTTTGGACACAGAGACACGTAGAGAGATGACCATGTGACCACATAGGCAGAGATTTGAGTCATGCAGTTGCACACCAAGGAATGACAAAGATTGAAGGCCCCCACCAGAAAATACAGGAAGTATTCCACCCATAGCCTCACAGGGAGCATGGCCATGAAGACAGCTTGATTTTGGACTTCCAGCCTCCAGAACTATGAGAGTATTAATTTCTATTGTTTTAAGCCACCCAGTTTGTGGTAATTTGTAATAGCAGTCCAAGGAAACTAATATACTACCTAACTTGCATAATATTACAAGGTTGAATCATGATAATATGTATGAGAAGTGTTCTGACATCATGACATCAATTACATCAGGATAAATTTCTATAGAAATATGAAGAGTACTTTGACTTTTTTTTTTTTTTTAGCGGAGCCATCCTGCTCAGCTCAGCAGCTGCTCAGCTTGGGCCAGAAATCCAACCAGCAACCCTGCTGCTCAGAGCTCAACTCTTGAGTGAGCTCTTAACCAACCAACCAAGTGAGCCACTGCCGGCGAAGATTACTTTGACTTTTAAAATCTCAAGATATATTTAAATCTCAAGACATATCTCTAAAGCAGTGTTAATCAAAAATAAATGGTTTATATTATTAAAAAATAGTTCATAACAAGATTTTAGTCTTAAAAATTTATCTCTAGTAGAACCCTGAAAATTCAGCAGTTCGTAAACATTATTTTTTTTTAGAGGACAGTGTCACTGGCCCTCATATGTGGGATCCGAACCTGGGGCTGCTGGCATCCCAAGCCAGCTCTTACCCACCGTGCCACTCGGCCAGCCCATAAACATTCCTGAATGGCTCATTTTCTGCTTCTTTCATTATTATGGTTTTAAATAATTTCTTTGCCTGGGTACATGAGTTTCTTCTCAAGAAAGCTTGAGTATCTTAATTACAGTTAAGAGTGTTGGATTTCCCACAGCCTACACAATAACTATAAAATAAAAACATAGTGGGCCAGCCGAGTGGCGCTGTGGTTAAGTTAGCTTGGGACGCCAATTCCAAGCAGCAGGGCCCCGGTTTGGATCCCACATTAGGGCCAGTGATGCTGCACCCTCTACAGCTAAGATGGTGAACAACAGCTCGACCTGGAGCTTGGCTGCTGTGAGTCGCTGCCGACAGGGTGTAGGCTGCAACCCCTGCTGAAGAGTGTTCCTCCACAACTAGACTGAAGAACAAAAGGACAGCAACTAGTCTGTTCCCCTCCCCCAATTCCCCAATAAAATCTTTAAAACAAAACAAAACAAAAAACATAGCAAAAGTTTTTTTTTTTCCTAAAGATTTTATTGGGGAATTCGGGGAGGGGAGCAGACAAGCTGCTGTCTTTTTGTTCTTCAATCTAGTTGCAGAGGATGTTGCTTCACTGGCCCATGTTGGTATTATCACTACGCTCTTTCCTGGTGAGGCAGATAGGTTGCTCACCTCTGGATGGGTGCTCACGGTAGCTATTGGCAGCTCACGCTGGCTGCCAGCCACTCACGCTGGCTGCCAGCCACTCACTGTAGCCTATGTCAGCCCACTGCAGCAGAGGCTGCAGCCTACACTATCGCCAGGGACTCATAGCAGCCATCTTAGCTGTAGAGGGCAGTGTCACTGGCCCTCATATGTGGGATCCGAACCAGGACTCCTGGCATCCCAAGCCAGCTCTTAACCAATGCACCACTCGGCCGGCCCAAACATAGCAAAACTTTAAAAAAAAAAATCTTTTTAGTGAGATATAGCCACAGAAATCCCTTAATAGGTCTGGTGCTCTGTTCACTACCCTGAAACAACCACAGAAGTGAAATACTATCAAATTATAATCATTTTGCAATTATCTTTGTTTTAGATTATCTCTGTTAATCTAAAAGAATGGTTAATCCAAAATGGCACATTCATTATGTCAAAAATTATATTAGGCAATAGAGAATATTACGGTATATAGCCCCTTCTCCTTGTGGGTGTGAGAGGAATGGCTCATAAAACATATATCTATATGTTTGCTTATATATAATAGATAATTGTTAGTAGTTTCTCTTTATTTTTCAGGATTTCCTTGAACTTGAATTAATCTGAACAAGAGACAAGAGAGAGTTAAATGTATCAGACTGAAAATTCAGGAAATTTAGAGGTTACCTGGTTTAAATCCTCTCATTTTACAGATAAGGGAAGCAGAGCATAGCTGTTCAGTGACCTGTTGAAGGTTGCATAGGGATTTGGTGACAGAATAGGATTCCATTTGCCTGACTTCCAGTCTGGTGTTCTTTCTTCTCTAAAATCATAGTAGTCATACAGACTTAGTATTAATTATTGGATCTCTCACTTACTAGCTATGTGGCCTTGGATAATTCTCTTAAATTCTCTTAGCATGCCTTTTCTAGTTTGTAAAATGGGAATAAAAATGCAGATTGGTGAAAGCTGGAGTGCAGCCAGAAGAGAAATTCCTGGGCTACAGGCTATTATCCAAGCTGAAAAAGCTCAACCTCCCACTCCCCATTCCCATGCCGCATTAGCTGCTACTTGTCCCTTCTGTCTCAGACATAGCTTTCTCGCACTTCGTCCTTGATCCCCAAAGACTTGCATCGGACCCTTCTTTCTGCACTCATGGTGCCTGGGGTTGTCTGTGTGTATAAGCACTTCCTCCTCTCTACTCCAATTGCCTAATTATTAGACTATAGATCTGTGATTCACTATTACATCTTAGCATTTAGGACAACACTCAAAAAAAAAAAAAGAAAGAAAGAAAGACTTGCCTAGTGAATGATCAATGAATGAATGGTTTTGTGCACAAATACTCAGGGGAGATATTTTGGAATTACATATTCTCATGGAAGGAATTCCATACTTTCTATAGCTGCTACCAATGTAAAGGTTGGATGAGCTCTCACGCATCATATGAATCATTTTTTTTTTTTTTTTTGCTTCAGGTACTGATAAAATGAATTTGCTTGTATTACTTATTAAAGGTTGGGGGAGGCTAGGCAACCCAGGGCAACTATAATTTCACTAGGTAAAATTCAGTTCAGAATCAGGTCTTTACTGATTATAAATCACAGTCTACTCAATTACTTGTAAACAAGGATTTGTGAAATGTGAGAGGCAGTTGCAGAAGAGTTGAAAAAGCTCTGTGGTTGTTGTCAAATTTCCTGGGTCTTAGTCCATGTTTTCGTGTTCTTATTCATAATGCAGAGGTAACAATATCCACTTCATAGAATTTTTGTGAAGAACCAATAAGAAAATGTTCCTGAACCCACTTGGTAAATGATGTAAGGATGCCTGAATATAAGGATGTATAACCTGGAGATTGATTACTAAAGTGGAGGATGGCCACTGATTCTCCTGCTTGCTTTAGTATCCTGGACCAGAAAATAGAGGATCTGGTCCTTTAATCTTATTAGAAACTGGCAAGTTGTTGACAGTACGGTAGGGTTTGCGCATCCACCAATGCTCAGGGGCTGCTGAAATGCCACAATTGCAGCTCAGGGTGCAGAAGGATCTGAAAGAGTCCAGGAAGAACAGGGCCAGAAAACACTCACTGCTGGAACATCTAATTCTCACAGTGGAGATAGGAATGAATAGCAGAGTTCTTCCTCTAATCCTAGCACTCTGTTCTAATGTGCCTTTCAGAGGATAAAAGTCTGAAATTATAAAATTATTTTTTTCCAAGGGAGCTCGCATGTGGATCGTTCCTGAACTGTGGACTTGGTCCTCCCCAGGATACCTGTAGTTGAAGGAGATAATACCAGTCACACTTGCCTGAGAAATTCCATTTGACTCTAGCATTGTGTATGGAGCTCTCGCTAGGGCACCATAAATCGAGGCAAGGCCTGTACTTTTTAGAGGCAACATATACTTTCAATTATTGACAAAATATATTCAGAGAATGATACCATTTAGTCAATTTCACAACCTTACAACCTCACCCAAAGACAGAATCTCTTCTATCTTTCATGCTCCTCTTCCAAGGATGCTTCAGTGCTTTTAACCTGTTTTCCCTCTAGTGTTCTTAAGTTTAACCTACTGCTGCAAGGTAGATGGTTTATAGGTTGAAAAGACAGCCATCACCACAAATGTACACACTTGACATAAAATGCTACAGATGCTTGGCTACTTTAGTCAAGGATACAGAACTTCTTGTCAGCGAGGAGGCTACACAGTATAGGACCAAATGCAGCTTATCCTTTTACAAATGGTTTTCCTTGTCTTCACATTCCTTAGTTGCTGGCACATGCTAAGCTGGTAAAATTCCATTAGGATTGAGAAAGGAGATACATTCTTGCTAGACTGTTGACCTTTTGTATTGAGGCTTCTATTTCCATTATCCTCTTGTTAAAGAACTTACATTAATCATCTGTCTTCTACTTAAAGGAATATTTACAAACATGACACTCTCCTCTGATCCATGAAACAAATGAATTATCAGCAAACCCATATTCTCCTTCAGGTAGCATGAGCAGAGTTAATGTAACATGTCCCTGAATAAACAGGTACACCTTCAACTGCCCCACATCCTAGAAAGTCTATGTCCTTTGTACCTGTTGAGAAATAGTCACTGGGTGGAAGTTGTAAGAATGAGGTGGGAAGCAGAGAGAATAATTTGCCCATAAATAGAATTATAGGAGTGACTGTGATTGTTTTGCTCTCATAGAATAACACCTTGGAGAAGGTTCAAAAAGTCCATCCCTCGGCAATAATTGTAGCTCCCAGCCACGGGCATAGAGAATGGAAGATGATGTGAGGAAATCATTCTACGGAGGATTTTCTTTGTTATCTCAGTAATCTCTCATTCTTTAGAGAACATGAAAGTTCAGGGAAGGTTTCCAACATCTTAAAACTACTGTTTTTATTTTTCATTATTTTTACAGAAGGTTCACAGAATATTTAAAATATTCTGTTCATCTCTTTGTTTTACATTTTTAAAGAAAACCAGGTAGGTTTTAATATAAAGACTTTAAAAAATTTCTCTCTCCATATATTTGACCAACCATTACATAAAGACATTTTTCTTTTAAATTTATTGATGAACCATTATAGATTTCAGCAATTTTTTTAATGTTGCATGTGATTTAATGATTTCAGTTATGACTTAATATTTGAGTAATGTCATTACTCTCCAAATCTTCCATAATTACAATTTAACTTGTCAGAATTTCCTTAATAGCCATGTGCCTAAGCATAAGGGAAACACTTGGTCTGTTTAGCAAACCTTCTGTCAGAATAGAAATACAAGGAGACTGTAGCTGCTGATTACTGTTTCAGCATGAGTAGGATACGCCATATGATGCAAGGTGGCTCCTGACAACTAAGTCAGCAAAGGATTTTGTTTTGCAGAATTCAGTTTAATAAGAAAGAGTTTTGATAAATGGTCTTGTCTCGGATGGATTAAACTATTGATTTACCAATAGTGTTCCTATCTCGACCCAAGGGGACACTGTTGATGCCACTTAGAATATTATAAACTCTCTGCCATATGCATGTTGTCTTGCCCATGCTTCAACCCTATCACCTTTCAGCAGATTGCTTTAGACAAGAGATCTCATGGGCAAGGAATCTGCAATGCATATAAGCTTACTTGCTGATTTAATACAAGAGAGTCCTAGACATTGACCTTGTCTTGAGTTATTCTAACTTGGCAAGGCTGTAACACTGCAAAGACCTGCAAATCCCTTTTTAACAAGGCTACCTGAACCAAATGGCCCCAGTCCAAATACATGAAAATTTAAAGATGTCCAAGAGATCAGTGGCTTACAGTATTAGAGAGTAGGAAGACTGACACTGCACTTAACTCTGGTCTACTTATTTATCCAGTCAGGGCTCTGTCTCCAAGCATAATAGCTGCTCTGTTATCACTTTATAAATTGCTGTGCATACTATTTCAGTAATGAACTGGGAGAAGGCATTCTGTTTGAAAATGTTAAAGGTACCAAATGCCCTACTAAAATCCCCAGATGTTTAATTATTTGAAAGAAATGAATTCTCCTCTAAGCAGGTTGTGTTTTTAATTTTTCTGAAAACAGCAAGTAGCACGGATGTTATCATGTCCATAGAGCCGATGGTTCTCGAAGTACCCACAGGTATTGTGGACCAACCAAAGCGGTTCTCACGGTAAGAGGCAGGCCAAGAACAGGAAGCAGGTGCTCACAATTCTGCTTACATGTCCTTTCTTTCATCAGAAAAAAAAAATCATATGATTTTCCAGGGTTAGACAGAAATTGGCAATATCTATCAACTTGGCATGAAGTTAGTCTAATTTGGCAAGATTTCCAGCGTACCCAGTGCAAAAATGATCATATGTGCATATGATGTACCATATCTAAAATGGCAGACTGATATACTCTTTGTTACTCTAACAGCGGTGTATTGAGCACAAGTGCTCTGTGAGTTTTGCATGGAGAGTTTTCTCTTGGAAAACACTCATCTACATTTTTATGTGTTGAAAATATCAGTTGTCCAAACCATGGGACAGGAAGCACACTGTACACACACACACACACACACACACACACACACACTTGTTTCTACATCAGAGCATGTGAATATAAACACCGTAAGGTTCTATTGTATATAATTTTCTCCCAGCATGGTCTAGGCTGAACACTTCTGGGAGAAAACAAAACAAAATTTTTCATTTAGAGGGCCATGTTACTGGCCCTCATACGTGGGATCCGAACCAGGGCTGCTGGTGTCCTAAGCCAGCTCTTAATCACCACACCACTTGGCTGGCCAAAAACAAATTTTTTTTTAATGGGTGCAAATAAAGAACTAGAGAAAGGCAGAAGCAAGGTTATTAGAATAGGAAACCTGAGGCTTAGGTCCTGGAGCTTAGCTGAGCTTCTCTTTCCTCATTGAACATGATCACATTTGAGCAGGTGATTTCTTAGTAAATGTGTAGCCTGACTTCTATAACAAGTATGGTTAAACCAGAACAAATGTATAAACAGCCTTTATCTTTATAATTCTGTACTTATATGTTGTCCATGTATTTAATCTACTGGAGTTCTCAGATTTAAACATGCCTATATTATTATAAAGACAGATAATTGTGGGTTTCTAAAGGAGTTTTTGTGTGAAAAGGTGTATAGGAGAGGTATTAATGGTTGAGTGCCAATGAAGAAGAGAATGTGCTTTCATTTTGTGTTGGCCAACAGTCCACCAAAAATGAAATAAAAGTTTATCTGGTTCACTGAATGATCTGGACTCTATAGAGTACAAGCATAAAACAATGTCATTTTCCCTTCAAATTATGTCTTCAGTTCCTTCAGGCACCCTCTATGTTATAGTTCTTTTTCTGCCCCTGGTTGAACCCTTAGGCAGGTCTTACCTTTCAGATGATAAACAAATAGTCCCTTGTTAGGGGATTAAAACTTCAGTCTGATCTAATAATCACACAACTCCAGTTCAGAATAGTAATCAAGACTTCAACTGTGTATCCAGGTAAATCTTCCTTCCCCCACCTTGGGCCTGACCCAGGCATGGGATCCTGGAGTGCAGGGAAAGGTCAGGGTCATTTCTTCAACATTTCCTAGCTGTGGTTTTTGACCCCTCTGCCTTTGAGGGGATAACGAGAGAAGTCACAGGAAAGGTCAGAGTCTTATCTGTTTGGTACCTTTGTGATCTGCTGTTTGTGCTACCTAGACATGGTAGATGTCCAAACACGAGTCTATCTTTTGGGCAATTTTGTAGATTTCTAAAGGGATCCATTGCCTTTCTTTCAACTGGGCACAATAGTCTCTTCAGCTCTTGTGCTTCTTGCAATTCAGCTGCCTTCAGGGATAGAAATTGGACCTATCAGTCGATGAAGGAGGTCGAGTAAGGTTTGGCACTGAGAGCAAAGAAACCAAACATGCCTCTAACTTCTTTATCAATTTCTTAGTCCAAGGGAGGCCTGAGCTAAGAGATGGAGCATTTTTTTGTTTTATTGTGGCAAGAACATTGAACTTGAGATCAATCCTCAACAAATATTTAAGCGCACAATACCGTGTCATTAACTATGAACACCATGCTGTATGAAAGATCCCAGGAATGCTTTTATCTTGCATAACTGAAACTTTTATTATGGATAAGAGTGTATAGTTTCTATTATTTCCCTGAGTGTGTTTAAGATACTTAGACTGGACAGATTTTTAATGCCCAAGCTAAGAAACAAGTTGTGTATTAGAAGTACTTGGTAACCACTATGTCCTATTTCACATTTTGCTTTGAGTCAAAAGGAAGAGTTGCATTTTATATACTATCTTAACTGTAAAATTATTAGATCATAGTTAAGATTAAGGTTCTAAAGATACACCTTAAAGTTTGAGTACCCTCTTTCCCATATCCTTAATTAAACATCAACATCAATAAATCTATTACTATTTCTATACAGTAAGCTGTTTGTGTGCTTTCGACTGGGCTGAGACCACTTCTTTGTGAATCCCCAGTGGTCACTGAGGAAGGATGTGAAGAATCCCAGGAGATATGAATTTGTAAGAAATATTTTGAAAAGAGATCAGGCCCATCAAGAACCTGGTATTATTATATATCTCCTTTTTGCCCATGTCATCCCTGGGATGACTTGGAAATATAAGTAGCTGTAGTGAGACAACACATTGTTTGAATGCCTTGAAAAGGGGACATTTCTAACAATAATGCTAAGACTAAGACTTTCACTTTAATTAGTGAAAGTGACAGTATTCAAATAACATGAATACAAACAAAAACATGCCTGGGTTTGCTTGTCACACCGCTTCACTGAATGGTACAGTTTGTTAAATAGCTGGGCGTCAGCCAACAGAATACCTGGAGTGCTTCATCGGTAATAATATCCAATAGTTTACCAGTCAGTTTCTGAATGAATGTGCACTAATCTATTATGGCTTTAAGCACAGGAAGTGAAGTACAGGCTAAATATCTATATTTGTGAAAGAAAAGCTTCTCCTATATTTTCCACATAACTATAAAGCTTCCGTTGTTGAGTGTTTTTCCTAACATTTCACTAATGCTGGAGTCCCAAGATACAGGAGGTCAATGAGTTGCTTCCAGACTGATCTCAGAGAGCAGAGTAGGTCCCCAAATAGACAACTGTTGTAAAACTCTGACAATGTGACTTCTGTAATCTTCTGTGGATTCCTGGGCTTGGCATAGACATGGTGTGCTGGTATATCAACATGTGCAAATGGCCTGTGGTTGCAACTTTAAATACGCCAACTTTTGCAAGATTCTTTCAACAACTGGGTGGGGCTCAATAGGTAGAATGATAGCATTTAAGTGTACTTTTTCCTTTTCAGTATATATTTCCTCAACCTGCAGCATTTTAACTCCACATTGCCAGAGAATTTTATGGATCCTGCCAACCTGAGGTTTGTTAGAGCAGAGTTTCTCAACCTCAATACTACTAACAGTTTGTTCAAGGATAATTCTTGCTGTGGCAGGCTGTCCTGTGCATTGTAGGGTGTTTTCTAACATCCCCGAATTCTATCCACTAGATGTCAGTAGCAAGTCTCTGCCAGTTATGATAACCCCAAATGTCTCCAGACTTGGCCAAAAGCCCTCTGGGGGGCAAAGTCACTTCCTATCCCCCCATTTAGGACCACTGCCTTAGAGAGAGGGTCCTCTCTCACATTCAAAGTCCTTGCAAAGAACATTAATAGAGCACCTGTGATTGACATATGGTAGCAAACCAGGAAATACCCTAATGGGCCTTTGCTAGAATCAATTTTAAACTGTTAAATGTGAGGGATGCCAATTTTCAGAAAGATCCACTTTAACGGATTCATTGAAATGGGAGATATGGTTTCAACCTTTAAATAGGCAATGACAGTTTTGAAAGAGCAGGTGCATTTTAATAACATGCTTCCATTTTTGAATGATTACTACTACTAGTGATATTAGTACTAATATTTTAATGATTCAAATATCACTATTAGTAAAATTATCCAGTAAGATACATGAGTATAAATCCTTTTTTTAAAAAAAGATTTTATTGGGAAATTGGGGGAGGGAAACAGCATTGGGGAATCGGGGAAGGGGAACAGACAAGTTGCTGTCTTTTTGTTCTTCAGTCTAGCTGCAGAGGACGTTGTTTCACTGGCCCATGTTGGTATCGTCATTGCGCTCTTCCAGGATGAGGCAGATCAGCCACCGGCCTCTGGATGGTCGCTCACCACGGCTATTGGCAGCTCACACTGGCTGCCAGCCACTCACGCGGCTGCCGGCTACTCACTGTAACCTATGGCAGCCCACTGCAGCAGGGGCTGTAGCCCACAGCATCGCCTGGGCTTGTACAGCCCAGCTCCAGGTGGAGCTGTTTGTTAGCTGTAGAGGACAGTGTCACTGGCCCTCACATGTGGGATCCGAACTGGGGCAGCTGACAACCCAAAACCAGCTCTCAACCAGTGCGCCACTCGGCCAGCCCAGTATAAATCTTTCTATTATAACAAATGTGAAAAAAACAGAATAAAATCGTACTACTTGGAATTTTGTTCAAGGGTGAAAAACAAATTTACATTACAGGAATAGAGGTAGATGATAGGCAGAGAAAGAGAATAAAAGAGTAAAGTGACAAATAAATAGGTTCAAGAGAAAATGGTCCAAATGGCTTTGTTTTTCTCAGAGCTCCAAGTAAGAACCATGGCACATGGTTTAGTCTTGGGCAGGCGACAGTTGAGAATGCAATTTCGAACCTCCGTCTCTTTGAGGAAAGAGCATTTTTTGAGTGTCTATAAGTGCATTGTCTGTGCTATCTAATTTATTACTCCTTCTCACAAGGCCAGAACATTCAGAGCTGCCTCTAATGGTAGGTGAAGAAACTGGCATGCTATGTCCAGAAATCGTGTGGTTAACACCAAAATGAATAAAACTGAAAATACATCAAAATGGTAAAAGCGTTTTTATCACTTCCCTATCCCACCTCAAAAGCAGTGCGAGTCAGCACAGGCTTTGCAGTGATTGTGTAACCACTAGTAAGGTTTTAATCATGATTGTTTGTAGGAAATACCACTGATAGTTTTAAAAACAGGAATATGTTTAATTAAAATTTTGTATTCCTTTTTTGCCAGAAGGAGCTGCTGCTCTCTCTTTTTTATTTTTTATTTTTATTTTTATTTTTTTTGAGGGCAGTGTCACTGGCCCTCATATATGGAACTGAACCGGGGCCGCTGGCTTCCCAAGCCAGCGCGTAACCACCGCGCCACTTGGCCAGCCCTTGAATGCATTCTTATCAGGGCTCTGTCTTGGTCCCTGCATAAATTCTTAGAGGGCTTTCTGCTAAGTATCCACAGAATTTCTCAGAATCCCTCCTCCCCCCTATCACCACATCCACACAAAATTGTTAGGGATGAGAGAATTGCTTATGCAATGCGAATAAAAATACTTTATGGGCTGAGATTATAAATCAGGCCTCCCCAACTCACCCTTTAAAAATGATTCAGGGCCGGCCGAGTGGCACATTGGTTAAGTGCTGGCTTGGGATGCCAGCGGCCCTGGTTCAGGTCCCACATATGAGGGCCAGTGACACTGCCCTCAAAAAAAAAAAAAAAAAAGATTCAAATGGCTGGTATTTTACTTTCACGTGAAAATTTTATTCAGATTCATTCCAGTGCTACAGGACTAGGACCCTGAAAATCTTGAAACTCAATTTCAAGCAAGGAGTGTGGTTTAATGGGAAAAGGTATTAAATGTATCATGGGTCAAGGGACATGAATACAAGTGCCATCTCTCCCATGTATTTGCTGAGTGTGGTAGAAAGGGCACTGCCATGTTGCACAACTGTAGGCATATTTTCCCCTTTTTGGTTTTTCTGAAAGACCTGCCCTGGGACGTACTTGAGTTAACAGTGCTTGTTTTCTGACATTTTATATCAGGCTAATTCCTCCAGTTCACCCCCACCCCACCGCCGCACCTGGGATTCTTGACACAGAATATAGTCTCAGCACCAACTGTATTATTTTACCTTTTCAAACTTTTTATTTTGAAATAATTTCAAACTTAGAGAAAAGTTGCAAATGTAGTACAAAACACTGCCATATATCCCTCACTTTCAGATATCCCAGTTATTGACATTTAATCACATTTGCTTTGTCATCTTCTCCCTCCCCCTTTTCCCCCCTATTCTCATGTGTGTATATACACATACAAGTGCAAACATATATACTGTTTTTTTTTCTGAACCATTTGAGAGTAAGTTGCAGATATGGGGCTCTTTACCACCAAATATCTTAGTGTGTATTAGCTAAGAATGAAGCATGTTCCCTGATACAGCCATAGTACAATTATGAAAACCAAGTTAGCATTGTAAAGTATTAATATTTAATTTATAGACTTTATTCAAGTTTCAATCGCTGTCCCATTTAATCTCTTTATAGAAAAAAAATTGAGGCCAGGATTCAATCATGAGTTGCATTTATGGTAGTTACTCTGTCTTGTCTACTTTACTCTGGAACAGTTCCTTGGTTTTTCCCTATCTTTCATAACCTTGATACATTTTAAGAGTACAGATCAGTATTTCTCAATTTGTGTTGTCTAATGTGTCTTCATTATTAGATTTAGGTTATGTATGTATTGCATGACTATCATGTAAATGATACTGTGTTCTCAGCACACTGTATCAAGAGGCACAGGATGTCATTTGAACCATTACTGGTGATGATAATTTTGAGCCTTTGGTTTAGATGATGCCTAGCAGTTTTCTCTAAAGTTATTTTTTTTCTCTCTGTAATAAGTATTTTGTGGGGAGATACTTTGAAGGTATATAAATATCCTGTTCCTCATCAAACTTTCATCTACTCGTTTTAGCATTTATTGATGATTCTTGTCTGAAGCAATTATTACTATAATAGTTGCCAAATCATGATTTTCTAACTCCATAATTCCATCTCCATGTATTAGCACTGAATACAATTTTCCAGTAAAGGGAGCTTAGATCCTTGAAGAATGGCCAGTTCCAGTGCTGGGGATGGGAAAATACAAGATAAGCTTGGACTATCTTGTGAACAAGAAAGCATGGAGTATCTCTAAAACTGGTGGGAACATGTCAAAATGACTCTAAAGCTGGACTGAAATGGCTCTACTGGCTAAATCTTGAGCAATTAGAGCAGCAAAACCTAATGTAATGGGTTATAATCCATTGAATGAAATAGAAATAATATAAGAATTCATAAGTCCATATTGAAAGACTGAATGAATGAAATGGTTGTAAATACAAAGCTCGTTCTTAGAGTAGAAGACAAATTTTCCTTTTAAAGAGCCATTGTTTGAAGGGAGCATGTTATCATAAAAACTCTAGTCCGTGAGGCTGAACTTCATTATCTCCTCAAAAGAGATCTCTAACACATTCTTGCTGAGAGCTCTAGGGCACCATTGCTAGCAAGAGCTAGGAGGTTCTCCAGAGGTGTCTGTGCTATGAGACAGAGGAACGCTGACCCAACTGCCATCAGTTCCTGGGAGCATGGCACAGCAAAATACTTCAAAAGTCTTTTGAAGTAAGACTTCTAGTTTTGTACCTCCAATGAGAGCTACTACTAAACATGTTTTATGAAGCTCCAAGCTGCAATGAAAAAAACCCATGGATGCCTCCTGACCTGGGAACAGGTAAAGAGATCACCATTAGTCAGAACCTTAGCTGTGACTTAGTGTTTGCTGCTGACAGGTCTGTCTTGAACATTTTGGTGCCTGGAGTAGGAGGCCCACCCATGTATATGGCTTCAAAATTTATTAAATGAGATGTGGTCTACACTCCTACCCTGGGAAATGCACCATCAGAATTACAAATAAAGGTGTCAATGTATGGCTTTAGTATGAATAGAAATTAGCAGAAAAGCGAAGCAGGCTGAATTTTTTTTATTATTGCACATACTTGAGTGTTCCCTTGATTGTATAATGCTGTTTTCCCACACAGCAGACCCTGAGGAAAGGACTTCCATGCAGGTAACTTTTTTAGGACAATAGGGAAACTGAGACAAGAAAGGGAGAAAAGCCAAAAAGTGGGTGTTAGTGAATAGCCTACCAGTATAGACAACTGGGCCTCAGTATCCCTTGGAGTGTTTTTAAGACAAAACAAAACACTTTTGCCTTGCATATGTCCATGATAAAGTTATTGCTGTTTAATATGTAGTTCAATTACAGGAAATTAATTTTCTAGCTGAAAGCATGTTTGCAGGTTGATTAGTTTATTTTCCTCTGAAGCATTTTTGAAAGTATTTCTCCTTTCTAATAATAGCTGGTTAACCTGAATGCATTTTCATTAATGCCCCTCATTAATGCGTCCACATCTAAGGATTGTTGTGCAGCTAGTCAGGGAACATGGGGGAATTTGTTCATTGACTCTGGATTGTCTCTTAGAGTATTAAATTCCCTATACTTTGGGGCTGTCCGTGTAGTGTTTGAGCAAGAGCTCATGGCACAGGGGAACGATCTCAGGCAGAGAAGCAGGAAGTTGCAAACCCTTGAGATGACAATTGTTTTCCAAAAAATTATTCTGCTCGTCTTTTATCATCACGATTTTATATAATGTGGTATATCTAGAGTAATATGCTAAATGTACTTTTAAGTCCCTCAAATTTGTATCTTCATCAAAGACAAAATTTACGGTAAATACAAAATTAAAAATATTATTTTCTCATGTTTTTAAATTTAAAATTTTAATGACCAGGCAAATCACAAATTATACTAAATTAACATCAAATGTTAAAACATTTATGTACAATGAAATTTTTTAGTTTCTTATTTTTAAACTAATTAAATTTTTTGATATTTTAAAATAAACTTCTTATTTTGGAATAATTTTGGACCTGCACAAAATTTGCAAAGATAATCAGAGAATTCCTGAACCCCTCTCTCAGGATTCCCTAATGTTTCCATTTTACATTACCGTGATAGATTTGTCACAATTAAGAAGCCAACAGTGGTACATTACAATTACTGAACATAATTTATTCAGATTTCACCAATCTTTCTACTACTGTCCTTTTTCTATTTCAGGGCCCAATCCAGGATACCACTACATTTAGTCTTATGTGTGCTTAGTCTCCTCTGTTCTGTGACAGTTTCACTGACTTTCTCCAGTTTTCATGGTCTCAAGAGTTTTGAGTAGTACTAGTCATGTATTTTGTAGTCTGTCCTTTAGAGGAGGTTCATTTGCTGTTTTTCTTATGATTAGACAGTGATTATAGGTTTTGGGGAAGAACACAACAAAATGAGGGGCTTTTCTCAACACACCATGTCAGGGTACACATGTTATCTATATGACAAGCTGGTATTTGCTGTTTTCTCCACTGGAATGTAACACATTCTATGCTCTGGAAGTGAACCACTATGTTTGGCCCGCAGTCAAGAAGAGAAGGAAATTAAGCTTCATTTTATATATTATTTGGAACTATTTGTTAAAAAAGATTTAGCCCCTTAATTACTTACTTATTCAATCATTTAGATAGGTATGGATTCATGTATATTTTTGTTATTATTTGGATTGTAATACCTTGCTACATAGTTTATTCTTTTGCTCATGTTCTTCCAGTTTGGGACATTGGGAGCATGTTCAGTTTGACCTCTGTGTCCCACGACTTAACCCCATCCTTTTGTTTTCTTGGAATACTTTCTTATTGTCTGGCCTTAAAATATGCTCTCGGCTCAACTTGGGATATTCCTGTTATAACATACTGGGATCAACCTCTTATTCAAGATGCTCTGGTTTCTGTCATTGGACGATGGTACATAGAAGCCAAGATTTGGGTACTGGGTGTGCCCACTGCTACTGGGGTGTCACTTCTTTTAGACCCTTTTAGCAGAGTTAGGAAATACATGTAGTATACTAACCCATGTATGCTCACATATCTCTAATTATCTCTGCATCTATCACCTGTACATATAATAAACCAAATTAGTTAATGTCTCTTACTCGAATCCAGTACCGCATGGTTTATTTAAGCTCTCTCCTACCCCTCGATTATCTGTAACTCCCTCTTTGATAGTGAGAAACCTGGTTCTCACCATTCACCATCCATTTACTTATCTGTTTGACTCTAATATACATTTAAGGCAGTTTCAGGTTTGTTAACTCATTCTATCCTGAGAAACAAATTTACCAGTTAGAGTACAGTGGTTTTTTAAAAATGTTTTACTTATTTATTTTTTCCAGTTACAGTTGACATTCAACATTATATTAGTTTCAGGTATACAGCATAGTGGTTAGACATTTATATAATTTATGTAGTGATGCCCCAATTACTCTAGTATCTACCCAGCACTATATATAGTTGTTGTAGTACTATTGACTATATTCTCTATGCTGTACTTTATATCCTGTGACTATTTTGTAGCTACCAATTTGTATTTCTTAATCCTTTCACCTTTTGCACCCAGCTCCCCAACCCCACTCCCCTCTCACAACCATCAGTTTGTTCTCTGTATCTATGAGTCTGTTTTTGTTTTGTTTGTTCATTTATTTTGTTCTTTAGTTTCACATGTAAGTGAGATCATATGGTATTTGTCTTTCTTAGACTGAATTATTTCACTTAGTGTACCCTCCAGTTCCATCCATGTTGTCCCAAATGGTAAGATTTCATTTTTTTTTATGGTAGAGTACAGTGTTTATATATAGGTACTTATATATGTACTTAGCCTTACAGTTTCTAGTGAAAATACTGTTTTCAAAGATGTTTCAGTCAGCTTTTCCTCCCACAGTCCCTCTTGTGAGGTTATTTATACATTTGTGATACATTTAGATTTATTTGTCAGACTCTGCATTCTATCCTGGGATCCCTCTAACATCCCATTTGATTTCGCTTTTAATGTGCATGTATTAATGTTCACTCTTTGTAATGTATATTTCTATGGGCATAGAGTCCATCACTCCAGGACCATAGATACAGTTCCATTACCATAAAAGTTTCCTTCCCTGTACCTTACTTTGTAGTCATTCTTTTGTATTTCCCTAATCCTTGGAAACCACTGGTCTCTTTTGATCCCTATAGTTTTATCTTTTTCTAAGTCATAATATGTACCTTGTTTGGGGTCTGACTTCCTTACTTAACAAAATGCATTTAAGAGCCACATATGTCATGGGAATCAATAGCTTGATATTTTTGTCCTTAAATAGCATTCTGTTGTAGCAGTGTTACAGTTTGTTTATCCATTCATTGGTTGGAGGATATGTTGATTGCTTTCAGTTTTGGGTAATTATGAATAAAACTGCTATGAACATCATACAGTTTTGTGTGTGAATACAAGCTTTCATTTCATTTGAATAAATACCTAGGAGCACAATTGCTGGATTAAATGGTAAGTCTGTGTTTAACTTTTTATTAACCTGCTAAACTTTCTTCCAAAATGGTTGTAACGTTTTGCCTTTTGACTGACGAGAATCCTTGTTGCTCTATATCCTCACCAGCATTTGATATTATTAGGTATTAGGTTTTTTTTTCCCTATTCTAATATGTGTAGATTGGTATCTAATTGTGATTTTATTTTTCAATTTCCTAATGAAAAGTGATGGTGAGAATCTCCCAAGTGTTTATTTGACAAACTATTTGCTAATTTTTGATGAAATACCTGTTCATATCTTTTACCTATTTTTGTGGGATTTTTTTGTTTGTTTGTTTGTTTCCTTATTGTTGAGTTTAAGAATTATTTATGTATTATGGATACAAGTTATTTATCACATATGTGATTAGCAAATATTTCTCCCATTCTATGGCTTGCCTTTTCATTCACTTACCCATGTCTTTTACAGAGCAGGAATTTTAATTATTAGTAAAGTCTAATTATCAAGTTTTAATTTTAAAGATTGGGCTTATATGGTGTGTTAAAAATTCATCTTCAAAGTCATGCAGATTGTTTTTCTACACTTTTTTTCTAGAATACTTTTGCATTTTACACTCAGGTCGGTGATCCATATTGACTTCATTTTTGTATAAGGTATGTGCTGAAGTTCATGTTTTTGTCTATGGACATCCACTTGTTCCAGTGGTATTTATTCAAAAGATTCTAAGACTATACTTTTTTCATTGAATTGCCTTTGTCAAAAATTACTTCACTATATTTTTCTTTGTCTATTAATGGACTCTGTGTTCTGTTCCATTAATCTGTTTGCCTATCTTTCAACCATATCACAACAACTTGGTTACTGGAGTTTATAGTGAGCCTTGAAATGGGGTAAAGTGAGTCTTTTGATTTTATTTTCCTTTTTTGGGGGGATTGTTTTGTCTATATTAGTTCCTTTGACTTTTCTTCTGGTTATAGTTATAATTTTGCTACTCTAGGTGTTTCATAGGACCTAGGAACTAGAAACAACACAACTATGTATGAACCAACACAACTACAACCATGCTATAATGATGTTGTTCTCATGATTCCAAATTGCCTAAGAGCAATTGGTGTTATAAAAACACATGCTATAGTAGAAGACTGTACTCAATAAATATTAGTTATTATTATTATTAAGATATGGGATAATTTGCAAAAAACAATTCAATGATAATGTGTGAAGCTGCTTTGTAAATTTAAGAGTGATATATGAATATCCATTACTCTTGATTTCCAACTATATCATACCATATTTTATTCTCTCCGTCTTCTATGAGTGAATGGGTTATTGATTGGGAACAACCATGTATTTTCAGATGGCATATATGAATACCAAGACTGTCAGAGAAGTCGACTAGCAAAATCTAGTAATGTTTCCGTTAGGCAAGCCACTTTCTATTATTCCTTTCAGGCTGGGAGTTAGGCAGTTCCTCAAAAAATTATTATTAAAATCTGTTCATAACATTATATATCTTTAAGAGGTATGAGATCAATGAGAACCAAAAGAATGATGCTTTGATTATAACTAAAGAATTGGGCTTAGAATAGGAGCATTTTCCATTTTCTCCTTCCTCCCTCCCTCCCTCCCTCTCTCTCTCTCTCTCTCTCTCTCTCTCTCTCTTTCTTTCTTTCTTTCTTTCTTTCTTTCTTTCTTTCTTTCTTTCTTTCTTTCTTTTCTTTCTCTCTTTCTTTTATTAAAACCACAGTGAACTAGTTGTACTTTCATTTTGCGTAATGTACCTTATCCAAGGTAGTAAGGACTTCATAGGACTGGTGATAATAAAAATGGAGTGTGTATTTCCTTGATCTTAGATTCAGCAAAAACTCTACAGCAATCTTTAAAAACTGTTCCATGTTTATGGGTGCAATATGTGGAACAGATTTAAAAGTCTTTTTTTTTTTTTTTAAGGGCACCGTACCACTTGGCCGGCCCAAAAGCATGTTTTATTTTTTATTTTATTTTTTTATATTTTTTTGAGGGCACTGTCACTGGCCCTCATATGTGGGACTGAACCAGGGCCGCTGGCTTCCCAAGCCAGCGCTTAACCACCGCGCCACTCGGCCAGCCCTAAAATTCTTTTATGAGCCAATTCTGAGCAACATTTCTTCCAAAAATTCAGGGAAATTTATTTATTGATATTTATTAAATTAAAAATTAAAATGGTGTGAAAAAATTGCTATATATTGTTTATTAAAAACTCTCTTCAGGGCCTTCTGAGTGGCGCAGTGGTTAAGCGCTGGCTTGGGAAGCCAGCGACCCTGGTTCGGTCCCACATATGAGGGCCAGTGACACTGCCCTCAAAAAAACAAAAACAAAAACAAAAACCTCTCTTCAGCCTGTGTTTAAAGTGCCCAGAAAGGAAAAATGAAGTATGGTTTATTTAGGAAGAAAGTGTGTCAAAAGCACTCATTAATTAGGCCAGCTGAGTGGTTCAGTTGTTTAAGAGTTGTCTTGGGAGCACCCCAGTTTGGATCCCGCATGGGGGCCAGTGATACTGCTCTCTACAGCTAAGATGGTGAACAACAGCTCAACCTGGAACTGGGCTGCTGTGAGTCGCAGGTGACAGCGTAGGCTGCAGCAGGGTTGCAGTGGGCTGGCATGAGCTACCGTGAGGGGCCAGCAGCCACAAGAGCTGCTCTGACCCGCCGTGAGTGACCGTCCAACGGCCGGTGACTGACTGTCTCACTTGGGAAGAGCGAAATGATGATACCAACATAGGCCAGTGAAGCAACATCCTCCACAACTAGACTGAAGAACCAAAGGACAACAACTTGTCTGTTCCCCTTCCCCAATGCTGTTCCCCTCCCCCAATTCCCTAATAAAATCTTTAAAAAAAAAAAAGCACTCATTAACATTCCTGCTTCTAGTAATGATGGATAGCTTGTATTTGGCCAGATTGCTGGCTGAGAACAGGTAGGCTAGCTAAAATAGAAAAAAATATCTTCATGAAGGCATATGAGAGTCATCAAGGTATCTAGGATTTGAGGTTCCAGTATCCTGAATAGAGAGTACACATTTTGAAATATGCTCAATATTATCTTCTGTGTGGGTTTTCCATTGAAGACAACTGTTCTTCTGGGATTAGAAACAAAACAAAGATGTCTGATACCACAACCTCTCATAAACATTTTGTTGTAAGTCTTAGTACAATCAAATAAGAAAAATAAATGCTTAAGTCCTATTTCTATGTTATTTGTAGAAACCATAATTATATATGTAGAAAATCACCTAAAAATCTATAGATAAACTATTAGAATGAAAAAGTAAATTTAGCAAGGTAAATCAATGTATTTTTATATTCCAAAAACAAAAATTAAGAAATGAAATTATATAATGTTTTTATAATAACATAAATATATGTCAAATGCAAGGACTAAATCTATTGAATAATATTCAAAATTCCATAAAGAAAACTAAAAATCATTACTGGTAAATATTAAGAAATACCTAAGTAAATTGAGGAACATAACATGCTCATGGATTAGGAGACTCAATATTAGAATATTTTGTATCTAATAGTGATCTTTGTGAAATTTGTACATAGTGATCTATATATAGATTTAATGCAACACCCATCAAAAGCCCAGCAAGATCTTGTGGAAATTCATAAGCTGATCTTAAAATTTATACAGAAATGCAAAAAGACCAAAATCTTGAATAAAAATAACATAGTTGGAAGAATTCTACTACTAGATGTCAACTCGATTATAAAGCTAGTAGTTATGACAGTTTGATATTGGTGTGAAGATAGAAAAATGAACCAATAGAAGTCAGTCCAATAGTCTGAAGATAAATCCTAGAAAAAGATAGGGGGACAATTGGCTATTTAGATGGAAAAATTTATCTTTATCCCTCCTCATACCCTATACAAAAATCAATTTTAGGTCGATTGTGAATGTATATAAGAAAGGAAAACATCAAGTTTCTAGATGATAAAATAGGAGAATGTATTCAAGATTTTAGCCTAAGCAAAATTTTATTAAACAGTATACAAAAAGGTCTAACCATGAAAGAAAAATTGATTAATGATTACATTAGAATTAAGAACCTCTGTTCATTAAATTCATCTTTAAGAGTGAAAAAGCAACAACAGAATGGAGACTATATTCGTATGCATATATTCCACAGAGAATTTGCATCCAGAATATATAAAAACTTCTGCAAATCATTAAGAAAAATATAGACTACACTATATAAAAAATGGGCAAAATTGAACAAGCACTTTACAAAAAAGAAGATGTACGAATGGCCCTAAAACATAACAAAAGTTGCTTGATATTGTTATTAGTCATTGGAAAAAATAAAAATAAAGTCACAAAGTGATACCATTATTTACCTACCAAAATGGCAAAAATGAAAAAGACTGATGATACCAAATATTAAAAGGATACACAGCAACTGGTGTCCCATTTACTGCTGGAAGGAGTTTAATTTGGTAGAAAACATGGTGGAAATCTGTCAGTATCCACTAAAGCCAAATATATTAATATCTTATGACCAATAAATTCTATTCTCATTTATATACCCTTAAAAATGCATGTTTTTTCACCCAAAAGAAACATATAAGAATGTTCATAGCAACTTTGCCAGTGATAGCTCAAAACTTGAAATAGCTAAATGAACAGATTCAATAAATAGAGGGTAGAAATTACAGGCTTTCATGTGACTTTTATGTGGAGAATATAAAAGAATGGAGAGTCCATGATGAATGTCAGATTTCTATCTTAGCAACTGAGATACGTTTACGTTTGTTTAAAGAACATGGAAAGGGGAGCTGACTTGAGGCAGAGGGTGAGCTCTGTTTTAGAGCAATTGACTGTGAGGTGAGTGGGACATCAGTTAAATGTAGGTATTTAGTAGACGTAAGGGAATAAATACCAGGAGAGGAATCTAAAACATAGGTGCATTTTTTAGACACATAAACTTGTAGTTAGTAATTAAAATGAATGAGATTTCCCATAGAGATTGTACAGATTGAGATGTTGAGAGGACATCTGACAGAACTGAACTGACATTTAAGGAAAGCACAGGAATAAAAGTCCACGAAATTTATTAAATCATTCAAAATTCAAAAAATACTTGAGCATACACTGTTTCAGGCAATGGAGATACATCAGTATACCAAACATACAAAAAAAAAATCTCTGCCCTCCTGTAGTTTACATTCTAGTGGAGAGAGACAGACAATAAGCAAAATATATAAGTAAAATACATATTAGTTGGATTAGTAAATTCAAAGGAAAAAAATAATAAAGCAGGAAAGAGAAATAGAGAAGTTATTGAGAAAAATCTATAATTTAAAATTTTTTATTGTTATAAAATATATGTAATATACAATTTACCATCTCAAGTGTACAGTTCAGTAGTGTTAAGTACATTTACATTGTTGTTCAACCAATTTCCAGAATTCATTTTGAATTCATTTATCTTGAAAACAGGAACTCTATACCCATTAAGCAACAACTCCCCGTTCCTCTCCCCCTTCCCCCCACCACAGTCCTTGGTAATCGCCATTCTACTTTTTGTCTCTATGATTTTGACTACTCTAGATACCTCAGATCAGTGGAATCACACAGTATTTATCTTTTTTTATAACAGTTTTGTTTTACTTTACATAATGCTCTCAAGGTTCATCCATATTGTAGGGTACATCAGAATATCCTTCCTTTTAAGGCTGAATAAAATTCCACTGTATGTATATACCACATTATGTTTATTCATTCATCAATGGATACTTGGGTTGCTTCCCACTTTTTGGCAGTTGTAAACAATGCTGCTATGAATGTGGGTGTACAAATATCTGTTCACGTCCCTGTTTTCTTATTTCTTTCTTTTTTAAAAATTTTTAAAGATTTAATTGGGGAACTGGGGAGGGAACAGCACTGGGGAATCGGTGAAATGGAACAGACAAGCTGCTGTCCCCCTGCTCCCCAGTCCAGCCTTAGAGGACACCACCCCACCCACCCATGTTGGTATTGTGATCATTGCGCTCTTCCTGGCTGAGGCAGATTGGCCACCGGCCATTTGAAGGCCATTCACAGCGGCTTACGGCAGCTCACACTGGCCCCTGGCCACTCACAGTAGCCCACTGCAGCCCCACTGGAGCCTATGCCTTCACTGGTGACCCATGGCAACCCAACTCCAGGTCGAGCTGCTATTCACTATCCTTGTTGCAGAGGATGCAGTGCCACCAGCTCATGTGGGATCCGAACTGATGGCCCTGCCGCTCAGAGCTTGTGCTCCCAAGCCAACTCCCATCCAAAGAGCCATTCAGCCGGCCCTCACGTCCCTGCTTTCAATATACCCAGGAATGGAATTGCTCAATCATATGGTAATTCTAGTTTTTAATTTTTTGAGGAGTATCCATATACTTTTTTTCCACGCCATTTTACTCTCTTACAAGAAGTGTACAAGTTTCCTATTTCTCTACAACCTCATTGACACTTGCTATTTTCTGTTGAAAATTTGCAGTTTTAAATAGAGTGATGAAGGAAAGCTTTATTGAGTAGGTCAAATTTGAGTAATAAACATAAGGAAAATGTGGGAATGAGCCATGTGGATATCTGGGGAAGAACTAGCAAATGACAAGAGGAGACAGAAAAGACAGAGAAATAGAAATAAAGAGTCACATGAGCCCCAGAAAAGAGGAGAAAAAGATAATGGTCAACAGTTAGAGATAAAATCAGTATCAACAATTGTCTATTGATTTATCAATGTAGAGATCATCAGTCACCTTGACAATATTTATTTGGTGCAGCAGCATAAGAACAAACTCCATTCGAGTGGATTGAGCCATGAGTAAGTGTGCCCGCATTGAAAGTGCTGACCATTTTTTAAATGAAGTTTGGTTGTAAAAGGGAAGACTGATAGTGAGATTGCTGGGGAGAATGCCAACTGAAGAAAAATTTAAAGATAGCAATTTTTGAGAATGTATAAATGCTGAGAAGAAGCCGATAGAGAGGGAGAGGTAGTGGCAGAATATGTAGGAATGAGAAGATAATCAGTGGAGTGAAGAGGTCCCTGGAAAGATGAGAGAGACTGAGATGCAGGTAATGAATTAGCCTTTGATGGGAGGTGCAAGGAGGAGAAATCAGGTGTGGTTGAAAGGAATCTATATAGCAGGCCTTTAAATGGTCTTTCGATGATGATGTCTATTTATTTCACTGTGAGGTAGAGTGAGCGCATTTGCTCAGACTAACAGTAGTGATGATGGGGTTGGATATTTAAGATGAGGAGGCAAAAAGATTGTGAGCTTCTGTGGGGGACCTAACTAGAAAAAAGTGAAAGGATTTGTGTGCAGCATTGAGAGTACATTTGAGATCAGAGACTGTAAATAAATGTTTATGCTAGCTATTTAATACAGGATTATGTTTGATAGGAAAATAATACTTTAATGAATAATTTACACACACTTAATCACACCCAAAGAAAGCCTAGGTTGGCTCACACATCCCTAACTTGAGTAAGCGACCTCTGGTTATCTGATGACAGCTGCCTGAATTGGAGAAACAGTGCTTGGAAAGAAAGAATTGGATTCAGTAGACTTGATCTTTTAAGCCCCTTCAAGAAAGTGATGAGAATAGCACAAATGTGAATTAAAAAACAGAGGAGTACTTTGATTCATAATAAACCTTTAAAATTTAAATGAGTACTTACCAGTTTAGAAACTGCACTTTGCAAATACTTCAGTTACCTTTGCTGCCATAGGAATTTTTTGGTGAAAGACCGAATCAGCAATTACAAACTTTACAGATGAGGAATGCACATATCCCCTGCCTGGTATCTGTTGCAATTGCCCTTTATTCAATCACCCACAGCTGGAGTAATTGGATCTTTAGGTACAGGTTAATGGGATAATTAGGCAAACACGATCAAACTTGTATACTATGAGGAAATGGATGACTGCTGTCTTCCAGCCTCCTGTTGTACACAGTGCTTATGCAACCTGTTCTTCATTTCTATGGGCAATAAAAGAGGAGATGGATTAGCTGCAAGTGATTTCGTCTGTCTGTAAGGGGAAGTGTGGTTTGATTTAAATGATTTTTTAAGAGGCAGCTACTGGAATAACTAGCTAGAGATGAAATGGATGAGGCATGCCTGCTTCACAAAGCCGAAGTAATTTGGCCCCGGTATTTCATACAGTCCTTTGAATGCTATTTTCTTCCTAGTATATTAATATGATACTCATCCATGAGGCTGTTTTTGTCATAGGCCTTATAGAGGAAATAGAAAATGACATGATTCTATGGAAGAACATAATAGAAAGTATACACTCAGCAGTGATTTCCCAAATAGAGTAAAGACCATGAAATAGGAAAGGTCGAGCACACTGCCTTCTGAGAGACTAATATAATTTGGTCGGTCTTTTTCATGGTTGTTTCTATGAGTTCTGACTGGCTAATCTTCTGTTTTATGGGAAATCTCAGGCAATCTGGTGACTGACGTCCCATTGCTTTATCAGAAATGTAGGGCTACTTCAGAGGCACAAAATACTGCATAAAGGAACAGAGATCTGGCATCACCTATCTTAACATGCATTTGCTGCTGAACCCCACCCTTCTTCCTTGTTTGACAGCCCCACTAGGGGAATCATTAAGGGGCAGGAATGTCTTCCCTCCAAATGACCATAGTTGATGTGTGTTGCTATGCTAACTGGCAGTTACTCTTTTACCTTTTTCTGTTACCATGGATTTGCTTATCAGATTAGCTACAGCACTGGTGTATGAGACAGTAATACGGAATGGGGAGAGGAGTGTGATGACTGGTAACAAGCTCTGTTTGGAAAGGGTGCTGAGAGATGGATGTCTAGCTTAGACTAATTGTGTTCTGGAGCAAGCATTGGGGTGGTCAGTTTGGTACTGTATACAATTTTCACATATTTGGCTCTGCCTAGGGTCAATCTGACTTTTGCAAGCATATAGTAAATCAAATGAGAACATTTTATTCTTTTTTAAAAATAGTCTTTTATTTTGGAACAGTGTAAAGTTTCCAGAATTCTTGTGAAGATAGTATAGTTAGTTCACACACACCCCATATTCAGCTTCCCCTATTAACATCTTACATGAGTATATTTCATTTGTTATAAGTAAAGAACTAGTATCAATACATTAATATTTACTAAAGTCTAAAAATGACTCCGATTTCCTCAGTTTTTTCCTAATGCTCTTTTTTCTGCTCCAGGATCCCATGCAGGGTACCACCTGCATGTCATTGTCATGTCTCCTTAGGCTCCTCTTGTGAGTTTCTCAGACTTTTCTTGTTTTTAATTGACTTTGACAATGTTAAGGAGAACTGTTCAGGTACTTTCTAGGATATGCCTCATTTGGGAGTTTCTTTTTCTCATGATTAGACTGGGGTTATGAGTTTGAGGGAGGAAATCCACAGAGGTGAAGTGCCATTATTATCACGTCATATCAAGGGCGCTCACCGTCAATATAACTTGTCACTATTGATATTGTCCTTAATAATCTAGCTTGAGGCACTGTTTTTCAAATTTTCCATGATAAATTTACTCTATGCTTTTTTTTCTTCCTTTCCACAATATGCTCTTGGGAAGAAAGTCACTACACAGCTCACATTTAAAAAGTAGGGAGTTACGCTCTATCTCCTTAAACACGGAGGAGCTACAGAAATTATTTGGAATTCTGCACAGGAATATTTGTCTATTCTCCCTATTTATTTATTTATTTATCTATCTAATCAGTTATTTATATCAGTTAGGACTCATGGATATTTATTTTATACTTTGGGTTATAATCCAATACTACTTTATTTTGTTTTGCTCAAATTATTCGAGCTTTGACCATTGTGAGCTCTTTCAGTTGATTGCTGTGTTCCTTTGACATACTCGCATCATCGTGGAGCTTTTGTTTGTCTATTTTTAGCACTTTCTAACTTTCTGGCACGACAAGCTGGTCCAGTAGTATCATATGTCTTTTGTTCCGTGGTCTTAGAATGTTGTTTCTCCAAGGAGCCTTTTAGTGGAGAATGGTACAAAAGAATCCCAGATTTGGGCTCTAGGTATGCTTGTACTACTGCGATGTCTTTACCTCTAGGTCCTCTCAGCTGACATACACATATATGTACATATATACCTAAATGTACATATATACATACATACATTTTATACGTATTTCTGTATGAAACCATCTGTACCTGATATTGTACTGTAATCTCTGTGATCTCCAACTGTAATACATTACCACGTGTATCACTCTAGCCTGCTTCCCTTTGCTTATCTGCAGCCTCCCACTCCAACCGTGAGAAACCGGCTCCCACCATTATCTATTTACTTGGTTGTTCAATTTCGGTATACATGTACAACAATATCAGGACTGTTAACCTGTACTCCCGTGAGAAAAACCTCACCGTTTGGAGTGCAGTGCTTGTGTACCGTTTCTTTGCCTTAATTCTTGCAGACTCCATTCATTTCTAAAGTTACTTAGATTGGCACGTTATTTCCCACCTTTTTATATTTCCATTTAGCATTGGGTGTCAGAGTAACAGATACTGTATCAAGGAGATTGTTCTTATCTTAGTATGTAAAGCTTTCAGAAGTTGCCCTCCTTGGGTTAAACCCTTCCATTCCATTGTGATCATCTGTCTACCTTAGATTAAATAGCCTTTGTCTTTGCTTTCTGGCTATTCAGTAGCCAATAAGACTTGGAAGTAGCCAGGTAAGGAATTTATTGTTTCTGTTTCACCTTAGGTTTTCCTCATGCGCACACTGAATTTGGATCATCCTAAAATGACAAATCTCAAGTCAAAGGGAAAGGATACATTTCAAAATGAGCAGGAACTTATGTTACCTTGTCTAGAGTCTTTGCTGGGTTTTCAGATTTGTTTTCTTTTTTTTTCTAGACCTAATATTGTTGATTCCCTAATGTCATTTTTGACAACCTAGGAATACTAAAAGCATAAACATTTAAGAGAAATATGAATTGAATAAAAATGTGTAGTTCAAAATTTCTTATACCTTCTCAGATGTCTCATATCCACAGAGAGACAAAAGAAACAAAACATGGGAATACCTAGGATAATACTTTTAGGTCAATCACTGGGAAATTTAATAAACATGATTTGAGAGCATAATACTGAACCAACACAGGCAGGGGTACTTCACATAAAGCCTTGGAATCTCTCTCTACTTCAATTTCTATTTTAGCCAAAACAGCAATAGCGTGCTTACTCTTGATCCATCCCTAAAAATATAGAAATCTAGCTATTATTAACTCTTTCTAGAAGTCATACTGGAATATTGAGATGCATAAATTAGACTCAAAATTCATAGTTGTCCAAAATTCTTTTAAATAAACCATCTTCTTCCAAGTAAGAGCAAACTGTTTTGTTAGCAGCGTATCCTGGTTGTGAATGTCTTTCTAACTGCAGGTGGAGGCAGTGTTCTATTACAGAAGTTGCTATTTTATTTTGCAGTTTTAAAGATATGGGTAAGGCCAAGAGCTGCTTGGAATGCTGACCATTCAAAAAAAAAAAAATCTTCTAATCCTGAAGCCTTTTAGATAGAAAGCTTGAAGCGAGTAGCATCTTGACATAGAATATGCTGTTCTACTTTCAAGTCCATTATTGTTGCTATCACCCTGACAGAAAAGTAAAGTCAATGCTAGATTAGCTAAAAAGGGTGCCAAGGCTATTTTGATTGACCAGGAGAGAAGATGGAGTTATAGTTCAGACTGAGCTGTCTAGATTTAAATTTGTAACTAACTTTCTGTTTCCTATTGTACTTTTTAGGGCTATAAATTTTATCAATTTTCTTAATGGTTAGTGTACAAGGAGAAGGTATAATGGATGATACCTGTGGGAGGTTGATGGTTAGAGGACTGAGCATATAAAACAAGAAAGGCGTAGAAAAATGTTAGAAGAGCCAGATACTGTGTCTTAATGCATACCAAAATCCCAATATTCATACACAGAAGGGAGGCATGTAGAGGTGGGTATTTAGCCATCGTAGGAAAAGTGCTAAATATGCTGTGCCATCACTGGGAGAAAGGTTTAAAAGGAGGAAAATCCTGGAAGGAGTTGCATGAAGGCTGCCTCCTGGAATAGGGAAGGTGTGGGCAGACCCTATTTTCTTTCTCTTTCTCCTTTACATAGAGTCCATGCGATCATGAAAAAATGAGTAGAGTATAATCCTAGTGGAGATGCAACTTTTGGTTTATGTGTCTAATGTAAGGTTTCTCAAACTTGGTGGCACTACTGATGTTTTGGGCCAGATAATTCTCTGTTACAGGAGACTGTCCTGGGTGTTATAGGATGTTTAGCTCTACCCACTACCTGCCAGTAGCACCCTGCCAATTGTGATGACCAAAACTGTCTCCAGAGGTTGTCAAATGTCCTCTGGTAAACAAAATTGTCCCCAGGTTAGAACCACTAGTCCTAAGGCTTCTGAGTAGAACTGTATTTTGGACTGTGAGGTTTTAAGTGTGTATTTGGTTCTTTCTCTCTATATATAAATCAAGTAAAATGAGGATAAAGAAAATAGCTACATTAAATTTCCTGTTTCCAGTGTTTAACAAATAGCAAGTACTCAATTAATTTTAGCCAATATGATTTGGTTCAGGGATTAACTGTTACAATGTATGTAAAAGATCTGGCATACCTTCAATAAATTGTGTTAATTTATTGCAACTCTACTTTTATAAAACATTATTATTTAAAAGCTTAATATGTGTGCAGTGTGATATAATTATTCCAGTTAAAACAGCATTTTAAGTGCTAAGAGGAAAATAACAGTATGTATGGATATATAAAGGTGTATGTTTTTATGAAATCTAAATATTTATTGCTTTGGTGCACAATGTATATAAATGTCAACTGCATATAGTTTTTGTATGGTCACAAACATATTTTGCAAATATCTAGGAGAAAAGTGACAGATGTGTGTTTAACTTTTTAAGAAAAAAATCAGTTTTCTAAGTTAGTCATGTCATTTTTTGTTTTTAAAGATTTTATTGGGGAATTGGGGGAGGGGAACAGCGTTGGGAATCTGGGAAGGGGAACAGACAAGTTGCTGTCTTTTGTTCTTCAGTCTAGTTGAGGACGTTGCTTCACTGGCCCATGTTGGTATCATCATTGCACTCTTCCCAGATGAGGCAGATGAGTCGCCGGCCTCTGGGCAGCTCACCGTGGCTGTTGGTAGCTCACGCTAGCTGCTGGCCACTCACTGTAGCCTATGGCAGCCCACTGCAGTAGGGGCTGCAGCCTACACCATCACTGGGCTTGTGCAGCCCAGCTCCAGGTGGAGCTGTTAGCTGTAGAGGGCAGTGTCATTGGCCCTCATATGTGGGATCTGAACTGGGGCTGCTGGCGTCCCAAGCCAGCTCTTAACCAGTGCGCCACTCGGCCGGCCCAGTCATGTCATTTTACATTTCCACAAGCAGTTCTATGTTCTCTCCAATACTTGGTATGGTAAACAATTTTAATTTTAGCCATTGTAATGAGATGTAGTGGTAGTTCATTCCACGTGGTTTGAATTTATATTTTTCTAATGACTAATGATGTTGCTTATATTTTGGGCCATTTTTATGACTTCAAGTGTCTGTTCAAATATTTTCCCCATATTTTATTGGGTTATTTGTCTTATTATGAGTTGGAAATGATTTTTAAAATTGTGGTAAAATACATATAAAAATTACCATCTTAACCATTTTTAAGTGTTCAGTAGTATTAAGTACATTCACTGATTAAGTACATTCATTGATTGTGCAATCAATCTCCAGAACTCTTTGCATCCTGCAAAACCCATTAAACAGCAAGTCCTCATTTTCTGTGCCCTGCAAGCCCTGGGCAAGCACCCTTCTACTTCCTATCTCTGTGAATTTGACCACTCTAGGTACTTTGTATAGGTGAGATCATAGAATATTTGTCTTTTTAGAGTCCCTACTTTCAATTCTTTTGATATATGCCTAGAAGTGGAATTGCTGGATCATATGATAATTCTATTTTTAATTTTTTGAAGTTTTTCTTACACTTATACGTAGCAATTACTTGCTTCTGTTTAAGTCTACTATTTTTAATTTATATTTTCTGTTTTTCTTCTCCATTTTTCTTTTCATCTTTTCCCACTTTCCTTCCCTCTTTTCCTTCCCACAATTGTACCATGTCACATACAGGTAGAGACTTAACAAAAAGATCCCCACACCCACTCTCCTTTATGTTAACATTTTCACTTTTATTAACCTTATATTTGACAAATTCACCAGACAATGGTATAGTTTTGCTTTAAATATGTTTATATAATTTTAAAAACTAAACAGTTAAAGACAGTGAATATTATATTTAGCCAGTTATTTCCTATTTTTTCATTTTTAACTTTTTAAGATCCTAGGTTCTCTCTGAGATCATTTTTTCTTCAGTCTAAGGACATTATTTCACTCTTTATAAAGCAGTTCAGCTGGTGACAAATTCCCTTAGTTTTATTTTGTCTGAAAATGTGTTTCATTTGATTTCATTTCTGATGGATTCTTTGTATTAATATAGAAATATGTTTTTGCTTTTTTACTTACAGCCTTATAAATGTGTGCATCATTGACTTTTGATGAGAAATCTGCAATTATTGAAATCACTGTTCCCCTGTATATAGTGTTTCATTCTTTTTCTAGCTATGTTTGTATTTCATATTTGATATTTAATAGTTTGATTATGATGTATCCAGTCATTTTTTGTTGTTGTTGAAATTATCCTGTTTAGATTTGCTGAGCTTCTTGAATTGTAAATATACCTTTCACCAAATTTGGGAAATTTTCCACCATTATTTCTACAAATATTATTACTTTCCAATGTAGTCCTAATGGGACTGAAATTATATGTATTTATTGCTTTTGCTATTGCTGCACAGTTTCAGTTCATTTTTTTTCCATTTACTTTTTATTTTAAATTCTTTTATTGTGAAATAAACATTTTTTTTTTAAATTCGTTTCAGATGTACAACACAGTGGGTTCAGTTCGTTTTTAACCAAATTTTTCTTTCTGTTTTCAGATTGGATAACTTCTATGTTTTATAGTCCAAGTCATTATGCATTTTAATCAAAAATATCTTACATTCTGTGTTTGATAACTCCTGCATCTTTACTTCTGTGATCTATTTCTGCATTTTTTTTTTGATTTTTGGTTACCTGTTTTTGTTCTCATAATTTTTTCATAAATACCCAACGATGTATAATGTTACATAAACCATTGTAAAGAAATTTAAGGCTAACGATGATGTTATTTTCCTTCAGACTTGCTTCAGTTTTTTTGCTTCTAGGAAGTAGTTATGATATAGAAAAATCAGTTTTTCTAGTGATTGTGTTGATTTGAAGCTAGGATTTAGTCTCTGTGAAGGATGGTCTATTTTGAGTTAACCATTACCTTTTTGGAGTTATTTTTGAGGATGTCAGTCAAACGCCTGTTATGATTATCAGACTCCTTCTCTTTGGTAGATCCTGACCCAACATTTATTTTCCTAGCTCATTAACACTGCTGGAATCTCTGCTAAATTTCTCATGCCCATTGTTTCTTGATCCCCTTCTCAGTATGTCAATCACTGCTTGTGACTTAGCAAAATTACAATAAGAAAAGAAACAATGGATATGGGAGTAATCATTTTGTGCTGCCCTTCTCTCCATGTTTGGCCCCTCATGTCTTAGCTATGTTGGTAGTTCTGTAATATACTCAGAGATGTTTTCATGTTTTTTTCATGATTTTTTATGGTTGCTCTCAATAAGAGAAATTATCTGTAAAAGAGAAGTCTAGTGTCTACCATTGAAAGTAGAAATCTCTTAATAGTGAATTTTTATCCACAAGTAAATTTTTCTGTTTATTATCTATTGATTCAGTGCTTAAAATGTAGGAAAGATGTGATTAGCATTTAAAAATATTAGATATTAGTTATTTTAACACCATTATCTTTACCATCACCAGGGTCAGCATCAACCTAGGCAGAGTGGACCATATCAGAAAAATACAAACAAATGAATTTCTCCCCTATACAAAGCCATTTAGTATGATTTGGGCATAATGTGGAGACAGGACACGGGAAAGAAGCAGCTGGAATCAGGGGTGGCAACAAGTAGCAGGGGAGAAATTTGAACTTTATCTCCTGGAGTCTGCAGAGCCTTTGAAACGTAGAAAGCATGTTCTCAGAGTTGCCCAGATGACGCTTAGGAGAGCAAATTTGGATTTCATAACATCTAGGGGATACTACAGACATGTAGTAGGAGGGTGTCAGAGATTGTACTCCCCTGCAATGTGTGGGACTGTCCCACATAATAAAGATTTTTTTTTCTTCTTTTCATGTAATTTTGAAATGTCTTGGACATTCATTTACCTTAAAGCTGAATTATAACAATATGAACCTGCACCTTAAATCTATTTTATACTTATGTGCTTACTATTTGCTATAAAATACAACACATGTTCCAGGAATGCAACTACAATGTAAATACAAGGAAGATGTTTTCATTGCATTGTTGGTGACTTTACCAAAAGTTGTATATTTTTTAAAGAATCTGTGTCATCAATGGCAGTGCTGCACGTGGTATTTGTGTCACCAGTCCTCAGAACTGCACTGGACTACATCTGTCCATTTATCCTTTGAGATAGGTATAAGCAGTGGTCTACTATATCATGTCTTCTGGTATATTGATTGGTGTCTGAGCATTTACATAGTGAAATATGTATTATTATACTTTATTACAGATCACCTTTATTTAATTTCTTCTTTATTATTTTTATGTTGTTTTACTGATTTTTTTTGAAATTAAATGTATTGATGGTTTAAATATTTGTACATTTTGTTTCAGGACAGCAAAAATGCATTATGGAATCATTATCTTTAAAAGGAGGTCTTATTTTCCATAGTGCTACTGGTTGGAAACATTGTCATAACATATATTTTCATTCCATAAAAATGATTCTGATAGCTATTTAGCAAATATATCTGTCAGGGATAAAACTGAAGATGGGATGACCAGTTGAGTGACCATCATAATAGACCATGCAAGACAAAGTTCTAAACAAGTCAGAGGGTGTGCAAATGAAGAGAAGGAGATGTCATAGATATTTTTAGGAAGTACAAATGCAAAGTGAGTTATGAGTTGGGAGCAAATCCAGGTTGGAAAAATGTTTTGTTCCATATGGACCTCAAGCACATATGTATATTTTAACCCAAGAGGTTAGGTTTGCTATGTAAATATCCAAGGCAGCTTGTTGTTTGGTCCTTGCTCAGTAGAAACCCCTGCAACTGCACCTAAATGTTACCCAAAGACTCTAAAAATTCACATATGCCAACAGAACTCAGTATCTTCTCTCTAAAACATTTATCTTTGTTCTTTTCTGTCACAGTTCATGGTTGATGACATCATCAGCTATTTAGTTGTTCAAACTGAAAATCTGACTTATTTTTTTCTCATAACCATCATTTACTTTTCATCAAAGTCTAGTGAACATTCTTCAGAAGTGATCGCTATCTCATTTGTCTCCTTACTGCTCTCTCTCCCAAGTTTAGGTTCTCATCATCTTTGCATAGCCTCTTGCAACAGACTTCCATAAATTGTACCTGCCAACCAAAACTGATTTTGCACTTTGCCGCGGGGTTGTTTAAAACCCCAATCTAATCAAGTTTTTCCCTGTTTATAAGCTATTTGGTGCATCCTTCCTGACTTTCTTTTACTTTGGATTAAACATTTATGACTCTTTATACTTTAAAATTCTTTCTACAACAACTTTTTGTTCTACCTTCTGACTATTCCGTCTCTTTGTCCACTCCTTGACTCTCGCTGTAGTGGATCATTTTATGTTCCCTAAGCACATTATGGCCACTCACATTGCTATACCTTGGTTTTCTTCTTCTTGCATTTTAGAAGATTAATGCTGGATTTATTTTCCTTTGTCAAATGTAGATTAAATAAGGTACTTATGATTATTTCAATAAAAAATATTGGACATCATACTGTTGGTAGGAATGTAATTGCCTATTATATCACCTTATTCCCATGTGAAAATAAAATTTAACTTGTATCTGTTGACCTCCTGCTCCATCCTAGAACAAAATTTTCTTAAGACTGAGAACTGTCTATTTCACCAAAATCAGTCAAAAGTAGTAAATTATTCCTGCTTAACAGATTGTGGTTCTCAACAAAGCACATAAATGTGTTTAGCTTAATCAACTATTATTGGAAATGAGAATCATTTTCAAATCGTTCCAAAGGAAAACAAACCAACAAACTTGTAAACATGCACTTGGCACAGAAATTCAGCTTAATTGAACTAAATTTTTAAAGAGAGAGAGTGAAAGGGAGCTGGAGTGAGACGCATGTTTGATGAAGGCTGGAAAATCTACATGTCGACAATAATAAACTTGTTATTTAATAAGGTTAATAATAGATAAAGTCCCCTAAAGATGAATTGTTATCCCAGTTGACGACCATTTTATTAAAATGTTAATGGCCTGAGGCAAAAGCAAACTGTTCTCTTAATCTGCCAGCAGAACTGCTTTTTCAGGAATTATCATACCCCGCAGCACATGGGATTTAAGCAAGCTATAATAAGCATATTTGAAATTTGGACTAGACACAGCTCCTGAGATCTTAACTCAACCTGACTAAACTGTGGATGCATTTCACATGCTCATTCATGGTCAAATTTCTACCTCTTAGTAGCAAATATATGACATCGAATGTTGCACATGGAAGTCTATTGAAAGAAGTTTCTGTAGATTAATTTTCTTTTCTTTTCAAGGTTGAAAGGGATAACTAGTGAGTTATATATATTTTTCCCTTCCCTCACCTCCATGCACATAATAAGCAAGACAAGGGCATTTTCTAGTAAATGTGATTACCTGCACTATACAATGCACCTTTTCCATGGTGGCTGATATAAAAATAAAAGTATTCAGCAGCATCTTCAAGGACAATCAAGTGAATCAACCCAGTGCTGACTGGGTATAAATGTGATGGGTTACATTGTGATTTCTCTGGGCCCATAATCAGAACCCCAAGAGACCTCTGTGAGATAATGCTATATTTTCACCAATACAATGTTAGCTCTGATCACAAAAAAAAAACACACCCAAAAAACAGTTCAAATTCAATTCTTATCAACATTTTTCACAGACATTTCTCTTATATAGCTATGCATGTAAGTGGTATATGTCAGTGAAAAAAAATTGCAAATCATTAATACACCATAACAGCGACTATTGTATTGCATCTCTGAAAGCGGAGAAATAAGAAGCATTCAGTATCTTTCAAATTATAAGTGATTTTAAGGGGGCTGGTGGCAAGGAAGTGGAACTGACAGTTATGAAAAATTGTCATACTAAAGTTAGTGTGGCATGGATTCAGGACAGCGAAGGACCTGAGATCTATCTAAGGTAAGGACATCTAGTGAATACTAAAAGTCTATAATGCGCTTGAGTTTAAACATAGAAATCAGTAAAAAAAAGAGAGAAGCAAAAACTGTCATAAGTCCAAATATGAAGGAAAAAATTGAAAATCCAAAAATTTTCCAGGCAGGGAGGAGCAAATAATCTATAATCAGTACTAGCAAAATGCACTAGGCATCTAATTCTCTTGTATGCTCTATGTTGATTGGAGTTAACGGTAGAGTGTGAGATTTTGAACCTGTAGGTGTCAAACTGCATTATTATCTTTGCCGTTGATTTTCTATTAAGCTAATACATTGTTTAAAAATATTAGTAGTTTAAGGGCTGTCCGAGTGGCTCAGTTGGTTAAGAGCTCGCTCAAGAGTGCAAGCTGAGCTCTGAGCAACAGCGGTTCGAGGCCAGCCTGAGCTGAGTTGCCGTTGAGCTGCCAACAGGTGGCAGGATGGCTCCGCTAAAAAAAAAAAAATATTAGTAGTTTAGTTATGTGCTTTTTTCACCAAATAGTATTTCATGAATATATTTTCATGTTACTAAATACATCATTGCATAGTGGGTTAAAAAAAACCCAACTAGACAGCCGTGGTATTTTTCAGCTTCACCCATCAAACGGCAAAACTAGCCTTTTTCCTCCCTCCTTTGCTCCCTCCCTTTTTTCCTGCCTTCCTCCCTCTCTCTTTTTTCCTGCTGAAATTATAAAGTTTTTGTTTAATCACCCATATTTTTGTTTGTTTATTTTGTATTTTGCTTGCTTTTCCAAAGCTATAAATATATATTTTATTTGCAGTTTTTAAGGTTTACTAAAAATTATTTGCAGTTTTAAATACAAAGAAAAGACACCACAAATGTTCATATACTCTTTAACGAATGTAAGTAATACAAAGTTACTAATAGAGTTAAAGGTTCTTTACTAATAGAATCCCCTTTGTATACCATCTGTTCAGTAAGTGTACCACAATTCATTTATTCATTCTTCTACTTTTTAAAAATATTTGGTTTTTATCCACTTTTTGGCTATTATAGTGCTGCTAGAAACTTTCTTTTACACGTCTTTTGATGCATACGTACACACACACACCCCAAATCTCTGATGGGAATATATACCTAGAAGTAATATTGTTGGTCATAGAATATGAAAAAGTTTCGCTTTAGTAGATCCTCACATTTTCCAAAGTGTTTGAAACAATTTGTGCTCTCACCAGCACAAAATGAGAGTCTCAGTTATTTAAAAATCCTTGACAAAACTTGTCAGTCTTCTTAATTGTATTAATTCAGATTGGTCCGAATGTATTTTCTTGGAATTTTATTTTCTTTGTCTTTCCCTGATAAATAGTGAGATTGAGAACATATTTTTAAGTACTTTTTTTTTTTTTACCATTTCAATATTTTGCTTGTGTAATTTAATAATGAAAAAATATTGGGTTGATTAATTTAAAAAGAACGTTTTGAACACTTTTTATTTATTAAGAATTTTTTTTTTTTATCCAGCAAATTTTCTAAATTTTCCTATTAATGCCAGTTGTCTGTTTATAGGTTCTTGTGTATTTTGTCTTCTTTCCTCCCTTCTCCCTTCCTTTCTTCCTTCCTTTCTTCTTCTTTATTTTCTTTTTCTACCATCTATAACCACTAATAAAATGCCAAATGGATATAGTGATCTAGAGCTGAGGAGGATATTTCTATATTTCACCATTAAACATGGTGTTTACTGTTTGTGTCATTTAGATATCCTTAATCGGGTTAAGGGACTTTTCTTTCCCTCCTCATTTAATAAGAATTTATCATGAGTGTGCAATGATTTTTAATTAACTTTTTATTAAAATGTAACATATGTACATGAAAGTGCACAAATTATAAGGATACAACATAAGTGTACTAATAAATCCACATAATTGCCAACAGTTGGTATTATCTGCTATTTTCATTTTGTTATTCTGGAGGGTATGGTGTAGTAATAATACATCTTAGTTTAATTTGCATTTTCTTATTGAATAGTGAAGTCGAATGCTCCTTTTCTATGCTTATTGATCATATGGATATCTTCCTTGGTAAAGTTATAAAGATTTTTTTGACCATTTTAAAATTTGGTTTCCTGAGATTTCTTACTGATTTGTAGGTTTTCTTTATAAATTCTGATATAAGTCATTTTCCAGATATGTGTGTTGAACATTTCTTTCTCTACTTTGTGGCTAACCTTTATACTTTTGTTAGTGATACCTTTTGAGAAACAACTATATTTTCTTTCTTTTATAGTAATCTAATTTAAATTTCCTTTTATTTATGATTATTGATTTTAGGTTCTGTTTCATTTTTTTTAATACCAGCCTCATGAAGATTTTCTTCTAAGTCAACTTTAAAAGCCCTATTTAATTTTTTAAATGAAAACAAGTTGTTTCACATTTAGGTATATAATCTGGAATTAACTTTTGTGTGATGAGTGGGTGAGATAATGGCCAAATTTTTTCCCCATATTCATATCCAGTTGACTTAGCACCATTTATTAAAAAGACAATCCATTACCCACTGCTCTGCATTATTACCTTTATCATAAAATCAGTTGATTTTATATGTATAGGTCCATGGCTGGATTCTTTATTCTAATTCCATTGGTCCATTTTCCTAGCCCTATGTCAGTGTCAAATTTTCTTAATTATAACTTTAGAATAAATCTCCTTATCTTGTAAATTAATTCCTCCTGCTTTTCCTTCCTTTTCAATATTGTCTGAGTACTTTGTTTCTCTTATCAGTTTCAGAATATGATTGTCAATTTAACCAAAAATCTTGCTAAAATTTTCAATGGATTGAATTTAATCTATGATCATGTGGGTAGAACTGATGACCTGGTATACCAGGAAATAAACCAAAAATTTACAAAAGCAAGAGGAAATATAGATAGTAGAAATGGGTACACAGGAGATGAAGATATTGGAGTGTTCACTATGGCCTTAAAATTAACTAAGAGTAGTATGTTCAAGAAAATAGAGAACAGAAACAAACTTGTAGATACAGAGAACAAACTCGTGGTTGGCAGAGGAGGTGGGGGTTGAGGACCTGGGTGAAAAAGGTGAAGGGATTAAGAAATGCACATTGGTAGTTACAAAATAGCCATGGAGATATAAAGTACAGCCTAGAGAATACAGTCAATAATGTTACAACAACTATGTATAGTGCCAAGTGGGTACTAGACTAATCAGGGGGATCACTGCATAAATTATATAAGTGTCTAATCACTATGTTGTACACCTGAAACTAATATAAAATAATATTGAATGTCAACTGTAACTGAAAAACTAAATAATTTAAAACAAGAAGATAGAGCACATGGAGATGAATTTTAGCAGAGAACTAGAAACTTTAAAAAGGTATTAAATTAAAAGGAAATAATAAAATTTTAAAACTACCATAATTGAAAATAAAAACTCAATATTCATAAAGAAGCCCTGTGGAGAGTGGGGAGAGTCCCAACTGAAGCTCTGAAAAAAATGATAGATAATCCTGAAAAGACTATGGGACATGTAGGACACATATGTATAAAACACGAATAATCGGCATTCAATAAAGAGAAAAAAAATATTTAAAAAGCAAATCGCTGAAAAATTTTCAAGATTCACTAAAAACATCAACTTGTAGATATAAAAGTTCTATATTCCTCATGTACAATAAATTAAAAGGAAACAATACCTAGGTACATCATAGTTAAATTGTGAACTGCATTCCTGAACATAGATGTAGAAAGTCTAAAGCAAAATATTAGCAGTTCAAATTCATATATAAAAGGATAACATATCATCACAAAGTTACTTTTATTCCAGAAGTGCAAGGTTGACTTAACATTGTAAAGATCAATAAATTCATCAATTATAAAAATCATGTGATCACCTAAAGATACAGAAAAAGCATTTGATTAAATCCAATATCTGTTCATAATAAAACATTTAGCAAATTAGGGATGAAGGGGAACTTCCTTAATTTGCCAAAGAGTATGTTTAAAAATCTACAGAAAACATACTTAATGGTGAAATATTAAAACATTCCTGTCATTTGGTGTGAGAAAGGATACTGCAATCATTATTTTCATTTTTTACAGTCTGAAAATCCTACTCAGTGCAATAAAGGTAAGGGAAAAATGATACAAGGATATAAGTTAAAGTGTTGTATTGGCAGACAACACAATTGTGAACTTAGATAACCCCAAATAATTTACAGTAAAAATATTTCAACTAATAAGTTAATTTTTCAAGTTTCTAGCTACAAGGTAAACATAAATACCAAGCGAAGTACTATAGTCTACCAACTACCAAATAACATCACTTACAGTAGCATCAACATCGTATATAAATAAAAAAAACTGGACGCAAACTAGATATTCATCAAATTAGGTACATGCTAGCCTTCCTATACTTCAGAGTCACTATGAAGAAACAAGTTGAAAAGAAAGGTAAATCGATAGTATTGAGTTGGAAATATTTACAAGAAATACGTTAAACAAAATAAAAGAAGCAAGGTACAGAATAAAATGTATGGCGTGATAAAGTTCATTTAAAATAAAATGTAAAGGTAAACTCTCTCTATTGAATTACATGTATTTATACATATCTAGAAAGGCATAGGAAAATGTCTGCAAGTGATAGTATTAGTTTCCTATGCAGACAGACTTTGCTTACTAGATGGTTATGTTATTTACTAAACTTTTCTTCACTCAGAATTCCACTCTTTCTCTCTTCCCTGGCATGCATCAACATCACATTTCCCCTTCACTGAAATTAGCCACGACTATGTGACATGTTTTGTCCAATGGAATATGTGTGGAAGTGACATGTGTTGTGTTACTTCTGTTTAGAAGCTATTAAAAAAAATGCTATTTTCTTTTTTTGATATATGTATCCCTGCTTTCGTGATTATGGATCATGTGCTGGTATAAGGTAGTCTAAAGATCAAAGCAGCCGGGAGACTGAGAAGAGGATAATTCTAATGGATTGTTGCTCAGACCAAGAATGACAAATTTCATTGGGTTAAACCACTGAAATTTTGAAATTGTTTATCAATGCAACATAATATAGCCCATTATTATAAATGATATACATAAAGGGGGACTTGAACTCATCTATATTGTTTGATAACAGGAATGTTTTACACACTACTTTTGTTAAAAAGTTTTTTAAATAATTAATTTTAAAAGATGTATACATTGATTTGGATACAGGTTTAGCTCCTTATATCTTACTCACCCCCACCCCCCAAAAAAAGTGGGGAAACTAAAATGACCCAAGTTTTTGGGATGAAGTTTGGCTTTTTTAGGGAGCATATGTATATTAATACTTTAGAGACCAGCCTTTACCTTTATCAATTCCGTGAGTTATTCAAATGCAAATTAAATTAATTTTGATATAATAACAAAACTTTACATACACAGGACCTTTTAAATCTTAGATATTATGCTACGTCTCTATATGAGAGTTTCTTTCTCCCCTTTATCTATGAACACACTCATTCTACTCATATTTCAAGAGTAGTTCATATTCCATACCTTAATGACCACTTTTCTTCAGATTTACACAGGGACCTCCATTTTCTGATCTTTAAGAACATTTTAAGTTTGTTCTGTGAAATTTGGCGACTAAGGTTACTTATTAAAATGCTCTCTATGTTCTATGTGACAAACTAAAGACTTAGGTTGCACCGGGCTGGGCCTCTGGGGTGAGTCATTGTCTCCCTGTGACTCTGGTATGGATGAAGACTGGGGTTTGCATGGTAGTTGGTGTGAGCCAGATTCCTTATGGACAAATCTGGGGCATGGGGCATCTGGTAGCCGGGACGCCCATGTATTTATCCTTCCAGAGTCCACTCTTACCCCCTTAGGGATCCTCAGAGATGGGGTTTCCTCTGGGAAGAGTGATCCTAGCTGCAGTGCGTTGGGCCTGGTTCTGCTCTTCTCTGAGTGTACTTGACCTCGGTGGATACTCATCCATCCCAGCTCATCCTCTCCCAGCCCCTCCATCAGGACCTGCCCTTACTCCCCCCACACTCATTGGAAGTCACATAGCACACCTGTGAAGTTCCAACTGCACCTTGTTTAGAAAAGAAAAAGTGCATATTTTTAAAATCTATGGTGGTATATGTATCCAGTATAGTGCAGATAATAGAGTAGCCGATAAAGCTATGAGGTATGATCATAATATATGGTGAATGTTTAAATAAAAAATATTTATTACTAAAAGACACAGTGCCATTAATCCCCCTCAAATTACCACCCCCCTCGCTTCGAACACACTTATCCCATCATTCTTGCCATTTTCTAAAGCAGTTCTGGAAGCCCTCTTTCATGAGTGTCTTTAATTGTGCTGTCATGGCTGCCTCAATGTCCTGAATCATTTTGACTTTGGGGAAGAGCCAAAAGTTGCAGGGTGCCAGATCCAGTGAATAAGGTGGATGAGGACACACTGTAATGTTATTTGACAGAAATTGCCATACCAGAAGTGACATGTGACATGGAGCATTTCCTCTTAGGAAACTAGAATATCCATTAAAATGTCACATTAGTAATAGTAATTCTGAGTAAAAACTAGGAGGAGAAGCTATGTAGATCACATGTGCAGGTCAGGGGACTTATTTGTATTAGTTTATTCAGGCAGCTCATAACCTTGGGATAAGTTGCGAGGAACATTAATTGAAAACGTCTGTACTTTAGATCCTGTGCTAATTAATTTTCTTCATATGTATTGACTATCTTTAACCTCTTAACAACCCCATAACATATATTACTATACACTTTCTACAAAAGAAGAATATAATGTTTAAAGAAATTTGGAAGTCGAAAGTCATGAAGCTTGAAGCTGATGAGATCTTGTCTGTGGGAGGAAAAGTCCAGGCTCATTTCTTTATCTCAGAGCTTTTTACATTTTCATATATATCTGAATCCATCTTGAGATCTTAATAATGTTTAAAGAAATTGGAAGTCGAAAGTCATGAAGCTTGAAGCTGATGAGATCGTTTCTGTGGGAGGAAAAGTCCAGGCTCATTTCTTTATCTCAAAACTTTTTACATTTTCATGTATATCTGAATCCATCTTGAGATCTTGTTAAAAATGCAGGTTCTGAATTAGTAGGGGTGGAATGCAAACCACTGTGTTGTCAAAAACTCTCAGGGGTCACAAGTGCTACAAGCCCAAGGGCCTCGCTAGGCAGCAGAGCAGTTTACAATGTATTGTGGGAAAACTGAATTCATAAAATACTTGGAATGCTAAATAGCATTTCTAACAGAAGCCTAAAGAATAATTATATAAAGTACATAGAGTAAATACATTAAGTATATATAATTGTTATATTTTAAAACTCAGGTGTTTTCACAGAGTTCTTGAATTGTCTTTATGAATCTAGGTCTTAAGTGCTCTGAAAAATTGGTGTTCATTTAGTCATTGCAAGCTATGGATATATATATATATATTTTCTTGCTCTGGTGCATCAATAGAGATTTACTTTTTAACTTTCCATCACTGACTTCATTAAGAATGATCATTTGCTAAACAAAAGTAAAAAAGAATACCAAGAAAAGGACCAAGATTAGGAATTCAGGAAATATAATATGAACACCTATAGGGGAAAGAAATATATTCCTTTCAAAGAAATATTTTACCTTGAACTTCTTGTAAGTTACAGCTACATATTGCCTAGAGATCACTTTTGAGTTGAGAAAGTCGTATTTTTATATATAACCACCCAGAATCACCCTGACCCCTATTCCTTACAGCTAAATGAACCACAATGCATGCGGTCTTTGGTGTTCTGCTGGCAGGAGCACTGAGATAAGAATTCCCACTATGAACACTGTGTTATCCTTTTGCCATTATCTACTGATTAAACCTCAAAGGCCCTTTCAAACTGTCAGGGAAAGCACACACAAGGTGTTCTATGTGGATATGGATGGCAGGGAAGGACAGGGAGTTCTTTAATGCTACATTTTATGAATACCTGACTTTCATCCTTAAAGCACATTGTGTCTCTGCTTTTGGATGTAGCTCAGGATTATGTTGCTAGGAAAGCTTCTAGTGATAGAGGAAAACACCAGGTGCATACTGTAACTAGAACTCCGGGGAAATTATTAGACTCTAGCATATGAGGCAGTTGAGGGTCAAGTCCAAGGCTAAATAGACAAGAGCTTCGTGTTGATTAGCAAACAAACAAACCTATTAGGCCACAGGTGGCAGGAAGCTTATATTGTCAGCAAAGGGACAATATGTATCACATGGGGGAGCACTCAGAAGTGGAGCATGTAATACTATTTCTTCTGTTTGATTAGAGCAGGGTAGGGAGAAGGTTAGAGAACTGAAAACATATATATATATATATATATATATATATATATATATATATAATTTAGATACACAGACGATGAACTTGTTAACTCCAAATCTTGATCAGACTTACAAAAGTATTTATGGATTTGAGCATGAGTAATAACATTTAGAAACCTAGGGCATTTAATGTCATGAACTTGATTTAGTGTGATGGTGGTGACCTGCGAAGGTGATTTTTGATTCCTGGAGGGAATAATAGTTTGCTGGATGTCTTTCTGGTGGACAGACATTTTCCTGAATGCTCATTTATCTAAAGATGGTTCTTGATTTTTTTAGGTATCTTTGCTTGAAGATCCTAACTAACCAGGTATTATTTCTAGAAGGGACTTCTGGGAAGGAAGGAGGAAGAATGTGTTACATTAGGGAACAGTCTAACATTCTCTCACTAACAAGTCCTTAGGGGCCTCTGCGGTGGCTACTCCATCTGCCCTAGCTGTTGGGTCCTTCCTTACCCAGAGGCTTTGAAACAGATATGAGATTGTGTTTATTGTAGGGCTTTTCTTCTAGATTTCATGAAGAGATAACTCTGCTGGCATTGCTTATAATGCTTCATACCACCTGGTGGAGAGATGTCGGGGCAAGAGATTTCTACTCTTTTCCTCACTCAGAGGTCAAGCTACCTATTTTCAGATAGAGAGAAAAATTACTGGTTATGGAAATTTTTATATGAAAATGACCAAATCCAACGCAGGCATTCTGATAGCATGGTTTTTCTAAAACTTTTTTAGGTGTTATATTCTGGCTTAGGGTTTTTCACTTAATTGCTACTGTCTTTTTGGTCTCTACTAACAACAATTTTAGATTTAAAGGTAGAAAGTCTTTAGATACAATCTATTTTAGTAATGATAAATAGGCTTCAGATTGCATGCTAATTCTGATTAATTGGTTGTATTTGTAGATTTCTAAAGCCCTGAAACTGAGAAGCCTTTGCAGTTATCCTGTAGGTCAATTGAAAAAAAAAAAGAATCATGATCTGTTAGTAATGGTTATACACATCCTTGATCTTGAATAATCCTATTAATTTATAGTTGAGGGAACCTCAGATTAAATTGTATAAATGACTTCCCAGAAAGTAAAGAGTTAAAATTAAAATCTTGGGAGACTTACTCCAATTTCTATGTTCTTTTTATTATACCATCCAACCAATAACTTATTTTTCATGACTGTGTAAAATATGAGGTAATGAAAAAGTAACAATAATTTACTTTTAAAATTATTATGAACTGTTGGGAAGAAAATATGGGTTCACCTCACACATACTTATCTCCTTTTCATTCATCCATGCACTTTTTTGATTATATTATTTGGGGAGTATTGTAAGTACCAAACATGATCTGGAAACAACAATTTGGTATTATAATAAAGCAGACTATTTTTGCAACATTTTGGAGGGTGGAGTAAACTCTAACTTTTGGGACCTGCTGATTAATGGTTCATTTCATGAGTACATATAGGTATAAATGAGAAAGTAAAATAGTGTAGTGAAAAAACATTAAATCAAACAGATGTGAGCCCAAACCTCTTATTTGTCATTTAGTTGCCTACAAAGCTTTAGGAAAGTCATGGAATTTCTCTGGGCCTCTTTCCTCATCTGGAAAAAACTGCATGTCTTTATAATTATCGTAAAGGTTGGGATAATGTATCTAAAGCTCATGACAGTGTGACTAAAAACAAATCGGCTATTTAATAAATATTAACTTTTGCTGTAAAAATTTTATGTAAAATTAAATAAAAAATAAAATTCCAATGACTTTGGAGAACTACATTAATAAAAAAATCTTCCTGATGCTGGGGCATAATAGCCACTCCTAAATGCATTTAAAACAATGTTTCCAGGTTATCATGGGGACCTACTGCATTCCTACCTGGGAATCTTATTGAAAATGAAGATTTCTCAGAGTTGTCCCAGCCTAAACCTACTAAATCAGAATGCCTAGGGGTGAAATTAATTGCTAGTATTGTCTAACGATCTCTATTTTTTTGGGATCCTCAAGGACCCTTTTCACCTCCTAAATTCTAAGTCAATTCAGAAATAACAAGAAAGATTCAACAATTCAACATATTCCTTTGATTACTTTTAAAAGTTAGGTTAGAAGAGGTAGTTTATATACCTGAGTAAGCCTGCTTTCTAATGCTGAGCCCCAGAATTACAGAAGCATCCTCTGCGTCACAGGCAATACTGGACCAGGAGGGCGTCACTACAGGGCTGCTGAATGATGGAATAGAGGAGGAGGGAATGTAAGCTCTCTGAGGACTTCTGGATCCCATGAACAAGTGTCATAATCATTTGGGCTAATGTGCCATGTTCCTGCTTTCGAAATCACTAGGAAGCAATTTCATTTCCTGCCTATAAACAAAGGGTAGGGATGCAGGCAGGGAATACCACTCTAATTTATACCCCTCTACATGAAAAGAAACCTCATTGTGAGCAAAAACACCCAGTACTACCACTCACATCCTGAGCAATTCTTATGCACATACTTGTTAAGACTCATAGGTCTTGATCTGCATTTCTGCTCAGTAACCCTCCATAAATAATTTCCAGCTTAACCCTAACATAGACTTAATGACTCTGTATGCCTGGAATGTTTGCAGGGGTTGAGTGTTCAAGTAAGTGTGGATAGAGCCAGTGCAATACTGCTGCTGTGGTCCTGAACTAGGATTATGAGATCGGACAATTAAGTTCACAAACTCATCGTAGAAAAAGTGCTACCTACCTCATTGCTGAATATCATTATAGTCACCTTTGAAGTATTCCACTTGGGAAGCTATGCACTGATGCCAGTGCCTAGTACACCATTCAAAGCAATTTTGTAACTCTTTTTCTGGAATGGCCATCAAGCTGTCATTGTATTACCCTTGATGTCCTGAATGTCATCAAATTTCTTCCTTTTAATAATTCTTTTATTTTTGGATAAAGAAAGAAGTCATTGGGGACCAGATCAGGTGAGTAGGGAACATATTCCAATACAGTTATTTGTTTATTGGCTAAAATCTCCCTCATAGACAGTGTCGTATGAGCTGGTGCATTGTCGTGATGCAAGAGCCATGAATTGTTGGAAAGTTCAGGTTGTCTAACTTTTTCATGCAGCCTTTTCAGCACTTCCAAATAGTAAACTTGGTTAACTATTTGTCTAGTTGGTACAAATTCATAACGAAAAATCCCTCTGATATATACAAAAAAGCAACATTGTTGCAACAAGTTCGCAAAATTAATTGTCATACCTCATATGTGTAATGATCTTCGTATGGCTGAGACGTCTGTGCACTGCTCTAATCTCCCAGAACAGTGAGAGGCCATGGAGAATGAGGGCTTCATATAACCTTGTCGACCATCTTTTCAAACACCAAAATCTTAAAGTACAAGAAAAGTAGGAATAGAAAGAAAATTAACATGTATATAAAATAATAGGTATGAAAGAAATAATTATTAAGAACACAAATGACATGGAAAAATCCAGATAACCTTGGTTCTTTATCACCTGAAAACCATAACATACCAAGGATGTACTTATAGTTTCTCAATTATAGAATTTTTCTTATGCAGAATGTATGTCATAGAGGTCATGTTACAAATACTATTACTGCTACTATTACCTGTAAAAAAGGTTATTTTCTGTTAGAAAAATAAAACCTGGAAATGGGAGAGTAAGAGTGTTTTAGTCATCTGGAAAAGGCAAGGAAACGAGGGAGCTACTTATCTGTTACTGCCAACACCATCTCCTCCACTAACTAGAATTGATTCACTAGTAGACAAGTATGCATAAATTAAAATAGAGGATGGCTGAGAACTTGGTCACAAGAAGATATATACAGCATCTCTGATAAAGGATTAATCTAAAACATGTGATAAATAGTTATAAAATATACAATGGAAAGAAAATCCTATAAATGGGCAAATGAAATAATTAGTCTACAAAAGGCAAAACCCGAATGGCTAAGAAATACTCGCATATGAAGAGATGTTCAGTTTCATTGATAAATAAATAAATGAACAGAAAGATAAAATACCAGCTTGCATCTATGCGATTGGTGAAAAATAAATTTGGACAATATGAAGTGGTGATGAGCATGTGGAGGAATTCATATCCTCAATCTCACTGCTAATTGTCATGAGGGCTAGTGTAGCCTCATGGGCTGGTGGAGAGCAATTTCATAGTGCAGTTATGTTTAAAATGTTCTGTGCATCAACAATTCTCCTCTGGATTTTTGCACAGGAAAGATTTGTACAAATATTTTTCTTCAAGAGAACCTGTATAAAGGTGAAGTACTTTGCTGAAGTGCTATATATAGATGGTAGCAAAGAGCTGAAGACAAATTAGATGGCCATCTTGTAAGGAATAGAGAAGTAAATGTGGAAAATGCACAAAAAGAAATAATATACAGGAAAATGAATTAAGTATGTATATATGGGCACATTTCAAAATATAATGCTGCAATGCTAAATTAGAAATTAGTAGCAAAGTAAAATTTATATATATTTAGAAATACACAGAATATGATGTTATATATTTTTATAGTTACACAATGAGAAATAAGGGCCTGAACAGACATACCTTAAATACTTGAGAATGGTTTCTTTTTTTTTTTTTGAAGGCAGTGTCACTGGCCCTCACATGTGGGACCGAACCGGGGCTGCTGGCTTCCCAAGCCAGCGCTTAACCGCCACGCCACTCGGCCGACCCAAGAATGGTTTCTTAATGGAGAGAAATGGAATTGGAAAAAGAGATGTAGAAAAAAGAAGGAACATAAATGGAAGGAAGGACGGGAGGGAGGAGGGAAGGAGGGGAGAGTTGTGTTCACTGATGATGTACATACTCAGAATAGGATGTGACTGAAGAAATTCTGTGCATATGTGGATCATAATATATTATTACACATTATAAATTATGTAGAACTATAAACAGAGATCAGCTAGTATTTCTTGATATAGTACCTCCTAATTTTCCACTAAAATGCCAATGTGGGCAAAGAAAAAGACAAAAATAATACAAAAAAACCTCATTCCAGAATCTGGAATGAATTTCCACTAACGCTTAGGCCAAGAAGGTGGAATATTCCTGCATTAGGGCCTGGTCATGTGTGACTTCATGAGACAGAGCATCCTCATTCACCTGACAGAAGTTAGGAAGCTGTTTCGACCTGCCTTTCCAACCCTGCCTCCCACCCCTGGCTTCTAATTGAATGAGCAGGTTGTGTATCATGCGGAAAACTGGGCCAGTCTCCCTTGATCACAAAGGCACTGAGGATAGAGACAACCAAAAAGTCATCTCAGATCCTATTTTCTTCATCAGAGGAAATCAAGAAGTAGACAAGAAATTATCAGTCAAATCTATTTGCTGCGGCATTATTTGTAATAGTGGAAAACTGAAAGTTATCTAAAGGTTCAGTAGTCAGTCAAGGCGTGGTAAGATAAAATACATCATAGACATAGGGTAGCATATAATGTATCCATTATAATCATGTTTTTGAAGAATACTAGGAACATACCAAAATAGTCATAATATAAAGTAAAAAGAATAGGAAATAAAAATATAAAGCATAGCAGAGTTTTTATTTTAAAAATGAAAATATCTGTGCAGATACTCAGTTCAGTACTGGTAAGCTGGTAAATATACCAAAATATTGAGAATGAATATCTTTGGATGTTAGGAATAGACATGGTTTTCATTGTCTTCTCTAGTTTTCAAAATTTTTATAATGAATAGCCGTTCTTTTATAAATAATAAAAATAAAAAACAATAGTAACTAATACTAATTGCTTACTCTGTACCAGGTAGGCACAGTTCTAATTCATATGTCTGAACTGTTTTTATGCCTTTAACAGATCTGGGAAGTAGGTACTGTAATTGCATCTATTTATCTCGCACTTGCAGGTCCCTGAGACAAAAGTTGAGCAAATTACTTCATGACACTTTGGCTCTGGAGTCTGAGTGCAACGACTATACATACTGCTTCACCACCTTCCTTGTTGTGTACTTGGAGATAAGGCTGAATGCAACTTCATGATGTAAGATGATGGGGGTTTTTTTGTTTTGTTTTTTTCTTTTTTTTAGAGGGCAGTGTCACTGGTCCTCATATGTGGGATCCGAACTGGGGCCGCTAGCATCCCAAACCAGCTCTTAACCAATGCGCCACTCGGCCGGCCCAAGATAATGGTTTTCTTAATAAAACTTTGGGACTGCGGAGGGAAATAATGGGGAAAAGGGCAAGCAAGAGCCTAAAATTCGCAAAACGTTTTTCAAAATGGTACCTTCAGTTCTAGAGTCAAGTAACACATACACTTGTTTTAAGGAGGGAAAGTAATTAGCTTAGTTTAGTTTAATTTTGTGTGCTTCTTCTGAGAATTGAATATGAGGCGAAAAAGAGACTTATATTATTAGTTCCACGGATAGCCACACAAGCAACTGTGGAGCTATATGCTTTATTAGACACTGATAATGGTTCTTCAAGGGAGTGCTTATGGGGGTCCTGCTTTGAAGAGATCAGTGAAGGCACAGCTCTTCACTGTTTAGGTGACTTCAGACAGCAGATCTTCATCTCCAGTGAGATCTTTGTGTCAAGATGTACCAGTAAGACTATTGCCTCCCAGCCTTCTAGCCCACCTCCACACTTAATAAATCTCTGTTAAGTTGCTCTGGTTTTTGGTTAATTTATTTGCAATTTTGTGATGTAAAAATACCAGTGTATTAGTCATAGTTCCCCAGAGAAATAGAACCAATAAGATATAGGTATAGATATAGATTAGAGAAAGATAGTGATAGAGATAGATAGAAATGGAGATATGAGGAAATTCATTATAAGAATTGGCTTACACCATTATGGAAGCCATTAAGTCCCGTGATCTGTTGTCTTCAAGCTGGAGAACCAGTGAAACCAGTGGTGTAATTCAATTCCAGTCTGAAGGCCTGAGAATTGAGGGGCTGAGGGTATAAGTCCTTATCTGAATCCAAGAGCTTCAGAACCAGGTGCACTTATGTTCAAGGCCAGGAGAAGGTGAATACCTTAAGCTCAAACACAGAGAGTGAATTTGCTCTTCCCCTGCCTTTTTGTTCTATTAGTGTCCTCAATAAATTGGATTATGCCTGTGTGACTCAGTCTTTGGACTCGAATGTTATTCTCTTCCAGAGACACCCTCACAGACACACCTAGAAATAATGTTTTACCAGCTCTCTGGGTATTTCTTAGCTCAGTTAAATTGACACATAAAATTAACCATAGTACCCAGTAAATGTTAGGATCCTAACAGCTTGCCTTTCCCACCCAAGTAATGATCCATTGTCAAAGTTCAAATTCATTCATTGCTCCTTCAGCAGTTAGGTTAAGTGCAAAGGTTTCTGTGATGACTGTACATCTGATGCCTTCACTCTGTCATCCATGAAAGAACTGTCCCATCATCTTTTTCCCTTACAACCCAGACCAGTTCTACTTGTTTCTGGTTCTAATGCTGATTAAATTTCTAGACATAAGAACCTGATTAAGCTTCTAGACATTTCTTTGGGGTTGCAGGCTCTTGTCAACACTAACCTGTTATGGTGCCCTTCTAAGCACTTTTTCTCCAGTGTTGTGGTGAATTGGGAGATCTTATTTAACATTTATTAAATAGTAAATAGCTAATTACTCAAAGTAGCTATTTACATATTGAATTTATTTTTCTTGGCATCTTTAATGTCTGATTAACATTTTCTTCCTACAGCTGGAAGATACTTACTAGAATAAAGCATTCCCTTACTTAATCTCAAGTGGAATATATGGTAAGTGTGATCATTTTAATTTGTGTCATTTATTAGCAGGAAAGAGGTATTGTACAGGTGGGACACTCCATTACATGCTGATTAGCAGGTGGCTTAGAGGGCAAGAGGGAAAACTCCTTCACCAAGGGGATTATAGACATCACAGAAGAAGTTCAGCTTTGGGAAAAATAGAGAAAATGACATTGGGATGCCTGATTTTGGAGACTGGGGACAGAACTTAGTGTTGTGATGATAACACTATATAGATATACTAAAGGAATAGTCAAAATAGAAAGTCTGGCACCCTCTATGGAAAAATCACAGTTTCTTTGTCTAATCACACAAGAACCACAGAACCAAAGGAGACTTTGCTGATCCAATTAAAGTGTGCAATTTAGATGAGGGAACTGATGCACAGATAGATCTTGCCTCAGTGCAGTTCAAGTTAGTACCATGGACAGATGTCAAATCCAAGCCTGCTGTCTCCTAATCCATTGAACTGTTAAGAAACCCATATGGTAGCATTTCTTGCCTCCAACATAATTTTCTCAGTTGGTTGCCTGATGGACCACATCAGAGTGTTTCACTATACTGCATTTATATGAGGGAGAGGTCCAAAGTATGTTTTAAAAAGAGGTTATGACAGAGAGAGAGAGAGAGAGAGAGAGAGAGAGAGAGAGAGAGAGAGAGAGAGAGAGAGAGAGAACAGAATAAGGTCCCAAAGTAGCTCATGGTTTCAGAATTAGGGAATATCCTTATGGGAAAGCGAAGTTAACCGCAGAAGGGAGGTGCTGGTTTTGCGAGAGAGCAGCACTCTAGTTTACTGTTAATCTTGTTGACCTGTTGAGCTTCTTGCTGCTTTTGTTCTTTGGTTTCTGGCAGCCAATATTTTAATATTGAAAAGATGTGAATTAGGATTAACTCAGAGTTTAGTTTATGGCCTACCCAAACCATAGTTAGTTATTGTCACCCTTAGCCTAAGTTGAAAACTAAAATATTGCAAAGCATATTGCTGATCTTGGTATATAATACTTACTTAATAACTAGTTCTTGAATTTATAAATGAATGCAGAACTTCCTTTTTTGATTATGCAGGTTGTGCCCTACATGAAAGACCCAACCAAGGGGCACAGATGGGAGCTGAAGCCCAAGCTGCCCTCTGGTTGCCAAACCAGGTGCCCTGGCATATGGCTGATTCTACTTCGGAAGAGATACAGTTTCTAGTTGGTCTACACATTTTTCTTAATTTGCACAAAGGCACTGTACACCCTAGCTGTGACCTCAAAAGAACATATGAAACCTATGATGAAAGGAGTGAGACAGACTGTAATATTCATACCCTGCTAAGTGACCTTTCAAAGTGCTGCTATTTCAGTGTTTGTGCCCAGTAACTGCAACAGGTGTCTGGGAATTGTTGATGGTTTCTTCCTCTACATGTATTATTCCTCTTCTATGAGCTCATGATGTTCTTTGAGTTGGTACCACATCATTTAACAATTAATAACATTCTTTTATTACTCTTTAAGGTTTTCAATGAATCTTTTAGTATTATGTAGTATCTTTGAAGGCGTACATGCAATATATCTCTGTCTGAGCATATATTAGAAATTCAACAAATATTTGTTTAATTATATGGACAAACTAGGTTGAAAGATTCTTGGAAGTAGGAAGTATGTTAGTCTTTTCAGTTTCCAGTATTGAGTGCAGAACAAATTTTATTAACTGTTTGAGGAAGTACATTGATCTGATTGAATCCAACATTGCTCCTGGAGGCTTTTGGAGACTCTAGCCTTCTTCCCTGGGTTGATGTATTTGGGGCTAATTTTCCTTCGTAGGCTGCAGGTTTTCTAATGGGGTTTAGCTACTTAAAGGCGAATAGCTTCAGCTGGATTCTCTGCCTTCATTCTGCACCTTTCTGCACCCTGTTCTGTGCAATGGGAGACTCACTCACATGAACTGTACAACCTCCCATGCCCTCTGGCTTCTGGTTGGGCTCAGCCAGTGGGGAGCCCTGGTAGGAGATTGGAGGGAGGAGATTGCGGTCTGGTTATATATTCCTCTAGCTTCCTCTCTGAGAAGTTGCTTCAAGGTTGTCTGTATCCCTCAACCTAAGTTTCCAGGGTCTCAGTGTGGCTTTTTAATCACTGCCTGCTTCTTCTAAGTACCAATGACTACTCCCTCATCTCACTCCATTGGGTCCAGGAGTAATAGTGGCTCTTCCGTTATTTCAGCAAGTTATTGAGTTATTCGTTGTAGCTTTGCTACATCCTGTCCACATCTTTGTAAATAGTTCCTTTATTATGCCCTCCTCTGATTACCCTAGCTTGAGTGTGTCAGCTCTCTCATCTTGAACCCAATGCCTAACTAATTAGCACCATGCTAAAACATTAGTAAAAAATATGAAGGAGCTGGAATCTCTGCCCTGCACCTTTGTCCTACTTTATCTCTTTAACAACCCTTGAACTTGGCCTTCTTGCTCCTCTCTCTTGGTTTACCAGCTTTTTTCATGTTGCCCTCAACCCCAAGGTCTAGTGCAAAGTTATCCTCTTTACCTGGGTTCAGTTATATGTGGAATGATTTCACCTTCCTTCCATGTGTTCCTGGAGGACATTCCCAGAATTCCCTGTGCCTGCTACCTTCTTTGGTCTAACCCCTGAAAATAGTTTCCTGATAAGTGACAACTGCACTAAAAGTGAGCAACTCATGTGTCCCTTTTTAAATTTACAATAGGAAAATTGTTGCAAGTGAGTTCACCTTCTTCCATTTATGAGAAAATCTTTCCCTCCTATATTGCATCAGCTGAAACTTCAGTCTGCTTAGGGTTGGTTTCTAGCATACATATTTTATGAAGTTGCTGGCTTTTAGTCTAACAGAGTAATAACTATAACAAATGAATTCCTTAAGTTTGAGACCTTGGGTTATATAAAATTAAATGAGTTCCCTGATGTTATCAGTTCTATAAATCCAAAGTTTTGTTGTATTTACATAAAATGAAGGTTCATTAAATTTTATCCTCTTTGTACTCATCCCCAAAATGGTATTATAAATTTTCTTCTCCTGGAGTTCTTAATGGTCCAAAATATATTCTTTAAGGAGATCTACTGACAGTGTTCTGAAATATAAAAATGTTCCCCCTACTATAGTTCCCACCCCCCCACAAATGGTCTGGCTACTGCTGTTTGTAGCTTTGTCTTGTAATCTGTGAATGTGAAATAATAAACACTAAATACTGAGACATGGTGGACAAAAGTGCTTATGTTTCTCTGTCTGCACGTCAGGGGAGAGGCCTTGCTCAGGAAATATTCATGAGAAAGTAAAAGGCTATTGATAAAACAGGGCTCATATTCCCCTTAAATGTCAAGTCAGAATCAACAATAACATTGAGACATTATCTTATGGGAATAGAGTATGAAAATTGGACATTCTCTAGTATAGCCATCTAAAGAGAATAAATGGAGGAGTAATTGATGAGGACCTATCAATAAAGCAAACAGGTGATTTTGAGTTTAATATGAGTAATTGCTAGACATCTGAGAGTAGACCTCTGACAAAAATGAAGATAGAGAATTTTCTAGAGATCTCACCAAAGCATGTACGAGTATGAGTCTCAACTGCCCTCTAAGAGGTTATATGATTTAGAAAGTATGCCCGAATACCTTCTTAAGTTTTGTTTTCCCCATTAGATGCTAAGTTTCATGAGGGCTGAGACCAGGACAGTCTTCTGCACCATTTGATTCCCAATGATCAATATTCTTTTAAATGAAAATGAACATATAAAAGGATGAATAGATCAATCTGTCCTACTTAGATCTCTGGTTATATTTTGGATTCCTGATATAGTATAAAATCCAGCTGTGGTCTAAAATGAGGGAACAACGGAAAAATATATTTTCTATAAATGTTCTTGGTAAATGAATTGTTACTCAACTAGAAGAAGCTACTTAAAAGGGTCATTTGACATATTTACATAGTACAGTGATTCCAACCTAAGCCCAGGTGTCATCTCATTTGCCTGTTTTCTTAATGAATGAAAAGCACTCAGAATACTCACAGCATCAAAAATGACAAGGAATCACCTGGTTTGGGAAAATGTTCAGATCCATAATCTATATATTGCAGAGACCTGCTTCTTCACTGAAACAAAAATCTACTTTCTTTGATTTGCAAATTTGGAACTTTGCAAAATGGGTTTTCATGAGCCGCTTCTTCATGACTTTCAAAAAGCTTGTTGAATGAGTTGATTGAGATGGAGAGGTTGAAGATAACATAGATGTGGGGGCCAAGTGGAGATACACTAGCTATTATGGGTCTTCTGAAATCACATCAGAGAGCAGAAGCTCAGATGGGCCAAATCAATGATTTTCCAAAATTTTTTATTTAGCTCTGGAACACATGGTTCTTGGAAATAGCCTGTTGTTACATGTTAAGTATTCCCAGTGGCTCAGGGCCTTGCCTTTGTGGAAAGGGGAGTGGATTCTAAAATGAAAGCAATGGGATCCTGACCCCATATATGGCTGGAGCACGCCTTCATCTCAGAGGACCCGCTCTGTAATAATGCAGAGCAACATTGTTAAAAATAGGCCATAGCCTGCAAAAGATGCTGCTCTGCATATGTCTGCCTTCTCAACTTTCAAGAAAACAGGTTACTGAAACCCTTCTATCTGTCCTTCATCAGCTGGTATGTACAGTACACATAAGCTGTTGAGAGAAAAACAGAGTATCCTCAAGGGGAAATAAATTAATGCTTTGTTCTTTGGGATGTTATATAACTCTCACCTTCAGGATGTTACAAACATCATATTTCCCAAACACCTCTCCCTTTGAAATGTATACCCTGGCCATGCTGAGGCACTCGGGGCTCTGGCCTTCCTTTTTTGACTTATCATTCTGTTTTGCCATTACATAAAATGTGAATTTAGGTGCTTGGTTGTCTGAGACACAGCAGAAAAGGCAGCCTTCTCTTCATCAGATTGGCTGAAAACCAGTTCCTTGTCCCTCCTCCACTGAGGTTCTGCATGTAACTGCATGCTGCCATCTTCTAGGGTTAAAAGAGGGAACTGTTCCCCACAAGGGCCATGACTCTGGAGACCCTTTGCTGTACCATCTGGCAGCGGTCCCCACTCTGACCACCCTTTACACTTTTGCTCCCACAATTAATTTAAGTTAAAAAAAGATGTGAGGGAAATTCAGGATCCCATCTATACATGACTGAGGTAAATTGAATGTAGTAATCCCTGTTACCCAATACTTTTAGTTTGGGTTTAAAGTATTACATTTTTTCTTTTCGTTTTCAGTCCTTTTACTCTTTAGACCCTTCTCTCACTCCAGTTCCTGAAGGAGAAGATTTGTGTAATTTCTCTCTCTCTCCCTACTCTAAGGCTGAGCTACCTTTAATCCCATTTTAGTTTCTGGAGAAATAAAATGATTTCTTATGTGGGTACTACAAACTTCAGAAATTTTCAAGATACCCTCACTTCTGACACTAGTTGCAAGTTTAGGGATAACCAAGGTCACTCTCAGGTTCAATAGTTTGCTAGATAGACTCACACAAATCACTGAAAACTGTTATCATCACAGTTCTGGTTTATTACAGTGAAAGATTCAGATTACAATCAACCAAGGGAAGGGAGGCATAAGACAGGGTCTGGAAGAGTTGCAAGCAAGGAGTTTCCGGTTATTATTCCTCGGTGGAGTTGTGTGGACAGCGTTGACTTTTCCTAGCAACAATTTGTGATGATATACACAGATGATTGACAACCAGGGAAGCTCACCCCAGCCTTGGTGTCCAGAGTTTTATTGGGACTCAGTCATGCAGGCATGGTTGACCACCATTGTGTCTGACCTTAGACTCCAGCCCCTTCATAGAAGTCTATGTTACTGTAATTTACAGTTTTAGCACAGACTATCTGGCATGTCCCAAGTGTGTAAATAGACACTCTTATCAGGCAGAACATTCCTAAAGGCTTAGAGATTATATCCTAGGAGCCAAAAGGGAAAGACAAACCTATCTTTGGGCAATGTTAATCCTTCCCTGCATAGGTACTTCATGCCTCCATTTGAAAATGTGGTCTGGTTGTCTAGCTGCTTCTCTTATTCAATTGTTATCTGCCACTTATTACTATTTTTTTTCCACTCCTTTATCCTAACCTCTGTTATGAAATGATTTTGGTCTTTTTCAGCTATTATTTTTTTTTCTTTTTTGTAACTAGAAGTGTTCAGCTTAAGATAAATGAGAATTTTGGGTTTCCTTCTTGACAGCCTTGCTACTAGGTGGGTTGTTACGAAGGCAAGTCTCAGACAGAATTCTGCCATATATACAAATTCTTATTAACAGGTGGGCACGAAATAAGTATTAAAAATATGGCAAAATATTTTTTTTTAATTCAATGAAAGCTTCGTTCTGTGTCTTTTTGAGTCATTCTACAAACTTTGAGTAAAAGGATCATTCCAGGCAGATGTGAAAGTGTTCTAGCTTTAGAACCATTTTGAATCTGAACACAGAATCCAGTGTGCTAGGCCCAGGGTACCCTTTCTGAAGGTTGTAGGTTGCCATTTTCTTCAGATCTTTACACTGTCCAGCAAAGACAGAGGTGCCTATATGACATTCTGCCAGTCTTGAACTCATTTCACCAATGGAAAACTATTTATGCTAATTATAAAATCCTTTAGTGATGGAAAAGCCTTCAAGAAACTTGATGTTGGTAGCTCTTTAGAGCATGGACTCTTGAGTATTCTTTCAGGTGCTAACTCAACACTCTGTAGTGAGTATCTAAATTAGAATACATCCAATGTTAACCAATTGCACTAGGATATATGTGGAGACTAACCTGTGACTATAACACAGTATTCATGCTGAAATATTTTAAAGTACCCTTTAGGCAATGGAAAAGGCCCTTCTAAAAAAGGCTCTTTCCTCAGCTCCTCTGATTTCAAAGGTTCATGTGGATTCTTTGATTTCCTTTTTTTAAATCTGCCAATTTTGTCAAAAGACCCCTTGGTTCCACATAGATCCTTTCTCTGACAATCACTTCACTAGCCCAATTTGGGGCTCTCCTGCATAAGTCCTAGGACATATGTACAGATGAGAAAGTATCACTTCTTCAGGCAAATTTGGTGGGTTATCCTTAAAACATTTGAAGCATTCCATATTTATAGCTTCTCTATTCATTCAACAAATTTTTATAAAAGCTTACTGCTTGTTGGCTGACTTTATTTTCTTAAGGACAGTGGTTCTCAAACTGTGGTCCATCGATCCCTGGTAATCTCCAAAACACATGCAGAGGGTCTGCAAGACCAAAACTATTTTCATGATGACTAAGACACCACTTGCTTTTTACAAGGTATTGACATTTGCAGTAATGGTGTAAAATCAATGGTGGTTAAAACTTCTGGCATCCTAACATATATCAGGGCAGTGGCACCAAACTGAAGAGTAGTCATTGTCATCTTCAAAGTAAAAAAACAAACAAACCCACTTTCTCTTAAAAATCTCTTTACTGAAGCAATATAATTTATTAGTTTTATTAAATATTGATCCTTGAGTAAACACTTGGTTAATATTTTGTGTGACAAAATGGGCAGTAGACATGAAACATTTTTTCCTTATATTGAAGTATGAAGTATAAGCTGTAGGCTGAATATGATTTTCTCTTGAAAGACCCACTGATACAAAACTATGGTTGTTCAGATTTGTGTATTTGACAGGTATTTTATTGAAAATGTTAATTCAAAAAAAACAAACTACTCTATTTGTTGCCAAGGATAAAATTGGAAATGTCAGGTGAAAATTTAAAATTTTGACAACTTGTATCTACCCTCATGAGTTTGAAAATTTCCCAGTTCTTAAAACTGTTCTCATGAGCTCAACGGTGATATTAACAAATGTGACTTTTTGATATTGTATTGTGAAGGGTGTGAAGATTTGTATAACTCAGTAAATCAATGTATAAGTATCAATATATAATGTGACAAAATTATGTGTGATTAAAAAAACCAGTGTGGAACAGAACAGTGATTTTAATGTAATAGAGTAAAAATGCTCACTTAGCTGATTTAAGATTCCATATTTTAACTAAATTAAAAAAAAAAAACCAAAACAACTTCTACTTAATGAGTTTTGGTTTAGTTTCAAAAAATAATATCTACAGTTACCTGAAAAGGGCAATTAAAATATTCCTCCTTTCCTCATGTATAAGTATATATCTGTGTGAAGTTAGATATTTTTCATATACTTAAGCAAGAGCCACCTCTCAACATATTGAACACAGACCCCTATGTGAGAATCCAGCTTATTGTATTAAGCCAGACATTGAGATTTACAAAAACATAAAACATTGCCACTCTTCTAATAAAATACTTTTCTTTATATACATATAATTATTTTGTTATAAAAATATGTAATTTTCTTAAAAACATGGATTTATCATTCATTTTGCACAAAGGAATGAATGTTTCAAGTTTTCTTTTTTTTAGTTAAATTTATTGGGGTGACAATGATTAGTGAAATTATATGTTTCAAGTGTACAATTCTGTAATACATCATCTATATATCACATATGTGTTCACCACCCAGAGTCAGCTCTCCTTCCATCACCATATATTTGACCCTGTTTACCCTCATCTACCACTACCACCCCCCTCTTTACCCTTTGGTAACCGCTAAGCTATTGTCTGTGTCTATGAGTTTTTGTTTTTTTATTTGTTTGTCTTATTCCTTTGTTGCTTTTAGTTTTGAAGTTTTTAAGTTTTAATGTCTAATATAGTAAATAGTGACAAATATAACCCATATAAACAAAACTCTTTGGGGCCTGGGTAATTTTTAGGTATAGGTATCCTGGGACCAAAAACATTTTTATAATATTTTAAAAATATAGTTTGTATATAATATTATATTAGTTTCAGGTATACAACATAGTGATTCAACATTAATATACCTTATGATGTGCTGACCCCACTAAATCTAGTAATCACCTGTCATCTTGCAAAGTTACCACACTATTATTATATTAACTATATTTCCTTTATCTTTTTCACCCATCCCTCCACCCCTCTGCCCTCTGGCAATCGCCAGTTTATTCCTTGTTTCTATGGATCTATTTTTGTTTTGTCTATTTGTTTTGATTTTTAAAAATTCCACATGTAAGTGAAACCGTGTGCATTTGTCTTTCCCTGTCTGACATTTCACTTAGCATAATACCCTCTAGTTCCAACCATGTTGTCACAAATGGCAAGATTTCATTCTTTGTTGTTTCATTCGTGTGTGTGTGTGTGTGTGTATTACATCTTCTTTTTTCTTTCTTTTTTATTTTTAATAAAGATTTTATTGGGGAATTGAGGGAGGGGAACAGCATTGGGGAACTGGGGAAGGGGAACAGATAAGTTGCTGTCCTTTTGTTCTTCAGTCTAGTTGTAGAGGATGTCGCTTCACTGGCCCATGTTGGTATCATCATTGCTCTCTTCTCAGGGGAGGCAGATCAGTCGCTGGCCTCTGGACGGCCGCTCACAGTGGCTCTTGGCAGCTCACTCTGGCTGCTGGCTGCTCATGCTGGCTGCCAGCCACTCACTGTAACCTATGGCAGCCCACTGCAGCAGGGGCTGCAGCTATGCCATCCTGGGGACTCACAGCAGCACAGCTCCAGGTGGAGATGTTATTCACCATCTTAGCTGTAGAGGGCAGTGTCGCTGGCCCTCACATGTGGGATCTGAACCGGGGCCACTGACATCCCAATCCAGCTCTTAACCAAAGCACCACTCAGCTGGCCCTATCACAGCTTCTTTATCCATTCATCTATTGATGAACATCTAGGTTGTGTCATAACTTGTCTATTGTAAATAATGCTTCAATAAACATATGCATGCATATGTATTTTCAAATTAGTGTTTTTGTTTTCTTTGGATAAGCATCTGACATGGAATTGCTGGGTCATGTGGTAGATATATTTTTAGTGTTTTGAGGAACCTCCAAACCATTTTCCAGAGTAGCTGCACTAATTTGCAATCCCACCAACGGTGCACGAGGGTTGCCTTTTCTCCACATCCTTGGCAACACTTGTTGCTTGTTGACTTTTTGATAATAGCCATTCTGACTGCTGTGTGGTGATATCTCATTGTGATTTTATATGCATTTCCTTGATGATTAGTGATATTGAGCATCTTTTCATATGCCTGTTGGGTATCTGTATGACCTCTCTGGAAAAATATCTCTTCATGTGCTCTGCCCATTTTTTAAATCAGATTTTGTTTTATTATTGAGTTGTATGAATTTTTTACCTGTTTTGGATTTCAACCCCTTATCAGATATATAATTTGCAAATGTATTCTCCCATTTTGTATGTTGTCTTTTTTTGTTGTTGATGTTCTCCTTTGCTGCGGAAAAGTTTTTTAGTTCGATGAAGTCTCTTTTGTTTACTTTTTTTTTTTTTTTGAGGGCAGTGTCACTGGTCCTCATATGTGGGACCGAACCAGGGTCCCTGGCTTCCCAAGCCAGTGCTTAACCGCCGCGCCACTCACCCAGCCCTTCTTTTGTTTACTTTTCCTTTTATTATATTTCTCTTACTCATAGGTAGTAAACTAGTTGACATCAGTCTTAGTAATATCTTTTTTGTATTGTTCCCTCAAGCTGGGGCAAATTTTTTTTTTTCGAGGGCAGTATCACTGACCCTCATATGTGGGACCCGAGCCGGGGCCACTGGTGTCCCAAGCCAGTGCTTAACAACCGCGCCACTCAGCCGGCCCAAGGGGCAAAATTTTTGAAAATACAGTTTTTGAAAATGGGAAATAGTAGTGGCATCTTGCCATACAACCCTTAAGAGTAGAGAGTGATCAAGTTTGTTACAAGTTGTTTATGATTTCACAGATTTAACTTCACTATGTGTTGATGAGAAACAGCAGATAACAATAATGGAGGGCCTGCTGAGTGGCTCATTGGCTAAGAGTTGGCTTGGGATGCCAGCTCTGAGCAGCAGGGCCCCGGTTCAGGTCCCACGTGAGGGCCAGTGAGGCTGCGCCCTCTACAGCTAAGATGGTGAACAACAGCTCAACCTGGAGCTGGGCTGCCATGAGTCACTGGCAATGGCTTAGGCTGCAGTGGGGCTGGCCGACAGCTGGCATGAGCTTTCATGAGCTGCCATGAGCCGCCGTCCAATGGCTGGTGATGGACTGCCTCCCCAGGGAAGAACATAATCATAATAGCAACATGGGCCAGTGAAGCAAAGCCCTCCACAACTAGACTGAAGAACAAAAAGGACAGCAACTTTTCTGTTCCCCTTCCCTGGTTCCCCAATGCTGTTCCCCTCCCCCAATTCCCCAATAAAATTAAAAAAAAAATGATTGAACAACATAGAAGAAATTCTGAAGATTTTAAAAAATTCATTGTCTTCACACTTATATGTAACCATTTTGGGGAGAAGGAATTTCAGTGTTTACTTATTAAGCAATGTCTTCCAAAGTAATACAAATTTGAATCCCAGCTAGAGTCATCTTTAACTAGTATGGGTGTTTCTTTTCTTTTTTTCCTATTCCTGAATGTAAAACCCAATATGTGTTACCTCTCTTGTCAAATATTTCCCCAATATGTTTGTTTTCCTTAGAATTTTGTTTTACTTTTTATTTTTAATGCAGAATATTGTTTTTTCAATATCATATAAAGTTACTGAAATATTTGATAAATTTCTGTGCTCTCCACCCTTCATTGTTTCTTAGGGTTCAAATTTCTTCCTTGTTTTATTGAGGTATAAGTGACATATAACATTATATTAGTTTCAGATGTACAACATAATGATTGGGTATTTTTATATATTGTAATCTCCAATGTGATCACTGTAATATGTCTAGTTAACATCTATTACCATGCATGGTTACAATTTTTTTCTTGCAGTGAGAATTTTTAAGATCTACTCTCTTAGCAATTTTCAAATAGTCAATGCATACAGCATTATTAACTATAGTCACCATGCTTTACATTTCAGCCCCATGACTCATCTATTTTATAACTGAAAGTTTGTACCTTTTTCAAATTTCTTCCTGATGAGGTATATCCTTTAATAATGCTTTCAGACAGGTTTGACCATAGATGATAAGCTCTCTTAGTCTTTGTATATTTTACAAGTGAGTGGTAAGTTAGTACATATTTTATTTTCACAGTATCACTTATTTTGTTAGCTTCTTTAGAAGGTAATAAATCTAATTAATATTTCCTTGCTGACAATCTGTTTTCTTTCAGATCTAAAGGTAGGCAATCTAGGCACAGTAGCAGGGAAAAAAAATAGACGTATTTGGGGCAGATGATGGTTCCAAATACTATTGTATTGACAAATATCAATTTTGCTTCTGAAATAAGAGATACTCAATATAATTTTTTGTTGTTGTTTTGGTTTATTGTATTTTTTTAGTAATGAATGGATTAGCCTTGCCAACTGTGTTAGCAATTATCATAAAATTCAAACCTATTATATTGGAGATGTTGCTAAAGGATATTAATTTGAGAATCTGGACTCTAAAGCTTTATTGATCACAGAAATGAACTGAAAAGTCAACTTGGTAGTTAGTACTGGCAGAAATCTCATGCCCCAGTCCCTTTTGCAAGGGATTAGACATTCTTACTAAATTTTGCCTCTGGGCTGAAGGGGTTTCTGACCCAGAGTGGTCAGAAATGGTGTGATTATAGAGGCCACTGCATATCATGCCTAGGAGTGAAGTCCTCAGGAATATTTCAGGACTTAGATTAAAGGTTTGAGTGAAAGGCAAGAAGTCAGGAAGAGAAGAGATCAGAACCCCATGAGTCAATGAAATACAAGCTGTTGTGAGAAAAAATGGTCTAGGGCTTTTAGAGAAATAAATCTTTACCAAAAACAAGGGTGTGTGGTGTGAGAATAGGTCACTTGCTTCAACTACAATGTCAGATTCGATATCTTGGTGAATTTACTGTGATATCATGGTAATTTACTCTGCAAACTGCTTTTACATGTAGAAAGAAAATATTTTTAATGTCATTTTTCTGAAAGTCAATTTGTGTGTATGTGGTCAACACCACATGTTAGTAAAATCCCATTATTTGATTCTACTTGTTAGAATCACACCTTAATCTGATGTCCTGCGCTGGGTACTTTGTAAGGAATATTGTTTGGATTAGCAATGATTTAAAAAATATCTTTTAACCACTGGGGATATGTAGGCTATTATATCTACTGTTTAAATCACACACATACACACATACATGCATACATGCACACATATGTAAACCTAAGCAGACTCACACACAAACATACATACACACACATAAATATTTGCGGAGAGGTCTAGGGAGATGTATTGTCACATGCCAGAACTCAAAGCAAACTCTTTGAGGTCAATGAGTTAAAATTCTGTCTCGCCACAGGGGGGGAAAAAAAAATGGTTTATAAAATTTAGAGCCATTTAAAAGAATGTCCCCCCCACCTTTTTTTTCAGTCCAGGTAATTGCCTAACTACAGTGGTGTCTTTCATGACATCTTTTCGGTTGCTGTGTATGATTGAATCCTACTATACTCCTTGCCTGTCTTGCTTACCTCTGAGCTTTTCTCTGTTGTCATGTTCCTTTTCCTCACCCCACTGATGCGAACAGAGGTTGTCATTCTTTTGTGGCATTTGTTTGTGATGGTCTTTCACGGTCCTCTCCTTCTCTGAGTACTGGGGTCAGAGTGGTTTCCTGCTTTTGCTCTTGTTGGAAGGTGGTAATGCACATGTGCCTTTAAATCCCTCACTGGGAAAACGTTGGTTTCTCTCATAGAAGCTGGCCGATCTTGCTCCCATCTCACACTGGCTTCCAGCTGCCACATTTCATGAGCCTGCTGTGCTAAAACACGTTAAAATGGCAGATACTGACAATTTAACATAGCCTCAAAACTCAGGGAAGCTGGATCAAGGGAAAGTATACCTGGTAAAAATCAAGCTGAAGAAAACCTGAAAGAATCCAGCTCTTTATTAGCAGTTTTGAGTTCTCCATCTCTATCCATGAGTCTGAAGCAGAGTATTAGGCACTATGTTCTGAATGGTTTGTAGAGGGATTGAAATTTATAGGCAAAACTCAAATATGCAGAAAGGTAGATGTATTTCTCCAAAACTGGACTCCATTTACTCAGTCAATTAAAATCCCAAGGGCATATGTCTCCCTCAAATATTCTCCCCTCCACTTCTTCCACAGGACAACGTGAAGATAGGGAGTGAGAAATTCCATAGCAATAAGGAGGAAGTATCTGCTTTGCAGGCTGCCCTTGCTCTGTGCATCCTACTGACCTCTGCTGAGATACTGCCTCTCCTAGGAGCTGTGCTCAACAGGCTCTGTCACTCCTATTTACTGTGCCATGACTGTTTCCAGCTGCTAGGATACTTGTTGACCAGATAGGTGGCCCATCTCAGTGCTCATGTACCCTTTAATGCTCAATGGAATGATCTACCTGGCTCCTGGATTTGTACTCAGCATCCTACACCCCCGTTATGAGATCCTCCTACCTCTTGTGGCAAATGTTTGATAGGAAGTGAAACTCTAAATTCTTTTTTTTTTTTTTTTTTTTTGAGGGCAGTGTCACTGGCCTTCATATGTGGGACCCGAACGGGGGCCGCTAGCTTCCCAAACCAGCGCTTAACCACCTGTGCCACTCGGCCTGCCTGAAACTCTTAATTCTTAGCTAAGCCTGTACCCCTCTTGGCCAGGGGGATGGCATGGTCAAAAGGAACTTTTCCAAATCTTCTCCATGTTTTCCTGGTATTATGGGAGATTTAAGATGGGTATGTGGATAGCTTTTTCAGGCCTTCTTTGCTGGCATCTGCCTTCTAATCAACATCTAGGCTGCTCAGAGCATGAGGAGCACTGTAGTCTGATAGAGGTGAGGGCGTGCTGTGCCCCTCAATTACCGGACAGATGTCTTTAACATGCTTTGTTTGGCTCCTTGGGAGTTGGGAGAGGGATACTCATTCTGAAAGAGTTTAAGATCTTTACTAACTCTAATCAGAGGAGCAAGAGTACCTGAAACTTTCTCAAATACAAAGTTCAATCTCCAAGCATATACTGTAGCCATTATGTTTTCTGTGCTATCTAGACCATCACACCTTAAATTTAAGAATTCTAAGTTTCTAATGGCCTTGGTGATTCGTTGTAACTTTACATTTTAAATTTTCCATTGTAATGTGTTTTAGTTGTCTATGATTTGGTAATTTACTTAAAAAAAATAATGGTAATAATACTAAGGGCTGGGTACATATTTCTGGAAGAAAAATGAATTTCTGATAAACTTGCTCACTTGTATTATCAGTTCCCACATGATTAGTTGTAAAAATTAATTCATCTTGGTGGTGATGCAACAAAAGGAGACATGGTTCAAACAGCTATAGCAGAGATTAATGAAAAGACTTAGAATTTTTAGAAATTAAACATCTGCTTGATGTCATCAAAACTTGCAAAATATAGGGTTTTGTAACTGGACCCTAGCATTTCCTTTTGTCAGATGCCTCAGTAAGCTCTAGAAAAAACTATCTCTTTTGATTTGATAATGTTTGTCTCCTATCTTTACACAGTATTCAGGATAGATGTAAGGTGAATTCGGGAGAAATTAAAGTGTGTACTGAGATAACTATCTTCAAATATCATAAATTACTCTATATGTGTACATGCATATGTTAGCTTTTGTTAGAAATAAGGTACTATCATTTCTTTCCTTGTCAGATCACAGAAAAATAGGAAATGCATTTGAAGTATGAAAGTTTGCAGTTGTGAATCTAGGGGTATATTTCTACTTCTAAGTTAAGAAGGAACTTTTTCATTGAAATTAGAAAATAAACTAAGGCAAGAATAGATTCAGGACTCATTTTATGATTATAAGTAGCATTTACATTGCAGCATGTAGTTTATAAAACATTACTTCATGTGATTCTCACAAAAACCTTTTGGGGAAGGGTTATGTTCCTCCTAATTTGCTAATGAACCCAGCTGTTAAGTTACTTTTACAAGACAAATCAGCTAGAAAATAAAGCTGGAATTTACTTTTTATAATAATTATTTAGAAAATCAATAATAGATATAATATTAGATAATATAGATAATAGTATTAAATAATATTAAAAAATAGATTTTCAGATGAATTTATGTATGTTCTTTTTGTCAATGTTTTAAGAACACTAAAATAATGTCACCTCTGTAATACAACTTAGTTGTCAACTCAGATTCATTTGCTTTAACTTTTCATTGAGAAACTTTCAAATTTATAGGAAAGAAAAGAACACCCATCATGAACACCCATACATTTATCAATTAAATTTAATAATTGTGTACCTTTCACCATATTTGTTTTATACATTTTTTGCTGAAATATCTCAAATAAATTATAAATTTTATGATGTTTCATCCCTAAATACTTTAGAAGGCATTCTCCAAAGATTAAGACATTTCCCTATTTAACCACATACTTAACCATTATCACCCTTAAGTCCTTACTATTAACTAATATTCTGTCCATATTTAAATTTCCTTCATTAGCCTTTAAATGCCTTTTAATGTTGTTGTGTTCCAAGTTAAGGTCCATACGGTACATTTGGTCACTGTCTCTTAATAGCTTTTCATTGGAGCCCATGTACCCTACCTCCTCCCTCTCCCCACCCCCATTTCCCCAAACCATGTACCTGTTGAGTAGACCCAGCTGGTTATCCTGTAGAAAGTTCCACCATTTGGATTTCTTAGATTGCTTTCTTGTTTAACTTGTTCCTCTCATGCTGTTGCTGTTAACAGAGAAAGATATATTTCAATTAGGTTCGTCTCTACAATATTTAGAATAACTGTTTAAAGGTGAGGCACAGGCACCAGGTCTGGTCGACCCATCCTTAATGACACTGATATTATTATGTGAAGATGATCCTCATTTACTTCTATATAAAATATACTTTTATATATAATATATATACTTTTTGCAGAAGTTTTCATATTTCATAATTAATTTCAATTAATTCTGGACTCTGACTTGTACATGTATACTCACCAAATTTTAGAAATCACTTCTTAATTTAGAACATTGCCTAGGTTCCATAGAATATTGAATGTAGGTATTTAACCGATATAAAAAGATATATGATGTTTTGGAGAGTGCATTCAATGTATCTTTGAAATTGAACTTAAGTTACTATTGTTGCTAATGAGACATTATTGATTAAAGAAGAAATAGCCACATCTAGAGTACTACTGTTCAATTCATTTTCCCTCCTCAGTGACCTATTTTTTTGTCTAACTGTATTCCTTGAGCAACTCTATATGTGCAGCCTATCCTATCAACACTTTAGAGATCAAAAGAGCAAATTCAAAAAGGAAACATTTCCCTTCTCTTCATTAGTGTGTGTGTGTGTGTGTGTGTGTGTGTGTGTGTGTGTGTGTGTGTTTCCAAAAGATAATATGAATCTAAGGTAAGCCTTAAAATTGATTATATTTTAGAATCAAAGGAATGTGTGAGTAAACCTATTTTAGGTTGACTATGATGTATAAAGAAACACCTCTTTCTTCTACATTCTATATACTTATATTCTCTTCTATACAGGGGTCTTGATGCACTAATAATTTGTAAAGTAGTAGTGTTTTCACTGAGATTAACACTTTTAAAGCTCTTTGGTAGAGGAACATGTGTCCTGGCTTCACTGACCTGCGAACACCATTCCCTCTGAGTATTATTGTCATCCAGACTGTTTTCTTACTGAGCAGCTATGAAGGTTTATGACCAAGTTATAAACAGGAGAAAAGAGCTTATGTTAATGAGGTCAACACTGTTTCTGTTATGTCTTTGATTTATTAAAGAGTCCACTGAAAGGGAATACCTTTTCCAAATGGGCTAAACAGAGAGATAAACTTTTACAAGCTGAAGACTTAAAACTGCAACTGTATTTAATGATATGGAGCTGTATCTAAATCAGCGTGGAACCATGTAATGATACTTATGTCACTGCAACTAGTATATATGTATTTATTTATGTATTTGTATATATGGTTATTTCTATAATGATTTCTTTGTCTCAGTCAATGTGGGCTGCCATAAAAAAATACTATACTACATGACTTAAGCAACAGACATTTATTTTCTCACAGTTCTGGAAGCTGTAAAGTCCAAGATCAAGGTACTAGCCAATTTGATTTCTGGTGAGAGTTCTCTTCCTGGGTTGCACATGGCTGCCTTTTCACTGTCTCCTCACATGGCAGAGAGAGAGGGTAAGCAAACAATCTAGTGTGTCTTCTTATAAGGGCACTAATTCCATCATGATGTCTCCAACCTTATGACCTCATCTAACCCTAATTACTACCCAAAGACCCCCACCTCCAAATACTTTCGCATTGGAGATTCGGACTTCAACATATGAATTTTGAGGGGACACATTCAGTCCATAAAAATCTTCAAAGGAAGCTAGCGAATGGGAAGAAAGAATTATATATATTTTGTTAGATAGATGGGTTTAAAAGTCAGACTCTGGGGATTTATTGCATGTGTCTTTTTCCCCAGTTGCTGGTTTCTATATTAGAGAAGTTGCTTCTGCCATGTTTCAGTGATACTTGATGGAATGAGAGTGTGCATATTATTACTGAGTTAGAGTAAAGGCAGGCATTACAAAAAGGTTCATATATTGAGTGTATGGCTGATAGTCAATATAGACTAGTTCATTCTAGCACAGTGAATAAGGGCATGCTTGTTGTAGTTTTGTAGTCAATGTTTCAGTGCTTTATCAATTTGCAATTATATTCTTAGCCTAGGATTTGTACAGCCTTTGATAAGGAAGTCACCAGCTTGCAGTTAGGTTGGGTGGGTAACCAGACAGCTGCTCATGCATACAAATGAGGGTTTTGTCAATGCAAATTTAGAGAGCCCTTTTAAAAATTTAGCCTTAAGTGTCTACTTTGAGCTTCTATGTGATATGTGATACGAGACCACTTAACCAGCAAGTTTACCTCTAATTTTAGCTTCACCTGAATTAAAGCTGGCGTGATATTGCATACTGCTACAGACATTAGCAGCTTTAAAATGAGAAAGAAAAAACCTGAAATTACATGCAATACAAGGGAAAAATCACAAGAAAGTCGTTGGTGGTTTTGTGTTGTTTTCAAAATTTCAAGAACTCTCTGATGAATATTAGGGTAAAAGAGATAATTTGCTTCTTCACAGGAACACATTTTTAATGCCACTTATTTCCTACTTTGGCAGCTTAAGACAATCTGCCTACATACAAAGGAAGCAAAACAAAACAAAACAAGCTGTTTGGGGAATTGATTTTCCAACAAATCCCTCTTGAACAAGCCCAGGTCCTCAGTAAAAAAGGATGCTTTTCATTTCCTGCTTACTCTTCAGATGTTTGACCACCGGGCTGCTGAAATGTTCCATCAACCAAGACAGCTGAACAATTATTGTACGATTTTGTTCTGGATGTGTGGCTAACCCAGGAGTATAAGCTATGCTTTTTTGTGTGTGTGAGAGGAGAGAAAACATAAGCTTCCCATATTCTTTTGTAGATTATTGAAATGACCACTCCATTTACTAGCTTAGCATTAGTGTTTCCTGTGCATAAAACGGGCATCCCGGAACTCATCAGCAGTCCCAACATTGTTGACATCCGAGTGCCAATAAAGTGTATTGAGACTACTTGTTCTCATAGACTGTAGCTGATACAGGATAGATAGATAGGTGAATACTTAGTACAAGAGTCACAAAGCAACAAAGGTAAAAACAGCCTTTAATTAGTGAGGGCTACCTATGTAGGAATTTATTATTTTAATTAATTAATCAAATAAATATTTACTTTGTGCTGGGAAGTATTATAAGATTTAAAGACCAAAACAATGTTAAGGAGTTGTCTTTACCTTCAAGGTAACTAGCAGTGAGGCAGATTAATATGCAAACAAATAATAGTATTATACACACTGTGATACAAGTTTATACCATTTACAGGAGAGAGTCTTAGGAGTGAGCCAGGTCCCTTATTAGGGACATCAAGAAAGGCTTCCAAGAAGTGGAAAATGTTGGGGAAAAAAACTACAAGGCAGAATTTGATAAATAAAAATATGAGGAAATCAAACATCTATTTAATAAGAGCTTAGAGAAGGGAAGATTAGCTTCTGTTTGCAATAGAAAGGAATGATAACATACAAGAGGGAGAAACAGAAGTGGGTCTGAGTAATATTTGTTGCGTCGTTTAAAGGTGGAAGATTGTTAAACTTGAGCTATGCTAGCACTGCCTTTGTCCCTTCTAGGATACTTGGGGCAACAGGAAGTCACAACCTTCTCCATGTGTCTGGAGATGGGAAGATAGGGCTGCGTCAGCCCAAACTGGGCTTAGGATTGCCATATGATTTCCATTTTACTCAGTGTTTTGTTATTGTGTTTGGTTTTTTTAATAATGACCTGCTTATATAGGAGAAATACATATAGAACTATCTCATTCTCCACCACATTATAGCTCCCTATGAAACTTACATAGCAGGCAACAACATTGTGGTACTAGAGAAGAAGGAGAAATGAAGTTTATTTTCTTTAAACATAAATTCGGGGAGGAAATCTTAGTTTATATTTTGAATTTGATTCTATAGCTCTTAGACTGTTCCCAAGTAACCTTTGAGTAAATATCCTTGGATCCCTGAATTAATTCCCCTCTGAGTGGTAAATGAGGCATTCTTACCACTGTGTAAAGAATGGACTCTTGGTTGGGCACAGTATGTAACCTTAATGATCACTGAGGTACAAGTTCTTAGTTTACATGAGATGGGGATAGTGTGGTCAGCTTTCTTCAAAGATACCTATTTCCAGTGGAGGAAATTCTTCATGCTTGTGCAACTAGCCACCCACATGTGTAACCTCCAAATAGTAATGTCTGAATGTGGGTACGTGTATCTTCTAGATATTTGTAGCTTTCTGTAGAAACAAACGAACAAAAAGAAAATTAGAAACCTATAAGTTGTCTGATGGATTAAATAGAGATGTAAATTGGTAGATGTCATTAGTTACATTTTTATCAATGCTTTGTTAACAATCTTAGAATAATTCTCTCATGAACAACAGTACAAACTTTGTAGGAAGGTTATGTGTGATGGAAAGACTCCAGAGTTATAAAAGTGTCTGGATGGAGCCCTGGGATCTTACCTGTGCCTTGAATTACCTCTGAGACCTCAGGTGAGTCACTTCATGTTGGGGGACTTTATGTTCTTCTTTGTAGATGGAATGAGTTAAACTAGGGATCTATATGAATCCAGCATACTCAGTGTTCTATGATTCTAGGTGTTCTGTGAATAAATCAGAGTGATCTTAGTTTCAGAAATGAGATTTCCAGAAATCTATTGTTAGGAACATTTCATCATTTGATTCCTACAGAGCCTAATTCAAATTGACTACCAGGACACAGCTTTCCACCAGGCCATTGTGAGACTGAGACAGAGTTTGGGAGTGTTGCCTAAATATCGAGGTTGAGTCATATAGAACACAGATGGGAGGAGATGATTTATGTAAGGTCATATTTGTCATTTGGTAACAAAACCTGTTCCAAGATAAAGCTATCTTTTTCCTGCAGCTCTTGGCTCCCTCGGAGGTGTTTTGTCTCCTCCAGTGTTTCTATTATTTGAATTTACCTTATGATGGCAGACAAATTAATAGGCAATTATGACTCTGTGGTAATTTTGGGTAGCTTTGTTGTGTAATGCTGAGGTATGGTTACCAAGTTGAATCAGGACCTTTCATTTGCAGTCTTGTGGGGAACCAGTTTGTACCATTCTTCCCATCCATACTCAGCGTAATTATATATATCCAGCTATATTAACACTTGTTTTCACTCTAAAGCATTCATTACTGGATTACTTGCTACTATATGCAAGACATTGTTCTAGGTTCTATGGGAAATTCAAAGATGGTCCTTTTCTTCGAAAAAGAAAAAGAAAAGAAAGAAAGAAAGAGAGAGAGAGAGAGAGAGAGAGAGAGAGAGAGAGAGAGAGAAAGGAAGGAAGGAAGGAAGGAAGGAAGGAAGGAAGGAAGGAAGGAAGGAAGGAAGGAAGGAAGGAAGAAAGAGAAAGAAAGAAGGGAGGGAGGGAGGGAGGGAAAGAAGGAAGAAAGAAAATCTAGTGAGGGAGACAGTTCATGGCAAGCATTTATTCATTATTGAATAAAAAATATTTTGTTTTTACAAAATAAATGCTAAAATTATTATATCATTAATATGGTTTAAAAAATACCTAGAGACCTACAATAAAACCATGAGAATATTTGTTTTTTTTCATAAGTCATATTAAATTATATGACAAACAGGGGCTGGCTGAGTGGTGCGGTGGTTAAGCGCTGGCTTGGGACGCCAGCGGACCCGCTTCAGATCCCACATATGAGGGCCAGTGACACGGCCCTCAAAAAAAAAAAAATTATATGACAAGCAATGACTAGTTTTGCTCAGAAATTTAATCCAGTTGACTGCTGATGGATAGAATCTCAAGTGACTCATGAAAAATACTTTCATGTTAGAACCACTTTTTCATTTGATGGGAAAAGGCTAATTTAATTATTCTAAATTGAAATATGTAGGACAAATTATAATAGACCATTTTACTTCTTAAGAAATTTTAATTATCTGGCTTGCATAAAACCCTATCATGCAAAATGTTTTCACCCTACAGCATTTTAGTTGTTCTAGTCCAAATTTAAGTCAGATTTTGAGGGTACTGGTACTTTTGATATTGATATTTCAATTAAGGGTTAGGTCATGGACACTGATGAGAAATCAGAGGTATAATTTCTTATACTTTTCAATGTAGATTAATCTTTGAACCCGATCCCCAGTTCAAAGACTATTACAGGAGAGTAAAACTCCTTGTTCTATAAGTGTGAAGGATATTATGTTTCCCAGGTAGCTTGGATGAAATAACTATGGTTACAAGAGCTTCTGATTCTTTGATTCCCTTGTTTTCTAAATTTAATTAAACACAATGAAAGTAACTCCTAATGCCCAGTTCTTACTATCAGAACTATAAGAAACACACCTGAAAATACATAAATGTGATGGACTCAAGCACCTGCAGTGTTTGAGGGAATAGAACAATCTCTACGTAGAAGAGTTTATGGGCGAGCTGAGTGGCGCGGTGGTTAAGCGCTGGCTTGGGAAGCCTGCGGCCCCGGTTCGGGTCTCACATGTGAGGGCCAGTGACACTGCCCTTAAAAAAAAAAAAAGAAGAGTTTATGCTTTGAAGTTATGGTATTTAAAAACCTGGTAACCTTTACCAGGTTCCAAGAAGTACTGGTTTATAGGTAATGAGGTTCAGGACCCAAGCTATTTTCCGTGGCCTCACAACTGTTTTTCTGCAGATACATTTTCCTACAGGATAAGAGACATGAGATTATATACTATTGCTCTCATTGCTAATTTTTTGTTGCTTTAGTGTTTTGTTTTGTTTTTTTAAAAAAAACTTCTCTCGTAAATGATAGAAATGCGTTTAAGTCTTTCCTTTCTCTTTTGATTATATAAAAGTCAAACAGATATAGAATAACATTCAAGTGAAACAAGTATCCTCCTTCAAAAGTGTCAGAAACCTTGAAGACAAACTTTCTCTCGTGTGTAAAGGTCCATGGGTCTTCTGCTGGCTCCCAAGAGAGGTTGCTAGCCTCACATTAAAAATGTTAATGGCTGTTGAAAAGCTCTATGTGGAGGCCTGGCCTACAGAGGAGAAGCTGCTTAGTGGGTCCCAGGAGCCTTGCAGCAGTGGAAGAAAGGAGAATTCCACAACCTCTCGATGAAACAATATTTCCATTGCACAAACTCCATTCTGGGGAAGGTTAAATTAAAAGAAAAAATTCTAAAGATTAAAAATATTAGGGCCGGCCGAGTGGCTCAGTTGGTTAAGAGCTTGCTCAAGAGTGCGAGCTGAGCTCTGAGCAACAGCAGTTTGATGCCCGGCCCAAGCTGAGCAGCCGCTGAGCTGCCAACAGGTGGCAGGATGACTCAGCTAAAAACAAAACAAAACAAAACAAAAAGACAACTTTGCAAAATATTGGATTAAATACAGTTGAAAGATGTATCTGTTTTAGGTGTTCTGATAGTCACTAACATGTTAATTCTCATTATGAACATCCTGATGAGGGAATACCGTGGGCATGGTCTTCTACATGTATTGGACCAGGAGCCCCCTTTTTGTTAAACATCTATTAAATAGTGTAAAAGAGTAAAACATTGATGAGGTAAAGAGTTTGGACAATGATGCCTCAGCAACCACAAAATTTCCTGCCTTAGGTGGGGAGGCAGGCACTGGAAGAAGGGTCTAGAAAGCTCTAATGGTTTGTCAGAGAACAAACCTCCCATCTGTGGAGCCCACAACTGCCTCATCAACACCCTCTGTTGTCTCCCTTTTTTAGTCTCCATGACTTATTTTTTTCTCCAAATACTAGCTTTCTGCCTTGAGGCTCACCTCAACACTATCTGAAAATGGAGGCATCATGCATTTTGGCATCTCCAGTATCACTTCCCTGTTACAGTCTTTCTCCATTTCTGCTCTCATTTTCAACCTGGTCTCCAGGAATCTTCTTACCAGAGACATTTTTAATGAATTTAAAAAAAAAAAAAGATAGAGAAGGAAAGGAAGGAAAGCATTTAAAACCCCTATCTGAATTCAGAGGGGAAAAAAGGTTGTTATATTATTGGTGAGGTTTTTCATTTTGCAATAAGCATATTTTCTAAATTTTCCCCCTTTATTTAGTGCCAGTTCATGAAATGAAATGTGAACAGATGTATACCATGTTATAGGTGATCAAGAATGTGCAGCAAGCTAAGAACAAGAATAGTTTCCTTGTTTTTGTTTTTTTTCCAAAAATAAGGTTTAAAAAGGCAGTGTCTAGTGAGATAGTCAGGATTCTGCCCCTAACTAGGCCTGTATCCTAGTGGAAAGTAACCTCTCTGAGCTTAGCTTCCTCATCTGAAGAGTAAGGATAATTGTACTTAACTCCTAGGGTAATTGGGAAGACCAGTGGAGAAAAAAACCTGGAAAGCAGAGAGAGGGCCTGGAGCCCCCAGGTGGGGCATTTGCCTCTCATTGTTTTGCCTCCTTTGTTGACTGCAAATGACTGCATCCAGTGAAGTCTCAGGTACTTAGCTGAAAAGGTTCTGCAGGTTTCAAAGTTAGAGCATCCTTACAGTTGGATCCTAGGAAGAGAGCTTCTCACTAGCTGCATGCTTCTGGGCCAGGGCTTCTGTAGATGTATAACATGGCTAGACAGACAATGGCTCTCAGAGAGAGTTAGGGCACGAATCCATCAAGACACCTGTGAAGGGAACTGCAGTCCTCGGACTGTACTTGAAGTTGCCAGTATACTGACTGGAAACCCACAATTCAGACATCTGTCTATCCGTTTCACCACCTGCTGTGAGGCCTCTGCATATTAAAATGCTCTTTTACTGCAAAAACTGAAAGCAGCTGTTTGGACATAAATGTACAGATCAGACAAATCTGAGACCAGCCAGAGGGCCCAGACTTCTTCCTCCTAATATGCATAAAGGAACACTATTTGTCACATCTTAAGTAGGACATCTCAAAATTTCTGAGATTTAATGGAAGGTGATACCCAGTATCCTTCAAAAGAACACAGGCAATATATTCTGGGGGTGCCAAAAACGTGTATATACATGACTTGTATTCATCTTTTGTTATCAGTATATATTATGTATTACAATTTTAATACAGCTTTTTCCTTTCTTAAATGTGTATACATTTTTTGGCACCCTCTGTGTATATATATTAGTTTTTCCTCTAAGAGGTTTAGCATTCTCTCTCTCTCTCCTCTCTTTTTCCCTCCCTCTTTTCCTTCTTTCCTTCCTTCCTTCCTTCCTTCCTTCCTTCCTTCCTTCCTTCCTTCCTTCCTTCCTTCCTTCCTCTGTTCCTCAGTGTCTATCTTTCTGTCCATGTGTATGTGACTGGTTTCTATCTGTCTTTCTTTATCTCTTTCTTGCTAACTGTTTTCCCTTTCCCATTCTCTCTTGTACCTAAAAATGTCATTTAAAAAACTTCCCTCAGACAACATAAGAAAAGGAATATATATATATTTTTTAACCCATGATTGTTACTTACAAGATAAGCAATACTTTTCCTGTGCCCAGGAGCAAAGAGCTAATCTTTTGGAAACTTTTTGAAAATAATAATTTTCACTTTTGTGGTACTCCTGTACAATTTACAAACATGCATCACATAGTTGATCATATTTAATTCTAACAGATATTGTTATGATCTCCGCATTATAGACGAGAAAAACTTAGGGACTTGGGGAGGGCTAAATGAAGTAATTTGTCTGAAGTACCTTAGCAAAAGCCTGGAACACGGTAGGTGGCCCTGAATTTCCTTTGTCTTTCCTTAGGTAACATGTCTAGTCTCCGTCAACAGTCTTCTTACTCCAAAGAACAAACTTTTTCACACATTTAAACCATAGCCTTAGGACAGAGCAGTTGGTTAAGCTATACATTTTGGAATACACGGGAGAGGAGGTCCACTCTATGGTTATTACTGTTTTCTGTATCGGCTTTCAGAGATCAATTCTTTGAAGATAAAGAGGGTGAAAGCCCTAGGAAATAGCAGTTTGTCAGGATGGAGAAAATGCATTCTTCTGCTTTCGCTTTGTTTGTAAACTTGAAATTCCAGGACACACACCGGTAGAAAGGGATATATATTTTTTCTATTTGCTTTTCCATCCCTCTATTCATTTATCTTAGGTGAACTGCTGTGGAGAAAACACAATAAACTCTTCTGCCTTGCAGGGCCCTGAATTTGAGGCCCACCTGGGGATAGGGGAGCCACACACACAAATGCACTACAAGCAGTGGCACAGAAGAGTGAGCGCCAAGTGGTCATTTTTGTTAGAATGCTTCACAGAACAGATGGGCTTTTATGAGTTTTCTAAAGTTTATTATTATAAATCTAAACTGTTGTTCTGAGGATTCTTTTCTTCTGTATACATTTTAATATCTCCATGTGTATTTGGGGCTTATAAAATGCAAGGACAGTTCCCCTTAGAACTGGGCATCTCGGGGCATGTAACTTCCCTCATTAAACTCTCCAGAAGTCTTCCTTATTCAAGTTGTTCGGCTGGTGGAATGGATTTGGCAGTAATCTGTGACCACACCTGAGGTATTATTCAGGGCAGGTCGTGCGGCAAAACAAATTAACTGCCAGATCTCATAATATATGCCCAAGGTTTGTTTCTTGCTCAGACATTCTAATGCAGGTGGTAGGGGAGCAGGGTGGGGTAAGGCCGTGGCACTCTCCTCCACAGGGTTACTCAGGATCCAGGACCACAGAGATGCCAGTATTGCCACATGAGGTTTGCTAGAGCAAGGAAAAAAAACCCCTGGAGAATCACAAAGGGAATTTTCATTACCATAGCTCAGAAATAACATATCATTCTTATCCAAATTTCATTGGCCAGAACTGGTCTCATGGCCTTGCCTATGTGCAAAGGGACTGGGAAGTATAGTTTTCCATAAGCCAGGAAAGAGGAATAGAAAATGAAATTTGATTAACACAGAGCTTTTGCTCAGCTTTACTAGATGTTTTCAGAGATAGCGAGTTCACCATTAATGAGGGCTTTTATCGTGGGCATATGGTGTGTAGCCCCCTCCTTTATTCAAAGACAAGAACAGAAATACATGTAATAAGAACAATCGGATAATAAAAATATTTATCTTTAATTAAAATGTCAATTATTTTATATATGTAGCTAAAACTTCTACCTGTCAATCACCTTTTAATGATCATTTTTTCAAAAGAAACAGTCTTGCATTCTCTAAGTGCACATTCATATTGACCAGGAAAGAACCTAAAATTTTCTGGGTGGTCAGGACACACCAAGGTGGCATGAATTAGACACATTTTTGATATTAGGGCTCTAGACATTTAAAAATTTAATGTGATGGAATTTGAAACAGGAATTTTTGGGATTTCTTTTGCTGCTTCAGGCTGAGAAGGGCACTTCTTAATAGTTTTTTAATGTATATTTTAATTTCCTTTAAATATAGAAAAAAATTAAAGGCATAGCCTAAACATTTGAAGGTGAAAGGAAATCACTTGTCTCATGCATTTCTGGTTGCATTATAAATTAATGCACTCCTTTGGGAAAACAATCCAGCAAAATGTATCAAAAGCTTTGCAAGCAGTATTGCTACCAATATGTCAAGAGTCATAAAAATGCTTATATGCTCAATAATCCCACCTCTGGGAACCTAACTCAAAGAAACACCCCTTATCAACCATCTTAGGTAACATTCATGAAAGGCAGTCTGGTAGGCCACCTCCCCAAAAGCTGTTATAAGGTCATGATTTAATTAAAATTAATGGAATAGGGATGAAGGAAATATGGCACTATATAGATTATTCTCAAAATTAAATAAATACTCTAGAAAGCATCTATTTACCTAAAATTAGGTTATTTGGCATAAAATCCTAGTCCTTCCATTTTTCTGCAAGATCACTGTTGACTTTATGAGCTTGCTGGCAGATTCACCAGATGTTTTCTGTTCTACAGACTGTTTTTCTCTCCAGTTTCCAAATGAACACTTAATGCCTGAAAGCCTGATACATATTTTCACTTGCACTCTTATGCGTTTTATGTCTTAAGTGTCAGCAAAATGCTGAAGTAAACAAGTAGACTTAAAAACTATTCATAATCCATATTGGCACATTTTTCTAGGTCGGGTCTCCCATCCATATTTTGAACGTTTAGATGATGTATGGACTTTTTGTCTTCATGTTATAGCCACACTCCATTACATAAAGGGTAGAAATTATCCATTATTTTTGTCTGTTTTATAGAGGATTAGTTGAAATGGGCTATTTGTAGAAATAATGCCAGCTTTCCATTTTTGTTCATCCCTAAACTTTACTTGTAAAAATTATTATTTCATAATTTGGGTGCAAAAAGCTATTTGCCTAAAGAGCATCATAGATTTATTTTAGCAATATTTCAAAGAAAATTAAAATATCACCCAAATATAAAAAAACATTAAAAAGAAAATAACGATTCACTATATGGAATATTATGCAAACTTAAGATAATTGTTAGGAAGACTATAAATCATCCCATCATAATGTAATTAAAAAAATAAAATAAAAACAATGGCCATTTTGTTTTGCCACCTACTCTGTGCCAAGATGCTCTCTTCTTCCCCACTTCAGCCCTAATGCCAAACATTTATTCTAGTAGAAATTCACCATTGGCTGACAGAAGGGTCGAGGTGAATGTAACCAGGTTTGGGGAAGCATCTCTCCCTTCCCCCTGAGCTTTCCTGAGCCGCTCCGCATTGAGGTCTTTCTGAATTCTGCAAAGCTCCGATTCACAGTGAAAGTCGTGGAGTAGACTACAAGTTCTGCATTTACCCTTTTCTTTCTTTTTTAAAATTAAATTTATTGGGGTGACAATGGTTAGTAAAAATACATAGGTCTCAGATGTGCAATTCTGTAATACATCATCTGTATATCACATTATGTGTTCACCACCCACAGTCAGTTCTCCTTCCATTACCATATATTTGACCCCCTTTACCTTCTTTTACCATCTCTTTTGCTTTTACTCTTCTCATAGTCCCAGCGGCAACTTTAACCCTGAGGCCACATCACTGAAAGACCATGCTGAGCAGTGGTTGACTCTACTGGTTCCTATAGGAGGTATAGGACCCCAGTTTGTATGTTTATATTTGAGGGGAAAAAACTAAGATAAGACACAAACTGCATTAGTGCAAGATGGTTGCAGTAAGAGGATTCAGGGGGCTAATCCAAACTGTTTTGTTTGGTTTGGTTTTTGGTTTCAATTGTTCTTGTTTCTATTTTCCAGCTTTATTGAGGTAGGATTAACAAATGAAAATTGTATATATATTTAGATTGTTCAACATGATTTTTTTTTTTTTTAAAGATTTTATTGGGGAATTGGAGATGGGGAACAGCGTTGGGGAATCAAGGAAGGGGAACAGACAAGTTGCTGTCTTTTTGTTCTTCAGTCTAGTTGCAGAGGATGTTGCTTCACTGGCCCATGTTGGTATCGTCATTGCGCTCTTCCCGGATGAGGCAGATCGGTCGCTGGCCTCTGGATTGTCGCTCACCGCGGCTATTGGAAGCTCACGCTGGCTGCCAGCCACTCACGCTGGCTGCTGGCCACTCACTGTAGCCTATGGCAGCCACTGCAGCAGGGGCTGCAGCCTACACTGTCGCCAGGGCTCACAGCACAGCTCCAGGTGGAGCTGTTGTTAACTGCAGAAGGCATTGTCACTAGCCCTCATATGTGGGATCCAAACCGGGGCCACTGGCATCCCAAAACCAGCTCTTAACGTATCCGCCACTTGGCCGGCTCTCAACATGATTTTTAAAGGTGTTCCACATGATGAATATATGACTACATTCTGAAATTAACACAGTCAAGTCAACACATCCTTCACCTCCCATAGTTACTGTGTGTGTGTGTGTGTGTGTGTGTGTGTGTAAGAATACTTTAAATCTATTCTCTCAGCAAATTTCAAGTATACCATACAGTATTATTAACTGTAATCACCAAGCTGTACATTAGATCCCCAGAACATATATTAGATCCCTAGAATCCTATAACTGAAAGCTTGTATCCTTCCACGAGCATCTCCCCATTTACCCCAATCCCAAGCTCCTGGCAACCATTGTTCTACTCTCTGGTTCCATGAGTTTGACTGTTAGATTCTCTATATAAGTGACACTTTACAGCATTTGTCTTTCTGTATCTTAACTCAAGCTTTTTGCATAATCTGTTAACACATACACCAAAATTCAATTTTTCAACACAGAAATGGACTATGTGTTCATATTGCAAACACACAGACAAAAAGTCTAAATAGCTTTCCTTCTGTAAGTATCCATGGGTCTCTTCAGTTTCTTTGGATGTGGTTTCTTAAGAGATTCCATAAAGCTCTTGTGCAAAATTTTGCATGTATGTGTTTCTTTCAGGAGACTGTCAAACATATCTGTAATAAAACCTTTTCACCAATGTTTAAGAACCACGATTTATAATGTCCTAACCCTTAAGTAAGTTTCATTTATCTTAATTAAAACAATGGAAACACCAATTTCTAGCTGTAATCCTATATTTAATGAAAGTTAAACCACCTGAATCACACACTTCACCCCAAGGCAGCTAAGGGTTTTTAACTTGGGAGCTAAAACAGAGGTTCAGATTCAATGTTTCTTTTAAGCCTAGTCATTCTGATGGTTTCATTTAACAATGAGGACACTGAGCCTTAACACATGTCACAGATTTATATAGTTCTTTCTAAATTTATACTACTAAACAATTTAATTCATATATATTTATCATGAGATATATGAAAATATTGACATGTCTTTGGATAGTTTCCCCAGAAAGAAAATATTTTTGTCTCCCTCACATTCTCTTCTGACCCAAGAACAAACTGCTTCAAGGATGTCTCCTTTAAATTATTTACTTGCAATTGTGTACCTTCCTATGAAGCAAGTCCCTTGTTATCCCATATCCTCCTAGTTTACATTCCCTTGAAACCTCTGGTCTGCAAAGGTGCAGGATGCTACAGAGCCTGAGTGCTCCTAGTAAGCTGAAGGGAGAGAATCTGGTCAGTTACATTTGTATTAGAAAACAGAGAGAGACAAACACTGTTTTCAGCTGAAGAGTCACAAAACCACTAGTATAATTTGAAAGTGGGGGAAAAAAGGAGTGTGTGTGTGTATGAATTCAAGATGTAGATTCTCAAGGAAGATATCATATCTTATTTCTTTTTGAAACCCAGTGCCTAGATAAGTGCCAGATATCTAGAAAAGCAATCAATACTTGTTTGTTGCTTGAACAAAATAACTGAATGTTTGCCCCTAAGATTTATATAAATGGTTTTGATGACCAGGGGTATGAAAGATGCCAGATGCAGCAAGGTAATTATAATCAGTGTAGATATGTTTATATTATTTTAGATTCTTAGCTTTTTATTGTTCTTCCTAAAAAATAAAATATCTCCATCATATTCTTCATATGATTTTAAATGCCATTGAAATTGATGATTTGCAGGAATGTCTGTACACAAATAGTGAAGAGTAATTCTTTTTTTTTTTTTTTTAAAGATTTTATTGGGGAATTGGGGAAGGGGAACAGCGTTGGGGAATCGGGGAAGGGGAACAGACAAGTTGCTGTCTTTTTGTTCTTCAGTCTAGTTGCGGAGGATGTTGCTTCACTGGCCCATGTTGGTGTCTCATTGTGCTTTTCCCGGATGAGGCAGATGGGTCGCCGGCCTCTGGGTGTCGTTCACTGCGGCTATTGGCAGCTCACGCTGGCTGCGGGCCACTCACTGTATCCTATGGCAGCCCACTGCAGCAGGGGCTGCAGCCAACACCATCACCGGGGCTCGCGCAGCCCAGCTCCAGGTGGAGCTGTTGTTAGCTGTAGAGGGCAGTGTCACTGGCCCTCAAATGTGGGATCCGAACCGGGGCTGCTGGCATCCCCAAACCAGCTCTTAACCAATGCGCCACTCGGCCGGCCCTTGAAGAGTAATTCTTAATGGATCAAAAAGCACATACATAATACAGTGAAAAGTCCTCATTTCTTTTCAAGGATCCAAATGAAAAAGAAGACACAAAAATTAGTTACGTATTTTTAAGTGTGTTTGTGCATGTATGCTCTCTCTTTCAAACACAGTTGAGTGATCTTACAGATATCAACTCATTTAATCCTCTCTACAACACTATGAAGTAGTTACCATCCTTATTTATATTTTACAGTTTTTAGCAGAAAACTGAAATTTAGATTGTTTAAGGAACTTACACAAAATCATATAACTGGTTAGAGGTAGAGCTGAGTTTTTAAATCTGTGTGATCCATGCTTTTAGCCACTATACTATGCTACTGTTAACTGTACTGTATTATTACTATACTATACTCTCTTTGTATTGGGAAAATAATGCTTTCATTTGCTCTTGACTAGAAGATTACAATTTTCATACTGTACAGAAAGGTCAGGAATGGAAAACATCGAAGAGAAAATGAAAATTATAAAAATGAATTTCACTGTGGCTCATTGAACCCAGAAATAGTTTCCTCCAAACAAGACTGCTAGAATTTATCTTCTAGAAATAAATGATAATCTTTCTTTATTTAATTTTGAATCCTTAAAAAACTTTATTTCAATGTGTTCTCTGAATGTTCTAGTATCTCTGTGCTTTAATTAGCAGCTGTTTCCAAGTGTGATAGGTGATTCATGCTAGTCTTAATATTGTATATAATTGGATCTCTAAGGCAAATTTATCTGTCAGAGTAAAATTGATCTACAAGTAGTTCCCTCTAGCTAATACCTAAATTAGTTTCTCCTGGACTCTGCCCTCTGATTCCTTCTGAATTATACCCAAGGAAGGAAAGCTAACAGCTGGTATAGAAAGCAGCAATTTTATCTGAAAGATCCTAAGGTGAGTCCAAGCTGATTATGAAAAGAACAGGAAAACTAAACATTTATATGCCAGTTTTGGGAAAATCAAGCTTACAACCCATCATATTTTAGAATAGTTAGAACCCACTATTCAGAATGGATACTTCAAAGCAATACTGGTCATGACTTCTAAATCAGTGAGCAATAGAAAACTATGATGAGTAGGGGATTTGGGATTCCTCTGTAATTTTTTTATGGTGTAAACATATAAAATTGAGGAATACATATACACACACACATATATATTATGAAATTGAGGAATACACACATGTTAATTAATTAATATACAATTAATTTTGAACAACCCTAGGGGAATGTCTAAATGTACTTACTCTTCATGGGCCAAGTATGCAATGATTTTTCATTACATGGATAATGAGTTAGCCTTATTCAGAAGTAAGTAATGGTTTATTTGGTGTGGGTTGAGGAAGTGTTCCTAGTCTCAAGTTGTGTTCTCAGGTGTCTTCACTTCAGTAGGACAGTGCCTCACAATGCTGTGCAAAATTCGTCATCCATGCTGTGTCTCATCCACCATCCCCACCATTACATTCAGGATATCACCATAATAATTACTTTTCTTTCTGTATTATGATACTTATAACATTATATTTATTACTTATATTTTGTCCATTAGGCCATGAATTCTCTTAAATTCTCTTTTTTATATCTAATTTCAAGAACAAAGAGTTATGATTTCTCCCAAATTGTTGAGAATTCTACCATCATCTTTTTATGGAAAGAATGCTAGGGCAGAAATTGGCAAGCCCAGTTCTAATTTCAGTAGGACATTGGGTATTGCATTGGGTCTCTCAGATCATCATTTTCTTCATCTGTCAAATGTAAGCACTTGGTGTCACTAGTTTTGTTCATACTGTGTTTTGAAGAACACTAGTTCTGTGGGATTCTTTACAAATAAAATGATTATACTTTAAAAAGAAATTTTGGAAATACATATCACTGTTAGACATCAATGGTATGTGAAAAAAGATGTCAGAAATCCTGAAGTCAAAAAAGTACAAATAATGATTAGTTTTTTATACACTATTTCCCCATAATTTTAGATCATGGGTCCTTCTTTTAAGAAAATGCTTTAGTGTCTTATAACACTAGGATTCCAAGGGAGAAAGTTGGGGACAAGATATAATAGTACTTTACTTAAAGTAGTTTGTAGTATACAAGAAGGAGACCAAAGTTCAAAAATTAAGAATACTAATGTTTTCTTAAGGAATTATATATGGAATACAATGGGGATATCAGGGATATTTGACCAAGTCTGGGAAAGGTTTCCAGGCATGAGCTGTGACTAGCATTGTTATAAGAAGCTGCCCTTTCCATTGAGTATTGAGAGAGAGCCAGGATTTATCAAAGAAGAGCATTTTATGTAGCAAAAGCAGAGTGAGCAAGGACTCAGAATCCTGAGACATTCAGAAAGCCTGGCTTATTTGAAGGTCACTGACAACTTTTGCCAGAGCAATTTCAGTGGAGATGAGGGAATGGAGGTCTGATTAAACTGGAATGACACATGAGTGGGGAGATAAGAAAGTAGGGACACACTTCAGGAGGACTGTGCGTGAAGAAAGTGTAAGGGATAGACTGGCAACTAGAAGGGGAGACCCTCCTGCCAATGGGTTGATCAGAATGTGATCCTCCCCGGCAGTGAAATGGGGCAAGAAGCAGTAGAAATGTATCAGAAGACTACTGATGGGAGGGGTGAAAATTTCAGGGCATTGCTCAAAAAGGATGTGTCGGGGAGAGGTGCTCATAGCTCTTTAAATTAAGCAGCTTAAAAGGGAGTTGAGAAAGTGCTGAAGGTACACGTGCACGTTTCTCTAAAACCTGGGTGTGATAAAAAAAAAAAAAAAAGAAAAACCTATGTAACAAATTCTGATTTCTCACTTGAGATATCCAGAAGGCTTGTTTCATATGATTTAGTATAAAAGAATGACATTTCACTGAACGAGTTCATAAAAATAGAAAATTACCTTTCCTTTTTGTCTATGCTTATATACACCTTGAGGGTATCTAAAGTGTTTCATAGCAGCCCATATTATATGTTGCTCTGAGCTACATTAAATCCAAAGATAGAACAAAATGTAATCAGCACAGAGGTCTGGCTTGATTTTAAGAACTACTTCCTACAGAAAGAAAATGTGACTCATAATACACATTTCTGGAGAGTTAGCATTCCCAGCAAAGAGACCTATATTATTGTAAATATCAAGTGATTCTCTTTATAATTTACCCACCTCAAACTGATAATAATAATGTGTTTACTTTTATAACATCTGAAATCCAAGAATTTCTAAGTGCTTTGTAAATGTGAATCAAATCTTAAGATACCCCTATGAGGCAGGTGAGCATTGTTACTAATATTTTATTTAAAAAAAAAAGCATTAGATGAGGGTTTTACCAGTTTCATAGAGTTGTTTGTTTGTTGGTGCCAGAAATTATGGGATGAAAACACGCATGTGTGCAAACACACACACACACACACACACACACACACACACACACACACACCAGGCCCTGATTTCTCTGAGACCACCAAATAGAAAGATATGTGTATAAAGAAATCATTGTTGACTGAAGCATGTCAGACAGAGAAAGACAGGTGTAATGTAATTTCACTTATATATGGAATCTAAAAAACAAAATAAGCAAACAAACAAAACAGACGATAAAAGAAATCCTTGTGATAAAATAGAAGACATGTCCAGGATGCAGCCCTGATTCAGGCGAGGCAATGATTATGTCTACTAGGCAAAGCCAGGAAAAGCTTCAAAGTGCGCAAGACACTTCGGCACAGCCATGATGATGAGGTTTTTACAAAGCACAGAAGTAAATGAGGCAGAAGGTACATCCTGTATGAAGGCATGAAGATACGGAATCGCATGGTGTAAACAAAGAACTGAAAGGAGCCTTGTATGGCTAGAACAGGGACCTCCAGCTCAAATGCCCACCAGGCCAGGCACATAGTGTCAAAGAAGTAAGTGGTCTGCATGTAGATTCTGGTGACCTGTAAATCATGTGTTTGCCATAGAGGCAGGGGCTTGTTGCTGATTTTCACCTGTGTTGTTGCCATGCCATGTGGTATGCCATACATATATCCTACATTTACAAGATATTAGGATTTTAAAATGGGCTCTACCTATTTTTGAATGTTAGTGATTCATTTAATTTTTTAATTGTATAAACCAAAAATATCTCTACCTCATCTACAAATCCAACCTATCAGCATTCTTTACAAATATTCGAAGAAAGGGATCCCAGTGTTTACCCTCCTCTTTGGTTGCAAGCAACAGAAAGAAAATCTAAGTTCTTTTTAGAAGCTGTATCCAGGAACTTCGAGAATCCATGGGAAGCTTGGAGAACAAGGCATGGAAAAGCATCAAAAACCGAGGGAGATTAGACAGAATAGAACACATCTGAGGTAACACCACAGAAAGAGTCACCTCTGCTGAAATCTTGTTGGCGCTGTAGATGTCTCCTAACTGCTAATGCCAGAACCTTGTCCTTCCTCTGTGGTGCATCCTTCCCTTCATAGTTTTAGTTTCAGAATGGAGAGCACAGTTGCCAGACTCATGGTAAAATGCTCACACACAGGCTACTAAGGGAGCAAGACCAATGGAATAGCTCACTCAATTCCTGAGAGGGAGATAGAGTCTTACCTCTCACCAAGATTCACACAGTGAGGATGGGTGTTCAGTGCTAGGTAGATGAAAATGGCAAATGTTTGCCCAGAGCCCAGAGCATATAGAGATGGTGGTACGGTCAGTACTCTCATCTTGGCTCACAATGGTTACTTCCTATGTGCTCATGGCTAAATTGTTTAACCTCTCTGGTCTTATTTTCTATATCTGTAAAACTAAGAGGCTTGGATCAATTACAATTCTGTAACTTAATGGTTTTCATTGACATTACCATGCACGCACACAAAGTCTAGAAAATAGACATGACTTTCCACAGTTCACATTTCATTTAGAATGTTGGTTAGAATGACTCAGCACATTGGTTAGTCTGGAAGCATATGCCCTACTAATACTTTTATACTACAAAACATTTCAAGAGACAAACTATTTAACATAATTCAGCTTTGTTTTTCTTAGTTCTGCTGCAGTCAGCAAATATACTTTGAAGTGTGAGGAATAGGTGAGAATGTATCATTTAAAGGCAGAAGTTTTTATACTGGATAAAAAGAAGTCCCAACTCTATTCTATTTATAAAAATCATCATATTTAAGATAAGTTCAAAGTGGAATGAGGGAGAAATATATCATGCAATCTCTAAATATTAGAATGCGGGAAGCTGGCATGGCTATTAATTGCCAGGTAAAGTAGACTTCTTAAAGGAATATTACCAGGAATAAAGAGGGGAATTTCATAATGATAAAGGAGTCAATTTGTCAACAAAACATAATATTCCTAAATGTTTATGCACATTCTAAATGAGCTTAAAGGAGCATGAAGCAAATTGATAGAACATAAAGGAGAAATAGACAAATTTACAATTAGCTAGAAATATCAATACCCTTTTCCCAGTAATGTATATAACAGGTAAACATATAATCAAAAAAGTATATGGAAGACTCATATCATACTGCCAACTAACCTGACCTAACTGACTTATATAGAAAAGTCCAACCCAAACCAGCACAATATAAATTTTTTAAGTGTACACGAAACATTCATCAAGATAGACTGTATAGTGGTTCACTACATTTTAAATATTTGAAATAATAAAAGCAGGTCCTCTTTCTACAACAAATTAAATTATAAATCAATAATAGAAAGATATCTTTGAAATTCCAAATATTTCACATTTAGTAATAAATACCCTTTAAATAATCCATATGTCAAAGAAGAAATCACAACAAAAATGTAATCCAAAGCTGCTTCCTTGGAAAGATCATTAAAATTGACAAAACTCTACCTAGACTGATCAAGAACAAAATGCAGAAGACACACTTTACCAATATTAGCAATTTAAAAGGAGAAAACACTGTACTTCCTACAGAGATTAGCATAATAAGAAGAATATTTAAAACATATCTATGCCAAGTTGTCGGACAACTTTAAAGAAACAGATAAATTTCTTGAAACTCAAAAATTACCAAACTTACACATGAAGAAAGAAAAAAATCAGAGTATTCATATGTCTATTAAGCTCATTGAAGGCATATTTTAAAACCTTCCCACAAAGAAAGCTCTGGGACCATCTGGCTTCACTGGTGAAATCTATTAAGCATGTAAGAAAGAAATAATGTCAATCATAAGCAAATCCTTCTGGATAATAGAGAAAGAATGAATTGAACTCATTATAAACCCAGTGTTATGCTGAGACAGAAGTCAGTAAAAAGATATTTCAAGGAAAAACAATGGTTTAATAATCTTTGTCACTGTAGAAGTAGAAATATTAACAAAATATTAGCCAATTAAATTCAGCACTATAACAAATAGATAATACATCATGACCAGGTGGAGTTTATCTCAGAAATTCAAGATTGATTTCCCATTTTAAAACTGTATCATTTGCCATATTAATAAAGGATAAATCCCATAAATATCTCAAAACATGCAGAAATATTTAACATTATTTAATATTATTTGACAGAAAAGAACACCCATTCAGAGTACTCTTAGAAAATTCAGAATCAATCTGATAAAGGGCATCCAGGAAAAACTGCAGCAGACAGCATACCATATGATGTCACTTATTTGTGGAATCTAAAGACCAGAAGGAATGAGCAAAGTAAACAGAAATAGTCTCAGAGATATAGAGGAAAAACTGATGGTTGCTAGATGGGAGGGGGTGGGAATTAGGGAGGTGAGGGGATTAGAAAGCACGAATTGGTAACCACAGGACTGCCTTAGGGATACGAAAGACAGTTTGGGGAATATAATCAATAATGGTGTAAAGATTTTGTAGAGTATCAATCAGATGGTCACTTGTCTTATTAGGGAGACCACTTCATGGACAGTGCAGATGCCTGACCACTGCACTGTACACCTGAAGCTGAATAATATTGAATGTCAACTATAATTTAATATATATATATATATATATATATATATATATATATATATAGTCACAGGATATGGAGTCAGAGGGGAAAAAGATGTGGCCGTCAATAAAAGGCATTCATTGTTATAACACTCGTCTGCCTCCTCATAATATTTAGCTTCCTCTAAAATATTAATGCTCTATGAACTACTAAACATAAATATTTAAAGAAAAGGTACTGCTATATGTAAAGAATCATAACATTCTTTAACTATGCTACTTTCTGTGGATGACTTGTCTTGCTATTTCTTAAGAGTCTTTTTCTCATTAGGACAGTCTCTTCACCAGTTGCCACACTGTCTTACTAAGACTGTTTTTCCTTTCCGCAGCCTGGAAGCTTCTGGTAACCTCTAAGGACATTTTATGTGTATGCCAATCTCGATTTTATTTCCTGATTATTTCCAGGGAAACTTCTCATTAATAACATTGAGTTTATTGTTAATTACACATACTAGCTAATTGCTTACTACTTTCTCAATGGGAAGGTGAACACAAGTTCTGTCTCATGTTCTTAGCAGCAGTAACTAGGAAAACTTATTAGTAAAAAGAATAACAATCTAGTTCACTTCTACGTGGGAAATCGTATATGGTCCATTTTTCAAACAACAAGAGAAAAATAAAATTCCTAAGTATGAGTAACTCCAAAGATACCTGCATTTAGACTCATATTTTAAACAATGGACTTAAGAGGAGACAAATTTAAGTCCACTGTCCTTATACGTTCATGACCTTTCAGTGAAGGAATTAAATTGACTAAGTTTACATGACTTTCTGATGTCTCACCATAGTCAATGATTGCCTTCCCTGATTGAATGCCTACTGCTGTGTAGGAGCAAGCATGTTATGCTCTCCATATATGTTATTTATTTTGATGTAATTAATGTATTTAATTTAGTTTTAATGACAATTTCAAGAGATAGATATTATTTTCCTTTTTCTACAAGTGGTAATTGAGGCTTGTAAAGTTTAAATGAATGACCCAAGGTCATTTCCTTAATAAGGGTAGAGCTGGTATCCAAATTTATTTTTATGTGATGTCAAAATCAGTGCTTTCTCCAGGATTCCATGGTGTATATGTATTTATTTAAATACTCTATCCTAAACTGTGTGTGTGTATAAAATCTCAAAACTCAAGCAACTATTAGGCACTAGAAAATTAGTTTTAGTGCTTGCTGGTGTTGTAACAGCACTGGGTAATAACTGAGGCTGGATAATGTCTTAAAAGTTATGAGTCATAGAAGATTCTAGAGCTGCCTTTTTCAAAAGTAAACACTAGCTGGGGCCGGCCAAGTGGCGCAGTGGTTAAGCGCTAGCTTAGGAAGCCAGCGGCCCCAGTTTGGGTCCCACATATGAGGGCCAGTGACACTGCCCTCAAAAACAAACAAACAAACAAAAAAACACTAGCCACATATAGCTATTTACATTTTAATTTAAATTAATTAAAACAGAATAAAGTTAACTAAAATTTACATTTAAATTTCACTCCCTCAGTCTCATTACTCACATTTAAGTGTTCAAGTGTTCAATAGCCACATATGGCTAGTGGCTATAATACTGGGTGTTTCCATCACCACAGAAAGATCTATTGGCCAGTGATATTCTAGAGGTTTCATGGCTTGTATGATTCCATAAACAATTTGAAAAGCAAGTGAAACTTATTACTGAGGTTGGGGATGCTACTGGAGTAGCCTATATGGAAGGGGGTCAGAGGGGATATTGCTAGTTACAAAGGAGACAGAGGGGTGACATGAGCCTAAAAGAAAGCTGGAAGTGAAAGTGGAGTTTGCCAGGCTGATGTAGATACATAATGTATTCCAGAGTCCCAGAAAGACAGACCTAAACTGAAGAAAACATAGAGAACAAAGCAAGATATTGTCCAGTTGCAGATTGAATTAATGATAGCTTTTCATAATACTTTTAGTAATCTTTATAATGGTTTAAAGAATTTTATGTGAACTTGAGAATTTACATTAATTCTCAGAGAGAAATAATGCTATAGTCAGAATTTAAAAGTAAAAGTATGAGCAACATGGGCATTCAATAATAATCTTAAATCAATTAAGAAAGGACAAGGTTCTAAGGTTACACTAAAGGAACTAAAATTGATTTTAACACACCATAAATAGATGTGGGATTTGGGACAAAATGGTCATTCATCACAGGAGGACTGGTTAACTGCCCCAAATCAGACGTGTATATGGAGTGCTAAGCATCCCTTCAATGGAAACACCTGCAGCTGCACCGAGCTGAGGCTCAGTGAGATCTGAATGGAGGCAGCCTGGCATTTCAGTCAGGTAAAGAATAGGAAAAGCATCATCATGGAGAAGTGAGTGTAAGATTCAGTCTCTGAGTCCTGAGCCTGGCAGCAGGCATCACTCACATGCCTCTCAACAAATGGGCTATCCCGTGGCTTTCTTGGAGCTGAAGTATTGGAAAGGAAACAATTGCTAACTCTATAAAGAGGTTCCATTCTATTGGAACCACAGTTAATGGTTTCCTTCCTACAAGGAAAGGTATGAATTGTGGCTAGAATTGTGATCTTTTTGTACCCCTAAATCAACATAACCCCTATTTGTAGCCCTGGCACGGATACAGTCCCCTTTTCTGCATCAGAATAGTAGCTGATGGAATGTTCTATGCTAAGACAATTCTGACCCTCATTAATCTTAGTCAAGGCCTTACTCAGATGGAAATAAAGCTCAACTAATTCAAAGTCTGCTGATCAGTAAATCTCAGACTTTTTCCACCATGTTTTGCTGGTCCTATATTTAACATGTTGCTAATAAAAGCAAAAAGTAATCAGATGCAACTAATCTCAAGTGTAAAGTTGGGGCTAGAGGAAATGGATTTGCTTCTTATCAATTTTCATACAAATCTGACACACTTTTTAGGGGTTGTGATCCCTATTTGAGAAATACTTTTCTAGATTACTAGATTTAATTTTTATTCTTAATTAGTCAAAAATGTAAACACATAAAATACTTTTCAATATGTAGAAACCTGGATTTCAAATGAAACCCAAGATTTTAGTGTGATTTCTTCCATATAGCAAAACACATAATGAGAAGGTTCTTCTAGTTTATTGAAATATTTACTCTTATATACTGTACTATAATAATGAAGACCCAGTGTTATTAAGGAAAGATCAAATGTTTAGGAAAGATAAAAAATGCATGATGTGCTTCAGAAATTTTCATCTAAAACTACTGAAATATATATATTTAACTTCTTAATTATAGGAATTTTTGAATATATACCAAAGTAGAAAAAAGGCAGAGATTGACAATAACACAATCATAGTAATGGACTTTAATGGACACCCCACTGACATCTATGGACAGATCTTCCAGACAGAAAATCAACAAGGAAACAGTGGCCATAATTGACTCAGTAGACCAGATGAATTTAGTTGATATTTTTAGAGCATTTCACCCCAAAGTGGAAGAATATACATTCTTTTCAAGTGCACAGGGGCCATTTTCCAACAAAGACAACATGTTAGGCCACAAAACAAATCTTGATAAATTTAAGAAGACTGAAATCATATCAAGTGTCTTCTCTGACCACAATGATATGAAATCAGAAATCAATTGTAAGAAAAAAAGCTGAAAAACACACAAAGAGATGGAGACTAAATAACATCCTACTAAACAATGAATGGGTTAACAATGAGATTAAGGAAGAAATCAAAAGATACCTTGAGACAAATCAAAATGAAAACACTTGACCCCAAATCTATGTGATATAATGAAAGCAGTCTAAAGAGGGAAATTCATAACAATACAGACCTACCTAAAGACATAAGAAAATCTCAAGTAAACAATATAACTTTACACGTAGGAGAACTGGAAAAAGAGCAGTAAACAAAGCCCAAAGTGAGTACAAGGGAGGAAATAATAAAGATTAGAGAGGAAATAAATGAAATTGAGTCTAAAACAACCACAAAAGCACAATGAAACCAAGAGCTAGTTCTTTGAAAAGATAAACAAAATTGACAAACCTTTAACCAGACTCATCAAGAAAAAAAGAGGACCCAAATAAATAAAATCAGAAATTAAAGAGGAGATGTGACAATGGACACCACAGAGATACAAAAACTTTTAAGAAAATAGTATGAACAACTATATGAAAACAAATTGGACAATGTGGAAGAAATGGAGAAATTTCTAGAAGCATACAATCTTCCAAGGCTGAATCAAGAAGAAACAGAAAATCTGAACCAACCAATTACCATTAATGAAATCGAATCAGTAATCAACAGGCTCCCAGCAAACAAAGGTCCTAGACCAGATGGCTTCACAAGTGAATTTTACCCAACATTCAAGAAGAAATAACACCTATACTTCAGAAACTATTCCAAAAAATTCAAGAGGATGGAAAGCTCCCAAGCTCATTTTACAAGGCCACCATTACCCTGATTCCAAAACCAAAGATACTAGTACCAAAAAAAAAAAAAAGAAAGAAAGAAAGAAAGAAAGAAAGAAAGAAAGAAAGAAAGAAAATTATAGGCCAATAGGCAAATATCCATAATGATCATAAATGCAAAAATTCTCCACAAAATATTAGCAAACTGAATTCATGGGGATGTGAAATTCTGTATGGGGAATATGTCAATAATATTGTAAAAACTATAGTGTTAGGTACTCAAATTATCGGGGAGATCATTTCATAAATTATATAAATTGCTAACCACTATACTATACACTTGAAACTAATATAAAATAATATAGAATTAAAATTTTTTTTAAATTAAAAGAATATGTAGTCATGAGTTGCAAAGTACACTACAGGGAATATAGTCAGTGCTATTGTAATAGCTATATATGGTGTCAGATGGGTAGTAGTCTTGTTGGAGTTCACACTTTGTGAGGTGTGTAAAGTTCTAATCACTCACTATGTTGTTTTATACACCTGAAACTTACAATAAAAAAAAGCAGACAGACCAATTATTTTATGAATCAGTTCATACACTCTCCTCTGTCATGCAGGGTTAACACAGACCATTGGAAAAAGCTGAGAAGGTTCCTTAAACTTTCTTTTACAGGCTTTTCACATCATGCCATATATATATAATAAATAACAAGCTGAGATGGGGAGTGATGAGTCTCTCAAGGAAATAAATACGACACACTCATTAGAAGGCTCATTAAGAATAAAGTGCAGGAAGGGGACTCTGAGAACAGATTCTTATTCTCGAATTTATTAGGACAAAGCATTCTTTTTAATGGGGCACCTGAAAAAGCTCTCTGTTGCAATTATTATTAGGCATTAGCGCTTTTACAAACTTCTTGGGATCAGCTTTGCCCTTCTCTCTGCCTTGGTAAACAGTTGACAACAACACCTTTGTGTCTCAGGCTCCCGCGGAGAATTTGTTCTCACTTTTCCTGTCTTTGCACAGGAGTTTTGTGCTTTTAGTTGGAGATGGCACTGGAAAATCGAACCTCCCTTCAGAGAGCTGTGAATTTAAGGACATAACTACACTTTATTGCTTGCCTCTTTTCCTGAATCCCTCTCCCCTTCTTTAATTTCATGTACAACTCTCTTGCTCTCTCTTTCTCTTTTTCCCCTAGGTGAGGGGCTGGCAGACATTCTTTAAAGGGTCAGATACACACAGTAAATATTTTAGGCTTCACAGTCCATAGGACTTCCCTGGCAACTCTGCTGTGGTAGTGAGAGATGCAACCATATGCTATGCATGAATGAATGGGTGTGGCTCGGTTCCAATAAAAGTTCATTTATAAAAACAAGTGGTGGACCAGTTTTGGCCCACAGGCTGCAGTTCACTGCATCTGTTCAGGACCTAAAAGGTAAGTTTCCATTGCACTTATAAAATAAAAACAGACATTCAGTCTTCCCAAACAGTTTTAACTTTATTCATTCAGTGACTCATCAAATTTCAACACCTGGAAGTTTTTAATACCTACTATGTGCCTGGCTCTGTGCTGGGTACCAACAATATGGAAGCTCACAGTCCTGTGAGTAACTGGACAGACAGGCAAATAACTACAACATGATATAGTTAGTTTTATGATGGACACCTGGGCATATGAGACCATAGGTTCAAGGGATGTGAGATTGCCTGAGACTTAAAGCATTAAGAAAATATTACCAGGCAGAGGGCATTTTGAGAGCAAATAGCCCAAGAAAATATATGAGAGACCCAAGGAAATATACTGTATCTAGGTCCCTGCATATTTGAGTGTTACTGTAGTACCACCATTGTATGTACAGGTCTTCCAGTGAGGAGGCCACAGGGGAGGAAAGAATGGTTAGAAGAAAAGGAGTCTGAGCAGGTATGAAAGCCTTGTGCTCCACGCCAGTGTTAAGATTTTATTTTGTAGGACATGGGAGCCATTGAACCATTTATAACACAGAAATGCATTGGTCAGATTTACCTGTTAACTCATGGGGAGCATTGTGGGAGATGCAATTCTATCTGTCCTTGAAGGCTTTAACTTTTCTCTTGAGAAGCTGTCAATAATAAGCAAAAGCTCACAGAACTAGTATCTAGAAAACCAGGAGGGCAAGGTAAAATAGCCTGAATATCCTTTCTGTTGATTTTCCACTTGAGCTCCTGGACCAACTGCGTTGGCAGTGGATGCATGGTGTTTATTTGCTGCAGAAAGAAATAAAGCTCTCTGAGTCTAGTGAGAAGAGGAGGAGAATCACTGGGCCTAATAACTCCAAGAGCTATAGCGAGCAGCTTCTTCTCAGTATGGTTTTGAGGGCTTTTGGGAATCCCTTTGCTCTGAAATACCACACTCATCCACCTTCTGCAGGATCTAAAATTATACAACTGGAGATTTTATTTCTTTAGGTTGAACATTGCACTCTCTAGGCAAGGTATTTTAAAATTCAAACAGTCCCAGGAAGAGGGATACACGCTGTCACTCATAACCTAGTGTGAATGAGGACATGCATCTGATAAGGCCTCAGGAGAACAGAGGCCCCCAGAAGGAGAGTGGAAGGAGGCTATTAAAATAAGGGAAAGACAACAGTCCTGGGCCTGAATAGGGCAGAGGACAGAGGCTGACTTTGCCTACTTCTCAATATCACTTAGGGCAGCATGGAACTTAGTACAGTGGACAAAGACACCTGATTAATAAACATGGGCAGGAGAAGTGTGTCTTTTTGGGACTCAATGGAATTTTTACTGCCTAGCAATTCCAGAGCCAATTTGTAAAGCTGTCTGGGAGTGTTCAGTGTGTAAGAGGCAGACACAGAGAGAGGAGGAGAAGATTAGGAGACTAAAGATGCTGCAAGAGACAACGGAATGACTGCCACCCCTCCTTCCTTCTGGCAGCTCTTATTCTCCCAACAAGCTCCTGCTTGCTGCTTTGTCTTCTGAATGCAACACTGAAGTGCCTGGCTGTATAGACAAGAGCCCTCTTTATCAAGGAGAGCCAGTGTCCCGTCTCTTTGGATTTGGTGCATGTTCACATCCAATGCCCATTGATTTGAAGCTGGTGAGAGATGCGAGGGCACAGTGCCCAGATGATGACAAAGCACAACTCCGGGACTACAGACTGAAAGTCCTCAAGAGGTGTTCTCCTACTTCTGCCATTGTCGTGGGAACTAAAGAAATACACTTTTGAAGCTGATTCTTGCCTGGATAAGGCCAAAAATCAACCTTCAGTCTCCTTGATTACTCAATTGTACATTAAATATTTAACCAGCTGTATTGCAGACCTACTCTGCGTGAAGGTCCTACTTAAAATCAAGGAAATTCAAAGGCACATGCATGAATGATTGTAATACCAGATAGGTACACAGATGTGACAGAGATGTTATTATCTGAATGCAAATGAAAGAAATATAATGGCCTACATTCTTCGACTGTAGAAACAATGCAAGAGATTGTGTGAGAAAGTTTGGAAAAATTTATGTAATAACCCATTGTGCCCATCAAGGTGATTTGGGTTCAACTGACTAGTCCTGATTAGAATGTGAGGTAAGAAAGGAATTTGAAACAAGGGCCAACTACATAATTGGCCTGGCCCAGTGCAAAATGAAAATGTAGGACTTCCTGTTCAAAAAGCAAGGAAAAAGTGCCCTCAAAAGTACTAAAGTGTGAAACATGCTTCTTTCTACCATGGTTTGTCTCTTAACCTATCCATTTTTATTCCCCTAGTGTCATGTTCTTTGGGCATAGAGATACCTGTTGGGCGAGTGCAAACCCTCAAAGACACCCAGAGCCTTGCCCCATGATTCAGCTCATGAGAGCACATGGTCCGACCCATCAGCTGCCAGGTTTTTGGTCCCACCAGCCACTCAAATAAACATACCCTTCTCCAGCCAGGCTTGGGGAAGCCTATCTCTCATTCCTACTGGCCAGCTGCCCAACCACAGTGGCTAAGTACTGCACCCTCCATGCCACGACACACTCAGTATCTGACTGGGCATGAGTGAAAGGCTCAATCCTGTCAAGTCACTCAGCTAATAAACATGGCAGCCACCATGTCCTGCCCTGAAACTGCCACTGTGCAGAGGCCCTGCTGGCAGCACAGCAATAGTTTCTGGGTGAGGGTCAGGAAGGGAAGGGTGGGTGGAACCCTGGAGGCCAGGAAATGGGGGGTGGGAGTGGTCACTGAGTAGAGGCAGAGAGGGGGAGGCCAGGTGAGATCCTGGTCACCAGGAAGCAGGAGAGCGTGTGGGTGACAGAGCATCTGTTCCCTGGACTCATCATGCGGGGCTAACAGTGAGCAGAGGCTCTAAGCCCTTAGAGCTTCCCTTACAAAACACAAATTCAAAACTAACATTATTAAGCATTTCAAAATGATGACCAAAGCATTAAACACACTTGTTGATCCTTCTGAGCATGGGATTCTGCCTGACCGCCCTGGTAACCCTCTCATGAAACTGGGCCTAGCTGAAACCTACTCAAGTGTACTGTATCAAGACTCAGAAAGAGATTAATTCAGGAGGATGGAATTTGCAAGGAAACTAAAAAGCAGGGAGTTACAGAAATAAACATGGGCAGTGTTTACACAGCTCTGTTCAGGGGAGAGAGAAGTTGATGTTTCAGACACTAAGGAAATAGGATCAGTCATAGGCAGGGGTATTTCCTCCTCCTTCACAAACACCTAAGTGAAGCCATCCTCATCCCTTTGCAGTGCTT